>VDFB02072274.1:6716273-6806772 GCA_007258455.2 Sequoia sempervirens | reverse complement strand
AAATTGCTATGGATTGTCATGGCATCTTATCACAATGAGACCACAATTCTTTTGAGGAATTTTTGAAATAGTTCAATCGCTTCTGCTATTATTGCTTACCATTATGTTTGATAGATCTTTCCAAGCATCCATAACTTGTTCATAAGCACCTTAGGGTTTTAGCCATAGTAGCAAGGCAGTGAACTGTTTGATAAAATGCTTTGGTAGACATGTATGAAAAATGTGGTAGCATCGACAACTGTCACCATTTGATATTTATGCAGTTATAGTATGTTTTGTGCAATGTAATCAGCGATATGAATATAACCAACAAAAATCTATTTTCTATAATTCATGGATTGAACTTTGTATTTTATTTGCTCTCAATGTCTGTATGCTATGGAAATGCCATTACATTTTTAAAAAAAGTAGTTTCTTACTATTTTTCTTCAATTTTTTATGGTTTTTTGTAAATCTACCAAAAAACCCTAGTTTTTCTACCAAAAAACAATATTTTGAAAAAAATCAACTAAAAATAAACAAATCTAATTGAAAATTTGATAAAAAATAAAGAACTTTACCTGTTAGAGATGGACTCCAAATCAGATATCGGATTTCGCTCTCCATTATGCGCCCGCCGCCGATGAGCCGAAAACAAATGAGAATGACTTGGTCGCGGGCCTTTTTTTATATATATATACTTAACAAAATCGGATATTCGATTTGGATCGAATATCTGATTTGGATCGGATATCCGATTTGGATCGGATATCCGATTCTTAGAACTAAGTTTCCCTTTGTCTGGATCGGAATGAGTGTTTCAGAATGAGTTTTTTTTATACTTCAACAAAATCGGATATCCGATTCCTAAAACTAAGTTTTCCCTCTGCCTCGGTAGTCACCCCAGCTCCAAAAAGTCAACTCACCATTTTCGCGTTTTTGAGTCGTAGAAACACGTATTTTTTTCTCCATTGCCACTTTTTGGCATACCATGATCCTGCACATGCCCTTATATTTATATTTTTTGGAACCCGTCTATAACTCCTTGACAAAATTTGCATCCTCTAAATCTAATCCATCACTTGAATCTAGATCAACTTGCTTCTTAGATTCTTTGAATGTTGCCTCCTTCCTTATAAAATTGTTATTCTCAATTCTCATTTCATAGGTAGTCAAAATTTCATGTAATTCATCCATAGTTAGAGTATTCAATTCTCTAGCCTCTTCAATAGTAGAAACTTTAGGATCAAACTTTCTAGGAAGAGATATAAGTACCTTTTTTACAATCATACCTACTTTAAGTTCCTCACCAAGACCTCTGATAGAGTTCACAACCTTATTAACCTAGAGAAGGAATGTGGCAATGTTCTCTTCTTCCTTCATTTTCAAACTTTCAAATTGTCCTTTATGATTTTGAAGGTTAGCTTGTTTTACTTTTTCATCACCTTCATAGAAGTTGTGTAACTTATTCCATACTTCCTTCATTGTCTTGCAATGTATTATATTTACAAACTCATAATTAGATAAACCAAATAAAATAGCATTCCTTGCTTTAGCATTGGTCTCACAAGCCTTCTTTTTGACCTAATCTCTTGGAGCACTTTTAGGTATTTCATATCCATCTACAATTGATTGCCAAACCTCAAACCATAATTCCATCATATATGCTTCCATTATTACTTTCCAAAAAGCATAATTGGATCCATCAAGGAGTGGTGCCTTATTTACAAAAAATCCTTCTTGAGCCACTAAGTGTGCCATCTCGAATCTAACTCAATTTGTTAAGATTCTTCAAAGGAACTTGGCTCTGATACCAAATGTAGGACACACAATCTACTAAGGGGGGGAATCAATAGATCAAATATATATATATATATTTTTTTAATTCAATATATATATCCAAGCATGAAACATGAATCAAAATAGCTATTTTCAATCAAGAAATCACATAATCACACATTCACATAATGAATACCAGATATATGTGGAAACTTGGAATGGGAAAAACCACAGTGAGAAGAGCTTCTTGGAGCTACTGTCCAAATCCAACCTTACAAGATAATAGATAAGTTACAATCATGAAATAGGCATCAGCCAACTGAAGACACCAATCCCATACTAAATATGTAGGCACAACCTAGTGGAGACACCAATCCCCTATACACATATCTGAGCACCAACTCAATGAGTAGGACACTAGTCCTACAAGATTATAGAGATAAAGCTTGTGAATCTTCAATGATGATTACATAACTTACACAAGATATAATCTTGATTCATACACTCTCCTACACTCCTTATGATCTTTTGATGATGGTGCATAATAATTGAGATGCAACTCACATTTGTTGGAACACAACAATCTATTGAGAAGGGGGGTGAATCAGTAGGTCTGTTAAATTTAGCCCTGACTACTTAATACATATTAATTTCCTTAAGCCCTTTTTGTGCATATTAAGGCTTAATATGCAAAAACATAAACATGCAAACACAACATCACAAAACACAATATGTACGTGGAAAAACCAAGATGGGAAAAACCACTACGAGAAATGCTTCTAGGATCTACTGTCCTAATCCAGCCTCACAATCAAGTGTTCTATTACAATGTTTAAGGGCACCAAGCCTAAGGAGACTCCAATCCCTTGATTTTAGGATCACCCACCCCAAGGAAGCACGATCCACTCCCTAATCTAAGCACCTACCCAGTTATCTAATGACACCCACCAATCAAATTTACAACTCAAGTTATTATAATTAATTCTTTTGAATACAATTCAATGTTACAACTTAACTTGAAACTACACAAATATATGTTGCAATCTCTGCAACTCACTCTCTTCTTTGAACCTTACTCTATCTCCTCTACTCTTCTTTGCACCTTGAATGCCAACCCTTTTAATTTGATCTCTATTTTTTTTAGGTTTCACTCAATCTTCACAAGTGCATTCTCTTTCCACTATACAACTCACCCTCTCTCTACTACATGCACTGCTTAAATCTAAGCAAATTTTATGATTGTCTCCTTTTTGCTTAACCTTGCTAAGTTGTATTACTACCTCAAGATTTGAACTACCGTACAACACATCTAGAAGCTTTTGTTATGGTTTTCCTACTATCTTCTTCAAGAAGCTACTTGTTCATTGAGCTAAATGCCATCAAATTCAAATTCTGGTTCATTGGATTTTTTTAAGTATGGTGATTTGTAAAACCCTAACCTTGATATACATTAAATGCATTTTCTTGTTTATCGAACTGGTTTTGATCTTTGTCACCTTGGCAATCTATGCTACCACCCTACAAATCAAATATTCAATCAAATGGTCGTAGGAGTAGGTAGATCATTTAATTTCATCCTTTGTGTCAATTACCAATTGGAATTCATGTTCATACGAACTTAGCCATTTGTGATCTTTAAATTCAAACCTAGACCATTGATATGTTATCTTCATGCCATGATCCTCTAGATCTCCTTTCATCTCAACATCTTTAAAACCTAATTTTTTTATTGATTCTCTTTAAATAACCACCATTGATCTTATTCACCTTGTATTCATGGCCATCTCATCTTCATAACATATTGCTACTTCAATAGAGACTTCATTCTTCATTTATGTGATGTGAAGAACCTTAGCGATATTTGTCCGATCTTCGCCTAATGAACTTGACTGTTGAACTCCCATTGCATTCACTTAGTGCATCACAACTTCACATAAGCCTTCAAATTTCATTTCGATGATGTGAATTAATATAGCGTTCACCATCTGATCGCCTTCACTTAATCTCTATCGTTGACAACCCATCACATCCTTCTAATATATTTCTAAATTCCTTCCTTCATTTTTCTTCACAATAGCGATGTGAAGCAATGAAGTGATGTGATCACATATTGCCACCTATCTTTAACTAATATCATCTTCCACTTTATATCACTTATCACATGAAGCTTAAGTCTTTTTCATTTCACAATAATGATGTGAAATGATAGCACGATATTTTGTCACATGTCCTTCATGACATCATACTCCACTAGCTAGGCTTATCAAATATTTCGTACCACCAAACATGTTTCCTTAGCCCGCTATCTTTCTAGTCTAAACAAAGATCCACCAAACATACCACAGG
Source organism: Sequoia sempervirens (assembly GCA_007258455.2). Lineage (NCBI taxonomy): Eukaryota > Viridiplantae > Streptophyta > Pinopsida > Cupressales > Cupressaceae > Sequoia > Sequoia sempervirens. The sequence continues at coordinate 6,802,668 of VDFB02072274.1, read as the reverse complement.
TTGGTAGGAACCATTTGATCTACCAAGTTTGATCATTGTTGTTGATCAAACTCCATACCTTATCATTTATAGTCTTGTCTGATGCAAATACAAATTGTGATGCACACAACACATGTGATATCCATTAGATCTCCTTCATTTAATCTTAGCCATTGATATTCCTTTATTGTATATTGGGGTATGTGTAGGATCCTCATGGAAAAAATAGGCCCTTAAGTGGCAAAAAAATAAAAAAAAATCAGAATTAGGCAACTTGACGTAAAAAATTGAATAAGTTATCTACATTATTTGAAGAGTATGTAAGAATGGAATTTGTAGAAAATTTAACGTAGTTTCTAAACTACTAGGTTCATTTAAAAAAAAAATCTATTTGGTGAAAATTTGAAATTTCAATGTAGTAGTACTTAAATTTTAGGAAAAAAATAAATAGGTGTCTGTCTGACCACCCTAACCACAATAAAATGATAATATTTTTTTATAAGATTTTAGATATAAGTAGAGGAATCATGTCCCAATGTGATGCATATTTTTTCATAATTTTTTTCCAAGTAAATAATTAATAATGACTTTTTTATTACAACTTTTAATAAATATAAAAAAATTGTATGTCTGACCACCTTAACCTAATCAAAACTTCATGAAATTCATTTTTTATTTTTTTAATCCTATAGTATGTGAAGCATAGAATGTGATGCATGTTTTGGATTCAAAAAATGTGATACTATTTGAAAGTTGTAGATGTTTTTTAATCAGTCAATCAATCAAGACTTTAGTCATAATTTGAATAGAAAATGAATAATAATTACTTATTAAATTGAAAGTAAAGCATAATTTATATTGGTGGAAAGCTAAGAATCTCCTTTAAAAACCCTTTTTCATTTCATCAATTTTGGGGTAAAAAAAGTTGTTAGCCACATAGCAATCATATTGCCACTTTTTGGCCCATCATGATCCTGCACATACCCATTGTACAAGCATTAGGTTGTGATAGACACCAAAATCAGATGTGAAGACATCATGCGATAGTCGTTGGATCTTCAAACTCTAATATGCACCATTGGATCTTTCATATGAACCTATTGCTTATTGTAGTTAGGACAAGGTCACTAAGAATGCAAATAGCGATGTGAGTGACCGTTGTGATGAACACTTCACCAGATAAATGATTAATGCTAGGAAAGAGGGCCAGTCACCCCAACGACCCCGATGGCTTGAGTGATGACTTAAGAAGCTTGCAACCATTGATAAATAGTCAATGACAAAATATAACATCTGTCTAGTTTTGTGACTATAAGCTCTTGATGGTTTTACTATAAACCCTAGTTTAGATTGAGAGCATAAATAAATCTTTTCTGAGTGCACCACTTGTCAAAAAGACCTACAAATTACATCTTTGTAAAGCTCTCATAAATCCCATATCAAATCTACATACTGATTTGACCTTAGACAACTGGAAGCCATCTTTGCAGTTTCATCACAACATTTCGTGACAACATTGCAACTTTTTGACTAACATTGCAACAATTGCAAAACATGCTCCTTCCTCCATCAATCATCACCAATTCTTCCTGAACCAAATCCAACTCATCTTTGATCTCTCCTTTGACATCAATGACAACCAAATTTCCAACAACATTGAATAATGCTTGCTCACACAATTTCTCTCTCACTCACATACACTCACACACCTATCATGTGAAGTGAGATCTAAATTATATACAATACATTACATTAACAACATTTCATGTTGGTCAGGGATCCATAATTAACCAAGATGGCATAGGATGGACCTAAATTTAAATTACATGAAATGTGTAGTGAGTAGGTCCTAAATCAAATTTGTTGTTGTCAAACCAAAATGATGTTGTGCACTTCTGGATATGAACCTTAACATAGACCTATAGAATTTCACACTATCTATGAATGTTGCATGCTACTAGTTGTTGTCACTCAATTTTAGAACACCAACTAGTTATCTGATAAGCACAGTGACCTTTCTATCACTTCAATCTTTTTGCATGCTAAACATAACTTTCAAAAACTCTAGAATATGATAGAAAAAGTTTAGGAAGACTCTCCTTTCAAACAGCAAAGAAAAATTGCATCTAGAAGGGAGTACAAAACATGACTGTATTGCCAAAAAAATCTCCCTACCCCGAGTAACTTGTTCTGCCTTGCATAACCACCCCCATTTTATTCTGGAACAAAATGGGTCCCCCCTTCTCTTTTGGTTTCTTTGCCTCTGTTATTCATTTTTTGTTTGGGGTTCTTCTATTCTTTTGTTTTATCTTTTGTTCTATTTGATCTGATTTTAGTCCTATCTCAGCTTGAGTTCATTTTCTTCTTGCTAAGAACTCAATGAAATATTCATAAGCAGTATTGTATCCTATTATGGCATATTTTATGTTCTCTTAAGGTCTAATGGAGACTCTATTTTGTAGGGTTAAATCACACACATGGTGATATTTTCCAAGGGGACTCAGTTGGAAAGCATTCCTCAATCTAGTTGATCATAAATTTCCTCTAAGGAGAAAATCAACAAGACCCTATAGTTGTCTTGCCGACTAGATGTGTGTTCTATCCAAAAGAGGCTCATTAGTCACCCAAACTTCATGTCGCCGAGAGTCTTTATGTGTCTCGCCGACCAAGGGATCCCTCACCAAAAGATTTTGAATTCAACATAACGTCATGTCGAAAGGGGTGAAGTCCCGACGACAAGGGTGTGGTGTCGGCAGGAAGTGTTGCCGACCAAGCAAGCTCTCCCCAAACTCAAATGAACTCCTGGCAAAGCGGGGAGACTTTGGTATGGGGTCTCAGTGAAGGAGTAGGTCTCAGCGATAATTTTTCCTTTGGCAGGAGGTTTGGCCGATTAGCATATCTCTCACTGAAAAGGTAGGAGGAGCCCGAAGAAAGTTTTCCCTCGGTGAAAGGAAGCTTTGGTTGGTGTAAAGTCTCACCGACTAAAGGGAGTCTTAGCGACACATAAATGGTATCATCGCCATGAGGTCTTGATGAGATATTTATGTCACACTAACAAAATGCCCCTTCGGGGAGAAGAAAGATGTGCTCGGCGTGAAGCCTTGGTGAAAAGGAAAGGTCTTACCGACATGAAGTAATATCGGCGTAATTCTTGCCAATCCATTAGAGTCTCAACAGAATGAAATGGCATCGGCAAGGCAAGATTTCATCACCACGAGGTCTCAATAATTAGGAGATGTCTCACTAATAGGACGTGCCTTCGGGGGGAATGAATTCAATCAGCAAAATGTCTGAGCGACTCCGAGGTGTTTCGGCAAAAGAAAAAGGGATTCGGTATGATGTCTCACCGATCAAGCAAGCTCTTGTTGAAAGAAAGTTCAGCCCAATGGGATCTTGCCGAGAGGTATGGCCTTTGGTGAATGGTCTCGCCAAAGGGGAAAAGGTCACACCAAAGCAAAAGGGGCCCGAGTTTGGTGAAATAGAAAGAACTCAGGGAGACTCTGAACGAATGGAACGGGTTCGGTAAGATGTCTTGCTGACCTGATGGTGTCTCAGTGACGGGAGAATGCTATCAAGGGGAGCTCACTGGGAAAGGTTAACTCTCAGCTAGAGGTCTCCCTAACCATGTGATGTCCTGCCGATAGAAAGGGGACCCCACAGAAAGAAATGGAGCTCAGAAAAGGATCATGCCTTCGCCATAAGGTCTTTGCGAAGAAGGAAGTCACACCGAAAAAAAAGGGAAACTCAGACTTGGGGAAGTAAGGATGCACTCGGGGAGATGTCTCCCTGAGTGCGATGGTCTCACCGAAATAGAGGAGACTTCGGTATGAGGTCTCAGCGAAACATAGGAGCTTGGCGATAGGGCGTGAACTCGGGGTAATATCCCCTGAAATGGAGAGGTCTCCCCGACCTGGATGTACTCACCGAGAGAAGGACTTCACCATGTGGTCTTGCCGAAAATGCAGTTTTGCCGATAGGGTTTTGTGAGCTCGATATGACTTCTACAGCTCACCAAAACATCTCACCGATTGACCCATGCCATGCAGATAACTGCTGAAGGATGAAATCGCATCGGGGAGACATGATAAGTGTCTCACCAAAATGCGATTCAAGGTGTAACACTTTTGATCACCTGAGAAGCTCGCGTGGTGTATGCTTGACCAATCAAAGGAAACTAAAAGACTGACTCATTGACCCAGTTTGACTAATTGACTATTCCTGTAAAGGAAATCTACAGAATACAACTGATATGGACTCCTTCTGAGATCATGAGCTGATGGATCAACTCAGGAATGATGCTATCTGGATCTAAAGGGAAAGCTCGGTGATGCTTCCAGAAGGTGGTCAACGTACTAAAAGGTCTAGGACATGAAGGAGGCTGAAGGAAAGAAGCAACCATGACTCACAGGGACAACTATGGTGACAAGTAACGGTGATAGATCAGTATTAATTGTGATATTTTGGAACATTTAAGGCAGCCCCAATGGAGTTCAAAGATGGACACAGAGACAAAAGAATTAATACTGCAGCTACCAAAAGATCTAAAAGGTTTTTCCTGAGGACAAAAATCCTTCATTAGTATGGATAGCAGCACTTCTCATTGAATGCCGCTTTGACACTCTTCAAAAAAGATCTAAGAGCAGACTCTCCTGAAAGCAGATATTTTGTAAACCCTAATACAGGGGGACAATGCATTATTTTGGTACATTCTATATATATGGCATTCTTGCCTCTTTGTAAGGGTTAGAAGGATTTAGAAGAGAAAGTTAGAGAAAAAAGACAGTTAGACAGTTAGGATTAGAACTAAAAAAGGGTTAGAAGTTAAGAGCAGCAAGAGAGTAGGAATTTTCTGAAGTAGGAGACAAAACTGCATCCTGATTCTTTGTAATAGGAGCTTATTTTGTCTTCTTAGTTTGTAGTTAGATTCAGTAGGAACCAATAATGTATCTTTTCAGTTTTCTCAATATAAATGGAAATGATTCAGAGTCATAGATTTTTTGTACACTGGTGATTGTGTCATCTTTGTAAGTGTTGCTTATCTGTTTCACTAATAGTAGAAGCAACCAGATTAAAATCTACTTCAAATTGTGTTTCAGAATGGTGTTTGTCTTGAGTTAATCATTTGATTTGGGAATCTTTCAAGGATTAAGGTCTTACTTTAATGTTTTGTTTAAATGATAACTTGTAATCTGTTATAGAAATCAGCACTGTAAATGAATGAAACTGTGTGTCAATCACAAGTTAATTTCTTTCTACAGTTTTAGTTTACAATTCCTTGAAGAAAAAAAAGTTTGGTTAAGGTAGATGAATTATCATTCTTTTTCTATTTCAAATCTATAATCTATCTTTTTATGTTTCTTTAAAAACCCTTGATTAGAATAGGTTTGAATTCATGCTTAATCTTAGAATGATCCAGAAGCTCACACCAGTAGGCCCCTTGAATATTACTGTTACATTGGCCACTAAGGGACATCAGCACAGTTGAGAACCAACTACAAAGACCTTGGGAGCTAAGATATCCATGTGTTATCTTTCTCTTTTAGGAGAAACAAAATAGCAATATTTTATTTGCATGTTGTGTTAAAAAGATAATCAACAGAAATTGGTGCTAGAAGGAGGGCCTTGAAGGGAAAACTGGATAATACTGGATTTTTCTCTCTAGAAAGGCCCCATAGAGTTCTTCCATCAACTCAAAATCCAACACCTTTCATAGAACTCAAGACCCCAACCAGACACAAGAGTCACAAGACTGGGGCAACAATCATACCACCCTTATCAGCTATGCTCACTCCACCAGGGTTTTCACCAATACCCCAATGGATTCCCATCAATCCACCATAAAATCCATCTCAACTTTTATTACAGCTGGTTCAACCCATACAACAACTGGCTTAACCACCACCACCCCCACCAATGGCGTTCTTTTAGAATAATCCCTCTCCATTGGGGACTATTCTTGGAGGTTTTCATGACATGCCTAAGAACCCTAAGAAATTTTGTCCCAAGTAATTTCATGATGAATCACAGAGTGCTGAGGAGCACATACAAGCTTTCAAGGATGCTTGTACTAGGGCTCAGATAGCCCACCATGATGTAGTCTGTAGGTTATTCCCTTACTCCTTAGGGGATCATATGGCATAAAATTGGTACCTTAATCTTCCTCAAGGTTCCATTTTGACCTGGACACACTTGGAAAATGCTTTTATCAATCAGTTCATGGTTTATGTGGATCCAGCTCTTTTATATCACCAATTTGCTACCATTAGGAAAGAGCCATGTGAATCCTTTCCCTTGTTCAATACTAGATTCCAATGAATGTATAGGAGATTGCAAGATCCCTATCTAGTCACTGAGGATAGTGCCATTCAAGCTTACTTTAGAGTCATAGATCCCTTGCTTGGCTTGTTCTTGCAGAGGACCTATCAACCAGTTGATATTGATTCTCTATCCAAAGTCTATCATCTAGCTATTAAGTTGCAGCAACAAATTAGTTCTCAACAAGCAAGCCTAGGAGGAGGTTTCCCTTCAATAGGATACTAGATGCATAGCCCAAATCCTCTATTCAGTACTATCCGAGAGATGTCTTCTTCACATTATGGGCCTATGTCTGAATTGCAAACCCAACCATTTGTCCCATTCTTTGCTACTGGAACTTCTGATCCCTTTTAGCAATCATAGCTCCCTCAAAGTTCCCATGGTTATCATAACCAAAGTGGAACACCAAATCATGGTGGTCAACCACCTGTTGCTAAGAATGTGGAAACTTAGAAGACAATTCAGGTTACCAATGAGGTAGAGACCTTGAAGAAAACACTGTCTCAAGTTACCAATGACATGGCTCAACTTCGATTGAACCCTTCCCAAAACAATCAGGGTAGCTATCAGAATCATAACAACTACAACCAAAGGGGTTATCAAGGCCAAAACTCCTCTAACCAAGGGTACCAAAACCAAAACAGAGGGTATAATCAAAGGCCAAATAACAACAGACAATGGAATACAAGGCCCAATAATGGGGGAGTTTCGCACAATTATCAAGCAAATGAGGAGAGATCACATACTGTAAACGTGGCTGACCTCAACTTCATGACCAATTGGTGCAGGCTGCATGATACTGCAACCCATTCTGAGGTGAATTGGACTGAAATGGAAAAAGTTGTCAAGATGGCATAGGCAGATGCTCAAACATTCCAAGGGAATCCTCATAAAGAAGGCAGCTCAGTAGATATGGCAATGACTTATGACCTCTTTGAGGAGGAACCTTCATTCCCAAGGCAAGAGAAGAATGAACCAGATGAAGATTCATATGATGCTCAAGCCTTTCAGATGAAAGAGGGACACTTCCTGAGGAATCAAAATAAGGGTCCATTCACTACGTCAACACCACCTAATCACATGGTGCCTCCAAATCAAATTGCTGATAATAACCCTCCTCCACCACAAGGCCCGATTGATTTCCATAACAAGGGTAATTCCTTTGGTGTTTTAAAAAATAGTGCGAGTTGTAATACAAAATTTGACATTGTTTCTGAGATGCAGAAACAAAAAACTTCTTTGTCATATTTTGACATCTTAAAGTGGTGCCCTGCCCAAAGGGAGATAGTGTTGAAAGCTTTGGAGCAAGCTGACAAATCAAAAGGAAAGAGCAAAGCAACACCTGTTGGGGACGTGAACGTAGCCTTGTACAGAAACAAGGTAGGTACTCCACCATTCTTTTTGAGTTTAAGAATTTGTGGAAAGAACCTACATAATTGTTTGTTGGATTCAGGGGCTTTGGGAAATGTTATGCCATTTTCCATATGCAAGAAGTTGGGATTGAACCCCATTCAGACAAATAAGAAGGTCATTCAACTTGACAAGACAAAGGTTAATGTGGTGGGGGAATTAAGAAACATACATGTGCAAGTAGGGTCAGACCCTAGGATCCTAACCAACATAGACATTCAAGTGGCAGACATTCCTGAGACCTATGGTATGCTTCTGAGCAGAGATTTGATGAAAAGTCTAGGGGGATATCTTTCCATTGAAGTTTCACATATGTGGCTACCATGGAGAGGGTTTCCTACTTAGGTTAGGATTGAAAGTGAGTCTCGCCTCAAGCATATCATCACAGAATATGATTGCCCCAATGAGGTAGCCTATGTCGAAACTGGGATAGGGGTTTACAAAAGGGATGAAATTTTAACCTTTTTTGTTCTTGATCCTAAAGAACTGTCAACTTCACAACTCCCTAACCCCACAATTAATGAAAATAAACAAGCCTTGATTAGAAAGCTGCAACAAGACCAACTAGTCTTAGGAGAAGATACCGACTTGCAAAGTCCGCTACTCCCTAATTGGTGCAGGGTACATTACCAAAACCACTCTGAATTGGCTTGTCAACCCTGTATTGACATTTTAAATCACATTTTCTAAGATGGTGGAGCTAGCTCAAGTCACCATGAGACCATTGCAGACCACTTCTCATTTGAGGCCAAGGAAGCAACCACGTTAACCAGAGATAGGGTACTTTCAAAGAAGATTCCTTCTCAAATCAAAATTGACTCAGTTACATTTCCAAACCAACATGTTTATGTGGAACAACTCTAAGATTTTTTCGATACCCCTACACTCACAAGTATGTCGAAACCTGATGGACCCATCAAAGACACAAGTGGCTATCAAAAGGATAGCCATTGGTCAGATGATATAATAAGTAGGAATTGGAGAGTGCATCTAAAGAACTTATAGAGCATCCTTTCCCTATACCTGATGCAAAAGATCAAGCAACCCCAAAAGTGACTCATCTAACTCAAGCATCCATAATGACTTCAAAAGGACCAACCCTAGCTCACGATCAACTATGGACCCTCACATTTGATGGATTCAAATCTAAGACAAGTTGTGGGGTTGGGATTAAACTAATCAGCCCGAAAGGAAAAAATTTCTTTGCTTCTTACAGGTTGCAATTTGGATGCACAAACAACGTAGTAGAGTATGAAGATCTAACACGGGGATTGATGTTTGCACATAAGAAGAAGGTCATTGCCTTGATGGTCAAGGGAGATTCAGAAATAGTTATCAAGCAAGTGCTCAGCCAATATACATGTCACAACAAAAGGCTGGCAGCATATAGAAATCGGGTATGAAACTTGATTGAGGACTTTGATGCCTTTGGGATTAGCTTAATCCTTAGAGAAGAAAATCAGATAGCTGATTCATTGGCTGTTGCTGCAAGTACCCTGGAACTTATGCAAGGCTCCAAGCTCAAGAAATTCTCAGTGGAATTAATTTCCACCCCTACAGTTCCTGACAACATCATGAACTTTCAAGTCTTTGATGATGATCGATATATTATGGCTTTCTTAGCAAGCTCAGATGTTTTTGAGGGGAAAATTATTGATGAGTCCAACAGAGATCAAGGGGATTGGAACCCTGAGGAATGTGATACAGAAGGGGTCCTTAATTTAAAGAATAATAGCATACCCAAGGGAATGGTTGCCCTAGAAAGAATTTTTGACTCAGACCCAAGGGCATTAGAAAAGACATACTAAAGGAATTAAAGAAGGATATTGCTGCAATATCCTGGGGATATGAAGATCTAAAGACATTCAATGCTTTTGTGATGACTCATACTATCCCTCTAAAGCCCGAAGCTAGGCCATTTCGACAAAAACAATGCCCTAATTGAGCCACTGATCCTAAAGGAAGTTAAGAAATTACTTTTTGCAAGGATAATCTTCCTGGTACGCCATTCAACATGGGTGGCTAACTTAGTCCCAGACCGTAAGAAAAATGGAGAAATCAGGTTATGTGTGGACTTTAGGAATTTGAACAGAGCTTCAGAAAAGGATAACTATCTACTCCCTTCACTGGATGAGGATTTGCAAACTGTCAACAGATCTCAAATGATATCATTCTTGGATGGTTATTCTAGATACAATCAAGTAATGGTTAACTATGAAGACTGAATGAAGATAACTTTCACTACAAAGTGGGGAACGTTTGCATACAGAAGGATTCCATTTGGTCTGATAAACACCAGGGCAACTTTTCAACATGTAATGGACATAGCATTCAAGGATTTGATTGGAAAGTGCATCATTGTCTACATGGACAGCCTGATGGTATTCTCCAAAGATCAACTGAACCATGCTGCGGACTTGGCCAAGGTTCTGGAATGATGTATCCAATATGGCGTCTCCCTAAATCCTAGAAAGTGCATGTTCGGAGTTTCAGAGGGCAAGCTTTTGGGACATGTGATCTCTGAAAGAGGAATATCAATTGATCCAAACTGAGTCGAGTCCATTTTGAAGATCACTAGGCCAGAAAGCAAGAAAGAGATGAGGTCTTTCTTCGGGAAGATCAATTTCATGAGAAAATTCATTACAGGCTTTGCTGAAATTGTAAAAACCACTGAATGAAATGATGAAGAAGGACGCCAAAATAGAGTGGAATGAGGAGGAAAAGGATGCGTTTTCACAAATCAAGCGATCCATTTCAGAAGCTCCAGTTCTCACCAGCCCCAACTATTTAAAACCATTCTATATTTATTCCTTTTCTTCTGAGCATTCTTGTGCGGTTGTCTTAACTCAACAAAGAGAGGAGGTAGAGGAGAGACCGATTGCTTTCATGAGCTCTCCATTTAAGAATGCTGAGATAAAATACCCATCCCTCAAGAAGCAAGCTTTTGCATTGGTTCGGGCTGTCAAGAAGTTCTGACATTACATTCTTCGAAGCCAAATCATCGTTGTAGTTCCCCATGTTGTTGTGAAGTCTTTGCTTATGCAAAGTGAGCTAGGAGAAAGAAGAGGGAAATGGATGGCCATCTTGCAAGAATTCGATCTGAAGATACACCCTATGAAACTAGTCAGGGGTACAAGCTGGTCTCAGTCCATGGCAAACACTGGCGACAACATCATCTGTCAGCAATATACGACCCAGTCTTTCTCTAACGACCCTTGGTATGCTGATACCATTTGCTTTATGCTCAATAACCAATGTCTAGAGGGAATGAATGCAACTCAAAGGAGAGCGCTAAGAATGAAGAGTTCTCATTACATGCTCAAAGGAGGGTTTCTATATAGGAAGAATTTTGAAGGAGTGTACCTATGATGCCTTGATCACCAAGAGGCTAAGCATGTGATCTCGGAGTTTCACAGGAAGCATGACACAGGTCATGGGTCTGCGGACTCATTGGCACACCAAATCCTAAGATCTGGTTATTACTAGCTTTGTGTGTTCAAATATGCTCATCAACATGTGAGAACATGCCACATATGTCAAATTTCTGCATCAAAAGATCGCCATGCGCCCGTGCCATTACAGCCTGTCTATGAGGTAAGACCATTTGCCCAATGGGCACTAGACTTTATTGGGGTGATTAACCCAAATTCTTCTGCAAGGCACAATTTTATTTTGACTGCTACTGATTATTGCACAATATGGAAAAAGGCTATACCCTACAAGAACAACACAATAGAGGTAGTGATCAAGTTCCTCACCGAGTGCATCACTATAAGGTTTGGGGTACCCTTCGTGTTGGTATGTGACAATGGCCCTTCCTTTTCTTCTGCAGAGTTTATTTCTTGGGCATATGATCACAAAATTGTCTTGAAGTATTCTTCAAATTATTACCCACAAGGCAATGGAGTAGCAAAGTCAACCAATAAGAACCTTCTAGGGGTGATAAAGAAATTGTTAGAACACAACCCTAGAGACTGGCATTCCCAACTAAGATTTTCATTATGGGCAGATAGGACTAGGATTAAGGTTGCTCTAAAGACTTCACCATTCAAGCTGGCATATGGGAAAAATCATGTGTTCCCTATCCATCTGCAAATACCTATCCTTGAGTTCATGCAGAAATTCTACTCTAGTGATAATAGGATAGAGGTAAGATTGGCTGCTTTGTTGAAATTAGAAGAGTAGAGGGATGCCACCTTGCAACAATTCTTTAAGCACTAGGCTATTGTCAAACGTTGGTTTGAAAAAAGAGCCAAAATAAAATCTTTTAGGATATCTTACCTTGTATTGTTATGGGATAAAGCCAGTGAAAAGAAGGGCAGTCACCAGAAATTTGACAAACTCTGGCTAGGTCCTTATCAGATTGCTGAGATCTTGGGGGAAAATACTTTCAAACTGAGTAGCTTAACTTGAGAACCTATTCCCTTGCCTATCAATGGGCAGTTTCTCAAGCACTATTTTGAATGATAAAGCTTGTTAATTTATGTTCTGCATGTAAGTAATTTGTTGTTCATTATGTAAATAATCTGTTGATCTTTGTGTACGTAATTTGCTCTTTGTTGGTAAATAGTTTGCTGATTGTTTGTTTGTCTTTCCTTTTTGTTTTTTTGTTTCCCTTGTTTTGTGGTTTGTGTTTTGTTTTTTTTTTTGGGGTTGATCTGTCCTTTCCATCTGAAACTGTGGGTTGTTATGTAAAGTATACTATGGCCACAAGGAGAAAAATGGTTTAGGTATTTTCAGGCTTTCTAGTCAGAAGATTTTGTCCTAAATTCTTTGTTTCATGCCCATTGTCAATCAAGGTTGTAAAAGGTCTTGAAAACAAGGTGCAAAGTAAATAAATTTCATTGGCTCCTCTGAATCTGCCACAAATCATTAAGACCATCTCCTTTGTATTGGTATATTTTTCCTAGGGTGATAGTGTTGTAAGATTTAAGTGAAAAATCCGATCTCCCAAGTGTTGTTATGAGGTCCATGGTAGTTTTCAACCCATATCAAATGTTAAACATCTAACATATTGAAAAAGAACTAAATAAAATATCTGAAACTCTATGAAAAACAAACAAAAAAGAGAAAGGAAAAGAATTATCTAAAGAGAAAAAGGATTCAATATGAATGGGTGATTCTAGTATCTCTATCGAGGCTATGGACGCTTGACTGGCAGTAGAGCAATGCTGTGAGAAAACTAGAGGTATCTCCGTCAAGGCTATGGACGCCTGACTGGCAGCAGAACAATGCCTAGGATATCATTGCACAACAGCCAGAGGGAATCAACTCATGTAGCTCAAATCTTGCACATTGTTGTCTCAAAGATGAAGAAAACTTTATGAAAGGATGATGCACTATCAAGCACACACATAGATTCAGGGGTGGCTAGTGTTGATTTACATTTGAGATTCTAGCTCAACCTTGCTTATTATAACTAACCCAACTGGAGTTGCGATATTCATGAACCAGGAGTTCTGGGTAGCTGAATCCTTCAGCTTCTTGAAAATGGTTAAACCATTTTCCCAGCTGAGTCACCATTTGTTATGCCTTGCATAACCACCCCCATTTTATTCTGGAACAAAATGGGTCCCCCCTTCTCTTTTGGTTTCTTTGCCTCTGTTATTCATTTTATGTTTGGGGTTCTTCTATTCTTTTGTTTTATCTTTTGTTCTATCTAATTTGATTTTAGTCTTGTCTCAGCTTGAGTTCATTTTCTTCTTGCTAAGAACTCAATGAAATAATCATAAGCAGTATTGTATCCTATTATGGCATATTTTATGTTCTCTTAAGGTCTAATGGAGACTCTATTTTGTAGGGTTAAATCACACACATGGTGATATTTTCCAAGGGAACTCAGTTGGAAAGCATTTCTCAATCTAGTTGATCATAAATTTCCTCTAAGGAGAAAATCAGCAAAAACATGTAGTTGTCTTGCTGACTGGCTGTGTGTTCTATCCAAAAGAGGCTCATTAGTCGCCCAAACTTCATGTCGTCGAGAGTCTTTATGTGTCTCGCCGACCGAGGGAGCCCTCGCCAAAAGATTCTGAATTTGGAATAATGTCTTGTCAAAAGGGGTGAAGTCCTAAGGACAGGGGTGTGGTGTTGGCAGGAAGTCTTGCCGACCAAGAAAGCTCTCCCCGAACTCAAATGAACTCCTAGGGAAGTAGGGAGACTTCGGTATGGGGTCTTAGTGAAGGATTAGGTCTCAGCAATAATTTTTCCTTCGATAGGAGGTCTGGCCGATTAGTGTATCTCTTGCCGAAAAGGTAGGAGGAGCCCGGAGAAAGTTTGCGCTCAGCGAAAGGAAGCTTCGATCAGTGTAAAGTCTCACCGACCGAAGGGAGTCTCAGCGACATGGAAATGGTATCATCGCCAAGAGATCTTGGCGAGATCTTTATGTCACACTAACAAAATGCCCCTTCAGGGAGAAGAAAGATGTGCTCAGTGTGAAGTCTTAGTGAAGAGGAAAGATCTTACCGATATGAAGTAATATCGGCATAAGTCTTGTCGATCCATCAGAGTCTCAACGGAATGAAATGACATTGGAAAGGCAAGATTTCATCGCCACGAGGTCTCAACGATTAGGAGATGTCTCACCGATAGGATGTGCCTTTGGGGGGAATGAATGCATTCAAAAAAATGTATGATTGACTCCGAGGTGTTTCAATGAAAGAAAAAGGGATTCGGTATAATGTCTTGCTGATCAAGTGGGCTCTTCCCGAAAGAAAGTTCAACCTGATGGGATCTCACTGAGAGGTATGGCCTTTGGCGAATGGTCTCGCCGAAGGGAAAAAGGTCACACCGAAGCAAAAGGGGCCCGAGCTTGGTGAAATAGAAAGAACTCGAGGAGACTCTGAACAAATGGAACGGGTTCGGTAAGATGTCTTGCTGACCCGATGGTGTCTTAGCGACGGGAGAATGCTATCAAGGGGAGCTCACTAGGAAAGGTTAACTCTTGGCTAGAGGTCTCCCCGACCATGTGATGTCCTGCTGATAGAAAGGGGACCCCACAGAAAGAAATGGAGCTTGGAAAAGGATCATACCTTTGCCATAAGGTCTGGGCGAAGAAGGAAGTCATGCCGAAAAAAAAGGGGAACTCGGGCTTGGGGAAGTAAGGATGCACTCGGGGAGATGTCTCCTCGAGTGCGATGGTCTCACCGAAATAGAGGAGACTTCTGTATGAGGTCTCAGCAAAATGTAGGATCTTGGCGATAGGGCATGAACTCAGGGTAATATCCCCCAACATGGAGAGGTCTCCCCAACTTGGATATACTCGCTGAGAGAAGGAATTTACCATGTTCTCTTGCCGAAAATGCAGTCTTGTCAATAGGGTTTTGTGAGCTCGATATGACTTCTACAGCTCACTGAAACATCTCATCGATTGACCCATGCCATGCAGATAACTATTGAAGGATGAAATCGCATCGGGGAGACACGATAAGTGTCTCACCGACATGCTATTCAAGGTGGACCACTTTTGATCACCTGAGAAGCTTGCGTGGCATATGCTTGACCAATCAGAGGAAACTAAAACACTGACTCATTGGCCCAGTTTGACTAATTGAATGTTCCTGTAAAGGAAATCCGTAGAATGCGAGTGATATGGACTCCTTCTGAGATCATGAGATGATGGATCAACTCGGGAACGATGCTATCTGGATCTAAGGGGAAGCCCGGTGATGCTTCCAGAAGGTGGTCAACGTACTAAAAGGTCCAGGACATGAAGGAGGCCGAAGGAAAGAAGCAACCATGACTCATAGGGACAACTGTGGTGACCATTAACGGTGATAGATTAGTATTAATGGTGATATTCTAGAACATTTAAGGTGGCCTCGATGGAGTTCAAAGATGGACATGGAGACAGAAGAATTAATGCTGCAGCTACCAAAAGGTCTAAAAGGTTTTTTCTGATGACAAAAATTCTTCATCAGCATGGACAGCAGCGCTTCGCACTGAATGCCACTTTGACTCTCTTCAAAAAAGATCTGAGAGTCGACTCTCCTGGAAGCAGATATTTTGTAAACCCTAATGCAGGGGGACAACGCATTATTTTGGTACATTCTATATATATATGGCATTATTGCCTCTTTGTAAGGGTTAGAAGGATTTAGAAGAGAAAGTTAGAGAAAAAATACAGTTAGACAATTAGGATTAGAACTAAAAAATGGTTAGAAGTTAAGAGCAACAATAGAGTAGGAATTTTCTAAAGCAGGAGGAGACAAAACTGCATCCTGATTCTTTGTAATAGGAGCTTCTTTTGTCTTCTTAGTTTGCAGTTAGATTCAGTAGGAACCAATAATGTATATTTTTAGTTTTCTCAATATAAATGGAAAAAATTCAGAGTCAGATTTTTTGTACTCTGGTGATTGTGCCAGCTTTGTATGTGTTGCTCATCTATTTCACTAACAGTAGAAGCAACCATATTAAAATCTACTTCAGATTGTGTTTCATAATGGTGTTTGTCTTGAGTTAATCATTTGATTTGGGAATCTTTCAAGGATTGAGGTCTTACTTTAATGTTTTGTTTAAATGATAACTTGTAATCTGTTATAGAAATCAACATTGTAAATGAATGAAACTGTGTGTCAATCACAAGTTAATTTCATTCTACAGATTTAGTTTACAATTCCTTGAAGAACAAGTCTGGTTAAGGTAGATGAATTATCATTCTTTTTCTGTTCCAAAGCTTTGATCTATATTTTTATGTTTCTTTAAAAACCCCTGGTTAGAGTAGGTTTGAATTCATGCTTGATCTTAGAATGATCCAGAAGCTCACACCAGCAGGCCCCTTGAATATTACTATTACATTGGCCACTGAGGGACATCAGCACAGTTGAGAACCAACTATAAAGACCTTGGGAGCTAAGATATCCATGCGTTATCTTTCTCTTTCAGGAGAAACAAAATAGCAATATTTTATTTGCATGTTGTTGTGCTAAAAAGACAATCAACATAACTGACCTCTAACATTCCAAATTAGAATTTTGGATTATCTCTCTCAACATGAATAGATTTAGGCATGATATTTTAGGATTACTACCATTAATATTTTGAACATTATACTCAAAATGAATTGATATGACAGTATAATTCTCACTAATTTATTGACCCTACTCCTTTGATATTCAAGTACAATTACATTTAATTCCCACTTCTCAACAAGCCTTACTTCTTAGACATCACTCCTTTGACATTAATGACAACCCATGTTCAACACTAACGAGCTTTTTATAAATGGTCAAGCCCTTACTTCTGGTTTTGACACCTTTGTAGGTGTCAAGATGAAAATTTTAGAAAATAAATGTGTTTTCTCATGTCCAAAGTATGTATAGGAATTGAAAGAATGGTGGAAATGAAAATACTATAAACTATAATGTAAATTTGAGTAATGATAAATAGGAAATGAGATTCCAAGGTACCAAACCTATCAACAACACTATATGAAAATGATAAATGAAAGATATAATCAAAAGCTAGAGAAAAATAAAAATATAAAATCACCTCTCAATATTAGTGACACTAATGGAGACAAAATTGTATTTGAAATATGTTGCTAAACTTCTCAAGAGTATAATGGAAAGCTAGAATCTTCACATACACTTCTCATATGATCAAGAATGTTTGTAGTGCCCCTCAGTTTTCCTTTTTGTTTTGATAGAGACTTAGTTACACTTGGACATTATGATTTTGTTTGATGATATTTGGACATTCTAATTTTTTTTTATGATACTTGGAAATTATGATACTATTTGGTGATATTTGGATATTATGACATTTTTTATGGTATGATGTTATTTGATGACACATTTTCCACTGATGTTTATCCATATATCATGTTTAGTAGATCAACATAATTGATTATGTGAGTTATCATGGATATGAATACTATATGATTGTAGATGTATGTTTTATCATGATTGATATCGGTATATTGTGTGTTGATGTTTTTGTGAAGGAGAAACAGGGTCGCATCACTCGCTTGTGAGCACCCTGCGACTCAGTGATTTTCTCTTCACGGTGTGATTGATTTTTTTCTCTGTCTACATGTTTGACCATGTGATTTTTTGCAGCTTGCAGGTACCAAGTATCGACTCCACTTGAACTGCCAGGTCTGAGAGTGCCTTACACCCAATGGAGATAGTTGTTTTGGAGATAGAACTAGGTCCCCCACATTGAGCCATTATCCTTGAAAAGGATAAGTACCCAATTGGTCACCCTGTCATTGTTGTATGTCATTCATGGTTAGTTAGTTCCATTTTGATCTAGTTTATGTTTTGGTACTACTTAGTTTTTCTTGATAAATGATTTGATTAATTAATGAATTAAATAAATTATTTCATGGAAACATAATGATAATAGTTATAAATTTTGTTGATTAAATTGTTTAATTCAATTGACAAATTAAAAAGTAAGGTGGTAGCTAAATACAAATATAAATATATTTTATTGAGGGATAATTTATAATAAATTAAAAGTAATAAAATATTGTAATACAAAAATAAAGTATTCTACTCCAAATTGTAACAAACAAATGGTCAATAAAATGGTAATATAAATAAATAATAAAACTGGGAAAAACTGAAGCATTAAGTTGAAATTTCTATTTGGGGAATGATTTTTGTAGCCCATTGACCATGCAGCTCCATGCAACCCAAGTGGTCTCTTGAAATTTAATTAATTGACAAAAAATGGATAAAAAGAGGGAATCTTCTTTAGTTTGATATTTTTGGAAAATAAATGCCTTTTTGGAGGAATGGGGATGGATATGGATTTTAGAGAGTTTTGGGGGTTTTGGGAGTCCCATGAAAATTCTTTTGGTTCTAGAAACTTTCATTTTTGGGGAAAAAAATTTGGAACATGAATTTCTAAATATTGTTTGGGGAAATTTTTTGGGGTTTTTCTTAAACTTGTTTGGAGGATTTTGAATTTACATTTTCTAAAATATTGGGGAGCCTTTGAAGGTTTGGAGCTACAATTTGAAGAGCCGGACCTTGGCATCAAAATATTTAGCTGTGCTTTTGGCTAAACTAGGTTCCATTCTCTTAATTTACTTTCTCTGTAAATTTGAAGCAAAAGTTTGTAGGGAATGTTGAAGAGAAATCAAACGTTTTGTGTATGCTTTGTAAATTTAATACTGCTCTTAAGCCACTCCTCTACTAGAAAATTTGTTTATTCCATTTCTTGTTACTTCTCCAACTTGTTGCCTCTTGAAGTTCTCAATTATTGAATCAATTTGTATGTTCATATTTTGCAATTATATCATCTGAAATGTTAAAATATGCCCCTCTATTAAACGCCTTTGTGGAAATTTTCTTACTCCTCTCTTGAGGCACCATGTAATCTGAAGTGATACGCTTCTTCTCTCTTATTAAGGTCACTTTCCCTCTCCCTATCAAGTGGAATTGATCTCTTAAACTTTCTGTAGGTTCAAGCATGGCCAAACTTTCCTCCTTGACACCGCTTTCTTTTGTGAGTTGATAATGTTGCTCCTCTAACATTTTGATGCATTTGCAGATTAGATGTATGTCCTGCTTCTGAGGATTTGATTTTTATATACATAAAAGGAGTCTATATTAAATGCTTTCCAATCTAGTTATCTTATGCCTTCACCCCTATTTTTTTATGTCTACGCTTTCCTTGGCACTCTATTTGTTTTGGAGCTATGACAGTCCATCTTCAATCCTCCATGTGTGGTATTCTCTTGCAATATTTTCTTGCATTATATATTATGTATTTTGATGTGCATCTCTTCCTTAGTCTCCTTCTCATTTTTTATGTATCTATTTGACCTCTCTCACCATCATACCATAAAACAACAACTAGTTTTTGTTTTACTTAGTTGACCTGCTCCCTTTTCTAGTCTCTTTAACCTTTGTTTTGTTTTAAATCTAAAGAATGAGATGCCCTTGAAGTAACATGCTATGGCCTTGTTTTTAGTTAGTGTTTAAAGCTAGAATGACCTCCTGAGATTTTAGTTGTATGGTCATTCATTGGGTGTGGTAGCATGTAGCCATGCGATCCTTCATTTGTTGAAACTAATTCCAATATTTGTATGCCATACCCTACTTAAAGAAAAGCCAATGTAAACTTCAGCGCCTTAAGCACATATGTGCTTATTAAATGTTTAATATATATACAAATATAATCTATAATGCACATTGAATGCTATTCTCATATTGAACTCCCTCCATCTTGTTGGTTTTTAACATTTTTATTAGTGGTTGTTTTTTTTTTAATTCAGATTATTTTTTTTTACTAGTTAGGTTGCCACCCCTCTCTACCTACTGGATTTAACTTGCTTTCCTCTCCCACTTGTTCGGTAGATAATCTAAAATATATGTTGTGTGCAATGCCTTGGATTTCATCTTAGACACTTAGGAATATGGTTTTAAATCCTAGGTTCTAAAGGAAATTTCCTCACTTAATGTCATTGCTACCCTATTTTTGGTTATCTTCCTTTCTCTTATTGTATTCGTTAGTGTACTCACTGCTTTTTCTCCCTTTGGTTTTGTTCGTCGATCCTTTCTGCATGTCGATCAAACTTGATATGTTTCCCTAGCCATCTGATAAATATTCTGAAATAAATATTAAGGATAATGTCATCGCCCGAGTCTTGACTGTTAAATGTCATAGACAGTAATTGGTTCTTCACAAGCAAGACCTTATTCATTTGAATATAACCAATATAAACATGCCTATTTAATTTTTATTATGTAAGTATATAAATCTATATATATATACTACATAGAAATATTGTTTTTTGTATACGTTAATCTGTGTTCTCTAAAATATAGTTCACGTATAAATAATTGCATATAACTATTATTTTTTGTATATTAATTTCTATAATCTGTGTTCACTAAATATAGTTTAAATAAAATAAATTCCAAAAAATATAAACATGTATGTATATATATATATATATATATATATATATATATATATATATATATAGGTATTTGATTACATTTAAGAGAGTATTGATGTCCGTTTATTATTTAATCATAGTTGTAAGATGTATGTAAAAGGAGAAAAAAAATTGATTTTAAAAGATTGAAATAGGTAAATTCCAATAAAAGAAAGTTGATGAATTTAGGAAGAGATTTCTATTGATTAAATGTTTATTTTGATAAGCTTGAATGATTACCAAGTTGGTTATGCTTGTGGATTTTGATCATATGGTTATGTCTTTTGGTGGAATGAATGTTAGAAGTCTTCTACAGGCTAGAAGGGAATTTGACTTATGATGGTATTCTTGATATCTGTGAGATCATTGTTATGTTTGATTGTGTACATGAAATTATTTGTATTAAGTAATTATGTGATGGTCATTAGCCTTGCACAAGGTACCCACCTTTTTGGTTGATCTTTGGAAACTTGCGAGCGGGAAGGATTTTGCCTCACCATGTTGTTTTTTTTGAGTTTTATGATTGTGCAAGTGGCTTGCTCTTTGATTTTGGTGGGGTTTCTTGTTGTTAGTAGGGGAGTGGCTCTCAATGGGGGTCAATGCACAAAGTGGCACCTAGGTAACCCATGTGAGAGTTTTGTAATCAAGTGATAACCTAAAAAGAAATAGGAGTTTGGGTAGTAATAACTTTAAACAAGATAAGTTAATGCCTTGCTCATGGCTCAAGTGCTCGTATAGGCTTGAGATGAGTCGAGAAGGCCTAGAATGGAAAGATCTACTGCCTTGTCCTCATGAGAGGTATGTTGATTCTACATAGGGTTGCATGAGGGGCCAGAGATCGGTACAGGCTACCAACGTAACCCAGGATTGGGGTCAAGGCCTAGGAAGATCTACCTAGGTAACCCATGCAAACTATGTGATGACACTTCCCCTACAACAAACTTGTACTCTCTTGTTTTTTATTTTTCCTTGGATGTTTATGTGCCTCTGGAAGTGATGTTACTTTCATTAATGTCGTACCTTACCTATTCATTGATGTCATGTTGGCCTTGTGTTGTCCTTTTCCTTATGATTTCTTGTGGTGGTGGGACCCTTTGCTATCTCCTAGCACGGGGGGTGGGCCTTTGGGTTCCACGTGGTTGGGTGGAAAGTGCATTGTTCTCCATTGGGTTCTCTCTTCATGTTCATGGCTATGGTGACTTCTCCCTGTTAGAATACTTCTACCTTGTACCAACCCTTGTGGATTGCAACTTTTGTACTTGTATTGTAATTTTGATGTATCGTGTATCTTACTTAGTTGTACACTCATCACCTATATACGAGGAGATATTGGTGTTTAGCTGTATAAATGTAAAAATTTAAAATGATGATGTACTCTATAATGTGATGGACTTGAAACATATGATATTGTATATGCAATTAAATGGTTTGACTTAATTGATCTCTTTTGAATACATGTAATGGTTGTAATACATTGATGGCTCAACTAAATGGAATGTTTATATGTATTTCCATATTGTAGTTATAATTTTTCTAATGTATGTTTTATAGTTCCTTCCCCATTTTTTTAATGGGTAGAAAGAAACATAGTCGCGGACCCTAGAGGACTTAGATTAGAAAACTAGATTTTATTTCTCTTGCAATCGTGTGAATATTGCACTTTTCAAAAAAAAAAGTTCCATTTTTTTGGTGAAGTGTATTGTCCTCTAGGGTTTCGTGGTGGGGCGTTACACATGGTATCAGAGCTAGGTTCAAACACTGGATGCTCTAGATATATACAAAAGCCCATTAAGTTGTTTAGTTGTGTAGATTTTGAAGTTTATGCTTTCCCTTGTTGACCTCATCTAATACCTTGAAATTTTCCCTGGTGGTGTTTGTGTAGGATAATTCCTAGAAGTGGAGGTCAAGGTCGAGGGCATGGTAGAGGTTGCGGTGGTAGTCATGGGGCCAACTGTTAGGATTCCCCTCTGTACATTTCCCATGAGTCTAATAGTGAGGAACAATAGTGTTCACAGAACAATCAGGGAGGTGGAGATCAGAATCCGAGGCAACCAGGATTGGAGGGTGCATAGTTGCATCACTTATTGGAGGAGGTTCTTTCCCATTTTGGTTTGACATAGAAGGGTAAACAGTTGGTGAATAGAGAGAGGGAGAGGTCTCCCAGGAGGAGAGAGATTACAATTGACCAGGATGCTTATATTGGTTGGCCATATGAGGGACTTGTTACAAGCACATCCTCCTACATTTGATGGGACTGGTAGTGGTTTAGAGGAAAAAACCTGGTTAATAGATCTAAACAAGTGTTTTGATATGCATCCATATGGTAGCAACACCAAGGCCGGGTGTGCTATCATGCATCTCTAAGGTTTTGCTTCCACATGGTGGCATTTGGAGGAGAAAAAGCTCCATTTGGAGATAGAATCAGTATCATGGGAGATGTTTTTAGAGAGATTCAGGGCTCGGTTCTTGTTTGATCATTGGCGATAGTGTCGTGCGGATGAGTTCCATGAGTTGTGATAGATGGCTATGATAGTTGAGTAGTATGAGAAAATATTTTATGAACTTAAGCAGTATGTTGGCATAGGCCATGATGATGGTATGTTAGTACAACACTTTATTAGGGGATTGAATGCCCATATCAGTCGAGGTTCTCTGGTGTTTGAGCAAAAAACTATGGAGGTAGATGTGGAGAAGGTGCGGATAGTTGAGGAGAATTTGGCTATGGCTTTAGGTGCTCAAACGAGTGTACAAATTGGCAGTGTACCTCCAGCAGGTTTCAGTTCTTGAGGTGGCTAGACTTAGGGAGCAGGTCCTTCTAGGATCCACCATGCACCCACTCAAAGTGGTCAACAACATCAATAGCAATAACAACAACTTCTCAATCCAAATGAAAGAACTCTTAGTCTCATCATGGGATAGGTTTCAGTTCAGGAAAGATAGGAATTAGAGGTGAAACAAGCATTATCACTCTGATCAACTAGCTCAGACTTCATCCTCTATAGTTAATAAGGGCAGTGTTCAGCATTCTAGTGCACTTCCAGGTGTTAGAGGTTTTGGTAGAGGTATCGGATGCTTCTCTTGTGGTCAGTAGGGTCACATTGCTAGGTAGTGTCCTCGGAACCTGGGCACACCCAAATTTAGTTAGAGAGGTCAACGACTTCAAAGCCAACAATAGGGGATGCAGGTAGATCACATAGAGTTTTTTCTATGGTTGATAACTACCAAGTTGAGCACTAGGGTACAATGGTTGAGACTTCAAGTGAGTTATAGGGTAATAGAGTCTCTATACTATTTGATTCAGGTGCTTTCAATTCCTTTATTTCTCCATCTGTAGTAGCATGATGTGGACTGGTGGCAGTAAAGTAGGATGATAGATGGTAGGTTGAGTTTACTTCCTATTCTAAGGTCGTAGTTGAGTCTCTTGTTCATGGCTGTAATTTGATAATTGGGTCTCCTTACACCATAGTAGATCTTCATATTATTTCCCTTGGGTCTTATGATATTGTTTTGGACATGGATTGGTTAGAGGCTCACAATGCAATCATAGACTATCGTTGAAAGTTGGTTTGGTATGCAGATGATTTTGGTTGTGAGGTTGAGGTAGTTAGAGTTCAGTGGCCTATTTCCTCGAGGATGATTTCAACTATGCAGTTGACAAGGTGTATGCAGTAGGGCTGTCAGCTATTTATAGTGACAATTAATGATTTGGAGTTGGGAGAGAGTTACAAGGAGGTGTCACTTGAGAGTCATCCCATCCTTAGACAGTATGCAAATGTCTTTCCTAACAAGATTCCAGGGATGCCACCTAAGCGTGACATCAACTTTAAGATAGATCTTGTACTTGGAGCTGAGTCCATTTCATGAGCTCCATACTAGATGACCACATAGGAGCTTAAGGAGCTCTGATTATAGCTTGAAGAGTTGCTAGTGAAAGGGTTCATTCATCCTAGTGTCTCTCCTTGGGGAGCACCAATTATTTTTGTAAAGAAGGATGGGTCCCTTTTATTGTGCATTGATTACCGGTAGTTGAACAAGGTGATAGTGAGGAACATGTATCCTTTGTCGAGGATCGATGATCTATTTGATCAAATCAAGGGTGCTAGGGTATTTTTGAAGATTGATCTTAATTCAGGATATCATCAGTTGCACATCTTCGAGGAAAATATCCATCATACCACATTTTGTACTTGCTACGAACACTATGAGTTCATAGTTGTGTCATTCGGCTTAACAAATGCATCATTTGTGTTCATGAGTTTAATGAATGGTGTGTTCAACACCTACCTCAACAAGTTTTTCCTGGTATTTATAGATGAAATTTTTATATATTTGAGGACCATGGAGGAGCATGAGAAATGCTTGAGGTAGGTGTTATAGTGTTTGAGGGACAACCAATTGTATGCAAATTTGGAAAAATGTGAGTTTTTCCAGATGGAGGTGAGATATTTAGGTCATGTTATCTTTGGTGAGGGCATTGTCATGGATCCTTCAAATATCCAAGCTATCATTGATTGTCCTGCACCCACTAATGTTGTAGAGGTTCGCAGTTTCATGGGATTAGTAGGTTACTAATGATGGTTTTTTTAGGGGTTCTCAAGGATATCCCACACCATCACTTCTCTTCATAGGAAAGGGAAGAAATTTATTTGGTCAGAGCAGTGCCAGACAACTTTTTAGACTCTTAAGGAGAGATTGACCAGTGCACCTATCTTAGTAGTTCTTGATCCTACTAGGGATTTTGTGGTTTGCACAGATGCTTCCTTGGAGGGTTTAGGACCTGTGTTGATGCAGGATGGTCGCATGATTGCCTACAAGTATTGCAAACTCAAGGATCATGAGCTGAAATATTCTACACATAATTTGGACTTAGTTGTTGTAGTTCATGCTTTGATGAGATGGAGGCACTTTCTTTTGGGGCATCACTTTGAGCTGCATGGTGATCATTGTAGTTTGTAGTATATTTTCATGAAGCCCAACCTGAATGCGAGATAGAGACGATGGATGAAGTTCATATGCGAGTATGATTTTGAGGTGAAATTCATTCAAGGAAAGGAGAATGTGGTGGAAGATGCACTTAGTCACCAAAAACACAAGCTATCGACAGTGACTGTTGATGTGGGTTTAAGGAGCCAAATCCTTTCTGCACTTACTTCAGGCAATTGATATCAGGAGGTGAGGACTAAGGTGGAGTCATTCAAATTTTTAGAGGGAAGATTTGTAGGACTTTCCCTTGAGTAAGATGGCCTTTTGAGGAACTTGGGTCACATTTATGTTCCTTCTTCAGGAGATCTTTTTACTTTGATCATGTTGGAGGCACATCAGGCACCTTATTCGGCTCATCTTAGTGTCAAAAAGATGCACATAGACCTTCAATAGTTATACTTTTGGGCCAGAATGAGGAGAGATATTGTTGATTTTCTGTTGAGATGTCTAGAGTGTTAGAGAGTGAAGGCAGAACACCAACATCCTATAGGACTTTTGCAGGGCCTCATCTAGTCCTAGAGTGGAAATGGGAGATTATCTCCTTGGATTTTATTGTTGATTTTCCTGTTTCTTCTCATCAATATGATGCTATTATGGTCATGGTAGATAGGTTGATGAAGGTAGCACACTTCTCTCTCATTTGATCCTCATACAATGCTTTGTCAGTGGCCAAATTTTTCATGGAGGACATTGTCAAGTTACATGGTATTCCTTGTAGGATTATTTTAGATAGAGATCCAGTATTTACTTCACCTCTTTGGATGTCCCTGTAACATGCATTGGGGACTTAGTTGAACTTAGTTCAGCTTACCATCTAGAGAGTGATGGGAAAACTAAGAGGGTAATCAGGTCCTCAAGGACATGCTTCAGATGTACGTCTTGGATCAATAGTCACGTTGGGAGGACTACCTATATCTGGTGGATTTTGCTTATAATAATTGTTTCACGGCTCTATCGGCATGCCTCCTTTTCAGGCGTTATATGGTCATCCTTGTCAGACCCTATTGAGTTGGGATCATTTGGAGGATAGAGTTATTCTTGGTTCAGAGATTCTTCAGGAGATGGATCAGCAGATGATTAGCATTAGGGAGCATTTGGTGGTAGCCCAAGATAGATAGAAGAAATATGTTGATGCTCATAGGGTGGACCATTAGTTCTCAATTGGTGACCGAGTATTCCTATAGGTACAACTACGAAAGAGTTTGATCCATTATGGAAAAGGCTCTAAGCTCGTACCACACTTTATTGGGCCTTTCAAGATTCTGGAGAGGATTGGTCTTGCAGCATACTGTCTTGCTTTGCGACCTAATCTCTCATGCATTCATTATGTGTTTCATGTTTCAATTCTTAGACCTTATTATTCAAATATATCTCATGTCCTTGATTGTAATGCATTACAGGTAGAGGATAGGTAGCTGGCTTTGGAGCCCATGGGAATCATAGAGCACAAGAGACTCACACTTAGGGGATGATACATTGAGAGGGTTAGGGTCTAGTGGAATCCAAATGATGGGTCATCTCCTACTTGGGAGGATGTTTCTATGATGAGAGAGTTATATCCATATCTATTTGCAGGCTTCTAGGAGTAAGCCTGGTCCTATGGGGGGAGGATGTAGTGCCCCTCAGTTTTCCATTTCATTTTGATAGAGACTTAGTTACACTTGGACATTATGATTTTGTTTGATGATATTTGGACATTCTAATTCTATTTGATGATACTTGTACATTATGATATTGTTTGGTGATATTTGGATGTTATGATATTTTTTATGGTACGATGTTATTTGATGATACATTTACCACTGATGCTTATGCATATATCATGTTTAGTAGATCAGCTTAATTGATTATGTGAGTTATCATGGATATGAATATTATATGATTGTAGATGTATGTTTTATCATGATTGATATTGGTATATTGTGTGTTGATGTTTTGGTGAAGGAGAAATACGGTCACATTAGTTGCTTGTGAGTGCCTTGCAACTCAGTGATTTTCCCTTCACGTTGAAATTGACTGTTTTCTCTATCCACATGTTCGACCATGTGATTTGTTGTAGCTTGCAAGTAATAAGTATCAACTCCACTTGAATTTTCAAGTTTGAGAGTGCCTTAAACCCAATGGAGATAGTTTTTTTGGAGATAGCACCGGATCCCTCATGTTGAGCCATTATCCTTGAAAAGGATAAGTACCTAGTTGGTCACCTGTCATTGTTGTTCGTCGTTCATAGATAGTTAGTTCCATTTTGATCTAGTTTATGTTTTGGTATTGCTTAGTTTTTCTTGATAAATGATTTGATTAATTAATGAATTAAATAAATTATTTCATGGAAACATAATTATAATAGTTATAAATTTTGTTGATTAAATTGTTTAATTCAATTAACAAATTAAAAAGTAAGGTGGTAGCTAAATACAAATACAAATATATTTTATTGAGGAATGATTTATAATAAATTAAAAGTAATTAAATATTGTAATACAAAAATAAAGTATTCTACTCCAAATTGTAACAAACAAATGGTCAATAAAATGGTAATATAAATAAATAATAAAATTGGGAAAAACTGAAGCATTAAGTTGAAATTCCTATTTGGGGACTATTTTTTGTAGCCCATTGACCATGCAGCTCCATGCAACCCAAGTGGTCTCTCGAAATTTTATTAATTGGAAAAAAATGGATAAAAACAAGGAATCTTCTTCAATTTGATATTTTTGGAAAATAAATGCCTTTTTGGAGGAATGGGGATGGATATGAATTTTAGATAGTTTTGGGGGTTTTGGGAGTCCAATGAAAATTCTTTTAGTTCTGCAAACTTTCATTTTTGGGGAAAAAATTTTGGAACGGGAATTTCTGAATATTGCCTGGGGAAAATTTTTGGGGTTTTACTAAAAATTGTTTGGAGGATTTTGAATTTGCATTTTCTGAAATATTGGGGAGCCTTTGAAGATTTGGAGCTGCAATTCGAAGAGCTGGACCTCGGCATCAAAATCTTTAGCTGTGCTTTTGGCTAAACCATGTTCCATTCTCTTAATTTACTTTCTTTGTAAATCTGAAGCAAAAGTTTGTAGAGAATGCTTAAGAGAAATCAAATGTTTTGTGTATGCTTTGTAAATTTAATACTGCTCTTAAGCCACTCCTCTACTGGAAATTTTGTTTATTCCATTTCTTGTTGCTTCTCCAACTTGTTGCCTCTTGAAGGTCTCAATTATTGAATCAATCTGTATATTCATATTTTGTAGTCATTTCATGAAATGTTAAAATCTACCCCACTATTAAACACCTTTGTGGAAATTTTCTTACTCCTCTCTTGAGGCACCATGTAATCTAAAGTGATACACTTCTTCTCTCTTATTAAGGTTGTTGTCCCTCTCCCTGTCAAGTCCAGTTGATCCCTTAAACTTCTCGTAGGTTCAAGCATGGCCGAACTTTCCTCCTTGACACTACTTTCTTTTGTGAGTTGATAATGTTGCTCCTCTAACGTTTTGATGCATTTGCAGATTAGATGTATGTCCTACTTCTGAGGATTTTTTTTTTTGGCTTGGTAAATCACTGCTAAATGGAAACACCCTAAACGCTTTTGAATGGAGCTATGAACTAGTGAGACCACATTCGGGGGGGCTCATCCCCACTAAACCACCACCTCCACTAGTCACCCAGTGCACGCCTGCCAGCAGTCCTGCCAACCTCCCTGCTGGAACCAGTGCCATTCCTTTGTTTGTGTTGTCCTTATCTCTCCAAGACCAATTGAGTAGTTGTGAAAGACTCATTAGGGTCTAATACAAAACCTGCTAGGCATGAAAGACCTGTGTGGGTCTGATAATAGTCCATGAGAAGCACACACCGATAGGAAACTGGATCCATGAGTAGCACACACCTCTAGCACAATCAATCACCACATCTGCTGAGATCACTTTTACGTCCTCGAAGATCAGCCACCATTTTATTTTACCTCTGAACAATTGGGACCAAACCGGTATGCACCGCTAAGGTCCAAGTAGGGATTTGAACCTTGGTTGCACCACAAATAGGGCAACCATCTCACCGTTACACCAACAGGTGATCCCTCACTAAGGATTTGATTTTATATAAATAAAAGGAGTCTATATTAAATGCTCACCAATCTGGTTAGCTTAGGCCTTAACCCCTACTTTTTTATGTCTATGCTTCCCTTAACACTCTGTTTGTTTTGGAGCTATGACAATCCATCTTCAATCATCCACGCATGGTATTCTCTTTCAATATTTTCTTGCATTTTATGTTATTTATTTTTATGCACATCTCTACCTTAGTCTCCTTCTTATTGTTGATGTATCTAATCGACCTCTCTCACTGTCATACCATAAAAGAACAACTAGTTTTTGTTTTTAGCCGACCTACTCCTTTTCCTACTCTTTGTAACCTTTGTTTTGTTTTAAATCTAAAGAATGAGATTCCCTTAAAGTAACATGCTATGTCCTTTTTTTAGTCAGTGTTTAGAGCTGAAACAACCTCCTGAGATTTTAGTTGTATGGTCATTAACTAGGCGCAGTAGCATGCAACCATGCAAGCCTTCATTTGTTCAAACTAATTCCAATATTTGTATGCCATACCCTGCTTAAAGAAAAACTAATGTAAACTTCAGCACCTTAAGCGCATATGTGTTTATTAAATGTTTAAGATACATACAAATATAATCCGTAATGCACATCAAATGTTATTCTCATATTGAACTTCCTCCATCTTATTGGTTTATAACATTTTTATTAGTGGTTGTTTACATTAAATTAAGATTATTTTTTTACCAGTCAGGTCGCCGCCTCTCTCTACCTGTTGGATCGAACTTTCTTTGCTCTCCTAATTGGTTGGTAGATAATCCAAAATATATGTTATGTGCAATGCCTTGGATTTTTCCTTAGATGCTTGGGCATATGGTTTTAAATCCTAGGTCCTAAAGGAAATTTCCTCACTTAATGCCGCCACTACCCTATTTTTTGTGATTTTCCTTTCCCTTATTGTATTCATGAGTGTACTCGCTGCTTTTTCTCCTTTTGGTTTTGGTTGCTGATCCTCTCTATGTTGATCAAACTTTATATGTTTCCCCAACCATCCAATAGATATTTTGAAATAAATATTAAGAATAATGTTGTTGCCCGATTCTTGACTGTTAAATGTTATATCTATAGTAATTGGCTCTTCATAAGCAAGACCTTATTCATTCAAATATAACAAATATAAACACGCCTATTTATATAACAAATATATATATATATATATATATATATATATATATATATATATATATATACACTGCATACAACTATTGTTTTTTGTATGTTAATATGTGTTCTCTAAAATATAGTTCATGTATAAAGAGCTGCATATAAGTATTATTTTCTGTATATTAATTTCTATAATCCGTGTTCACTAAATATAGTTTAAATAAAAGAAATTCTAGAAAATATAAACATGTATTATTTATATACATATATAAATATATATAGGTATTTGAGTACATTTAAGAGAGTATTGATGTCCTTTTATTATTTAATCATAACTGTAAGATGTATATAAAAGGAGAAAAAAAATTGATTTTAAAAGATTGAAATAGGTAAATTCCAATAAAAGAAAGTTGATGAATTTAGGAAGAGATTTATGTTGATTAAATCTTTATTTTGATAAGCTTCAATGATTACCAAGTTGGTTATGCTTGTGGATTTTTATCATATGGTTATGTCTTTTGGTGGAATGAATGTTTGAAGTCTTCCAGAGGATAGAAGGGGATTTGACTTATGATGGTATTCTTGATATCCATGAGATGATTGTTATGTTTGATTGTGTATATGAAATTATTTGTATTAAGTAATTATGTGATGGTCATTAGCCTTGCACAAGGTACCCACCCTTGTGGTTGATCTTAGGAAACTTGTGAGCAGGAAGGGTTTTTCCTCACCATGTTTTTTTATTAGTTTTGTGATTCTGCAAGTGGCTTGCTCTTTGATTTTGTTGGGGTTTCTTGTTGTTAGTAGGGGAGTGGCTCTCAATGGGGGTTGACACACAAAGTGGCGCTTGGGTAACCCATGTGAGAGTATCGTAATCAAGTGATAACCTAAAAATAAATAGGGGGTTGGGTAGTAATAACTTTAAACAGGATAATATAATACCTCGCTCATGGCTCAAGTGCTCATATACGCTTGTGATGAGTTGAGAAGGCTTGGAATGGAAAGATCCACTACCTTGTCCTCATGAGAGTTATTTTGATTCCACATAGGGTTGCATGAGGGTTCGGAGATTAGTAGAGGCTACCGAGGTAAACCAGGATGGGGGTCAGGGCCTAGGAAGATCTATTTGGGTAACCCATGCAAACTATGTGGTGACATTTCCCCTATGAAAAACTTGTATTCTCTTGTTTTTTGTTTTTCCTTGGATGTTTATGTGCCTCTGAAAGTGATGTTACTATCATTAATGTCGTACCTTACTTGTTCATTGATGTCATGTTGGCCTTTTGTTGTCCTTTGCCTTATGACTGCTTGTGGTGGTAGGACCCTTTGTTATCCCCTAACACGAGGAGTGAGCCTTTGGGTTCCACGAGGTTGGGTGGAAAGTGCATTGTTCTCCATTGTGTTCCCTCTCCATGTTCGTGGTTGTGGTGACTTCTCTCGGTTAGAAGACTTTTTCCTTTTCCCAACTCTTATGGATTGCAACTATTGTACTTGTATTGTAATTTTGATGTATCATGTATCTCACTTAGTTGTACACTACTCACCTGTATACCAGGAGATATTGGTGTTCAACTATATAAATGTAAAAATGTAAAATGATGATGTAATCTATAGTGTAATGGAATTGAAATAGATGATATTATATATGTAATTAAATGGTTTGACTTAATTTATCTCTTTTGAATACATGTTGTGTTTGTTAAATATGTGTATCAAAATAAAATTAAAAAATCACACAAATGAAACATTAAACCGAAGAAAGCAAAATAAATTGAAATAAAAAAGATGTCAAACAGAGCTTCTTCAGAGTCGTTCCATTGTTCTTTATCTCCAGTGATTCTCTTGAAGCTATTGCTCTCAGATTGTGTAAGCAAGGCTTCTCTGAATGGCAACCTACAGAATGAGTATGAAAAATGATAGTACTTCTCTATCCTATATGTTGGTGGAGTGAAAATACTGATATGGATATAGACAGGGGTTGTGGATTGAAACTAAACTATGTGGATGATTGTCCATGATATGCTATGATTCTAAAAACTATGGATGCTATAAGACTATGCTATGGATGCTTGAAAGTTATTTGGCTATAGTTTCTCTATATGAAAGCTTCTCTCTCATTTCAAAGACCCGACAGTCCTTTTTATAGCTTTTTGCAGGCAAAATCCTGGCTGGCAAAGATCAACGACTATGAGTTTGTCTGGTAAGTTTGAATGGTGAGAGATGGAGAGGTTAAGAGGAAGATGGAGAATGTTGGGAGGTTGGAGAGAAGAATGGAAGCCTGTCTTCAACCCATAGGAACAAGCTTGCACAGAAACAGAGAAATTAATTTTTCTGTTTTGGCAGTTTGTTTCACTGTTGTTGGAGATAATGCAAATTAATTAAATAAATAAATTTATTTAATTTCATTTATGTGAGTTTGATTTTTGATTTTAGAACTATAGAAAATTTAATTAAATATTTTGGATATTTAATTGTGAATAGACTTTAGAATAATCAATTAAATATTTTGGAATATTTAATTGTGAATGAATATTAGAAATATTTTGAGATATTTAATAATGGATATTAGAGGAATATAGAATATTTAGAATCGAATTAGAGGAATTAATTAAATATTTGGAATATTTAATTGTGAATGGTATTTTGAATGAATGTTATTGATTTTTAGAAGAAAAGAATATATGATCTAAATTTGAATAAAATATTCAAGTCAAGATTATATGATAATTAATATAAATAAATCGTAATGTTTATTTAATTATTTAAGAAATGGATAAGAAAAGTGACTAAATAAACTTATTTATTTAATCGAGATGAAAGAATGAATAATGTAGATCAAGTTTAGAGATTTAATTAAATATTAAAAATATTTAATTAATTACCAGACTATTGTGATGTGACCATTTTCAGGTGTATACATTTTGCCCCTCTTTGAAGTGATGTGTTTTACGCATTGCTTCAAAGAATTTTGAAATTTTCCCCAGATGTTGATTGTCGAATGTTGATAGGTATATGCCCCCTCAGACGATGAATCGATAAAATTTTGATTTTTGTGAAGTTTCAGATTTTTGAAAGGTTTTTCGATTTTTATGATTTTATGATTTTGAAGATGTCAATTCATCGTTCGAAAATAATAATGTGAAGAAATTGATCCAAAGAGATGTGAAATGAAAAATTGATGATCAAAATTGCCCCTGCTATGAGAAAATGTGGTAAAACGCCCCGATTTTGCCATTAAATAGGTTAAAAATGTCATTTTCCATGTCATTTTCCATTTTAACCTAGTAAAATTTGTAAATTTTGAGCTTTGCAAAGATAATTATGGCACTTCCGATTCACTAGCACTGTTTCGAGCACATCCAACAACATCAGCAGCCGGTGCACTATGGACCTCCGATATGTACCCCGTTAAACTTTTGCTTCTTGAAAATTTTCCGTTTGTTGCACATTTATCGATGTTTTGATTGTGAAAGAGTGTATTTTAGCGCCCTTAATTACTTTCATAGCACCTTTGATAATTTCCATAGCGCATTTTATTTTGTAGCACCTGTAAGGATTTTTGTAGTGCCCTTGATCCTTTCCATAGCACATTTGATTTTGTAGCGCCCTTAAATAATTTTGTAGCACCCTTAATGCATTTTGTAGCGCCCATGATGCATTCTGTAGCACCCATGATTTGATTTTTTTGTGATTAAAAAATTTGTTCCCAAAGTTGTTGGAAAACAAATAATAGTTGATAAATTTGTTTTTAAAGTTGTTAAAAACAAATAGGATTGATAAGTTTGTTTCTAAAGTTGTTAAAAACAAACAAGATTTTGATTATTTGCTTTCATGAAAATGAAAAACAAATAGTTGATTGATATGTTTGCTTCTAAGGTTGTTAAAAATAAAACATGATTGTGATATATTTGCATTCCATGATGATGAAAAACAAATAGTGTGATTGATATTCCGATTTGATTGATGAGTCGTGATGATTTGATATTGATTTTGCTTTGATGATGTTTCAACAGGAGAGATTGGGCATTTTGCAATTACGGGAGACATTCCCGAGTACATGGACGTTGATTCCATAGCTATTACAGTCAGATCAGGATGTGATTGAGGTATGTGGATTGACTTCATTGCTTGACATGCCTGAGGTGCGCCTCAACATAGCTTTATTGACAGCACTTACAGAGTGGTGGCATAGTGATACCAACACATTTCATTTACTGACCGGAGAGATTACAGTGACGCCAGAAGACGTGTACCATATCCTAAATATCCCAGTGATGGGAGAGATAGTGGTCTTTGATAACCGAGAGGCTGGAGGCACTGATGCTTTGAGACGGATTTTCAGAGATGATCAGATTGTTGGATATTTCATCCCATGACTGTACTTGCAGATTTCATTGGAGGTGTTTTGTGCCCTGACCATAGGTTGAAGGGGTTCGCAGTTGGGTGGGGTCAGGTTCTAGAGAGGATGGTGATGCAAGGTACACGGTATGCGTGGGGATCATGCATGCTTGCGCATTTGAATGATGAGTTACACCACATTGTATATGGTAGAGGTTGGAGTTTTGTTGTTGGTTGTTCATTATTACAGATATGGGCATGGGAGCACTTTTCCATTATGCGACCTTTGACTTGTGGATGATGACCTGTCGTTTGATTGTACAGATGGGGATATAGCGATATTATTGCTCAGCCTAGACTAGGCAAACTGGATCATTGGCAGCGTCTCTTAGATGATCTTGATACAGTATGCTGGCGGCCATATGTAGATTGTGAGACATGGCCAAAGGATGTGAGGGAGATGCCTTATGTTTGTACATCTAGATATCTTATTGGCTGTACTTCATGGATTATTGAGAGATTTCTTGCTGGACGAGTATGTCGGCAGTACGGTCGGATTCAGGGTATACCTATGGGTTCTGCCATTTACGCACAGCAACAACCAGAGATTGCAGTATGGGGTCCACGGATTTCTTATGAGGCAGCGATGGAAAAGTTCACTAGTTTAGGAGTTGTGATGTGGGATTACCGAGTTGATGTCCTTGACGTAGGGACGATGCTAGAGTATAGCCAGTATGTGTTAGAGCATCATGCACCACGATTGTTTGATCCTGATGAGCCTGTTGCCCCAGTTGTTGTACAGAGACCACAAAGAGGCGGTCAGAGACGATAAAGAGAGATAGCATCAGAGGGTGATGATTTAGAGGGAGGTGATGATAATGAGGAGAGTGGAGGTAGTGATGATGGTTCAGAGGGAGATAGTGATGATGAGGAGAGTGGGGGAGGTGGTGATGGTGGTAGAGGCATTGGTAGAGGTGTTGTTACAGGTGGTAGAGGTAGTAGGAGAGGTGGTAGAGGTGGACCACAGATGAGACATACAGATCCATCACCTTCAATAGATCCAGTGGTGTCAGGTTAGATTTCTTCTTTGCAGAGTACAGTGTAGAGCTTACAGAGTCAACTAGCACAAGCACAAGCCTTGATTACACAACTTCAGGGATAGTTGATGTCAGTTACTGCTAAGAGAGATACAACTAGACAGCGAGGAGAGCAGGCCATCACTCTAGCTGATAGTCTACAGAGAGTAGCAGTGAGTACCTTGCCTGGTGACATGATGAGAGAGGTGACTAGAGCCACCCGGGAGGTCGAGTTTTATAGGACCAGATATCATGATGTGGTTCCACCTGAGTGGAGGGAGAGTTATACATAGTCTCGGTCTACCCATAGTCATTCTCGAACTACTAGCAGGGGTGTGACATAGCCATTACCTCCAGGAGGGCCATCAGGGACAGGTGGAGCAGGTCCATCAGGTGCAGGTGGGACAAGGCCTAGACCAGCTCCATCAGAGGATAGCACTGCCTAGTGCATTGTACATGATGTTTTTGTGATACTCTGTTTAGACATTTGTATACACCCTGAGATGATCTCATTTTTGATGATGTTATATCATGTATAGTTGACATCTTTGTACATTTTGACATTCATTTTTGAGATATATGAAATGCAGCGATGATTTATGATGAGATAAATGTGTCTATTTTATATATGTGTATGATGTGTTATGGTATGATGGTTTCTCGATTTTTTTATACTTATGATGTATATGTACGCATGATTTATGAAATGAGTGAAATCTATTTGATGCATGATGATGAATGGTTGAATTTACGAATGTGTATAAATGTTTTGATTATGATGTATACTTTATTTTTATGATTTTCTGATGCAAATGTATGAAAATGATGTTTTTGTGAATGTCAAAATGTATTCAGGCATGTATTCAAAAAGATATGAAACACTTGATACTTTGCTAGCTTTTGGGAAAATCTATAAATGCAAAATGCAGATTCTAACATGAATGCAATCTATACTAACCATGCAGGATATTCATACAATATTGCCATTCTGAGAGCTTATTTGTGCTTTTTGTATCATCATAGAGCATTGAAATGTTGAAAGTTAATACAAGCATCAAAGGGTATGTTAGCACCAGTGATGACCTGAGTATTGCTTTCATGATTTTGATATAGCAAGATAATACAAGCATCTAGGTATAATTAAACCGAGATGACTTGAGTATCACTTGCATAAACAGACAAGAGTTAACCCATTTCCCATGCAAATTCTGAAATGTCATCAATGATACTTAGTAGAGCATGTCATGCGACCAATTTGCATAGTACTAATGATTTCCTCACAAATAGTAGACAAAGAAAAATCATACTCCTTCCTTTCTTTTCTAGTTCAGTACATCATCAAATTGCTCCAGAGATATGATAGAAAATCAAACAACCATTTAAATTTTGCCTAAAATATTTCAAACATTATCCAGATTAAGATCATCCAACTTTGGTTATCAACACTGATGTTTTTGTTTTGATGTTTGTTTTGGATCATGTTGTCTTGATTTCAATTGGCATTGAATAAGCATGTTGTGATTGATTTGATACAGCAATGTTTGTTGTATTTTGGTAAACTGTCTTGTATCTGTTTGTGATGTTCAAAAAGCTCGTTGCCCCTTGCTTGTTTAGTCTATGTTGCTGCCCCCAGTGTAAACATAACCTAAAGATTAAGGATATGTACAAATTTCATCAAGCCATGATAAAACATAAGGATTCCTATCATATGATATGGATATGAAAGATATGTACAAATGAGAGATATGAATGGATGATGCCGAAAGTGAATGCAAGACATAAGCTAATAGATGGAGGAGCCTATTTAGATCACAAGTAGTGCGTATTTGCCAGGTTTTCACCACTTGTTTTTATTGCACTTTTTTAGGACTTTTCTGATTTTTATGATTTTTTTAGGACTTTTTCTAATTTTTTTATGATTTTTTTAGGACTTTTTCTAATTTTTTATGATTTTTTCAAGACTTTTTCTAATTTTTTAATGATTTTTTTCAGGCATAGAACTTCTTCAAATGAATACTGTTGATCGGCTCTTCAAAAAGGTCCCCTTCTAACGTAGACAACTGATATGCCCTACAACCATATGCTGAAATGATGACAAATGGACCAAGCCAGTTTGGTTCAAATTTTCCTTTCTTTTCCCTGTCTTGCTGATTACGTGGATTTTCTCTCAAGACTAAGTCACCTACTTTAAATTTCTATGGTTTAAATATGTGATTATAGCTACGAGACATAACTTGTTGATAACCCTTCAAATGGTTAGCTGCATGTTGACGTCTTTCATCTAATAGTTCTAACTCTTGTAGGCGAAATACTCTATAGTCTTCATCATTTATCAATCCCTTGAGTGAGACCCTAAGCGAAGGTATTTCAACCTCTAGTGGTAAAATCGCTTCTGCTCCATAGACCAAGGCATATGGTGTAGCTCCTATTGGTGTACGAATACTGGTTTTGTATGCCCAAAAAGTTGGATTTAATTAGACATGCCAATCATGACCTACATCATTTACTGTCTTCTTCAAGATCTTTAAGATTGTTTTGTTTGAAGCTTCTGCTTGACCATTTCCTTGTGGATAGTAAGGTGTATAGAACCTATGTTGGATGTGAAATCTTTCACAAAGTTGGTCAACATCCTGATTCTTGAAAGGCCTCCCATTATCAGTAATGATAGAATTAGGAATTCCATATCTACAAATGATGTAATTTAGGATGAATGAAGAGATCTGTTTACCGGTCACGGTCGTCAAAGGAACAACTTCTATCCATTTTATAAAATATTTTGTAGCTATGATGATGAATTTATGCCCATTTGATGATGAAGGATGAATTTTACCAACAAGATCTAATCCCCACTGAGAAAAAGGCCATGTCAAAGTGAAAGGTTGCAATTCTTGTGCAGGTGCATGAATAAGATTCCCATGGATCTGGCATTTAGAACACTTCTTGACAAAAGTAAAAGAATCTTTTTCCATGGTAGGCCAATAATATCCCATTCTAACAAGTTTCTTGGCTAAAGTCAAACCACTTGAATGAGTTCCACAAATACCACCATGAACCTCTTGTAAGGCTTTTTCAGATTCGTCACATTCAAAAAATCAAAGGAGTGTACCATCAAGACCATGTCGGTAAAGGATGTCGGTGATCAAGGTACAATGGGACGATTGGCGTATGAAATTCCTTTTTTGGTTTCGAGATAAGTCCAGAGGTAAAATGTTGTCTTTCAGGTAGGTATAAGTCTTACCATATAAAGGGGAATCAGAACCAGTTAAATGATATATGACTTGGGTCTCAGGATTATCATAGGTGGGAGAAAACAATTGTTCCACCAAAAATTCGTACCATTTTTTATCTTCTAACAATTGTAACAAGGAAGTAATTATAGCCATTGCATCTGCAACTTTATTATCAATCCTTGAGATTTGTGAAAACTTGATTGACACAAAATACTTTTTGAACTCATCCACCATATTCTTGTAAGGTAGTAACTTATCATCTTTTATTTGATAATCATCATTAATTTGATTAATGACAAGTTGTGAATCATCGTAGACTTGCAGCTCTGTAATCTACCATTCCAAGACTATATTTATCCCTATGAGCAATGCCTCATATTCAACTATGTTATTTGTGCAAGGAAACATCAACCGATATGATTTTGGAATGTTATGTCCTTTAGGTGTGACAAAAAGAATTCCTACCCCCAAGCCTTGTTGCATGTAGGATCCATCAAAGTACAATGTCCATGATTTATGAATTGTTGTTGTGAAGACATCTGCATCAGGAAACTCAATGTGCATTGGATTTTCTTCTTGTAAAGGGGCTTCGGCCAACTGATCTGCAATGACCTGTCCTTTAATAGATTTTCAATCTACATAGTGAATGTCAAACTCACTTAAGATCATTACCCACTTTGCAAGTCTTCCTATTAAAGTAGCTCTGCTTAAAAGATATTTTAGTGGATCAATCTTGGTTATCAGCTTAACTGTATGAGCCAACATATAGTGTCGCAACTTTTGAGAAGCAAACACCACTGCGAGGCAAGCTTTTTCTATGAAAGTGTAATTTAATTCATGACTTGTTAAAGTTCTGCTAATATAGTATATGGCCCTTTCTTTGCCTGTAGAATCCTCTTGTGCTAATAATGCTCCCAAGGATACTTATGTTGCTGAAATATAGAGTATGAGTGGCTTTCCTGGAATGGGTGGAATTAAAACTGGTGGGTTCATAAGATATTGCTTGATCTGATTAAATGATGCTTCACATTTTTCTTCCCATTTGAATGGAACATTTTTATGCAATAAATGTGTAAATGGTAAGCTTTTGTCTGCCAATTGAGCTATAAACCGCCTGATGGGCTGTAATCATCCTTGCAATGATTGAAGTTGACTGATATTTCGTGGTGGTGGCATGTCCATTATAGCTTGTACTTTTTCTGGATCAACCTCTATGCCCTTTTCTGAAACAATGTATCCTAGGAGTTTACCAGATGTAACATTGAAGACACATTTCTTTGGATTGAGTCGAACATTGAACTTCTCCATTCTGGTAAATATTTTTGACAAGATTTCTAGATGTTCTTCTCGTGTATGAGATTTTCCAAGTAAATCATCAACGTAATCTTCCATAAATGTATGCATCATATCATGAAAAATTGTTGTCATTGCTCTTGATAAGTGGCTCCTGCATTCTTTAACCCAAATGGCATTACATTCCAGCAATAGGTACCCCAAGGGCATGTGAACGTTGTTTTATCTTGATCCTCTGGTGCAATCTTTATCTGGTTGTATCTTGAAAATCCATCCATTAATGAATACATTGCATGGCCAGCAGTTAAATCAACAATCATATCTATGTTGGGCAAAGGAAAGTCATCTTTGGGACAAGCTTTGTTCAAATCTTTGAAATCTGTACAAACTCTAATCCTTCCATCTGGCTTTGAAACAGGTACAATATTGGAAATCCACTCTGCATAGTCAATAGTCCGAATGAATCCAACATCTAAAAGCTTCTTTAATTCCTCCTTGACCAATAATGCAACATGTGGATGCATTTTTCTAAGTTTTTGCTTCACTGGTTTTGCCCCTACATTTATAGATAAATGATGCATTATCAGATTAGGATCTAACCCTGGCATATCATCATATGACCAAGCAAAGTTGATTTGATTCTCCTTCAAGAACTCCATGAATTTCAGGACTTCTTCAACTATTAATGACGCTGCAATGTGCAAGATTTTTGGCTGCTCTACTGTACTTATGTTGATTGATTCTGTTGGTTCAATCAAAATAGAAGATCTTTCATGATAATGCTTGGGAAGAGTGTCAAGTTTCTCATCCTTTAGTGCCTCATAAAGGTTTTCACTGTCAGATTCGCTCTTTATTTTTCTCTTGTTTTGATCTACCACTGCCATTTTTCAGTTTTCACCGATAGATCCATCTTTTATTTTATTTATTTTGCAGCTAAGAGACTTGACACCCTCCCTATCAAAATTGTGAGCATGAAATTCTTGAATGAAACAATTGTTTTCCTCTTTAGAGGAACAAAGGAAATTTATAATGTCCTCATCATCATGAAATGTAGGGATGTGGATAGGTGCATCATTGTCCCAATCAATAAGTTCTGGATAAACCAAAGGCATGGTATCATTAGGTTGGGTAAGGTCTTGAGCTGTCAAAGTCATGATGTGGTTGTCATCTTCATAGTAGACAAGGTCTATGTTGGTATTCTCCTGTTGATCGCCAATCTCATTAAAATCTGATATGTCCTCACTTGAGTCATGATCGCTTTGTAAAACATAATCAAGTGGAGTCCTTGAACCTTCTCCTTGTATGAGAATAGGTGCATATTTGTGTATGGTATCAACTTGTTTGTCTCTCCAAAATTCATCATTATAAATGGTGTCCGATTCATATTCATTAGAATCAATATCTGAACTGTTCTGCAATTGGAAAACTGATCCAGAAGATTTTTGTAGAATGACATCTCATGATGTTTATCTGAAATTGATTCTCTTTCATAAGTTTGTTGTGCTTGTTGTAAAACTGGCTCTTCTTTATCCTTACCATATCCCAATCCTATTTTATCATTTGGATGTATTTAAATAGGTTGAATTGGCTCCACGATTCCTTCTCTTCTTTTTCCTATAGGACCATTTCCTTCATAGCCCATTTTCTGCATGATAGCGTACCCCTTACCATATTGTTTTGTAGGTAGCTTAATGTGCAAGAGAGATTCATCTTCATCTTTGTATAGCCAACTTAGGATGTCCCTATCTTTAGCTTCTTCCTTAGTGGTGTTTGCTTTAATGAATTGTCCATCAAACTTTGTGATTGGCACAGAAGCTTGGGACGTAGAGGCTGTTGCAATCTTTTGGTTTAATAAGGTTGGCTGACCATGTGATCTCGGAGAAGGAGGTAAGGTAGAAAGAGATAGCGAATATTCGCCTACTCCTTTGTCTTTAAAATTTAGCTTAGTGTCAAGATTCTTTGTCAATTCTTGTAGTTGACCTTGTAGATTGGAAGAAGAAACAGCAAGAGCCTCCCTATTATGTGGCACAAAGGTGTCTTGAGTTGCTCGAAGATTTGAACAAGTTTGGGTGCTATTGTAATCAACTTGTATAGTTATTTCTTGTCCATCATATGGAAACTTGAGGCATTGATGATACATTGATGGTACGGCTTGCATATCTTGAATCCATGGATGACCCAAAAGTATGTTATAGGAAAGATCCCAATCTAGAACCTGACAAAATGTGTTTTTCACAACAGGTCCCGCTCTGATAGGTAGCATTATTAATCCTTTAGAAGCTCTTTCTTCATCATCATATGCCTTGATAGTTATTTTGCTTTGTGGATCAATAGAATTTTTTGATATTCCCAAGGCACGTATTAGCTTTAAGGTACAAATGTTTAAACCAGCTCCTCCATCTATTAAGACACATCTGATTTGGTGTTTATGGATCATGACTTCAAGATAGAGTGATGAATTATGTGGATGTGCCATGGAAGCATCATCTTTTTTAGAAAATGAAAGACAAGTGGGAGAAGACAAATGTCCCACCATGGCTTGAAATTTGTTTACATCCAGATCAATATCAATAGTTGTGTTTACAAGAGCTTCCTCTAAAATATTCTTGTGTAGGGGGGATATTTTGAGAAGTTCAAGGATGGAGATTTGAGCTGATGTTTTTCTCAATTGATCAACTAGATTATAATGACTTGGAGGAGAAATAGTTGCCTTAGATGAACTTCCTTTTAGGACAACTTTTGCTTGTCCTCTCGTGGTCACATTAACCTATTGATATTCTTGTTTTCCCTTGATTTTGATAACATTAACCCGTTGATCATCAACATAGATGTGACGGATTATATTGTCTTCAACATTATGTATGCTTTTGGCTTTTGCATCTGATGTTTCCCCCTTTTGATAGTTCGGTAAAGGATCTTTAAATGCTTGATGATCGTC
Organism: Sequoia sempervirens; assembly: GCA_007258455.2. Taxonomy (NCBI): domain Eukaryota; kingdom Viridiplantae; phylum Streptophyta; class Pinopsida; order Cupressales; family Cupressaceae; genus Sequoia; species Sequoia sempervirens. The sequence goes on along the minus strand of VDFB02072274.1, from coordinate 6,759,013 downwards.
ATTGGTATGATGTCCTTCAATTGTAATGGTGCCATTGTCAATTAAATCTTGTACTAGATTTTGCAAAGCTTGACAATTATTCATTCTATGACCTTTGCATTGATGATAATTGCAATAATATGAGTCATTCCACGATGGTGGTTTGACTCGTGGCTCATAATCTCTTTGTGGTGGTAAGGTGATAACCTTATTATCAAGAAGCTCCTTGAGATCAGACTCAAGAGATTGACCCAAAGTGGTAAAATTCCATCGATTTGAAAAGAATGGAGGTCTGGACGGATTTGATGTTTGGGTATTGCCAAGATTGTTATTGAAATTACCACGATTTTGATTGGTATTTTGATTGGTCATACTTTCTTGCTTGGAGTTTTGTCCTTGTTGATTGTTGTTTCCTTGTTGGTTGATATTTCCTTGTTGATTGGTATTTGCTTGTTGATTGTTTCGTGGAGCAGTTGATAGGTTAAAGATAGGTGATCTTGTTCATAGATTATTTGCATCTACTATACCATCATTGACAACATTTTTATTTCTATTCCAAAACCTTGTTTTATCATTGTTGTTTTGGTTGGATGTACTTGGATTATCAAGTTTTATCACTCCTCGTTTAACCAAGGCCCCTTCAATGGTGATTGCGTTTTCAATCAATTTTTCAAAGTTATGAGGACAATGAAGGTTAAGCCTATAGCTTAATTCTTGATCTAGGCTATTGATGAAGATATCCATCTTTTCCTTTTCAGGAATAGGATGGGAATATCGCGCAAACAACCTTCTCCACCTTTGCAAAAACGTAGTGAAGGATTCTCCTACTTTTTGTTTCACTTTACAAAGATCAAGCATTGTTATCTGGTGTTGAATGTTGTAGGAGTATTATGATATAAATCGATTTATTAACTCCTCAAAGGTTTTGATGGGGGGAGTGATATTAGAAAGCCACTCCATGGAAATAATCACATTAAGTAGGTATCATCATAGGTGAATTCTAGACTCATATTTCGGAAATCCTTCACATGGTCAATGGGATCAGTTTTTCCATTGTACCTATCAAATTTAGGGATTTCGCAGTGTTTTGGAAAAGGGATCATTTGAAGACTCCTATCAAATGGATAAGGAGATATGTCTTCCAAAACACACTTCTTTGTTGTGCCCCCTTGCATCTCCCTTATTTGCCCTTCTAATTCTTTTATCTGTTGAGTAAGGGCACTAAAGTCATTAGGAGGAGTTTCAGGATTCTGTTTAATCCCTTCTATATCGAAATTGTATGGTAACTTAGCTCCTTGATTAGCTAATGAAAGAAAATATCTTTCTTTGTTTCGTTCTAGAATCCTTCCCATAAGAGTATGGAATTGGGGATCTTGTTCTGCTTCTTGAAGCTTTTTTTCTGTTAATTCATCAACATTAAATGTATCCTCTTCTTTCTCATTATGGTCACCCATTTTGCTTATGGTGGTTTCTCCTTCGTCTTTTTCCATGTGTTTTTGAGATCTCGTGAAGACATGCATAAGCTTTGTTCCAAATTCTACTCACTTTTGTTCAAAAGAATGAAATAGTGCAATTTGTAATAGGTATGAAAGTCAGGATAGAATGAGGATTCTATGACTTACAAAGATTTCTAATCTTTAGCTTATGTTGTTCCCTAATTGAAAGGATGAAAATCCTGTTGGCGGGAATTTAAGCAAAAGATCAAGAAAAGGATGATTTTGCACTTTATAAAGTTTGATCCTAGTTTCATAAAAGAATGGATTTGTGATAAATTCCTAATGTGATTTGAGTTCTCTATTGCAGAATTTGATTTGGATGAGTAGAATATTCAATTGCAGGTTGGGGAATATAACAAAAATGAATATGTTGACTATGGTTATGCCTTTGAGAAAGGGCTCTTCTTTGAAAGAAAGCTTGTGATTACAATGGTTCTATAGCATAATCATCAGTAAAACCTCTAACACAGTCATGATATCGATGAAGAAAGGTTCTATATTTGAGTAAAACCTTTCGACTTTGGTACAAGAATCGTCTTTTCTTCAATAGTTTTTTGTAGCTAAGGGGTTTCTTTGGCTTTTTGATCCTTTTAAGAATGGATTTCTTAACGAAAGTTGTGGATTTCCAATCTTGTAACATGAGAGTAATCAATGTGATTGTGAATTTTGGACGATCTTTACTAAATTAATGTATTGAAAACACATCAAGCAATTTTGTAGAATGGTTGTTTTAAGTATTATGCTAAACATCAAGTGTATGATCAAAATGTTTTTCAAAAATTGTTTTAATAGGTTTTACACATGATAAACATTTCAAATAGACTCACTCTTAGTACTCAGATAGGTCATCATACTAATCAACAACCCACATCTTAAAAATACGTCGACTCACACAGCCGTGTCACCCCCAAAAGGGCGCCCATGTTTTTCTCTTTTCCAGGTGCGTACTCAGAGTGACGAAAGTGGATACCGGATCCCCTAAGCAAATAGTCCTTGGAAATTATATGGTGAGTATCTTGGGGGTAGATTCTTCCCTCCCCTGCACTATGATTATTATGACATTCAGAAACTGACTTCAGTTGGATACTACACCAAGTTCGTAGTAAGGGTTTCCATTCGGTGCGGAAAATGATATACTCCCTCGAGAGACCTCCCTACCTTTAGAACAAAGGCTTTGGGGATGTTTATCAATGCACACTACCATCAAAAGAGGGTTTCCCCAGTTTTGCTTTAAATTTTATAGTGGGGTGGAATAGCCTGGCTTTGGCTTGAACCCACTTGAGTCGTTCCTCTTGGGTGAGTACTTTTTCCCACAAGAGTAGGCTCTCTAAAAGGTATTATGAAAACTTAAAATTGTATAAAATGAAATGGATGAGTTTGGCATTTTGATCACCCAGTTAAGGGGAGAGCATAGGCCTTTCACCATTTTAAGCAAAGCAAACAAAGATTCAATTTTAAGCCCAAATAAAGATTTTCTATGCTAGGTGAAGATGTTGCTTCACAAAAACATGGAGTTCTTTTTAGCCCCAAAATTGAAAATGAAATGACTATCCTAGGATTGTTTGATTTTAATTTATGTGACTACCCTAGGATTTCTTCATTCTTAATTATGTGACTACCCTAGAATTGCTTAATTCTTTTAAAGTCCTTACTATCCACGGTCACGTCGGATCTAGTCAAATCTTACTTAAGTTTACAAATTATAAATGCGAGTTTTGAAAAATCTATGCTAAAAATTGTGCTAAAACAGACATCATGGGCACTGTAGGATTCCTTAAGGGCATTGCAGGATCATTCAAGGGCGCTGCAGGATGCTTCAAGGGCGCTCCAGGATGCTTCAAGAGCACTGCAGGATGATTCAAGGGTGCTGCAAGATACTTCAATGGTGTTGCAAGATACTTCACGGGCATTGCAAGATGCTTCAAGGGCGCTGCAAGATACTTCAATGGCACTGAACTGGGTATGAATTTTGCTAAAGCATGTTTATTGTGCTAATCTGTTGTTTTTGGCCATAACCTGTCAAGAAAATCTGCAATAAAATGTTAAAATTGGGGCAAGAGCCCCACAGTGGGCGCCAAAAATGTGTTTGTTAAATATGTGTATCAAAATAAAATAGAAAAATCACACAAATGAAACATTAAACCAAAGAAAGCAAAATAAATTGAAATCAAAAAGATGTCAAACAGAGCTTCTTCAGAGCCATTCCATTGTCCTCTATCTCCAGTGATTCTCTTGAAGCTGTTGCTCTCAGATTGTGTAAGGCTTCTCTGAATGGCAACCTACAGAATGAGTATGAAAAATGATAATACTTCTCTATCCTATATGTTGGTGGAGTGAAAATACTGATACAGATATAGACAAGGGCTGTGGATTATGCACAGGGGCTGTGGATTGAAACTAAACTATGTGGATGATTGTCCACGATATGCTATGGTTCTAAAAACTATGGATGCTATAAAACTGTGCTATGGATGCTTGAAAGCTATTTGACTATAGTTTCTCTGTATGAAAGCTTCTCTCTCATTTCAAAGACCCGGCAGTCCCTTTTATAGTTTTTTGCAGGCAAAATCCTGGCTGGCAAAGATCAATGGCTGTGAGGTTGTCTGGTAAGTTTGAATGGTGAGAGATGGAGAGGTTGAGAGGAAGATGGAGAATGTTGGGAGGTTGGAGAGAAGAATGGAAGCCTGTCTTCAACCCACGGGAACAAGCTTGCATAGAAACAGAGAAATTATTTTTTTTGTTTTGGCAGTTTGTTTCACGGTTGTTGAAGATAATGCAAATTAATTAAATAAATAAATTTATTTAATTTCATTTATGTGAGTTTGATTTTTGATTTTAGAACTATAGAAAATTTAATTAAATATTTTGGATATTTAATTGTGAATAGACTTTAGAATAATCAATTAAGTATTTTGGAATATTTAATTGTGAATGAATATTAGAAGAATTTTGAGATATTTAATTGTGAATGGATATTAGAGGAATATAGAATATTTAGAATCGAATTAGAGGAATTAATTAAATATTTGGAATATTTAATTGTGAATGGTATTTTGAATGAATGTTATTGATTTTTAGAAGAAAAGAATATATGATCTAAATTTGAATAAAATATTCAAGTCAAGATTATATGATAATTAATATAAATAAATCGTAATGTTTATTTAATTATTTAAGAAATGGATAAGAAAAGTGACTAAATAAACTTATTTATTTAATTGAGATGAAAGAATGAATAATGTAGATCAAATTCAGAGATTTAATTAAATATTAAAAATATTTAATTAATTACTAGACTATTGTGATGTGACCATTTGCAGGTGTATACACATGTAATGGTTGTAATACATTGATGGCTCAACTAAATGGAATATTTAGATGTAATTTCCATATTGTAGTGAGAATTTGTTTAATGTAATGTTTTATAGTTCCTTGCTAATTTTTTTAATGGGTAGCAAGCAGTGTAATCGTAGACCCTAGAGGACTTAGATTAGAAAACTAGATGTTATTTCTCTTGCAATCGTGTGAATGTTGCACTTTTCAAAAAAAAAAATTGTTCCTTTTTTTGGTGCAGTGTATTGTCCTCTAGGGTTTTGTGACAGGGCATTACAGTGTTGGTAGAAAATTTAAATATTAGTTAAAATAGTATAGAATGCTAAGAGAATAAAAAGTTATAAGATAGAATGAGATTCTATGAGTTTATAATTTAACTAAGATGAATGTAGGGAGATAAGGGAGTTAGTTGGTCTTTCAAGTTTTCTCCAGAGAAGTTAAAATAGATCACCTAGGTATGTAACAACTGACAAAATGCTTCAAAAATTATTGTGGGACTCTAGTGTGTCATGTTGACGTATGTGTGTCACAATAGTGTTCAAATAGTTCTAGCTCTAAAAAGGACCAAGCACTAGAAAATGACATGAAAAGGATGCTTCTAACATCAATTTTTACAAATAAAAATCATGAGAAGAAAGGTCTTTGAAAGTTTAGAATTGTCCCAGTTTTATAAAAGAAATGACCAACACAAGTATAAGTTTTCAACTTGGAGCTCCTTAAAGGGACCTTTAAGGGTTTTGCCTCTAATGAAATATGGAACACTTAGTTTTAAAATAATTAAATTTTGATTTCTATATTTTTTCAACAAGTGAAGTTGCCAGGTTGTAGCTCTTAATATAGTGAGAAAAAATATTTGACTTTTTTTTCCAAATAGCTAACTTGAATATCTAGTGCATGGAGAAAAAAATAATTTTCAATGAATATTCTTTTTTTAATATTTTTTAAGTCAAATTTACTTAAATGTCATAGTTTTGATGGGGTTTAACATTTTTGTATATTTTTATCATAAAAATAAATAATTAATACCATTTTGGAGAGGATTCTCTCCTCTAGTGCACTGTTATTTTTAAATTAAAAATATTTTTTAGTATATTTTTAATTTTTAATTAACCTTTTGTATGATTATAACAACCTACTTGTGGTAAATTTATAAAACTAATTAAAATATAATAAAAATATTGAATTCTAGGCTCCAAGCTCTACCAAAAGGTATTTTTAGATTTCATGAAAATACCCTTGGTTACACAAATTTATAGGTTTTTTTTTTAATTTGTCACAAAATAAGGGTTAAGGTACCACATGGGCTACTAGCTAGACAATTTCAATCAAAAGAGATTTACTAAAACCCTCTGAGTTGAAATGGTTTCAATTGAAACCTTTTATATAAAATAGATATTCAACCCAATTTTTATTTTAAATTTATATCATGTTCATATTTTTTACTAAAAGAGTTTCAACTTGAAATCTTTGTGTCACATAGGGGCCATGTAGTTCTAAGTGAAACTATTTCATCCCAAATAATTTTTAGGTGAAATAGTTTTTCCCAAAACTATTTTGTTAGCCTAAAGTGTAACAATTGTAGGCTTTCCCCTAGTCTCACAATAGTGTGTCCCCACTTTTTGGTCTAAATGGAAGATTGAAATCAACATTTTAAACCAAATTTTCACTTTCTATCACTTATATAGACAAACCATTAAGAATTTGAAGATTATGTGAACTAATGATTTTTTAGGTTGTATATGTAGAATCTAATTATGTATATTTTTTATTATTTTTAATCATTTCTAAGTAGCTAATTTTTTTCTTTATAGTATTTTTAATGAGTGTATTCAACAAAATTCTAATATTTGAAATAAGATAAAATCTCAATTTAATAAACACATATCACTAGCACTGATATCTAGTGCATACATATTTTTCATAATAATTTATTCCATATTTTATTTATTATTAATTTTTGAATTCATATTAATTATTGTGATAGGAAAAAAATAAGTGTTAGAAAAAGAGCAACAAACAAAAAGAGTGCAAATAACAACTAAAAACACCCTACACCTCAAGATTGGCCTAATGATTAACTTCACTAAGAAAAATGAAAGATTTCACCTTGTTGAGTTGTCCATTGGTTGGCCCTTTGATCTTTGATGTTTGTATGCTCCTTGGATGGCAAGAGATGCAAGCTATGAGATGAGATGAGGATGGAAAGATATGTAAAAATGGATGCAAGTATGGAAATTTGAATAAGTATGGCTCAAGGAAAATTTTTGCAAAAGTTTGGCTACCATGAATGATCTCTCCAAATGAGAGAAAAAGAGGGGGTATTTATAGAGATTTTGGAATTCTCTAGGGAAATGCATGGTTGAGATTGAGCCACCAAAATCAAGATGTAGGGCTAAGGTGAGTTGAGAACTCACAAGCCCTCACATCTTGACATGTGGCATGTGAAGTGGCTTGTAAGATATGATGTGTACATGAGGTGGAAATAGGGTACATGACATGGAGGTACTACATAGTACCTTGGGATTGGACAAGATCTCCTCATAAAGGAGGTCCTTGTCCTCATGTGGGTGAGAGGACATGTGAAGAATTAAAAATTTCTCAAATATCCTCATGGGGATGAGAAAAGGAATTTTAAATTCCAAGGAATGTATTGGGGGATTAAATGTGAATTAAAAATTCACATGGGGAATGGAGTGCCTTCTCCAAAAAGAGAAAGTTTTTAATAGAGTTGACTTATGACACATTCCATAAATGATATGGGGATTAGGTTGACCTAATTAGGTGATTAAGGTTGTGCAAGTACTTGATTAGATAAATTAATGACAGATTAAAGGCAAGTAGGAAATTATGGAGGATGGGACCCTAATGATGATTAGGGGTCTGCACATCTTAATCATAAATTAATTATGATTAAGAAAGAGGGTTAGATTGTTGAGAGGGATTAGAGACCAACTTGCAAAAGTTGGAGGATGTGACAATGAGAGAGAAAGTGAGGAATTAAAAAAAAAATTTAAATTCCAAGAGATAATATGACTAAATTAAATAAGTGTTATATTTATTTAATTTAGAGAGAAAAGAGGGGAAAAAATATTTATTAAATTAAATACGTTGGAAACCTTATGTAAGACACAAAATATTAATTAAATGAGTGATTTAATTAATACCAACAAAGAGGACGAACTAAATGAGCAAAGGGATGATTAAGGAGATGACTTTGACCATATGGAAGTGGTCAAATTTAGATGTCTATATTTTTCCCCTCTTCGAAAAACTATTAGGATAATAGGGTTTCAAAGAAGATAAAATACTGACGATTCTATGGAAGAAGTGACCGGAAAAGAGATGCCCCAACATGGGATAGCTTGTGTGAGCTACCCAAATGAGGGAGAAATAAAGGGGATGCCCCAGTCTCGCAAGAGAAGACTTATGACAGAAGATTGGGATGGAATGGTAGGGTATGCCCCCTCGAGAAGGCGGACAGGGAAGGAAAAAGGGGTCTCGGGAAACTTCTCAAAAGTATGAAGTGGTATATGTCATTGGAAAGATCACGAAAAGCCAAGAAGATTGGTGCTTGAACAAAGGAAAATGGGTTTACAATGTGAAAATTGAGGCCCTAGGAAGATAGGGGGTGAGCGAGTTAGTTGAGGGAAAAAAAGGTTAAATAAAAGAAAAAAATTCCCTTTATTTGAAAAGGTGAAAAGGGAGGGAAAAAAGCTATAAAAGGTAATTCCAAGAATTACCTCTCCTCATTTGGACAATTGTCAAGTGAGGAGGAGAGGGAGAAGAGGAGGGAGTGAGAGGGAAGGGGTACGATGCCAGAGTACGATACCGACATCATCCACCAGGCAGACGAGAGGCGACAATTCTTCAGCGAGTGTGTCGTGCCATGCCAAGTTAGTTCGAAACCCAACTTTGTCATTTTGGTCAATTTGCTTAAATTTGTTCAAAAACTGAAAACATGGGTTTTGTTGGGTTGGGTTGGATGAAAAATGGGTAGGTGAGAAAAAAAAAGTCTCGGGGGGGCCGGTATGCCTAGGTTGTATAGATTTTTGGGGCCACCAACACCTGGGAAAGTTCACCCGAGTTGGGCAGAGGCCTGCCCATGGGCCTGGGTGGACCGGTGGGTTTGCTCGCAAGCTCGGGTGGGTCTACCTCGACACAGGCACGTCTGCCTGGGCACCAAGGTGAGTCCACCCCTAGAGTCGAGTGGGTTTGCTCGAGCTGGGGCGGAGCCATGCAGGGACCAGGGTGAGCCCCAACCCAAGGCAAGGATCTGGGATGACTGAAAATATAAAGGTAGTGGAAAAAAGGGGGAAAGAGGCCAGATTGAGAAGGGAAAGGGGGGAAAAACAACACTAGGGGAAACTGACATAGTGCTTTGGTTATAGATGTAGAATGTTGAGAGCTTGCGGATGCATGAGAGATGATCCGAAGTGCTGACAAGATGCATGGCGGTGATGACGGGCGCAGATCACCAGAAACTAGCAGAGGCAGGATTGGTCCACATGCTATCATACTCGACGATTAAGGCCCACAGGGCCATGTTGACAACACTAATAGAGCATTGGGACTCAATGACATCGACATTTCATCTACCGACTAGGGAGATGATAGTGACTCTGGAGGATGTATGGCAGATTCTAAGGCTCCCCATACCAGGGCTTATAATTAGCGAGTGTTGGGTAACAAATGAGGCACTAGATGAGTCTGTGTAGGTTGTATTTGGCAGTGAGGAGCTACTGATTCAATGACAGTAGCTGGACGTGGACAAATGCTTGTCCTGTAGGGTATCGACATTGTGGTTATATCTAGCGGGGTTGATTAGTGGGATATTGGTGTCAGATCAGAGTGGGCAATTTCTGCATCTCAGATTTGTCAAGGTGATCTAGCACATCATCAAGGTTTGAGAGGGTCAGTTTGAGTGGGGGACCTATATGCTAGCACAACTATACCGAGATATGCATCAGGTATGTTATTGGAGGGCGCTGAGTGTGACACATGTCAAACTGCTACAGGTCTGGGCTTGGGAGCACATCAGGGTGACTAGGTCGATTATGCAGAGAGCAAGAGTGCAGGATGATAGAGAGGTCGTGGCATGGGGATGGGGGGTAGAGGCGGGAGTGATACTGCGATATCGGGATGTTAGAGATGTGGATGTATGGTGGAGGCGATTAGATGATGTGCAGGCATAGATGATAGTATGGTGTCCGTATATGTTGTGGTGTTTCAGGGGCTAGAGGGACGATGAGGAGGCATGCAGTGGTTACTTCTCTACTTGATGTTATATTATTGGGAGAGGTCTACTTGTAGTGGAGCTGTACAGACCCGATCATGTGATGTGACAATTTGGAGTGAGGCAGGATATTCCCACGGGGTGGGTGATGTTCTGGCAGTTGACACTAGAGTGGCCATGGGGGCTGAGCTGGATTTGGATGCAGTGTGGGAGGAGCTAGAGGCACTACAGTTTTTTTCATACCCAAGTAGGCGAGAGGGGTAGAGAGATGCATAGACAACAGATCGATATTGACAATGGTTTAGGTGACATCCAACTCCATGGATCACACTAGTAGTGTTGATTGAGGGAGCATTAGGGTTCGAATCAGAGGATGAGAGATGACTAAGGGTGGAGGGACCAATACCTCAAGGATGATAGAGAGGAGGTCAGGAGAGGAGAATAGCAAGAGGAGGGACAAGGGGCGGTTGGAGCAGCAGAGGAGCTAGTGAGGGTAGGTAGGAGGAGACGACAACACAGATCCCAAGGGGGAGATGGATCAGAGGAGGGAGAGGATGAGGCCAGGGCTATGGCATGGTAGGATAGGGGGCCAGAGGTCTAGAGAGAGAGGAGGAAGGAGGCACACACATCCTTAGGAGGTTAGCAATAGGAGAGAGAGGAGGAGGCTGAGGCCAAAAGGGCATGGGAGAGACAGGAGGAATATGTGGCCACAGGAGGGTAGCAGTGACAGAGATAAGAGGGTGGTGAGGCTAGTGGAGAGTAGGAGAGGATGACAGGGGGAGGGGGGAGCCCCTATGGTGATTGAGGTGGAGGAGATGGAAGCGTTGATAGAGAGTGAGGGGTATGAGCCGCAGGAGATGGACATTGATTCTGATGTGCATGACATTGCCCCACTATCGATAGCACCACCTAGAGGAGAGGATCTCGCGGTGGTGTTAAGAGAGACTCTAGAGATACTGCGCCTTAGCAAGCAGCGATTATGGAAGATAGAGGAAGAGAGGGTCAGATTAGAGGTGGAGCTGAGTGAGCTACATGCACGATTCACCCAAGGGGAGAGAGATTACTTAGTCTTGGCCACATTGGTGTCAAATGTGGAGATGAGATTGTTGAGAGAGAGGGATGAGACACAAGATGAGGTGGTTGACCTGTTAGAGGAGGTAGAGAGGTTGTGAGTAGATGTAGCTAGGGAGCATGAGGAGGGGGATGTAGTGAGATGGGAGAGAGACCGATTGGTGGTAGAGGCGACGATACGATAGGTCGTCAGAGGAGGGACAAGGCAGGAGTCATCACAAACTGGGATAGGGATTGCCAGAGATATAGAGGGCCTGCAAGGACAGCTAGAGCAATTATGGAGAAAGAGAGCAACTCTGCACTAGAAGTAGGCTAAGCTCAGAGATAGAATGGATTGTTTAGAGCAGACAGTTGGGGATATGGGATTGATGCAGCAAAGAGAGGAGATGAGGAGAGAGATACACATGATGCGAATAGAGAGATGTGACACAGGCACAGGTACAAGTCATAGATGTAGAGAGGGATATGGTACAGGCATGGGTATAGGTGTTACAAAGTGAGAGGCAGGTGGCAGAGGGAGAGGTTCAGTCTCTTCAGAGAAAGAGATGCAACGGTGTCATAGGTGTCAGGGATTCAGTGAGAGCGAGATGTTGCCGAGTTGAGACTTCAGGAACTTTAGAGGGACAGTGATACAACGGAGGCTCAGGCACAGGCCATGCATAGGGAAAGAGATGTCACAGAGATATAGATGCAGACATTATAGAGGGAGTGGGACACAATATAGGCTTAGCTACAAGCAGTGCATGGTGAGGAGGGTGAGCTAGAGGTAGAGGTATAGGGGTTACATGCATAGTTATAGGCTACAGAGGCTGAGAGAGATAGGGCTAAAGAGCAGGTACAATAGCTGACAGTGGCACAAGAGGCCTTGTACAGGAGCGGAGAGCCATTAGTGGGGATCGTGACCCATATAGACTTGAGTGGAATGCCGCTAAACATCAGGCAGTGCAGCGGGACGATTATATGTAGGAGGCAAGTTATTTGAAGTGTGTGTATGAGCATGCTATTCCAGATCTAGTGCAACGTACGACGCGCTACATTAGACAACTACCTTAGATGCCAGCACCATCCCAGTCTTTAGGGACGCCTACCAGAGGGTATAGTGACTATTGGCAGACTCCTTCTCCTCTTGGTGGTTACGAGGGGACTCCCACACATGAGTATCAGAGGACTTCCACGCATAGAGGGCCAATGCCAAACTCTCCGTAGAGATCAAACATGGGCAGCTCATAGTAGAGCAGTCAAAGGGAAGATGACAGGATACTAGTTTTTTGACAGACACAGGATGGAGGATTAGTACTTATCGGTAGAGATCAAAGGTGCTCTACATCTTTGGATTTTGTACATTATTTGATGATATATGATGGATACGTGTTAGATTATGATTGATACATTGTGATGAGATGTACATTGTATTATTTTGATTATGATATGGGACAGTCCTTATTGACACTATGCATTATGGTTTTTGGGATGGATGATTTAGTTTATGCATGCATATGTATATGATATTGCATGCTTATGTGGATGGATGATCTGATTTATTTGTGCACATGTATATGATATCACATGCTTATGTGGATGTATGATTTTATTTATTTTTGCACATGTTTATGCTACTTCATGCTTATGTAGATGGACACTTTGGTTTATGTATGCATATGTTTATGGGAATGGATGATTTGGTTTATGTATGCACATGTTTATAAGAATGGATGATTATACATATATTAATGTTGATAATGCAGGATGATATGACTATTTAGGATGTAGCGAACAATATGTTTTGGCAGGTGATAATGCATGTATGATGTAAATGTTAATATGGACGTGTATGGATTAAATGAAACTATGATGCTTAATCTAATTAGCCTATGAATTATGAAATATATTGAACCTATAATGTAACATGAAATATGAGTGAAAGATGAGTTCCTATAATGCAAACCTAAATGTCAGTAAGGACCTACATGGGAGTGTGGATAGGCGATAGGTGTATTATGGGTGTGATACGATACCTGTCAAAAAACCATTAGTATCCTGAGAGGAAGATCAAGAGGGAAAAGAGTCAAGACCTTGCACAACCTAAATCACAAGTCCTAGGTCATGAAGAAGGTTGAATGGAGAGTGTATGTAGTGAATTGAAATGCAGTGCAATTAAGAATGTAATTTTCCATCTTTGAAGCATTGAGTTTTGCTATAGCATAAGATACCAAATACCTTGATATGTAAGACCAAGGCGAGTTGGCATCCAATGCATGAAACAAACACAACAAACAAAAAAGCTATCCCAACACCCCAAGGTCACGATGACCTTGGTCGGGCTAGGTATTTGGATAACCACAAACACAAAAGGATGCCCCAGTGTAACACAAGACCTCAGGTATCTTGGTGGGTACTATGTGGGACAACCAAGAAGACAACAACAAAGAAAAGATCAAGATACGCCCCTATGTTGATGAGTCAAAGCGCACCATGATATGATGGATCAAGGCGACCATGACAAGTGCTGATAGGGAGCTCAAATAATAAATAGAGTCCAAAAGCATCAAAAGATCGCAATTAATTTCAAATGTCCTTTGCCATAGGATCAAGGGGATGGATGGGATTGAAGTGGCCTGCTAGGAAGGATGCATCCTATTGAGACTGATAATGGATACTAAACTAGAATGACCCAGTTGACGCAAGATGTTTTCCATTAGCCAGATGTCTTGACACTAGGGGATTTTGCTTGTGAAGAATGAGCTAGACGAGGAGACGAACTGACACACCCTATAGACCTGGGGGCTTGGGGGTCGATTAGAGATTAGCCTTGCCTACGTGAAAGTGCATAGCCCTTGTAGTTCATGAAAAGACCATGTATAAAGTAGAAAGAAGATGATGAAGGAAGATGATGGAAGACCAACACGAGATGGTCAGAATAGCCCAGGGGTAGATCAAATGATCAACCTTGCCTATGTGACAACGCAGGGGCAACGTAGTTCGACTAAGGACGCGGTAGGATGAGGTCTAGATGGAGACCGACATGATTGGGGAGGGGCGATATGAAGACGCAAACCAACCAACAATCAGACAAATGACATAAGCTCAGAGTGGGATACTGAAAAGCTCAAGATGAGGGATAGTCTAGATGGATCATCCAATGCTCAATCAAAATATACCAAGCGGCCAAGGATGGGATGGGTGAGGATGATAGTGCGAATGAAAGCATAAAATAACTAGGATGCTAGGTAGATAATGATTAAGCCCTCTACGGATGATACCTATTACCAGGTTTTCACCACCCATACTTATCCAAGGCACCACCAAAAGGTGGTTTTCACCATAGGATGAATTTATTTCTCTTTACTATTTTGGATCTTTTTATTTTTTTGATTTTTTTGATTTTTCTTTTTTTTTATTTTTTTGTATTTTTTATTTTTTTTATTTTTTGATAGGTGGGTTACCAAGTGGACTTAGGTGTAGAACCTCTTTAGATGCATGATATTGATAGGCTCTTCAAGAGGCTCTCCTTCAAGGGTAGCAATTTTGTATGCCCTAGAGCCATATTTAGCACTTATAATGTAAGGACCCAACCAGTTTGCCTCAAATTTTCCCTTTTTATCATGGTCCTACTGGGTGTGCTGGTTCTCTTTAAGGACAAGATCACCAACCTAGAATTATCAAGGATGAACCTTCTTATTATAGTTACGCTTGAGGTGGTTTTGATATGTTTTCAGATGATCATAGACTTTGATTCTTCTTTCATCAAGTAACTCCAGTTGTGCAAGTCGTGCAACAGGAGCATCCTCCTCACTGATAAGATTTTTTAGAGAAATTCTTAGTGATGGAATCTCAACTTCAATTGGCAAGATGGCTTTGGCACCATAGACTAAATAATAGGGAGTGGCACCTATAGGGGTGTGGATGGAGGTACGATATGCCTAGAGGGCGAGATGAATATGGAGGTGCCAATCTTGTCCAGTGTTATTGACAACCTTTTTGAGGATGTGGATAAGGGTCTTGTCGGTTGCTTCATTCTGACCATTACCCTAGGGGTAATAAGGCGTTAACCAATGATGTTGGATATGAAAGGTGTCGCAGAGGTGTTTCATGGCTTGGTTTTTGAAAGGTTTTCCATTATCGGAGAGGATGGTGGATGGGATACCATATCTGCAGAGAATATGGTAAAGGATGAATTTTGAAGTTTGAGTATCAGTGATCTATGAGAGTAGCATTGCTTCCACCCACTTGGTGAAGTACTCAATAGCGGTAATTATGAATGCATGGTCGTCAGAAGATGGTGGGTAAATCTTGCCAATCAAGTCAAAACCCCATTGAGAGAAGGGCCATGGTGCCAGGAGGGGTTGAAGGTCTTGTGTTGGAGCATGAATCAAATCCACGTGTTATTGGTAGGGAAGACATTTTTTTATGAATTCAAAAGCATCATGCTCTAATGTAGGTCAATAATATCCTGCTTGGAGAATCCTTTTGGCCAAAGCCATACCATTTGAATGAGCCCCACAAACACCACTATGTACTTCTGTTAGTGCAGTATGGGCTTCAGTCTCATTCAGACATCTAAGGAGGATTCCATCATACCTACGACGATAAAGCATATCACCAACGATAATGTATCAGGAAGAATGATGAACAAAGTATTTGCGTTGATTGCGTGTAAGATCTGGAGGGAGAATATTATCATGCAGATAGACGTATATGTCTTGGTACCATGGGGAAGTGGGACCCACAATGTCATACACCATGTCAGTCTTAGGGATATCATACTCTATTCGATCTTTAGGCATGTCAATCAGGGTGCCAATGGTAGCCATTGCATCAGCTGCTTTGTTTTGTGCTCTGGGAATTTGGTCAAATTGTATGAAGGTGAAATATTTCTTGGAATCATCCACCATGCACTTGTAGGGTAATAGCTTATCAGTTTTTGTTAGGAATTCATCATTAACCTGCTTAATGACCAACAGTGAATCACCAAAGACCTTCAAGTGAGTTATGTGCCATTGCTTTGCAATTCAGAGGCTTGTGAGGAGGGCTTTGTACTCAACTATGTTGTTGGTACACAGGAATGTTATCCTGAATGATTTTGGAATGTAATCACCTTGAGGGGTAACCAACAAAATTCCTAAGCTTGATCCATTATGATTATATGAGCCGTCAAAATACAATATCCAAACAAGTGCTTCTGTAACTGTGAAAGCTTCTTCATCGAGGAATTCGGTGAGTAGAGGGTAAGCATCCACTAGTGGTGCCTCAGCCAACTAATCAGCTATGACTTGTCCCCTTTATTACTTTTCACTCCACATACTCTATGTCAAATTCACTTAGGAGCATGACCCATTTGGCCATGCAGCCAGTTAGAGTGGTTCTGGATAACAGATACTTTCGTGGATCAATCTTTACTATTAACTTGATTGGATGGCTAAGCATGTAATGTCAAAGTTTCTGTGTGCTAAAGACCACTGCGAAGCAAGCTTTTTCCATGGGAGAGTAGTTTAATTCATAGTCGACCAGTGTCCGACTGATGTAGTAGATTGCTCTCTCTTTAGATGACTCATCATGTTGTGCCAACAATGCCCCTAGCGCAACTGAAGAGGTAGAGATGTAAAGTAAGAGGGGTTTCCCTAGAATAGGTGGCATCAAGATCGATCGATGACCTAAGTATTCCTTGATTTTATCGAAACCTGTTTGACATTGTTGGTTCCATCAGAAGGTGGAGTCTTTCTTCAGAAGATGGGTGAATGGCTGACACTTATCCGCCAACTGGGCTATGAATCGACAGATGGATTGCATCTTCCCTTGGAGACTTCTTAACTGTTTCAAATTGTGTGGAGATGGCATGTCCAAAATAGCTTTCACCTTGGTGGGATCAACCTCAATACCCCTTCGAGATACTATGAAACCCAATAGTTTTCCTAACATAACACCAAAGACACTTTTTTGGATTTAGTCGTAGCTTGTAATGTTCTAACCGGTCGAAGATATTTTTCAGGATGACAAGGTGCTCTGCTCAGGTTTTGGAATTTCCTAGCAAGTCATCGACATAATCCTCCATGATAATATGGATGAGGTCATGGAAGATGATAGCCATTTCCCTATGATATGTCGGGCCCGCATTCTTGAGACCAGAGGGCACAACATTGTAACAGAAAGTACCCCAAGGTGTCGTAAAAGCGGTCTTGTGTTGGTCTTCAGGTGCAATCCGGATCTGATTATAACTAGAGAAACCATCCATGAGGGATAACATCTCATGTCCTACAATAAGGTCAAATAGCATGTCAGTATTGGGTAGAGGGAAGTTGTCCTTTGGACAAGCCTTGTTAAGATCCCAGAAGTCTGTGCAA
Source organism: Sequoia sempervirens (assembly GCA_007258455.2). Taxonomy (NCBI): domain Eukaryota; kingdom Viridiplantae; phylum Streptophyta; class Pinopsida; order Cupressales; family Cupressaceae; genus Sequoia; species Sequoia sempervirens. Next base: position 6,741,563 of record VDFB02072274.1, on the reverse strand, counting down.
ATTCGAATGTCTCCATTTGGTTTGGCAACATGTACTATATTGGAGATCCAATCAGAGTAGTCAATTGGTCTGATAAAGCCTGCATCTAGTAACTTCTCCAATTCCTTCTTGACTAATAATGATACCCGTGGATGCATTTTTTGGAGCTTCTGTTTGATAGGCTTGGCATTAGGGCTAACGTCTAGATGATGAACCACTAAAGTGGGGTCTAAGCTTGGCATGTTTGAATATGACCAAGCAAAGTTAATGATACCCTTTTAGAGTAGTTTCACGATGATTGGATTCTCTTGCTCTGAGAGTGACTTGGCTACATAGGTGATCTTGGGATTTTCAGCAGTACCCAGATTAACTTCTCAAGTCTCTTCGATTAGGATGGATGATCGAGTAGATAGCTGAGTTCCCACAAGGGGAAGATGAACATCTCCATCCTCTAGTGCCTCTTTGATGTTTTCACTGTTAGATGCGTCCTTTATTTTTACTTTTCCCAGGTTAGGAAGTGCCTCAAGGAGGTTTTCACTGGATGACCATTTTTTATTTTTCTTGTTCTTATTTTTGTGACTAAAGTGTTCATCCGCCCCAATCCCATGAGGTTGACATATGTATCCATAGAGATATTGATAGGTGCACTGTCACGTAGGTCCCAATCAATAAGCTCAGGATGACGAAGAGATAGGCTAATGGTATAGACGGATAGGCATTTGAACATGGATGAGAGGTCTGTGTGATCAACGTCATTGTATGCACATATGATGGATTCCTCCTCGGGTATGTCTTCCAATGAGCCATTATCCACAGTAACACTATTGGAAGTATTAGATGATGTTGTAGGGCCTTTTTTCTTTTTTCTATATATGAGGCCTATATTCTTTGGCAGCTTTGATGTATCAATAGGTTGCAACCGCCCCTATTCTTCTTTACCTAGGCCCCTCCCTTGGTAGTTATACTTTTTGCGAACTTAGCAAACCAAGGGTATACTTCTTGGAAGTATTCCTTTAGAGGAGGATCTGGTTGGGGTTCTTCTCGGTATACCCATTGATTGATATCCTCTTCTGGTGCATCTATCTTGATACTAGGGGACCTGAAAGTGGTAGTAGGAATGTTTTTTGCACTGAAGGTGCTAGTCTTTTCTTCCTTTGGCATAACATTTGAAGGTTGACCATACTTGTGTGGTGACGGTGGCATGGTTGATATATTAAGATTAGTATGCATTTTGTATTCCCCACACCCCTTCTCAATGCTCTGGACTTTTGTGACTGTAGGATTGGTGGTGGAAGATGGAGTGGCTATAATGGTGGAGGGTGAATTAGCAGATGATGACTGAGATGCCCCCATTTAAACCCCAGGACAATAATGTAAATGGGGAAATGATGCTTCTAAAGTGTGACAGTATTCAAATAGTTGGAGGTCAGCATAAATGGTGATCTCTTGTCCATTTATTGGGAATTCTAGGCACTAATGGTACATGGAGGGGATGACTTGCATGTCATGGAGCCATGGGCAGCTGAGGAGGAGATTGTATGGTAAGTCCAGATCAAGGACATAACAAGTAGTATGCTAAACTACCGGTCCAATCTGAATAGGAAGATTGATAATCCCTTCATAATTTCATTCTACATTATCATAAGCCTTGATTGTGATGATTTGGTTACTCAAATTCACTTGGGTATACCCCACCAATTTTATGAATTTCAGAGTGCATAGATTGAGGGCAGAGCCATTATCTACCAGGACCCTTTTTATTTTATGTCGGGCAACTAGGACTTCAATGTGCAATGGACGGTTATGATTGGCCTCAATATTTGGCATGTCATTCTAGCTGAATTATAGCTGGTAAGACAAAGCCAAGTGTACCACAAGGGCTTGGAATCATGTGGGATCGATGTCATTAGGTACATGGGTTTTTTGTAGGCTCGATGTGATCAAGAATGTTGTACTGAGAGTTTACAAGAGTTGACTGGGTGGGTATGGAGGCCACAAGGACAATGATGCAGGATCATCATGTAGTGACAACACATTGAGGATCTTTAGCTTTAACATGTATCATAGACACACGGGGTTCTACCTGCTCAATGTAATGGATAATGCCATCATAATTGAGGGGTACATTTTTATAGCTTACATTATTGGTGTTGTCTTGGGGATTGCTACTGGAGGTGCTTGCACCTTGATTATGGTTTGGGAAGGCATTTTGGTATATCTTCAATTGAGCATTAGACGACAGGGCTTGACTGGTGTCGACTTTGATATCTCCTTGATCGATAAGATCTTGGACATAGTTTTTGAGTCCTTGACACTTATTCAGAGTGTGTCCTTTGATTTTATGGAACTCACAATATTCATTTTCCCTAAACCATGTAGGTTTAGGTTTGGATTCATCAAGTGGTTTGGTGACACGGTAGGTGATCTGATAGTTGATCTGTAACAAATTATTGAAAATGACACTCAAGGGTTCTCCTAATTGAGGATACTGGCATTTTTCGTTCCCTTGACAATTTTGGTTGACTGTTGAGGAGGACAAGATGCCCCCTATGGTACCGATATGGCATTAGGTACAGATGGTTGTTGTTGCTGGGAGGTATTGGCTACCTGAACATGTTTAGTTTTAGTGACACCATCATTCACTGCATTTTTGTTCTTGTTCCAAAAGGGAGACTTATCACCAGATGACCTTTCTCTATCATAATTGTGTATCTTGACGTGCCCTTTGGCAACAAAGGTGCGTTCAAGGATGGGTCCTTTTTCCACTATCTCCGTGAAAGTGGTGACATAGTGTAACCTAAAATTATGAGCCATGTCAGGATGAGAGTTCTCCACAAAGAGGGTGACCATGTCCTTCTCTTTGAGAGGGGTTTCCATTCGGCTCGCTAGTGCACGCAACCTTTGTAAGTAGCTAGCAAAGTTTTCACCTTCTCGTTGTTTCTCTTTAAGGAGATCCAAGGTGTCAGTGTCCTCCAAATTGAAGGAGAAGTAGGAAAGAAATTTTTCTAACAGGTCTGCAAAGGATTTTATGGACCCTCATTCTAGACCCATGAAGTTCCATTCTAAGGCATTTCCTATCAGACTCTATGGGAACAGGCGCTATAGATAGCTGTTGTTGTGCATAACTTCTTGACACTGGGAGTAAAACTCCCGCAAGTGAGACTTAAGATCTTTGTTCCCCTTGTATCTGCCAAATTTTGGTATTTCAAAATGTTTAGGGAAGGGGATCAATGAGATGGAGGGATCGAATGGATAGGGACATATGTCTTCAAATTTGAATGATTGTTTTCTAGTCCTAGCTTGAAGATCTTTTAGAGCGGCTTTGATTTCTAACAGATCTGAGTTGACTGGTGGCATAAGAGCTAAAGGCAGGTTGGATGGATATGGATGGTAGGACGATGAATGATCTTGCTGAGAGAGTGTCAAAATGTTGAGGTATGGATTTTGGTAGTGAGATTATGACGTCTCTTGGTGGTATGCCGAGGGATTTTCTTGGTACGCGGGCTGTTGTTATGAGGTATAGTATGGATTTGTTTGATAAAAATGTGAGGTAGGCTGCTGAGGGGCTTGGATGTGATGTTGCGGATTGACCTACTGATACTGAGGGTATTGTTGCAACTATTGGGAGGTCACAAAAAGGTGGTTGTTGTTGGGACTACAGTTGGTAATAATGATGTTGTGGCAGTTACTGATGTGATGTGAGATGTTGCATGGGCCAAGATGGGATGTTGTATTGTGTCTAAGCTTGTGAACGTAGAATGGATGTGAGGAATGGAGATATGGTTTGAGCGGGAGTTCAAGATGGATTGCTTTGTGATTGGTGTGGTGGTTGTTGTGAAGAGAACGAAGGGTTATATGGTGGTTGTTGTTGTTGGGGCAGCTGAGATAATGTAGGGGTGTTTTGCACAGGAGGTTGTTGGGTACCAAACGAAACATTTGGTTGGGATGTACCTTGTGGAAATAATGGAGGTGGTAGGTTAGATTGTGGGGGTTGTGGAGATTCGTACAAAGGCGATGGTATGTTTACGGCCCCTCGAGGTGGAGGAAATGCACTAAAAGGGCTACCCACAGTGCTGACAGGGGATGGATTCGAAAGAGGTGGTGTCGTTAGCATTAGTGGCGGCAGTTACAGAATGTTTTGTGGCATGCCAAAGGCAAAAGGATCATTGGGATCAGCTACTTGAGGAGCTCCCATGACTGAGTTTGCGGAGTGTGGGAGATGGTTAACGGGATACATAGCGGCATTGCCGAAATCAAGTTGATGCCAACCTTCCACTGGAGGAACATTGGGGACATATGAACCACCTGGTGTGTTTTGTGAACCTTGGGGTATGTAAGATGTGGAGTCGCTATATTTGGATAAGTCAACACCTAGTGGAATTTTGACACCTTTTTCAATGAGATGCACCAAGATTTCTTCCCCATGTCTTCCGAACAAGCGGTCAGTCATTTGCACATTGGTAGGGTTACTAAAGTGTTCCTCAAATGTAAGTTCAAGTTGGTTGACCATGTTCTCATCCTCGAGTGGTGATGTGTTTTGACCGTCAATGTTGGATTGTGATGATGTACCGTTATGAGGATCTCGAGGGATATTTGTACCATTAGTGGGATCTTGCGAGGCATTAGTTGGGTTGTTGGAATCTTGAGGGATGTTTGGTTGGGCTTTTTGCTCGACCATTTTCCTTGTTTTTGACCGAGTTTGAACAAACATGCAAGATGATATGATGGACTAGGATGCTAGGATGACCTTGGTGATGAAAGGATTGATTTGATTCGATGATTGATTAGCCGACAAGGATGTGGCTTGATGGGATTGATTTGGATTATTAATTCAAAATGGATTTTTTTGATGAGATCAGATTGGGTTGATTGGTAGATGATTGGCCAACCTGGATTGGATGAAATGATGATTTGATTTGATTGATGATCGGCTAGGATAAAGGGTAATGACCAGAATTTGAAACTGAGTTTGAGAGTGACCCTTGGTAATGCTAGGTGTTGATTAATCAACTAAAGGGTGGATGTGTGATAACAACACTGAATCCAACTTGAGATTGAAGTGGATTGACTGGACAGACAAGGATGACCAAATTAGGATGAATGACAATTCTAAGTTGGTTGTGATGGAAGATGATTAGAGATGCACACCTAGGTCAATTCAGATAACTGCTCTAACAACGTTTCAATGGAATAATGGTGATCCGAAATGGAGAAATGGTATCTGAAATGTGGAGAATGGTTAAGTGAATGGGGACCCTAAAGGGGTGAATGGATGTGCACACTAAGGGGAAAAACATTTAGGATGGCAAATGGACTCTCGAAATGGGTGCACAGGTGTTTGGAATGGGGAGACAAGTAATTGAAACCATGAAACAAGGGTCCTAAATGACGAAATGGATAAAAAAGCTAATCGGTCAAGGGTTAGGTCTACCCTTGTGGAGGGCAGGTTCACCTGAGAAACAAAAGATGATCAAATTTGGTCAAAATAGGCCTGAAAGGGTTGGGTCAAAGGTCAGGTCCACCCTAGATGGGTCACGTCCGCCTGTGGAACAAAAGGTGGTCACATTTGGTCAAAACAGGCTTGAAAGGGCTAGGTCAAAGGTCAGGTCCGCCCCTAGATGGGTCAGGTCCACCCTTGGAGGTCAGGTTCACCTTTCTAGAGGTTAGGTCTACCTGTGCAGAGGGTAGGTCCACCTATGGAGCAAAAGTTGGTTAAAAATGGCCAAAACAGGCTCCAAAGGACTGGTTTATAGGTTAGGTCTGCCCCTGGAGGTCAGGTTCGCCTATCTAGAGGTCAGGTTCACCTGTGTAGAGGGCAGGTCCACCTATGGAGAAAAAGTTGCTTGAAAATGGCTAAAATAGGCTCCAAAGGACTGGTTTACAGGTCAAGTCCGCCCCTAGATGGGTCGGGTCTGCCCTTGGATGGGTCAAGTCTACCACTGGATGTTTAAACTTGAATTTTGAAAAGATGACTAAAGAAAAGGACTCAAAACATAACAAACATCAATGAAAAAGATGTGGCTAAGTCAATTAAATAGACAATCACTGGTTTCACACAAAAAAACAATTTAGATAGCACAATCCTAAGTCTAGTAGAAAGGGTATGGCCGACAAAGTCTTCTATTATAGGATGAACATCGTTGCCAAGGAGTCCTCAATATACATCTAGCACGTGAGGCCCAAACCGTGAACACCAACCCATTACAAGCGTGAGTCGGGAACCTTAGCGAGATACTAAAGGCTCGGACCAACTCTTCACATTATCCTGACACTTCGCCAATTACAACATGGTTGGATTGAGGTACATCTTTCACTCCCCCTCCTTTATATACCCCATCAGTACGCATGGTTGGAATTTTCCATTGGGGTGGTGAAATCCCCAAGCAATTCCCACTAAGAAAAGAAAAAATGTTAACACAAAAACTTAGTAAGCTACGATTTCTCATCACCCAGGATCGCCAAATGGCACAAGGGGATTGGATACATCAAATAGCTCACCCACAAGCATGACACACAAGATTGATTTGACACCCCTAGTTAAACTATGTCTCTAGGTAAGGGGTTAGGAACACTTAAAATAACCAAAAAAATGTGTTGAAAAGTGAGATTTTACCTTCTAAAGAAAGTTGTCTAGGGAAAATTTGCCTATCTAGAGGGTAGGTCCGCCTATCTTGAGGTCAGGTATGCCTGTCTAGAGTGCAGGTTCGCCTATCTGGGCATCAGGTCCGCCTGTCTGTAGGTCAGGTCTGCCCCTCTATAAAAATTTTTCAAAATAACACTTTTTGGAGCCTGTGGAGGGTAGGTCCGCCCCTCGGCAAGGTCGAGTCTACCTGTGGAGGTTAGTTCTGCCTGTGCAGAGGTCAGGTCCGCTTGTGCAGAGGTCAGGTCTTCCCCTGGATGGTCGAGTTCACCCCTTTGCAACTTGCACCTACAAAAAGTGAAAAAAATAGCAAATGTTAAAGAAAGAGACCCATTTGTGGGTCCCATCGGGAGTGCCAGAAATGTGATAGGGCAAAAATAAGTGTTAGAAAAAAAGAAACAAACAAAAAGAGTGCAAATAACAACTAAAAAGACTCTACACCTCAAGATTGTCCTAATGATTAACTTAACTAACCAAAATGAAAGATTTCACCTTGTTGAGTTGTCCATTGGTTGACCCTTCGATCTTTGATGTTTGTATGCTCCTTGATTGGCAAGAGATGCAAGCTATGAGATGGGATGAGGATGGAAAGATAAGTGAAAATGGATGCAAGTATGGAAATTTGGCTAAGTATGGCTCAAGAATTTTTTTTGCAAGAGTTTGGCTAGCATGAATGATCTCTCCTAAAATGAGAGAAAAGAGGGGGTATTTATAGAGATTTTAGAATTTTCTAGGGAAATGGATGGCTCAGATTGAGCCACTAAGATCAAGATGTAGGGCTAAGGTGAGTTGAGAACTCACAAGCCCTCACATCTTGACATGTGGCATGTGAAGTGGCTTGTAAGAGATGATGTGTACATGAGGTGGAAATAGGGTACATGACATGGAGGTACTTCATAGTACCTTGGAATTGGACAAGATCTCCTCATAAAGGAGGTCATTGTCCCCATGTGGGTGCTAGGACATGTGAAGAATTAAAAATTTCTCAAATATCCTCATGGGGATGAGAAAAGGAATTTTAAATTCCAAGGAATGTATTGGGGGATTAAATGTGAATTAAAAATTCACATGGGGAATGGAGTGCCTTCTCCAAAAGGAGAAATCATTTAATAGAGTTGACTTAAGACACATTCCATAAATGATATGGAGATTAGGTTGACCTAATTAGGTGATTAAGGTTGTGCAAGTACTTAATTAGATAAATTAATGACATATTAGAGGCAAGTGGGAAATTATGGAGGATGGGACCCTAATGATGATTAGGGGTGTGCATATCTTAATCATTGTGCTAACCCCGATCCTAGTACCTATAAAACAACATGAATAAACAAGTTAAACAAGAGATTGCAAGCTAAAACAAGGATTCCCCATGAAATTCATTTACAACTTTGAATTAGGAAAGAAAACAACAAAGAACACAATGAAACAAAGAAATATAGATTCAATCCTAATTTAAATATGCAAACTCATGATCCCATGGGGGAATTGGTGCCAATTTGATGTGAAAATTGCCCTTTCCCAATTCCTAATATGCAAGCTTGATATGTTGATGGAGATTGATTCACTTTGATGGTGAGGAATGAGAGCTCCAAGCCAAAATCTGCAAAACCTAGCTATGATTCAAGAATGATTGATGAAATTTGATGGATATTTGAGTATGGTAACTTTGCATAAGTTGTGGATGATCAAATGAGGATACGAGCTCTTTATTTATAGAATGCCAAGACGGATGAATGTCCAAATTTGAGCAATATGGGACTAACATTCATCCAATGGCATGATGCCACTTGTCAATCTATGAATGGATGGAGGATGTGCAAGATTTAAGAAATGTGCCAATAAATGCATATTTTTGAATTTCAAATTTGTTGAAATGACTTGCAAAAGGGAAGGGAAATTGCAATAAATTCCACTTGGCTCAAGACAAAGGACATGTAAGATGAAGTTTTTGCCTTGTTGGATGTACATGTTGACTTGGAATTTTTGAATTCAAATTTAGAGAATATTCCAAAAGATGCCTTGTGAGGAAAATAGAGATTTAATAAAAGAATTAAATCTATTTTCATGTGCAACTTGAAAAATCTAGAGGATGGGACATGATAAGAGATTAAATTAATCAAGGGTTAATTAATTTAATAGGAGGTTAGATGATGTGACCTATATGATTCAAATTTATGGATTTATTTAAATCAAAAATAAGAGAGGAATATGATAAGGGATTAATTAAATAAATATTTTGATTTATTTAATAAAAAGAGATGGTGTTAAATTAAATCAAATAAGGTTTTAATTTATTTAATTTAATGGAAAGACTTTAGAGATTTAATCAAATAAAATTAATTATTTAATTAAATAGGGATAATTAGATCAGATGGATTGATTTAATTAACAAAAGAGGTGATTTGAATAGATAAAATGATTTATTTAATTAAGAGAGAGATATTGATGAATTTAATCAGATAAGGAGATTTGATTAAACGGTTAGATCGAGGGATGATTTAGGAAGAAACAATGTTAGTAGTCGGGATCAAGTGCACAATGTCAATTGGTATATTTTACGTGTCTACAATCATAAATTAATTATGATTAAGAAAGAGGGATAGATTGTTAAGAGGGATTATAGACCAACTTGCAAAATTTGGAGGATGTGACAATGAGAGAGAAAGTGAGGAATTAAAAAATAAATTTAAAATTCCAAGAAATAATATGACTAAATTAAATAAAGTGTTATATTTATTTAATTTAGAGAGGAAAGAGGGGAAAAAACATTTATTAAATTAAATACTTTGGAAACCTTATGTAAGACGCAAAATATTAATTAAATGAATGATTTAATTAATAGCGGCAAAGAGGATGAACTAAATGAGCAAAGGGATGATTAAGGAGACGAATTTGACCATATGGAAGTGGTCAAATTTAGATGTCTACAATTATAATTTTATACTATCATTTATTTCATGACACATTTTTTTGGTATCTATCATTTTTCAATTGAAACAAGCAACTTCAATAAAGTGCATAGATATTTTCTAGATTTTTTAAAACTCTATGAACAATAATAGGTTGACATCAAAGGGACCTTCATATGAAGGACCCTTTCATAAAGCATTTTAAACCTAAAATGTTTTAAAAATTAAATCAAATTTCTTCATTCAAAGGTCATGATGATGGCAAACGTCCTTAATTTGAAGGTAGATGTTCATTTGAAGGTACTTTATAATTTTTTCCATCTTGGGCTCATTGTTTTCACCATCCCAAAAATGGGACACCCTATTGTGGGATCAACCCTTATTGTAGGTTCAAGGCGAGGAATAATTGGTGTCCCATGCATCTTGCCTTCCCTCAAATATTTATCCTACATATCCCCTACTTTATCTCCAATATTCTTGTAAATATAGAGAGAAAAAACTTTGGTGCAAAGCACCACTCCCTATTCCTCACCTAATACCTTTGCATCAAACATAACATTTTTTTTTAGTGTCTCTTAAGTTTTCGACCCTAGTGCCCCCACCTAAGGGGGGTCCAAATCTTGTTGAGCATCTTTTAAATTCCCCCACCTCCTTTAAAATCACCTCATCTTCAACATTCATCAAACTCGATGCTAGAATCAAAGTCTTGAGTACATTAGGGTATGCAGAAGTTTGAGTGGCATGTTCTATTTTAAAAACTAGACTAATGGCTTATATTTAACTCTTTATTGTCTATAGTTATAGAACAATTGTAAACAAAAAAATATTTATTAGACCTTAGGTTTCATGTTTCTAAATTGGAATGCACGAGTGCTACAACTTTTGTGTCAGATGGCTAACTTTTCCTAGTATGTATTTACTTTAAATGTAATGCCTACGTGACACTACGTAACACTCCTTAGTTACAATTGCCCTTGAGCATTCCCTTTTATTTTAGTATGTGAGTTCATAAATTTGTCTTCTTATTTTTTTAATTATTACAATTATCTTTTACTTTTTTTTCATTGGACTTTATAACAATTCTTTATCATTTTTGTAATTCATTGGTAGTAGGAGCACAAATCAAAGTTGCATGAATAAGGCTTCTTTCAACTAAGAGATAAGAATGAAAAGATATTCTATTCAAGCAAAAAATTTTGAGATATGATCCCAACCTTATCCCTCTAAAATATCACAATCACAAACCTAACTTTCAACAAAAACTTAATCCCTACATTAATTTTTTCTTTTCAATTTACTCAAAATTTAAATCACATGTATTTTATAATATGTGGTAGGTAACTAACTTATCCCATACTTATAAAGAAAGGTAGGTCCTTAAAGCCTTCTAGACTGGCCAATATTAAGGCTCAGATATTTTGGCGACACTCACATTGGGCAACTTGATCTCCAGTTCGAATCACATTGTATCCAACATTTTTGGGTTAAGGGCAATTGGTTGGTCATTTCACTTGTGTACATGTCTCATGGGCTCAATTGTGGGGTTTGCCTGCCACTTGCCACCATCTTGGCCAATTGTACTTGACGTCCATTTTGTGTAGCGTTCCACCCCAAACAAATATCTCAGAGTTCCACCTCAATCAAATATCTTAGATATTATTTTGTGTGTGCTGGCAAAAAGCAAGCATACATAGCCTTATACATCCTGATCCAACCACATTTGCCTTCGGTTTCAACTCACAGAATGATTAGAATTCACAACCACTCTCAAAAGCAAGCGCATGCATTGAAAATCTGTCATATTACAAAGGATATCTGATATATGAGGTGACGTGACTGGAGTGGCTAAGTAGAGTGATCCACGTGGCAATTTTCTATAAGATATTGCGTTAGTGGGACCCAGTAGTACAAAGCGCGTCTCCATTAGATTTAATTCGAAAGCATCTTACTCGTTTGAATCCAAAAATATATCAAATCTATCATTATGGACCGTGGAAAAATTACACAACTTTGATTAGTTTTTTTACCGGTTTCAGACCGGGCTGCTCCTGTCTTCGTTGTGTGTTACCTATGACATGTCAGTGGACGGTATATGCTCTTTTTTAAGTCTATATATATGTCCATAAAGGAGTCTTCTGGAGTAGTATTACAATAAATAATTTGCGTACCAACACTACGTTTTGAACATTATTTACTGTCACTAGTAATATTTTCGTTCATTGTTTGCTGTCACTAGTAATATTTTCCTCAAGATTTGATTTGGCGGAGGAGAATGTCGAGTATGAAGGAGGAGAAGCCGAAGCACAGGTCGGGCGGTCGCACGGAGTATTTCACAGATCTATTTCGGCGTGGTGCAAGGCATAAGAAGCAGATGACACTGCAGGTAATCTATTCATTCTCTCTATATACGGTTGGTTATTAAATTGGTTATTAAAGGGGTCAGAGAGTATATTATATATGTTTTTGAATTTAGTTGTGTTATGGAGGATTCTTTCATCATCAATGTTTCAGATCAAATTTCATGATCTATTATCAGGATGAAATAGTTAGAAAAGAGAAAATGTGGTTTTTGCCTTTCCAATTATTTCATCCCAATGATCGATTGTTTCTTCATCTCTAATTATTTCATTCTGATGGATTATGGAATATGATACAAAACTTGATGAAAAATTGATGATTTTCTCTTCCTAATTATTTCATTCTGATAATAGATCATAGAATATGATATGAAACATTAAAATTGAAAAACTCTCCCACAGAATTATATCAAATCTATCATTATAAGAAATTTTGATTACTTTAATTTATTCAAATAGCGATGAATAGAAAGCATGTACATATATTATCTCTTAAGCATGTTCACCTCAGATAAATTTAGTCGGGGTTGTGAGCATAGTTTTCTAAATAGAAAAAAAAAACAGATGGTATATGGTCATTATTAAAAGGGTTATTGAATTGAATGCAGACGGTTGAGTTGAAGGTGTTTCGAATGGACTGTGAAGGGTGTGAGCTCAAAGTGAAGAACGCCCTTCAACGTATGACAGGTAAGCGTTACAGACATTCTGAAATTCTTTTTACGAATATTAAAATAATTGAATCTGTAATTTAAAAAGTTTATATTCATTAATATGATTTAAGATGAATCATCTAAACAAATCAAAATTTAGAATATGTTTCTGAATTATAATTTCTTTTTATTTTAGAATATGTTTCTGAATTATAATTTTTTTTTATTTGTTTCTGATATGTATGATTTTCTGTTTTCTTCTCTTGATCTATGCAGGTGTGCAAAGCGTGGATGTAAACAGAAAGCTTTCAAAGGTTACAGTTACAGGATATATTGAACCGGCCAAGGTGCTGAAGAAAGTGAAAGCCACAGGAAAAAACGCAGAAATATGGCCATACATTCCCTACAATTCTGTCACACAACATGTTATGAATTCAAATACCTATGACAAAAAAGCACCAGCTGGGTATATGAGGAAAGACAATTTCGATACTGGAATCGACCCCCACCGCCCAGATGAAGTGTACGGATCTATGTTTAGTGAAGAGAATCCAAATGCATGCACGGTTATGTGACTTAACCGGGTGTCATTTGAAGAGGTTTCTGTAATATATAAATATTTGCTTTCCCTGGCTGTGCACCAAATTTATGGAGTTGCTTCTACGTCAGTTCTTAACTTCAGGATTGTTATATTTTGCAGGGGTATGAATTCTTGCACAGTTATATAATTCCTATACTGGTTTTTGAGAAAATATATAGTTCTTACACAGATATTGTAATGAGTTGAGAAGAGCTTCAAAAAAGGTTATCCAGGCATTCATGGCCAGTCTGTCAATACATTATCGCTCTTCTATACAAAACTGAGCCTACTATATATTATTGCCTTCGATACTTTTCTAATTTTCTTTACTAAGCATATGGCTCTTTTACTAAATTCAGCTTACTATTACAGGATTACCAGGCATAATACTCCACTAACAGGTGTGCCATCAAACTCATGCAACCATTCCAGGTCGTACATTGGCTCGAGGTTGTTCACTCTCTTCAAGAAGTGGCATCCTTTTGCTGCAAGGGTTCAATGTTGCATAAGGGTTTTAGTGCGGAAATTGCCTAGAAACGGAAGCTATTCTACCATGAACCCCTCGTCTAACACCTGGGGAATGTCGTTAGAGCACTGAATACGCACACCATACCTTGGCACCCTCGGCACGATGTCCATGTCGTCCAAATTTTTCTTTTTAAACAGAGCGAGGGTGATGGCCTTTATCACCTCCTCCTCCTCTCCCAGGCCGAGGAGTGATGCGATGAAGCGCGAGGGGATGTCCGTGTTTACTCTGAATCTGCCTTCGTCTACCAGAGTCCGCACCCAAAACCCACTTGACCGCCTCCAGAGCTCTGCTACTATAGTCCTTCATTATCATCTTTAGGCATTGGTCCGAAATCTCGCCCAAGAAATCCATTTGTCGTCGTGTGCTTAAAAGCCTTACCGAGGTATCCATGCTCGACAAGCACCCTAAACAACAACGTACTATTTTGATAAACTTCTTCTATTTGGGCATGGTAGATATATGCCTCGACCGTGCCATTTCCATGCTTCCTGCAGGAAGGTAATCTCTACCAGATCACAAAAAAATCCGAGCAAAGTCCTTCTCACGCGCCGTAATTAACATACTTCATTGCCAACAACTTACCACTATACCTCCTCACCATCTAGCATGCAGATCATACCAATCACACACGTCTTTGTGTTAAGTGATATGCTTGTTGTCATGACTAAACGAGTGGCGCTTGATCATGGGAGGGGGTGATGTTGTCACTCGTCTGATTAGTATTGATTGCATCGTTCACCAAGATATTCGCTTCCTTATTTCCTTTCCTAAATATATGGGAGATTTTGTACAGTTCGAAACTGTCTAGGATGCTTATGAAATCCTTCAACAAGTCATTCAATCTCCAATTTAGCATCCTTCGTTTGATTACTACATTAATTATTAGGAGGGAATCTCCCTCAATTGCCAACTTCTCTATAGCTTTTCTTATTGCTTCCTTCAGCCCATATCACAGTGCATTCATTTTTGTTGTGTTGTTTGTCATGCGTGGCAGACTGATCTTTAATTTCTCTCCTTTATCATTATAGAAGATATACCCAACTCTAGAGTGACCCAAGTTTCTTCTAGATGTCCCATCAAAATTCAACTTCACCAAACCCTCTTCTAATGGTTGCCACACCTTTTCAGCTCTAAGAGTCACTTTAACTTGAATGCTAGAAGCCCCGTTTAGTGGGGCAGAAGGCAGGGGATGGGACGAGCTTCATTAGACTTGGCCAAGCATACTTCATTGAATGATCCCATGTAGAAAAGGCTATATTTCTCATTAATTGTGATTTTACTTTGTTATTGACTGTTTCAGTTATCACCTCTTCTAATTTTATTTTGAGGGCTTCTCTCTCCATTGTTTTTCCTTAGAAAATGTGTCAGTTTCTCTCCTTCCAAATCTCCTAGACTATGATGGATGGGGTTGTTGTCCAAATACTATAGTAATTTTCTAGATGCTTCTATTAAGTAGTTTCTAGATTCATCCCTATATTTCTAAGTCCTCTATATAAGAGGCAGATGTAAACCATTTTTGATGAAGCAATGGAATGAGGTGTAGCAACACTATTATGGATGAAATTTGTGTGTGTCTATATGTGTTTGAATGTCTTGTGGATGTGACATCCACCTCCTACAACTAGCCCTTGTGTGTTTCTCATTTTCTACCATTTTAGAAGGCTCACCTAGTGAATATTGGACTTCACTAGCCTGTGGTGCCTTGGTTCACAATTCACCTAGAAAATATTAGGCTTTGTTAGCCTATGAGTCATATTGAATTCCTTGGGCATAGATCCTAGTAATATTTATGTGGAGCTTGCTAGTTTGTGATTGTCATACTTGCCTTTTTCATATTTGCATTATGTTTGCATAATGTTTTCTTTGTGTTTGTTTCATGTTGTTTGAAATTTATCATTATCTTTATGTTTATGTTGTGTCTCAATCATGTATGATTTTTTTTTTTTCATGTTGTAATGCATTTCATTCACGTGTGTTCTTGTGTCCTTATGTTGTCTTTCCATAGGATATTAAATTCTAGGGGCTTGCGTTCTCCCCCTAGATTCATTGCCATCCTATCTTTTCAATATTTGGATAATTGAACCCCTCTTGACATAATCTTACTTTAGTGTGAACTCATCTCAGCGTAATTTCACAATATCACTAAAGTGGGGGCTAAATGTAACATCATAAATTGTCACCCTTGATAATTGTCACCTTAATTTTATTTTTTTCAAAATTTAAATCACATGTAATTTATGTCGAAGGCGTATCCTTATATGAGATACACAAGCTCATTTTTACCATCAACGGCTCGAATCATCTTTCGACCATAGAAATAACAGTGACCGTTCATTTCTGTCTCTAAAATTTTAACTGATAAAATGACACTGCAATTTTCACCGATTTAATTTTCCCTGCCGCTTAGGATTTACTTGATTTTTGCCAATGGAAAATCGTATTTTTGGGGCTGCAATCCGATTCCCCGATTCAACTTTGCTAACCAAATAATAATGGCTAGATTAGTCAACTTTGCTATTATGTAATGCTCGTATGAGATATTGTATGTCGAAGAAAAGGATCACATATTTGTTGGATTACGATTAAAATATTGTAATGGGGAAAAATGTATGATTATTATAGATTTTTTTTAAGATATTTTATTTCATATTAATTTAACAATTATTTTATTTATATTATTTATTATATTTTTATCTATTTAAAAATTGTTTTATTTATTAAAAAATTATTTAATAGTTTTATTTAAGAATTCTTTTATAATTATAATTGTGTAAACATATTAAATTAATTATTTAGAATATTAATAATTATATATGATTGAATAAAAATCGATTTTCCTCTGGACTTCTCGAAAGGAGGTAATTGTAGGTCATAATGTAAATTAAACAAGCCACCATGTGACTTAGGTAGTGGCATTCTTGGGGGCATAAATTTGTAGAACCCCAAGAAGAAATTAAACTATGAAGTAATCATTGTTGAGCCATATTGCTTTATTTTCGTCATTTGTCTTTAAATGTAAATGGAGATGTATGTGTAATATTTGTTATTTATTTTTTTTAGAATTTATTATACTTACTATAAATAATTTAATTATACTTATTATTATATATTATATTTCTAAATAAAACTATTAATTACATAAAATGATTAAAATTTATAATTAATGATAAATAATTTAATTATATTTATTATTATATATTATATTTTTAAATAAAACTATTAATTACATAAAATATTACAAGTTATAATTAATAATTATTATAGTTTTAAATAGTATAAAAAATAGATCACAATTTATCCTAAATGACTTTCCATACTTCTTCGGCGTACCCATTGCACACTAAGATGCAATTGCTAGTAGATAGTTAATTGATCCTGTACTTTTAAAAAAAGGTGAGTCCTTGAAGCCTTCTAAACTGGCCAATATCAAGGCTTAGATATTTTGGCAGCACTCACATTGGGCAACTTGATCTCCAATTCGAATCACAACGTATCCAACCCTTTTGGGTAAAGGGCAAATAGGTAGGTTGGTCATTTCACTTGTCTACATGTCTCATGGGCGCAATTGCCACCACCTTCACCGTATGTAGTTGCCATTCCACCCCAAACAAATATCTTAGTTTCACCTCAATCAACTATCTTAGATATTATTTTGTGTGTGCTGGCAAAAAGTAAGCATACATAGCCAACCACATTTGCCTTCGGTTTCAACTCACGGGATGATTAGAGTTCACAACCACTTGATTAGAGTTAACAACCACCCACAAAAGCAAGCGCATGCATTGAAAATCTCATATTACAAAGGATATCTGATATCTGAGGTAACGTGACTGGAGTGGCCAAGTCGAGTGATCCACGTGGCAATTTTCTATAAGGTATTGCGTTAGTGGGACCCAGTAGTACAAAGCGCATCTCCATTAGATTTCATTCACAAACATCTTACTCGTTTGAATCCAAAACTAATCAAATCTATCATTATGGACCGTGGAAAATTTACACGACTTTAATTAGATTTTTACCGGTTTCAGACCTGGCTGCTCTTGTCTTCGTTGTGTTTCCTATGACATGTCGATGGACGGTATATGCTCTTTTTAAAGTGTATATATATGTCCATAAAGGAGTCTCCTGGAGTAGTATTGCAATAAATAATTTGCGTACCAACACCACGTTTCATTATTTACTGTCACTAGTAATATTTTCCTTCATTGTTTGCTGTCACTAGTAATATTTTCCTCAAGATTTGATTTGGCGGAGGAGAATGTCAAGTATGAAGGAGGCGAAGCCGAAGCACAGGTCGGGTGGTCGGATGGAGTATTTCACAGATCTATTTCGGCGTGGTACAAGGCATAAGAAGCAGATGACACTGCAGGTAATCTATTCATTCTCTCTTTGGTTATTAAATGGGGCCAGACAGTATAGTTATTCAAATAGATTTTATATATTTTTGGATTTAGTTGTATTTTTTTGGATTGTTTCATCATCAATGTTTAAGATAATGTTTGAGATCATATTTTACGATCCATCATCAGGATGAAATAGTACGCATTTTCTCCTTTCTAACTTTTTCATCCCAATGATTTTTTCTCCTTTCTAACTATTTCATCCTGATGATGAACTGTTCCCTCTTTTCTAACTATTTCATTCTGATGATGGATTATGGAGTATGATACAAAATTTGATCATGTTTTCGTACTAATTTTATTTCATTCTGATGATAGATCATAGAATATGATCTCAAACATTAATGATAAAAATATTCTCCTACAGAATTAAATCTAGAAGTACATCAAATCTGTCATTACGAATTATGAAAATTTGATGACTTTAATTTATTCAAATGGTCCGATTTCTCCTATCTAACTATTTCATGTGATGATGGATTGCTTACTCTTCTCTAACTATTTCATTTTGTTGATGGATTATGGAGTATGATACGAAACTTGATGGAAAATTGATCATTTTCTTCTTTTAATTATTTCATTTTGATGATAGATTATAGAACATGATCCGAAACATTAAAGATGAAAAACTCTTCTCATAATTAAATCTAGAAATACATTGGGGTTGGGGCCCTAGCTCGGTTGGCTAAATCTTTCCTGTTGCAGGAGGTTGGTCACAAGGTCTAGTCTCCCCCACCCCCGTGGTACCGGAGGGCATGTCGCGCCAGCGCCACTGCAGTTTATATGGGGTCATGCTACCCGATTCCTGCAGTCTAAAAAAAATAAAATAAAATAAAATAAAATCTAGAAATACATCGAATCTATCATCATGAAATAATGAAAATTTAGTTGGGGTTGTGAGCATAGCTTTTCAAATAGAAAAGAAAAACAGATTGTATACGGTCATTATTAAAAGGGTTATTGGATTGAATGCAGACGGTTGAGTTGAAGGTGATCCGAATGGACTGTGAAGGGTGTGAGCTCAATGTGAAGAAGGCCCTTCAACATATGACAGGTAAGCGTTACGGACATTCTGAAACTGTTTTTACGAATATTAAAATAATTGAATCTGTAATTTAAAAAACCTCTATTCATTAATATGATTTAAGATGAGTCATAGAATATGTTTTCAAAACGAAAAAATTTCTAAAAAATTTTACTACAATCTTTTTTATCTGTTTCTGATATGTATGATTTTCTGTTTTCTTCTCTTGGATCTGTGTGGAGCATGTGTATAAAGTGTGGATGTAAACAGAAAGCTTTCAAAGGTTACAGTTACAGGATATATTGAACCGACCAAGGTGCTAAAACAAGTGAAAGCCACAGGCAAAAAGGCAGAAATATGGCCATACATTCCCTACAACTCTGTCACACAACATGTTATGAATTCAAATACATATGACAAAAAAGCACCAGCTGGGTATATAAGGAAAGACAATTTCGATACTGTAATCGACCCCCACCGCCCAGATGAAGTGTACGGATCTATGTTTATCGAATAGAATGCAAATGCATGCACGGTTATGTGACTTAACCGGATGTCATTTGAAGAGGTTTCTGTAATATGTAAATATTTGTTTTCCCTGGTTGTGCACCGAATTTATGGAGTTGCTTCTGCGTCAGTTCTTAACTTCAGGACTGCTAGATTTTGCAGGGGTATGAATTCTTGCACAGTTATATAATTTCTATACTGGATTTTGAGAAATTATATGGTTCTTACAAAGATATTGTAATGAGTTGAGAAGACCTTCAAAAAAGGTTACATCATAATCCAGGTATTCATGGCCAGTCTGTCATGACTAAACGAGTGGCGCTTGATCATGGGAGGGGGCGATGTTGTCACTCGTCTGATTAGTATCGATTGCCTCGTTCACCAAGATATTCGCTTCCTTATTTCCTTCTCTAATTATATGTGAGATTTTGTACAGTTCGAAACTGTCTAGGATGCTTAAGAAATCCTCCAACAAGTCATTCAATCTCCAATTTAGCATCCTTTCTTTAATTACTACGTTAATTACTAGGAGGGAATCTCCCTCAATTGCCAACTTCTTTATACCTTTTCTTATTGCTTCCTTCAGCCCATACCACAGTGCATTCATTTTTGTTGTGTTGTTTGTCATGCTTGGCAGACTGATCTTTAATTTCTCTATTGGTTCTCTTTTATCATTATGGAAGATATACCCAACTCCAGAGTGACTTAGGTTTCCTCTGGATGTCCCATCAAAATTCAACTTCACCCAACCCAATTCTAATGGTTGCCACACTGTTTCAGCTCTAGGGATCACTTTAGCTTGAATGGTAGAAGCCCCATTTGGCCGAGGGGGGAGATGGGCGGGCAAGAGGGGGGAGAAGGGAACAGGGGGCCTTCATTAGACTTGGTCAAGCATACTTCATTGAATGGTCCCATGTAGAAAAGGCTATGTTTCTCATTAATTGTGATCTTACCCTGTTATTGACTATTTCGGTTATCGCCTCTTCTAATTTTATTTTGCGGGAATCTATCTCCATTGTTTTTCCTTAGAAAATGTGTCAGTTTCTCTCCTTCCAAATCTCCTAGAGATTATGATGGATGGGGTTGTTGTCCAAATACTAGCATAAATTGAGCTCTTGAATAAAATTGACCATGAGCTAAAGAGGTCTGCAATATCATTTGGTAATGGGCTTTGCCAATTGAGGTTATTCATGATAAAGGTCCAACATTTCTTGGCAAAAGGGCAATTCAACAGAAGATGGTTTGTTGTCTCTTCACTTTGCATGCATAAAATGCATCTATTTAGCTCTATTACTCCTAATTTATTTAGCCAATCCCTTGTTAAGAATCTTTTTGGTACCACTATCCATACAATGGTGCTAGCTTTTGGTAAGAAAAATTTATTCCAAAACAATAGGTATGGCCATCCTTCTTTTTTGATTCAATTTTCTAACACTGTCTATCCCAACTTGACACTATATAATCCCGAATTTGTTGTGTTCCATTTGGTTAGGTCTTGATCCTCCTTTATGGTGATATTTCTTTTTTCTAGTTCTTGCTTTAATATTTCCCTTTGTGTACAATCACAATTTGGTCCTTCTAGACACTTCCACTTTCATTTGGTTCAACCATCTTCCTCACATTATTTCATCTAATCTCTTACTTTTGGGCCCCATCTGTCTTTCAAAAACTCTTTAATTTCCTCTATCTCTGGGTGATTCATCAAGGTTTAGGTACCATCGTATGAGTCTTCCTAAAAATTTTCCTTCTTTCCATTCCTTATATCCCATGTGCAATGATACCTTATCAATTTTGTATAGTCCTTGACATGAAATTCCAAGTTGTAGACCCTCTTGGAGGATTTTGTGTTGTTATTATTTGTTTTGGGTCTTGTGAATCCAAATATTTGTTCTATAAGATCTTCACCCATTTTTCCTAGGGATTATTCATCATGCACCACACCAAGTTTTCTCTTAGGGCTCGGTTGAATAGCGATTGATTTCTCAAACCCATTCCCCTCACTTCCTTTGATTGGAAAATATTTTCCTATACCACTAGGGGGAATTTTGTTCTCTCCTTTGATCCTTTCCAAAAGAAATGCTTCATTCTTTCCTCTGTTTTTTCTGAGATTTTCACCAGCATCTTAAGGTTGGACATCATATATATTGGAATTGCTCCAATCATCAATTTTAGCATCGTGATTCTCCTTGTAAATGATAGTAATTTCCCTTTCCATGATTATAATCTATTTATGGGTATGTGCAGGATCATCATGGAAGAAACAGGCCCTTAAGTGCCAAAAAATTTAGCAAAATCAGAGTTAGGCAACTTGACGTGAAAAATTGAATAAGTTATCTATATTATTTCAAAAATACGTAAGAATAGAATCTGTAGAAAATTGAATGTAGTTTCTAAAATACTGGGTTTTTTTTTAAATAAAATAATCTATTCGGTGAAAATTTAAAATTTCAATGTAGTAGTACTTAAATTTCAGGGAAAAAATAAGAAGTAGGTGTCTGTCTAACCACCCTAACCACAATAAAATGATAATATTTTGTTATAATATTTTATACATAAGTAGAGGAATCATGTCCCAATGTGATGCATATTTTTTTGTAATTTTTTTCCAACTAAATAATTAATTATGAATTTTTTATTACAACTTTTAAAAAATATAAAAACTTTTAATTATGAATTATGAATTAGGACTTTAGTCGTATTTCAAATAGACAATGAATAATAATTACTTATTAAATTCAAAGTAAAACATAATTTATATTGATGGAGAGTTGAGAATCTCCTTTAAAAACCCTTTCATTTCATCAATTTTGGGTAAAAAAAAGTCGTCAGCCACATACCCATCATATTGCCACTTTTTGGGCCATCATAATCCTGCACATACCCTTATGCAACCTTGAGATGAAAAATCCATAAGCTACTCTTGCATGACCCTATGAATAATGGGATCCCAAGATATTATCCTAGAATTTAATTATTTTTCAATCCCAAGATGACTACTATTTCTTTTTGTTTTCTCATCTTTGTGTTGAAGAAAAGGACCTTAGACTTATGCCAATTGAATTTTTGACCCAACATTGGGCAATATTTCTCTAATGTTTCATTCATTGATCTTGCTTATATTTACCCTTTGCTATTCCAAACAATAGAGTATCATCAAAAATTTGTTGGTGTGTGATTGGTTTGATGTTTGGGGCCACCCTTAGTCCTTTCCAAACTCTACTCATTATTTCGTTATGAATGAGACGTCTTAGAGTTTTTGCCATTATGATAAAAAGAAAGGTGAAAATGGATCTCCTTCCCTTAAACTGGTATTAGTCGAGGTGAAGAATTTTTGTGGGCTTCCATTTACCAACTCTAAGAAGTAGGGAACGTTGATGCAAATTCTAATCCAATTACACCATTTTTTTTAAGCCCATCCTCTTCATCACCTTAATCAAAAAATCTATATTTAATTGATCATATTCCTTTAAGATGTCCAATTTTACTATCATTCTTTCCAATTTTCTTTTCCTTATGGATTTTACTACCTCATTTGTTATTATGATACCTTCCATGATAGATCTCCCTAGGGAAAAACCACTTTGCTCATTTGAAATTAGTTTTGCTAACAAACCTTTCAATCTATTGGCTATGACTTTGACTATTATCTTATATATAAGATTGCACAATGAAATTGGCATAAATTCCTCCATATTGGATGCTTGATTTTTCTTGGAGATGAGTTCAAAAAAGCTGTTGTTAGATAGTCTTTCAAAATTATTAATTTTTTCCTTGCATCCTTAATTGCTTGGAAGGCGCCTTCTCCCACAATGTGCTATAATTTTTGGAAGAAGCAAGATGGAAACCCATCCAATCTTAGGGCCTTATCCCCATCTAGTTAGAATGTTTCTTTCCTTATCTCTTCTTTTGACAACAGGCCCCATAATTTGTTGTTTTTATTTGTTGTTATTATGTTTTGGATGAGGCTTAATAATTCTTCTTGACACCCTCCATCCACAACCATGTCACAATTGAGTATATTTTCAAAGTACCTCATGACCTCTTCACCTATTTTTTCCCAATCCTCACACTTTGAACCATCTTCTTTAGTAACTTTTTTCTATCCTATTTATTTTCTTCTACTTTTAGCTAGTTCTCTCTGGATTTTTGCCACCAAAATATCTCTTCTCATTGAAGTATTTCTAAATATTTTGATTTGAATTCCTTTTTTTAATATATGTCTCTTGGTACATACCCTCCTTTATCACCTTTTTGTTTAGTGCTTCTAGTTCTACCTCAATTTCTTATTTCTCTTCAAATATATGCTTGAATTGCTACTTTTTCCACTCTTTGAGTTTTTCTTTTATGTATGTTAACTTCTTAAATACTTTAAAGGACTTTGATCCATTGATGAATGGTTCCTTCATCCACCCTTCTAATAGATTTGCCTCATCTTCTCTATCCCTAAGCCATATTTTCTCAAACTTGAAGGGGATATGATGAAGCTTGTCGTCTAGGGTGAAGTAAAGTTGCACTAGAGCATGATATGATCCAATCAATGCTAAGATTGTTGCTTTCCTATTTATATTTTTTTTCAAACAATATCCTCCCATCAATAATTTTTCTATCCATTTGGTCATAAAATGATTGCCTCTCTGTCTATTAGACTAGGTAAATATTCCATTACCTGTCTTTATGTCCATTAAGGAGTTTCCCTATACAATTTTTTGAAATTCATTTAGTGCTCTCTCACTTCTGGGAATGCCTCCTTTCTTCTCCTCTTAGATATGTATTACATTGAGATCACCTCATATCAATAAGCTTTCATCCTTCAATTGTTAACATATTATTGAAAGTTGAGTCTAGATTTATTTTCTTTGTACTACCGCTATGGGACCATATACATTGATTACATAGAAAGACACATTATGTGGGTGGAAGCAACATCTACAAAATTGTCATTCATTTGTCTCTTGAATTGCTTCCACATAACGTCTAAAGGGATCATATAGAAGGCCCAGATCCCTCGAAGCCCCATTCATGGGAACAAACAGGCCTTCCACTTTCTCCATATACTTAAAATTTTATTTGCTTCTTCCTCTGCTAATTTTGTTTCCTGTAATAACACTATGTAAGACTTGGTCAAATATTTTTTTCACTTGAGTATGTGCCTCTTGTCAAGGGAATTTTTGCCCGTGGCATTCCATGTTAGGAGATTCATGGCTCCTCAGGAAGGGGGATACCTTCCTTGATCTCAACTTTATTTGACCTTTTGCATTCCTTACAATTTCCATTTTTTCCTTAATTTTTTTCCTCCCCCTAACCCATGTTCCCCCTATTTTTGGTTTTTTCACCTTTGATTCTATCTATTCTAGAAACCTTTCTTGTAATTAATTTAATTCATCTTCTTCGCTCTCTATTTCTCCTTCCCTTTGCTTATTGGTTAGGTTGTCAAGTTACCTTTTTCTTCTACCAATGGAACTTTGGCCCCTACGAATCCCTTGACTTCTTTTCCTTTCCCTAATATTGGATCCTCTAATTCCTCCTTCTCTTGGGAGACCCTTTCTTTTTCCTTTTCCTCTACAATATAACATTCCACTACTTCATGATTGCTTCCTTTTATTTCTTGGACTCTGCTATAAACTCTATTTTTTCTCGAACCACCCATTTTGTTCTCCATGAGTCCACCTTATCATTTTCTTCCAGTGCTCCCTTGATGTTATGAGCCACTTTTTT
>VDFB02072274.1:6609087-6716173 GCA_007258455.2 Sequoia sempervirens | reverse complement strand
ATTGTTTTGTGCAGAGGCAGAGCCCGAGTTGTTGATCTCCGATCAGACAGAGCCAGCTAATTTTAAAGTTGCTACTAACAGTGTTGATTGCCTTAAATGGCAGGATGCAATGCATGAGGAGATGGAGTCGTTACTCACAAACCAAACTTGGGATTTGGTACCCCTTCCGCCAGATAGAAAAGCATTGAAGAACAAATGGGTATACAAATTGAAGGAGGGAGATGGAGGCCAGAAACGTTATCGGGCCCGGCTTGTTGTGAAAGGTTATGGGCAACAAAAAGGAATCGATTTTGATGAGATATTTTCACCAGTTGTGAAAATGACAACCATTCGAGCTGTTTTGGGTCTTGCAGCTATTAGAGATCTTGAGCTTGAACAGCTTGATGTCAAAACTGCATTCTTACACGGAGATGTTGATGAAGAACTGTATATGGAACAGCCTGAAGGATTTGCCAAAAAGGGACAGGAACATCTCTATTGCAAGTTGAAGCAAAGTTTGTATGGGCTCAAGCAGGCCCCAAGACAATGGTATCTTAAATTTGATCGTTTCATGACTAAGCATAAGTTTATAAGGTGTGAATCTGATCCATGTGTCTATTTCAAACAACTTCTGAATGGTGAATTTGTTATTCTTCTTCTCTATGTTGATGACATGTTAGTAACCGGCACTAGCATGCAGATTGTTCGTGAGCTTAAGGATCAGTTAGCTAACAGATTTGCTATGAAGGTTTTAGGGGCAGCGAAAAGAATTCTTGGTATGACTATTTCTCGGGATAGAAAGAAGAGAGAAATCAGGTTGTCACAGCAACAATACATTGATAAGGTTCTGGATAGATTTGGCATGACCAATGCTAAGCCCGTCAGTACTCCTTTAGCTGGTCATTTTCGGTTATCTTCCGACATGTGTCCTACCACTCATGAAGATCAGGAATTTATGAAGGGCATTCCTTATACATCTGCAGTTGGCAGCATTATGTATGCCATGGTCTCAACTCGTCCGGATATTGCTCATGCAGTGGGAGTCGTCAGTCGATTTATGAGTAATCCTGGTAAACCTCATTGGGAGGCAGTCAAATGGATCTTAAGGTATCTTAAAGGTACTTCAGATTATGGATTGTGTTTTGGAAGAGATAATACTCAGTTACAAGGTTTTGTTGATTCTGACTTAGGCAGAGATTTAGACAAACGAAGGTCTACTACCGGTTATGTTTTCACATTTGCTGGGGCAGCTATTAGCTGGGTTTCCCATTTATAACAGTGTGTTTCTCTTTCTACTGCTGAGGCTGAATACATGGCTCTCTCCGAAGGAGCTAGGGAGATGACATGGTTGCAGTGTTTGTTAAGTGAGTTGAGCTATAAGCAAGCTGATTTTGTTCTTTTCTGTGACAGTAGTAGTGCCATTTTTATGGCTAAGCATCATACATCTCAACGTCGCTCTAAGCATATTGACTTGAGGCATCACTATGTTCGCCATGTCATCGAAGAAGGAAAGCTATGGGTTGCTAAAATTGATACAACTGTGAATCCAGCTGATGCTTTGACAAAGGCAGTCTTGCGAGAGAAGTTTGAATACTGTAGGACTTCTCTCGGTCTTGTACCAATTTGATCCTAGAGGATTTGCAGGGGAAGTCTTGTTTTGGTACAATCTTCGTTGGTCTTCAAGTGGGAGTTTGTTAAAGTATGAAGCCCAACGGTCGTGGCCTTTGGTATGACCCAACGGTTGAGGTCTTTGGCCATTCGACTTCCTTTAGTTTCTTATGCTGTATTCAAATATATATTCAGATTGTATACTGTAAATAACACTGATGAATAAGATTTGCCCTGCCAAGAGTGGACGTAGCCAATATTGGTGAACCACTGTAAATTCTTTGTCTCGTCTTTCCATTCTTTCTTTACTCTGTTATTCTGCATTTTTCCTGTATCTTCTATCTACAAACTTAGGTTCTAAAGGAAATTCTCACTTAATGTCATTGCTACCCTATTTTTGGTTACATTCCCTTATTGTATCTGGCAGTACACTGCTTTCTCCCCCTTTTGGTTTTGTTCACGATCCTTTCGCATGTCGATCAAACTTGATATGTTTCCCTAGCCATCTGATAAATATTCTGAAATAAATATTAAGGATAATGTCATCGCCCGAGTCTTGACTGTTAAATGTCATAGACAGTAATTGGTTCTTCATAAGCAAGACCTTATTCATTTGAATATAACCAATATAAACATGCCTATTTAATTTTTATTATGTAAGTATATAAATCTATATATATATACTACATAGAAATATTGTTTTTTGTATACGTTAATCTGTGTTCTCTAAAATATAGTTCACGTATAAATAATTGCATATAACTATTATTTTTTGTATATTAATTTCTATAACTGTGTTCACTAAATATAGTTTAAATAAAATAAATTCCAAAAAATATAAACATGTATGTATATATATATATATATATATATATATATATATATATATATATATAGGTATTTGATTACATTTAAGAGAGTATTGATGTCCGTTTATTATTTAATCATAGTTGTAAGATGTATGTAAAAGGAGAAAAAAAATTGATTTTAAAAGATTGAAATAGGTAAATTCCAATAAAAGAAAGTTGATGAATTTAGGAAGAGATTTCTATTGATTAAATGTTTATTTTGATAAGCTTGAATGATTACCAAGTTGGTTATGCTTGTGGATTTTGATCATATGGTTATGTCTTTTGGTGGAATGAATGTTAGAAGTCTTCTACAGGCTAGAAGGGAATTTGACTTATGATGGTATTCTTGATATCTGTGAGATCATTGTTATGTTTGATTGTGTACATGAAATTATTTGTATTAAGTAATTATGTGATGGTCATTAGCCTTGCACAAGGTACCCACCTTTTTGGTTGATCTTTGGAAACTTGCGAGCGGGAAGGATTTTGCCTCACCATGTTGTTTTTTTTGAGTTTTATGATTGTGCAAGTGGCTTGCTCTTTGATTTTGGTGGGGTTTCTTGTTGTTAGTAGGGGAGTGGCTCTCAATGGGGGTCAATGCACAAAGTGGCACCTAGGTAACCCATGTGAGAGTTTTGTAATCAAGTGATAACCTAAAAAGAAATAGGAGTTTGGGTAGTAATAACTTTAAACAAGATAAGTTAATGCCTTGCTCATGGCTCAAGTGCTCGTATAGGCTTGAGATGAGTCGAGAAGGCCTAGAATGGAAAGATCTACTGCCTTGTCCTCATGAGAGGTATGTTGATTCTACATAGGGTTGCATGAGGGGCCAGAGATCGGTACAGGCTACCAACGTAACCCAGGATTGGGGTCAAGGCCTAGGAAGATCTACCTAGGTAACCCATGCAAACTATGTGATGACACTTCCCCTACAACAAACTTGTACTCTCTTGTTTTTTATTTTTCCTTGGATGTTTATGTGCCTCTGGAAGTGATGTTACTTTCATTAATGTCGTACCTTACCTATTCATTGATGTCATGTTGGCCTTGTGTTGTCCTTTTCCTTATGATTTCTTGTGGTGGTGGGACCCTTTGCTATCTCCTAGCACGGGGGGTGGGCCTTTGGGTTCCACGTGGTTGGGTGGAAAGTGCATTGTTCTCCATTGGGTTCTCTCTTCATGTTCATGGCTATGGTGACTTCTCCCTGTTAGAATACTTCTACCTTGTACCAACCCTTGTGGATTGCAACTTTTGTACTTGTATTGTAATTTTGATGTATCGTGTATCTTACTTAGTTGTACACTCATCACCTATATACGAGGAGATATTGGTGTTTAGCTGTATAAATGTAAAAATTTAAAATGATGATGTACTCTATAATGTGATGGACTTGAAACATATGATATTGTATATGCAATTAAATGGTTTGACTTAATTGATCTCTTTTGAATACATGTAATGGTTGTAATACATTGATGGCTCAACTAAATGGAATGTTTATATGTATTTCCATATTGTAGTTATAATTTTTCTAATGTATGTTTTATAGTTCCTTCCCCATTTTTTTAATGGGTAGAAAGAAACATAGTCGCGGACCCTAGAGGACTTAGATTAGAAAACTAGATTTTATTTCTCTTGCAATCGTGTGAATATTGCACTTTTCAAAAAAAAAAGTTCCATTTTTTTGGTGAAGTGTATTGTCCTCTAGGGTTTCGTGGTGGGGCGTTACACATGGTATCAGAGCTAGGTTCAAACACTGGATGCTCTAGATATATACAAAAGCCCATTAAGTTGTTTAGTTGTGTAGATTTTGAAGTTTATGCTTTCCCTTGTTGACCTCATCTAATACCTTGAAATTTTCCCTGGTGGTGTTTGTGTAGGATAATTCCTAGAAGTGGAGGTCAAGGTCGAGGGCATGGTAGAGGTTGCGGTGGTAGTCATGGGGCCAACTGTTAGGATTCCCCTCTGTACATTTCCCATGAGTCTAATAGTGAGGAACAATAGTGTTCACAGAACAATCAGGGAGGTGGAGATCAGAATCCGAGGCAACCAGGATTGGAGGGTGCATAGTTGCATCACTTATTGGAGGAGGTTCTTTCCCATTTTGGTTTGACATAGAAGGGTAAACAGTTGGTGAATAGAGAGAGGGAGAGGTCTCCCAGGAGGAGAGAGATTACAATTGACCAGGATGCTTATATTGGTTGGCCATATGAGGGACTTGTTACAAGCACATCCTCCTACATTTGATGGGACTGGTAGTGGTTTAGAGGAAAAAACCTGGTTAATAGATCTAAACAAGTGTTTTGATATGCATCCATATGGTAGCAACACCAAGGCCGGGTGTGCTATCATGCATCTCTAAGGTTTTGCTTCCACATGGTGGCATTTGGAGGAGAAAAAGCTCCATTTGGAGATAGAATCAGTATCATGGGAGATGTTTTTAGAGAGATTCAGGGCTCGGTTCTTGTTTGATCATTGGCGATAGTGTCGTGCGGATGAGTTCCATGAGTTGTGATAGATGGCTATGATAGTTGAGTAGTATGAGAAAATATTTTATGAACTTAAGCAGTATGTTGGCATAGGCCATGATGATGGTATGTTAGTACAACACTTTATTAGGGGATTGAATGCCCATATCAGTCGAGGTTCTCTGGTGTTTGAGCAAAAAACTATGGAGGTAGATGTGGAGAAGGTGCGGATAGTTGAGGAGAATTTGGCTATGGCTTTAGGTGCTCAAACGAGTGTACAAATTGGCAGTGTACCTCCAGCAGGTTTCAGTTCTTGAGGTGGCTAGACTTAGGGAGCAGGTCCTTCTAGGATCCACCATGCACCCACTCAAAGTGGTCAACAACATCAATAGCAATAACAACAACTTCTCAATCCAAATGAAAGAACTCTTAGTCTCATCATGGGATAGGTTTCAGTTCAGGAAAGATAGGAATTAGAGGTGAAACAAGCATTATCACTCTGATCAACTAGCTCAGACTTCATCCTCTATAGTTAATAAGGGCAGTGTTCAGCATTCTAGTGCACTTCCAGGTGTTAGAGGTTTTGGTAGAGGTATCGGATGCTTCTCTTGTGGTCAGTAGGGTCACATTGCTAGGTAGTGTCCTCGGAACCTGGGCACACCCAAATTTAGTTAGAGAGGTCAACGACTTCAAAGCCAACAATAGGGGATGCAGGTAGATCACATAGAGTTTTTTCTATGGTTGATAACTACCAAGTTGAGCACTAGGGTACAATGGTTGAGACTTCAAGTGAGTTATAGGGTAATAGAGTCTCTATACTATTTGATTCAGGTGCTTTCAATTCCTTTATTTCTCCATCTGTAGTAGCATGATGTGGACTGGTGGCAGTAAAGTAGGATGATAGATGGTAGGTTGAGTTTACTTCCTATTCTAAGGTCGTAGTTGAGTCTCTTGTTCATGGCTGTAATTTGATAATTGGGTCTCCTTACACCATAGTAGATCTTCATATTATTTCCCTTGGGTCTTATGATATTGTTTTGGACATGGATTGGTTAGAGGCTCACAATGCAATCATAGACTATCGTTGAAAGTTGGTTTGGTATGCAGATGATTTTGGTTGTGAGGTTGAGGTAGTTAGAGTTCAGTGGCCTATTTCCTCGAGGATGATTTCAACTATGCAGTTGACAAGGTGTATGCAGTAGGGCTGTCAGCTATTTATAGTGACAATTAATGATTTGGAGTTGGGAGAGAGTTACAAGGAGGTGTCACTTGAGAGTCATCCCATCCTTAGACAGTATGCAAATGTCTTTCCTAACAAGATTCCAGGGATGCCACCTAAGCGTGACATCAACTTTAAGATAGATCTTGTACTTGGAGCTGAGTCCATTTCATGAGCTCCATACTAGATGACCACATAGGAGCTTAAGGAGCTCTGATTATAGCTTGAAGAGTTGCTAGTGAAAGGGTTCATTCATCCTAGTGTCTCTCCTTGGGGAGCACCAATTATTTTTGTAAAGAAGGATGGGTCCCTTTTATTGTGCATTGATTACCGGTAGTTGAACAAGGTGATAGTGAGGAACATGTATCCTTTGTCGAGGATCGATGATCTATTTGATCAAATCAAGGGTGCTAGGGTATTTTTGAAGATTGATCTTAATTCAGGATATCATCAGTTGCACATCTTCGAGGAAAATATCCATCATACCACATTTTGTACTTGCTACGAACACTATGAGTTCATAGTTGTGTCATTCGGCTTAACAAATGCATCATTTGTGTTCATGAGTTTAATGAATGGTGTGTTCAACACCTACCTCAACAAGTTTTTCCTGGTATTTATAGATGAAATTTTTATATATTTGAGGACCATGGAGGAGCATGAGAAATGCTTGAGGTAGGTGTTATAGTGTTTGAGGGACAACCAATTGTATGCAAATTTGGAAAAATGTGAGTTTTTCCAGATGGAGGTGAGATATTTAGGTCATGTTATCTTTGGTGAGGGCATTGTCATGGATCCTTCAAATATCCAAGCTATCATTGATTGTCCTGCACCCACTAATGTTGTAGAGGTTCGCAGTTTCATGGGATTAGTAGGTTACTAATGATGGTTTTTTTAGGGGTTCTCAAGGATATCCCACACCATCACTTCTCTTCATAGGAAAGGGAAGAAATTTATTTGGTCAGAGCAGTGCCAGACAACTTTTTAGACTCTTAAGGAGAGATTGACCAGTGCACCTATCTTAGTAGTTCTTGATCCTACTAGGGATTTTGTGGTTTGCACAGATGCTTCCTTGGAGGGTTTAGGACCTGTGTTGATGCAGGATGGTCGCATGATTGCCTACAAGTATTGCAAACTCAAGGATCATGAGCTGAAATATTCTACACATAATTTGGACTTAGTTGTTGTAGTTCATGCTTTGATGAGATGGAGGCACTTTCTTTTGGGGCATCACTTTGAGCTGCATGGTGATCATTGTAGTTTGTAGTATATTTTCATGAAGCCCAACCTGAATGCGAGATAGAGACGATGGATGAAGTTCATATGCGAGTATGATTTTGAGGTGAAATTCATTCAAGGAAAGGAGAATGTGGTGGAAGATGCACTTAGTCACCAAAAACACAAGCTATCGACAGTGACTGTTGATGTGGGTTTAAGGAGCCAAATCCTTTCTGCACTTACTTCAGGCAATTGATATCAGGAGGTGAGGACTAAGGTGGAGTCATTCAAATTTTTAGAGGGAAGATTTGTAGGACTTTCCCTTGAGTAAGATGGCCTTTTGAGGAACTTGGGTCACATTTATGTTCCTTCTTCAGGAGATCTTTTTACTTTGATCATGTTGGAGGCACATCAGGCACCTTATTCGGCTCATCTTAGTGTCAAAAAGATGCACATAGACCTTCAATAGTTATACTTTTGGGCCAGAATGAGGAGAGATATTGTTGATTTTCTGTTGAGATGTCTAGAGTGTTAGAGAGTGAAGGCAGAACACCAACATCCTATAGGACTTTTGCAGGGCCTCATCTAGTCCTAGAGTGGAAATGGGAGATTATCTCCTTGGATTTTATTGTTGATTTTCCTGTTTCTTCTCATCAATATGATGCTATTATGGTCATGGTAGATAGGTTGATGAAGGTAGCACACTTCTCTCTCATTTGATCCTCATACAATGCTTTGTCAGTGGCCAAATTTTTCATGGAGGACATTGTCAAGTTACATGGTATTCCTTGTAGGATTATTTTAGATAGAGATCCAGTATTTACTTCACCTCTTTGGATGTCCCTGTAACATGCATTGGGGACTTAGTTGAACTTAGTTCAGCTTACCATCTAGAGAGTGATGGGAAAACTAAGAGGGTAATCAGGTCCTCAAGGACATGCTTCAGATGTACGTCTTGGATCAATAGTCACGTTGGGAGGACTACCTATATCTGGTGGATTTTGCTTATAATAATTGTTTCACGGCTCTATCGGCATGCCTCCTTTTCAGGCGTTATATGGTCATCCTTGTCAGACCCTATTGAGTTGGGATCATTTGGAGGATAGAGTTATTCTTGGTTCAGAGATTCTTCAGGAGATGGATCAGCAGATGATTAGCATTAGGGAGCATTTGGTGGTAGCCCAAGATAGATAGAAGAAATATGTTGATGCTCATAGGGTGGACCATTAGTTCTCAATTGGTGACCGAGTATTCCTATAGGTACAACTACGAAAGAGTTTGATCCATTATGGAAAAGGCTCTAAGCTCGTACCACACTTTATTGGGCCTTTCAAGATTCTGGAGAGGATTGGTCTTGCAGCATACTGTCTTGCTTTGCGACCTAATCTCTCATGCATTCATTATGTGTTTCATGTTTCAATTCTTAGACCTTATTATTCAAATATATCTCATGTCCTTGATTGTAATGCATTACAGGTAGAGGATAGGTAGCTGGCTTTGGAGCCCATGGGAATCATAGAGCACAAGAGACTCACACTTAGGGGATGATACATTGAGAGGGTTAGGGTCTAGTGGAATCCAAATGATGGGTCATCTCCTACTTGGGAGGATGTTTCTATGATGAGAGAGTTATATCCATATCTATTTGCAGGCTTCTAGGAGTAAGCCTGGTCCTATGGGGGGAGGATGTAGTGCCCCTCAGTTTTCCATTTCATTTTGATAGAGACTTAGTTACACTTGGACATTATGATTTTGTTTGATGATATTTGGACATTCTAATTCTATTTGATGATACTTGTACATTATGATATTGTTTGGTGATATTTGGATGTTATGATATTTTTTATGGTACGATGTTATTTGATGATACATTTACCACTGATGCTTATGCATATATCATGTTTAGTAGATCAGCTTAATTGATTATGTGAGTTATCATGGATATGAATATTATATGATTGTAGATGTATGTTTTATCATGATTGATATTGGTATATTGTGTGTTGATGTTTTGGTGAAGGAGAAATACGGTCACATTAGTTGCTTGTGAGTGCCTTGCAACTCAGTGATTTTCCCTTCACGTTGAAATTGACTGTTTTCTCTATCCACATGTTCGACCATGTGATTTGTTGTAGCTTGCAAGTAATAAGTATCAACTCCACTTGAATTTTCAAGTTTGAGAGTGCCTTAAACCCAATGGAGATAGTTTTTTTGGAGATAGCACCGGATCCCTCATGTTGAGCCATTATCCTTGAAAAGGATAAGTACCTAGTTGGTCACCTGTCATTGTTGTTCGTCGTTCATAGATAGTTAGTTCCATTTTGATCTAGTTTATGTTTTGGTATTGCTTAGTTTTTCTTGATAAATGATTTGATTAATTAATGAATTAAATAAATTATTTCATGGAAACATAATTATAATAGTTATAAATTTTGTTGATTAAATTGTTTAATTCAATTAACAAATTAAAAAGTAAGGTGGTAGCTAAATACAAATACAAATATATTTTATTGAGGAATGGCATTTTGGTAGTCACACCAACCTACCAAATTTAGCGGTTTAAATGTAATTAAAATTGAAGGGAGTTAGTGATGGGCTCAATTATCACGAAAATAAAGTGCCGAGTTAAGCACCATAAATTGCATCACAGGTTTGCGGGGGAAATTTCCTTTCATGCGAAGGACAGATTTGCAACAATCTGTACATAATGACTGATCATTATAGGTTTCAAAATGGAAGCCCATTCCTAATTTAGGTAAATAAATAAAATCGAAGTTCACCATTGGGAAGGTCTTGAAACTGAAGGAAAGGCAAATTAAGTTGAAATTCCTGATTTGGGGACTATTTTTTGTAGCCCATTGACCATGCAGCTCCATGCAACCCAAGTGGTCTCTCGAAATTTTATTAATTGGAAAAAAATGGCATAAAAACAAGGAATCTTCTTCAATTTGATATTTTTGGAAAATAAATGCCTTTTTGGAGGAATGGGGATGGATATGAATTTTAGATAGTTTTGGGGGTTTTGGGAGTCCAATGAAAATTCTTTTAGTTCTGCAAACTTTCATTTTTGGGGAAAAAATTTTGGAACGGGAATTTCTGAATATTGCCTGGGGAAAATTTTTGGGGTTTTACTAAAAATTGTTTGGAGGATTTTGAATTTGCATTTTCTGAAATATTGGGGAGCCTTTGAAGATTTGGAGCTGCAATTCGAAGAGCTGGACCTCGGCATCAAAATCTTTAGCTGTGCTTTTGGCTAAACCATGTTCCATTCTCTTAATTTACTTTCTTTGTAAATCTGAAGCAAAAGTTTGTAGAGAATGCTTAAGAGAAATCAAATGTTTTGTGTATGCTTTGTAAATTTAATACTGCTCTTAAGCCACTCCTCTACTGGAAATTTTGTTTATTCCATTTCTTGTTGCTTCTCCAACTTGTTGCCTCTTGAAGGTCTCAATTATTGAATCAATCTGTATATTCATATTTTGTAGTCATTTCATGAAATGTTAAAATCTACCCCACTATTAAACACCTTTGTGGAAATTTTCTTACTCCTCTCTTGAGGCACCATGTAATCTAAAGTGATACACTTCTTCTCTCTTATTAAGGTTGTTGTCCCTCTCCCTGTCAAGTCCAGTTGATCCCTTAAACTTCTCGTAGGTTCAAGCATGGCCGAACTTTCCTCCTTGACACTACTTTCTTTTGTGAGTTGATAATGTTGCTCCTCTAACGTTTTGATGCATTTGCAGATTAGATGTATGTCCTACTTCTGAGGATTTTTTTTTTTGGCTTGGTAAATCACTGCTAAATGGAAACACCCTAAACGCTTTTGAATGGAGCTATGAACTAGTGAGACCACATTCGGGGGGGCTCATCCCCACTAAACCACCACCTCCACTAGTCACCCAGTGCACGCCTGCCAGCAGTCCTGCCAACCTCCCTGCTGGAACCAGTGCCATTCCTTTGTTTGTGTTGTCCTTATCTCTCCAAGACCAATTGAGTAGTTGTGAAAGACTCATTAGGGTCTAATACAAAACCTGCTAGGCATGAAAGACCTGTGTGGGTCTGATAATAGTCCATGAGAAGCACACACCGATAGGAAACTGGATCCATGAGTAGCACACACCTCTAGCACAATCAATCACCACATCTGCTGAGATCACTTTTACGTCCTCGAAGATCAGCCACCATTTTATTTTACCTCTGAACAATTGGGACCAAACCGGTATGCACCGCTAAGGTCCAAGTAGGGATTTGAACCTTGGTTGCACCACAAATAGGGCAACCATCTCACCGTTACACCAACAGGTGATCCCTCACTAAGGATTTGATTTTATATAAATAAAAGGAGTCTATATTAAATGCTCACCAATCTGGTTAGCTTAGGCCTTAACCCCTACTTTTTTATGTCTATGCTTCCCTTAACACTCTGTTTGTTTTGGAGCTATGACAATCCATCTTCAATCATCCACGCATGGTATTCTCTTTCAATATTTTCTTGCATTTTATGTTATTTATTTTTATGCACATCTCTACCTTAGTCTCCTTCTTATTGTTGATGTATCTAATCGACCTCTCTCACTGTCATACCATAAAAGAACAACTAGTTTTTGTTTTTAGCCGACCTACTCCTTTTCCTACTCTTTGTAACCTTTGTTTTGTTTTAAATCTAAAGAATGAGATTCCCTTAAAGTAACATGCTATGTCCTTTTTTTAGTCAGTGTTTAGAGCTGAAACAACCTCCTGAGATTTTAGTTGTATGGTCATTAACTAGGCGCAGTAGCATGCAACCATGCAAGCCTTCATTTGTTCAAACTAATTCCAATATTTGTATGCCATACCCTGCTTAAAGAAAAACTAATGTAAACTTCAGCACCTTAAGCGCATATGTGTTTATTAAATGTTTAAGATACATACAAATATAATCCGTAATGCACATCAAATGTTATTCTCATATTGAACTTCCTCCATCTTATTGGTTTATAACATTTTTATTAGTGGTTGTTTACATTAAATTAAGATTATTTTTTTACCAGTCAGGTCGCCGCCTCTCTCTACCTGTTGGATCGAACTTTCTTTGCTCTCCTAATTGGTTGGTAGATAATCCAAAATATATGTTATGTGCAATGCCTTGGATTTTTCCTTAGATGCTTGGGCATATGGTTTTAAATCCTAGGTCCTAAAGGAAATTTCCTCACTTAATGCCGCCACTACCCTATTTTTTGTGATTTTCCTTTCCCTTATTGTATTCATGAGTGTACTCGCTGCTTTTTCTCCTTTTGGTTTTGGTTGCTGATCCTCTCTATGTTGATCAAACTTTATATGTTTCCCCAACCATCCAATAGATATTTTGAAATAAATATTAAGAATAATGTTGTTGCCCGATTCTTGACTGTTAAATGTTATATCTATAGTAATTGGCTCTTCATAAGCAAGACCTTATTCATTCAAATATAACAAATATAAACACGCCTATTTATATAACAAATATATATATATATATATATATATATATATATATATATATATATATATACACTGCATACAACTATTGTTTTTTGTATGTTAATATGTGTTCTCTAAAATATAGTTCATGTATAAAGAGCTGCATATAAGTATTATTTTCTGTATATTAATTTCTATAATCCGTGTTCACTAAATATAGTTTAAATAAAAGAAATTCTAGAAAATATAAACATGTATTATTTATATACATATATAAATATATATAGGTATTTGAGTACATTTAAGAGAGTATTGATGTCCTTTTATTATTTAATCATAACTGTAAGATGTATATAAAAGGAGAAAAAAAATTGATTTTAAAAGATTGAAATAGGTAAATTCCAATAAAAGAAAGTTGATGAATTTAGGAAGAGATTTATGTTGATTAAATCTTTATTTTGATAAGCTTCAATGATTACCAAGTTGGTTATGCTTGTGGATTTTTATCATATGGTTATGTCTTTTGGTGGAATGAATGTTTGAAGTCTTCCAGAGGATAGAAGGGGATTTGACTTATGATGGTATTCTTGATATCCATGAGATGATTGTTATGTTTGATTGTGTATATGAAATTATTTGTATTAAGTAATTATGTGATGGTCATTAGCCTTGCACAAGGTACCCACCCTTGTGGTTGATCTTAGGAAACTTGTGAGCAGGAAGGGTTTTTCCTCACCATGTTTTTTTATTAGTTTTGTGATTCTGCAAGTGGCTTGCTCTTTGATTTTGTTGGGGTTTCTTGTTGTTAGTAGGGGAGTGGCTCTCAATGGGGGTTGACACACAAAGTGGCGCTTGGGTAACCCATGTGAGAGTATCGTAATCAAGTGATAACCTAAAAATAAATAGGGGGTTGGGTAGTAATAACTTTAAACAGGATAATATAATACCTCGCTCATGGCTCAAGTGCTCATATACGCTTGTGATGAGTTGAGAAGGCTTGGAATGGAAAGATCCACTACCTTGTCCTCATGAGAGTTATTTTGATTCCACATAGGGTTGCATGAGGGTTCGGAGATTAGTAGAGGCTACCGAGGTAAACCAGGATGGGGGTCAGGGCCTAGGAAGATCTATTTGGGTAACCCATGCAAACTATGTGGTGACATTTCCCCTATGAAAAACTTGTATTCTCTTGTTTTTTGTTTTTCCTTGGATGTTTATGTGCCTCTGAAAGTGATGTTACTATCATTAATGTCGTACCTTACTTGTTCATTGATGTCATGTTGGCCTTTTGTTGTCCTTTGCCTTATGACTGCTTGTGGTGGTAGGACCCTTTGTTATCCCCTAACACGAGGAGTGAGCCTTTGGGTTCCACGAGGTTGGGTGGAAAGTGCATTGTTCTCCATTGTGTTCCCTCTCCATGTTCGTGGTTGTGGTGACTTCTCTCGGTTAGAAGACTTTTTCCTTTTCCCAACTCTTATGGATTGCAACTATTGTACTTGTATTGTAATTTTGATGTATCATGTATCTCACTTAGTTGTACACTACTCACCTGTATACCAGGAGATATTGGTGTTCAACTATATAAATGTAAAAATGTAAAATGATGATGTAATCTATAGTGTAATGGAATTGAAACAGATGATATTGTATATATAATTAAATGGTTTGACTTAATTTATCACTTTTGAATACATGTAATGGTTGTAATACATTGATGGCTCAACTAAATGGAATATTTAGATGTAATTTCCATATTGTAGTGAGAATTTGTTTAATGTAATGTTTTATAGTTCCTTGCTAATTTTTTTAATGGGTAGCAAGCAGTGTAATCGTAGACCCTAGAGGACTTAGATTAGAAAACTAGATGTTATTTCTCTTGCAATCGTGTGAATGTTGCACTTTTCAAAAAAAAAAATTGTTCCTTTTTTTGGTGCAGTGTATTGTCCTCTAGGGTTTTGTGACAGGGCATTACAGTGTTGGTAGAAAATTTAAATATTAGTTAAAATAGTATAGAATGCTAAGAGAATAAAAAGTTATAAGATAGAATGAGATTCTATGAGTTTATAATTTAACTAAGATGAATGTAGGGAGATAAGGGAGTTAGTTGGTCTTTCAAGTTTTCTCCAGAGAAGTTAAAATAGATCACCTAGGTATGTAACAACTGACAAAATGCTTCAAAAATTATTGTGGGACTCTAGTGTGTCATGTTGACGTATGTGTGTCACAATAGTGTTCAAATAGTTCTAGCTCTAAAAAGGACCAAGCACTAGAAAATGACATGAAAAGGATGCTTCTAACATCAATTTTTACAAATAAAAATCATGAGAAGAAAGGTCTTTGAAAGTTTAGAATTGTCCCAGTTTTATAAAAGAAATGACCAACACAAGTATAAGTTTTCAACTTGGAGCTCCTTAAAGGGACCTTTAAGGGTTTTGCCTCTAATGAAATATGGAACACTTAGTTTTAAAATAATTAAATTTTGATTTCTATATTTTTTCAACAAGTGAAGTTGCCAGGTTGTAGCTCTTAATATAGTGAGAAAAAATATTTGACTTTTTTTTCCAAATAGCTAACTTGAATATCTAGTGCATGGAGAAAAAAATAATTTTCAATGAATATTCTTTTTTTAATATTTTTTAAGTCAAATTTACTTAAATGTCATAGTTTTGATGGGGTTTAACATTTTTGTATATTTTTATCATAAAAATAAATAATTAATACCATTTTGGAGAGGATTCTCTCCTCTAGTGCACTGTTATTTTTAAATTAAAAATATTTTTTAGTATATTTTTAATTTTTAATTAACCTTTTGTATGATTATAACAACCTACTTGTGGTAAATTTATAAAACTAATTAAAATATAATAAAAATATTGAATTCTAGGCTCCAAGCTCTACCAAAAGGTATTTTTAGATTTCATGAAAATACCCTTGGTTACACAAATTTATAGGTTTTTTTTTTAATTTGTCACAAAATAAGGGTTAAGGTACCACATGGGCTACTAGCTAGACAATTTCAATCAAAAGAGATTTACTAAAACCCTCTGAGTTGAAATGGTTTCAATTGAAACCTTTTATATAAAATAGATATTCAACCCAATTTTTATTTTAAATTTATATCATGTTCATATTTTTTACTAAAAGAGTTTCAACTTGAAATCTTTGTGTCACATAGGGGCCATGTAGTTCTAAGTGAAACTATTTCATCCCAAATAATTTTTAGGTGAAATAGTTTTTCCCAAAACTATTTTGTTAGCCTAAAGTGTAACAATTGTAGGCTTTCCCCTAGTCTCACAATAGTGTGTCCCCACTTTTTGGTCTAAATGGAAGATTGAAATCAACATTTTAAACCAAATTTTCACTTTCTATCACTTATATAGACAAACCATTAAGAATTTGAAGATTATGTGAACTAATGATTTTTTAGGTTGTATATGTAGAATCTAATTATGTATATTTTTTATTATTTTTAATCATTTCTAAGTAGCTAATTTTTTTCTTTATAGTATTTTTAATGAGTGTATTCAACAAAATTCTAATATTTGAAATAAGATAAAATCTCAATTTAATAAACACATATCACTAGCACTGATATCTAGTGCATACATATTTTTCATAATAATTTATTCCATATTTTATTTATTATTAATTTTTGAATTCATATTAATTATTGTGATAGGAAAAAAATAAGTGTTAGAAAAAGAGCAACAAACAAAAAGAGTGCAAATAACAACTAAAAACACCCTACACCTCAAGATTGGCCTAATGATTAACTTCACTAAGAAAAATGAAAGATTTCACCTTGTTGAGTTGTCCATTGGTTGGCCCTTTGATCTTTGATGTTTGTATGCTCCTTGGATGGCAAGAGATGCAAGCTATGAGATGAGATGAGGATGGAAAGATATGTAAAAATGGATGCAAGTATGGAAATTTGAATAAGTATGGCTCAAGGAAAATTTTTGCAAAAGTTTGGCTACCATGAATGATCTCTCCAAATGAGAGAAAAAGAGGGGGTATTTATAGAGATTTTGGAATTCTCTAGGGAAATGCATGGTTGAGATTGAGCCACCAAAATCAAGATGTAGGGCTAAGGTGAGTTGAGAACTCACAAGCCCTCACATCTTGACATGTGGCATGTGAAGTGGCTTGTAAGATATGATGTGTACATGAGGTGGAAATAGGGTACATGACATGGAGGTACTACATAGT
This sequence comes from Sequoia sempervirens, assembly GCA_007258455.2. Taxonomy (NCBI): domain Eukaryota; kingdom Viridiplantae; phylum Streptophyta; class Pinopsida; order Cupressales; family Cupressaceae; genus Sequoia; species Sequoia sempervirens. The sequence continues at coordinate 6,699,182 of VDFB02072274.1, read as the reverse complement.
ACCTTGGGATTGGACAAGATCTCCTCATAAAGGAGGTCCTTGTCCTCATGTGGGTGAGAGGACATGTGAAGAATTAAAAATTTCTCAAATATCCTCATGGGGATGAGAAAAGGAATTTTAAATTCCAAGGAATGTATTGGGGGATTAAATGTGAATTAAAAATTCACATGGGGAATGGAGTGCCTTCTCCAAAAAGAGAAAGTTTTTAATAGAGTTGACTTATGACACATTCCATAAATGATATGGGGATTAGGTTGACCTAATTAGGTGATTAAGGTTGTGCAAGTACTTGATTAGATAAATTAATGACAGATTAAAGGCAAGTAGGAAATTATGGAGGATGGGACCCTAATGATGATTAGGGGTCTGCACATCTTAATCATAAATTAATTATGATTAAGAAAGAGGGTTAGATTGTTGAGAGGGATTAGAGACCAACTTGCAAAAGTTGGAGGATGTGACAATGAGAGAGAAAGTGAGGAATTAAAAAATAAATTTAAAATTCCAAGAGATAATATGACTAAATTAAATAAAGTGTTATATTTATTTAATTTAGAGAGGAAAGAGGGGAAAAACATTTATTAAATTAAATACTTTGGAAACTTATGTAAGGCACAAAATATTAATTAAATGAGTGATTTAATTAATACCGGCAAAGAGGATGAACTAAATGAGAAAGGGATGATTAAGGAGATGACTTTGACCATATGGAAGTGGTCAAATTTAGATGTATACAATTATAATTTTATACTATCATTTATTGCATGATACATTTTTTTTGTATCGATCATTTTTCATTTGAAACAAGCAACTTCAATAAAGTGCATAGATATTTTCTAGATTTTTTAAAACTCTATGAACAATAATAGGTTGACATCAAAGGGACCTTCATATGAAGGACCCTTTCATAAATAATTTTAAACCTAACTTTAAAAAAAAAAAAATCAAATTTCTTCATTCAAAGGTCATGATGATGGCAAACGTCGTTAATTTGAAGGTAGATGTTCATTTGAAGGTACTTTATAATTTTTACCATCTTGGGCTCATTGTTTTCAGCATCCCAAAAATGGGACACCCTATTGTGGGATCAACCCTTAGTGTAGGTTCAAGGCGAGGAATAATTGGTGTCCCATGCATCTTGCCTTCCCTCAAATATTTATCCTACATATCCCCTACTTTATCTCCAACATTCTTGTAAATATAGAGAGAAAAAACTTTGGTGCAAAGCACCACTCCCTAATCCTCACCCAATACCTTTGCATCAAACATAACATTTTTTTTTAGTGTCTCTTAAGTTTTCGACCCTAGTGCCCCACCTAAGGGGGGTCCAAATCTTGTTGAGCATCTTTTAAATTCCCCCACCTCCTTTAAAATCACCTCATCTTCAACGTTCATCAAACTTGATGCTAGAATCAAAGACTTGAATACATTAGGGTATGCAGAAGTTTAAGTGGAATGTTCTATTTTAAAAACTAGACTAATGACTTAGATTTAACTCTTTATTGTCTATAGTTATAGAACAATTGTAAACAAAAAAATATTTATTAGACCTTAGGTTTCAAGTTTCTAAATTGGAATGCACAAGTGCTACAACTTTTGTGTGAGATGGCTAACTTTTCCTAGTATACATTTACTTTATGTAATGCCTATGTGACACTACGTAACACTCCTTAGTTACAATTGCCCTTGATCATTCCCTTTTATTTTAGTATGTGAGTTCATAAATTTGTCTTCTTATTTTTTTAATTATTACAGTAATAATCTTTTACTTTTTTGTCAATGGACTTTATAACAATTCTTGATCATTTTTGTAATTCATTGCTACTAGGAGCACAAATCAAAGTTGCATGAATAAGGCTTCTTTCAACTAAGAGATAAGAATGAAAAGATATTCTATTCAAACAAATGTTTTTGAGATATGATCCCAACCTCATCCGTCTAAAATATCACAATCACAAACCTGACTTTCAACAAAACTTAATCCGTACATTAATTTTTTCTTTTCAATTTACTCAAAATTTAAATCACATGTATTTTATAATATGTGGTAGGTAACTAACTTATCCCATACTTTTAAAGAAAGGTACGTCCTTAAAGCCTTCTAGACTGGCCAATATCAAGGCTCAGATATTTTGGCAACACTCACATTGGGCAACATGATCTCCAGTTCGAATCACATTGTATCGAACATTTTTGGGTTAAGGGCAATTGGTTGGTCATTTCACTTGTGTACATGTCTCATGGGCTCAATTGTGGGGTTTGGCTGCCACTTGCCACCATCTTCACCGTATGGAGTTGCAGTCCATTTTGTGTAGCGTTCCACCCCAAACAAATATCTCAGAGTTCCACCTCAATCAAATATCTTAGATATTATTTTGTGTGTGCTGGCAAAAAGCAAGCATACATAGCCTTATACATCCTGATCCAACCACATTTGCCTTCGGTTTCAACTCACAGAATGATTAGAATTCACAACCACCCACAAAAGCAAGTGCATGCATTGAAAATCTGTCATATTAAAAAGGATATCTGATATATGAGGTGACGTGACTGGCGTGGCTAAGTAGAGTGATCCACGTGGCAATTTTCTATAAGATATTGCGTTAGTGGGACCCAGTAGTACAAAGTGCGTCTCCATTAGATTTAATTCCAAAGCATCTTACTCGTTTGAATCCAAAAATATATCAAATCAATCATTATGGACCGTGGAAAAATTACACAACTTTAATTAGTTTTTTACCGGTTTCAGAACAGGCTGCTCCTGTCTTCGTTGTGTGTACCTATGGCATGTCGGTGGACGGTATATGCTCTTTTTTAAGTCTATATATATGTCCATAAAGGAGTCTTCTGGATTAGTATTACAATAAATAATTTGCGTACCAACACTACGTTTTGAACATTATTTACTCTCACTAGTAATATTTTCGTTCATTGTTTGCTGTCACTAGTAATATTTTCCTCAAGATTTGATTTGGCGGAGGAGAATGTCGAGTATGAAGGAGGAGAAGCCGAAGCACAGGTCGGGCGGTCGCACGGAGTATTTCACAGATCTATTTCGGCGTGGTACAAGGCATAAGAAGCAGATGACACTGCAGGTAATCTATTCATTCTCTCTATATACGTTTGGTTATTAAATTGGTTATTAAAGGGGTCAGAGAGTATATTATATATGGTTTTGAATTTAGTTGTGTTATGGAGGATTGTTTCATCATCAATGTTTCAGATCAAATTTTATGATCCATTATCAGGATGAAATAGTTAGAAAAGAGAAAATGTGGTTTTTTCCTTTCTAATTATTTCATTCTGATGATGGATTGTTTCTTCATCTCTAATTATTTCATTCTGATGGATTATGGAGTATGATACAAAATTTGATGAAAAATTGATCATTTTCTCTTCCTAATTATTTCATTCTGATAATAGATCATAGAATAGATCTGACATTAAAGTTGAAAATCTCTCCCACAGAATTATATCAAATCTATCAAAGATGAAAATTTGATTACTTTCATTTATTCAAATAGCGATGAAGAGAAAGCATGTACATATATTATCTCTTAAGCATGTTCACCTCAGATAAATTTAGTTGGGGTTGTGAGCATAGTTTTTTAAATAGAAAAGAAAAACAGATGGTATCTGGTCATTATTAAAAGGGTTATTGGATTGAATGTAGACGGTTGAGTTGAAGGTGACTCGAATGGACTGTGAAGGGTGTGAGCTCAAAGTGAAGAACGCCCTTCAACGTATGACAGGTAAGCGTTACAGACATTCTGAAATTGTTTTTACGAATATTAAAATTATTGAATCTGTAATTTAAAAAGTTTCTATTCATTAATATGATTTAAGATGAATCATTTAAACAAATCAAAATTTAGAATGTGTCTAAATTAAAAAAAAATTTATTTATTTCTGATATGTATGATTTTCTGTTTTCTTTTCTTGAACTATGTAGGTGTGCAAAGTGTGGATGTAAACAGAAAGCTTTCAAAGGTTACAGTTACAGGATATATTGAACCGACCAAGGTGCTGAAGAAAGTGAAAGCCACAGGCAAAAACGCAGAAATATGGCCATACATTCCCTACAATTCTGTCACACAACATGTTATGAATTCAAATACCTATGACAAAAAAGCACCAGCTGGGTATATGAGGAAAGACAATTTCGATACTGGAATCGACCCCCACCGCCCAGATGAAGTGTACGGATCTATGTTTAGTGAAGAGAATCCAAATGCATGCACGGTTATGTGACTTAACCGGGTGTCATTTGAAGAGGTTTCTGTAATATATAAATATTTGCTTTCCCTGGCTGTGCACCGAATTTATGGAGTTGCTTCTACGTCAGTTTTAAACTTCAGGACTGTTAGATTTTGTAGGGGTATGAATTCTTGCACAGTTATATAATTTCTACAATGGTTTTTGAGAAATTATATAGTTCTTACAAGGATATTGTAATGAGTTGAGAAGACCTTCAAAAAAAGGTTACATCATAATCCAGGCATTCATGGCCAGTCTATCAATACATTATCGCTCTTCTATACAAAACTGAGCCTACTATATATTCTTGCCTTCGATACTTTTCTAATTTTCTTTACTAAGCATATGGCTCTTTTACTAAATTGAGCCTACTATTACATGATTACCAGACATAATACTCCACTAATAGGCGTGCCATCAAACTCATGCAACCATTCCGGGTTGTACATTGGCTCGAGGTTGTTCACTCTCTTCAAGTAGTGGCATTCTTTTGCTGCAAGGGTCAAATGTTGTATTAGGGTTTTGGTGCGGAAATTGCCTAGGAACGGAAGCCATTCTACCATGGCCCCATCGTCTAACACCTGGGGAATGTCGTTAAGGCACTGAATACGCACACCATACGTTGCCACCCACAACACAATGTCCATGTCGTCCAAATTTTGTTTTTTAAACAGAGCGAGGGTGATGGCCTTTATCACCTCCTTCTCCTCCCCCAGGCCGAGGAGTGATGCGATAAAGCGTGAGGAGATGTCCGTGTTTACTCTGAATCTGCTTTCGTCTACCAGAAAGTCCGCGCCTAAAACCCACTTGACCGCCTCCAGAGTTATGCTACTATGGCCCAAGAAATCCATTTGTTGTCGTGTGCTTAAAAGCCTCACCGAGGTATCCATGCTCGACAAGCACCCTAAACAACAACGTACTATTTTGATAAACTTCTTCTATTTGGGCATGTAGAAAAGGCTATATTTCTCATTAATTGTGATCTTACCTTGTTATTTATTGCTTCGTTTATCGCCTATTCTAATTTTATTTTGAGGGCATCTCTCTCCATTGTTTTTCCTTAGAAAATATGATAGTTTCTTTCCTTCCAAATCTCCTAGATTATGTTGGATGGGGTTGTTCTCCAAATACTAGCATAAATTGAGCTCTTGAATAAAATTGACCATGAGCTAAACAGGTTTGCAATATCATTTGGTAATGGGATTTTCCAATTGAGCTTATTCATGATAAAGGTCCAACATTCCTTGATAAAAGGGCAACTCAACAGAAGATGGTTTGTTGTCTCTTCACTTTGTTTGCATAAAATGCACATGTTTGGCTCTATTACTCCTAATTTATTTGACCAGTCCCTCGTTAAGATTCTCTTTTGTACCACTATCCATGCAAAGGTGCCAGCTTTTGGTAAGAAAAATTTATTCCAAAACAATAGGTATGGCCATTCTTCTTTTTTTGCTTCAATTTTCTAACACTCTCCATCCTAACTTGACACTATATGATCCTGAATTTGTTGTATTTCATTTGGTTAGGTCTTCATCCTCCTTTATGGTGATATTTCTTGTTTCTAGTTCCTGCTTTAATATTTCCCTTTGTGTACAATCACAATTTAGTCCTTCCAGAGACTTCCACTTTCATTTGGTTCGACCATCTTCCTCACATTATTCCATCTAATCTCTTACTTTTGTGCCCCATCTATCTTTCAAAAAATATTTAATTTCCTCCATCTCTGGGTGATTGGTTAGGGGGTTCAGTGCCCAAACCTTACTTGTTAATGATCAATTTTGGCTTGTACCTGACCTTAGCCAAGTCAGGGTAATAGTGTGTTTATTTTGGACCTTAGAAGGTCTTGCTTGTGTGTGGAATTGGTGAGTTAGTCACTAGGACTAAGGTCACCATAGTTTAGTCCTTGTTAATTACTTTTGCTTTAATTAGCCTTAGTAGCTTAAGTTTGGAATAGAGCATTAAATGTGTTCTAAACACATCTAAGTTGTTAGAAGATGCCAAGAGGTAGTTAAGGGAGTTGATGGCTCGAAATCAAGGAGTTAGAGGTCCTAGAAGTTAGGAAGAGGACACAATGATGGGAAGTTGCAAAAAGTTGTTGTAAAGTTGCATGACAACATTTGTCAGGTTGCATGCAACTTAGTTATCTCAGATCCCCTAAAAGCTAGGAGTGTGGGATCGACCAACATCCCTTAAAACTTGGAAAATGGCATCTATGTAAGGTGTGGCTCGAATGCATGGTGTGGTATTGTTGTAATCAAGTTTTTGGTTAATGGGAATAGAGAGAATTCTGGAATTTCTGTGTTTTTCCTGAGTATCTTGAGAAATAGTGATATCAAATGCTTTGTATATACTGATTTGGCATTGTATTCATGTTCATAGTGAAGTTTCAAGTCTTTTTCATTCAGTAGTCAAGTTGTTTTGTGCTAAATTAGTGTTTTGAATTCATAGGTTAGAGTCTTGAGGTTTTTCTGGTTCAGTTTTGATCAGTTTATCTTTTCATGGCTCCCCCATGAAATCTAGCCACGGGAATTTCCTGAAGAATGGATGGATTTTCTAGGGGATTCATTGCTCTATACATATGTAGTGGTAGGAGTCTTGAAGAGTCGAGCAGTAGGATGTATTAACAAACCCTAGGCGAGCTAAAGTTGCCGGTTAGAGGTTTGAAGATGAAAAATTGAAGAACATAGGCAGGGGAAGGAGGTACTGTATGAAAAAAGTACAGTTCCAGGTGGGGCATAACCTTACCTAAGAATGCTAGAAGGATTGAGGCTTAATCAATCCATTTGTGTGAGAGATTAGCAAGAGATCATTGAAACCCTAGGAATTAGGCCTATTAGCCCTATTTACCCTAGATTGTAGGAATCCACTGTACGGAGGAGTCAGGGGTCTAAAACCCTGAGAATATTTTAAAGGACTAAAAAGGGTGTCTGAAAGTGCAATTTTTTTGCCAGGTTGTTTGGAGAGTTTGGGCGAGAAAAGAAAAAAGGACACTGTCAAGGGCTACAAGCAATTAGGCCTTCTCAAAGCAAAATCTTGAAATCGGTAAGACAACAGATTGAAGGTCCTCAAAGATGGATCTAAGTGGATGGGAAATGCATGTTTTTAGTGTCTCTAACACCCCTGCAAGCAGTTCAAGGTTGAGAGTGAAGTTGGCACTTAGATTCTTCTAAGTGTAGGGAAGAGTTTTGCAAGATCAAGTGGTGTCAGTCCTCTAAGGTGAAGCACAAGGAGTGAAGCTCTTGGAGAAGAGTGAGACAGGACTTAGTTGATAATCTAAGCCTAGCAAGAACCTAGAAAGGGATCAGGTTCCTGGATGAAGAACAGTGTAAAGTCTTCTTAATTGATTGTGCAAGCAAACCAAGGAGCATCTTACACCATATTGGTATCAGAGCCTTTGTTTGATCAGGCTTGTGATTGATGTTGCAACCCACTGAATCAGTAGGGGAGAACACACCAGAGGAAGAAAGAACCATGGTGACTAATGCTGAGTTAGCTAAGAAGGTAGAAGAGCAAGAAGAGGACAACCGGCTACTAAGAGAAAGGTTGTCTCGAATGGAGAAGCTCTTGGATGAAGTCCAAGAAACAACAGACAAAGTAAAGGATAAGATAGAACTGAAGGAAGAGCAGGAAGCAAAGGAAAAGGAAGAGGACTTGGAGGAGGAAGCTCCAAAACCTGACCCTATCCTTGCTGAAGAACCCTTCTTGAAGGCATTGCAGGCCTTAAGTGGCAAAGCTTTGGAAGGTGTGCCACTATTCAGTGGACAAATTGACCCTGATTCAGTTGTGGACTGGATTGAAAGTATAGAGAATCACTTTGAATGTGATGGTATAACAGAGGCCCAAAAAGTAAAAGTGGCCAAGTCAAGGTTGAGAGGTGCAGCTCTCACATGGTGGAAATTTGTACAAGCTGAAAGAGAAAAAGAAGGAAAGGGTCCTATAGTTACAAGCATAGAAATCACTATCTACCTATAACACTATGAAGTCCAATCATCAAGGTTGAGAGGTGCAGCTCTCATGGTGGAACACATAGCACCGAGGAAAAGTTCCAAAAGTTGTGCCTCATAGTTACATGGAGAGGCATGGTAACCAAAATAAGGCAGACCTATCTACCTGATGACTATGAAGTCCAATTGCATAGGAGGAGACATAACCTTAGACAAAAAGATATGGATGTTCAAACATACACCGAGGAGTTCCAAAAGTTGTGCCTCAGATCAAAGGTGGTTGAAGATGAAAGCATCAAGCTAGCAAGGTATTTGAATGGGCTTAAATGGTCTATCCAAGAAGACATGAGCCTAGTGAACTTCAAAACCATCCGCCAATGTTATCAAATGGCCTTAAAGATAGAGGAGAAAGGAAAAAAGAAGCAAGAGCAGACCTCCAAAAGTAGGGGTAAAGGAAAAGACAGCAGAGGACAAAGAGGTGGCTATGGTGGAAGGAGTTCAGAACCAAAGGCTCAAGGAGAAGTCAGATACTCTGATCAGCAAGAAGGAAGCTCTAGTAGAGGTGGTAGAGGAAGAGGCTCTAGCTCTAGAGGAAGAAGTGGTGGGCAAGGAAGGGGCAGTACTTTACCAACATGAAGTGTTACCACTGCAATCAAATGGGACACCCGGCCTATAGATGTCCAGAGAAAGGTGGTACCTCTCATGGAAATGACAAGAGGACTAACCTGGTTCATGATGAGACAGCTGCAGCAGATAAACATCCTGAAGTACCATTGAATTCAGAGGAAGGTGAGAACCTCATGATGAGGAGAACTTTGATCAAGGAGCCGGTTAAAGAAGAACCAAGCCAAAGGAGGTCCCTGTTTAGGATAAAATGTAAGATGATGGGAAAAGTGTGTAGAGTTATCATTGACTCAGGGTCTACTGACAATATTGTGTCAGAGGAGACAGTCAGCAAGCTGAAGTTGACAAGGATACCCCACACCAATCCTTACAAGGTCACATGGCTCAATAAAGGTCAACATGTCTTGGTGAATGAACAAGCATGGGTGGAGTTTTCAATTGGAAGGTACAAAGACAAAGTCTTGTGTGATGTGTTACCTATGGATGCATGTCACTTGCTCCTAGGTAGACCATGGCAATTTGATCGCCAAGCTATGCATGATGGAGCAAAGAACTCCTACACTTTCAAGAAGGATAAGGTAACTTTCAAAATTCAATATTTGCTAGAAGATACAGAGGTGCAGACAGTAGGTCCTAAATTGCTCATGGTTGGTGAAAAAGAGTTCTTAGAAGCCTTGGAAGAAGGAGAAGGAGTTGGCTATGCAGTGATGTTAAAGCCAAGAGAGGTAAATGATGAGAAAGCAGCTGAAAAGCCAGAGCTACCTAAGGAAATAGAGAAAATGTTGCAGACCTATGAAGGAATTGTAAGCAGTGGACAACCAGCAACATTACCCCCTAAAAGAGCCATAAGTCATAGGATAGACTTGATACCAGGGGCTACCCTACCAAATAAAGCAGCTTACAAGATGACCCCTCAACAAAATGAGGAAATAGCTAGACAGATTCAAGAACTCCTAGACCAAGGTCTCATTAGGAAGAGCATCAGCCCATGTGCAGTACCCACTGTCTTAGCACCTAAAAAGGGAGGAGAATGGAGGCTTTGTATTGACTCCAGGGCAATAAACAAGATAACCATTAGGTATAGGTTCCCTATCCCTAGGATTGAAGATCTCATGGATTGTCTAGGTGAAGCTAGGTACTATACCAAGATAGACTTAAAGAGTGGCTATCACCAAATTAGGATACATGAGGGAGATGAGTGGAAAACAACCTTCAAAACCAATGAGGGTCTTTATGAGTGGCTAGTCATGCCATTTGGATTGTCTAATGCCCCCTCCACATTCATGAGACTCATGAATGAAATCCTCAAAGACTACATTGGCAAATTTGTAGTAGTGTATCTTGATGATATACTGATTTATAGCAAAACAAGAGAAGAGCACCTCAAACAGATAGAGTTGATTTTCAAGAAGCTGCAGGAGGAGAAGTTGATGATCAATTTGGAAAAGTGTGAATTCATCAAAACAGAGCCGGTGTACCTTGGATTTGTGCTATCACATGGCAACTTGAAAATGGACAACAACAAAGTGGAAGCCATCCTCAATTGGCCTACTCCAAAGACAACAATAGAGGTAAGGAGTTTTCATGGTCTTCCTCAATATTATAGGAAGTTCATAAGGCAATTTAGTGCTATTTGTGCTCCTATGTTGGATACCATTAAAGGAGGAATGAAGACTAAGTTTGTATGGAATGAGCAAGCTAATAAAAGCTTTGAGTTGTTGAAAGAAAAGATAGCTACCCAACCTATTTTGGTGTTACCAAGCTTTGAGAAGCTATTCACTATAGAGTGTGATGCAAGCAATGTGGCTATTGGGGCTGTTCTCAGTCAAGAGAGGCGGTGCAGGTCTCATGGCAGAGAGACTAAGTGGGAAGCCTACAAGGCCATGGGAATGCTTGAGTGATGGATTTTGTAGTTGGTTAAGCAAGACAAGACAAGGCACTACCTAGATGTTTATGTGGTTGTATACCAGTTCAGCAGATGGCCAACTTAGTGTTTGGCTCAAAACTACCAATGATGCCAGTCAAATAGCTTCTCTCTTCTTCAAAGAGATAGTAAGGATACATGGATTACCAATCAGCATTGTATCAGACCGAGACACCAAGTTCATGAGCCATTTTTGGAAGACACTTTGGCAGAGATTGGGCACTAATTTATCCTTTGGATCTGCATACCATCCCCAAACTGATGGTCAGACCGAAGTTGTAAATAGAAGTCTTGGAAATCTATTAAGGTGCTTGACCAAGGAGTATGGTCAACAATGGGATCAGTTGATTGGGCAAGCTGAATATGCCTACAATGACACTGTAAACAGATCAACAGGGAAGAGTCCCTTTGAAATTGTCTATGGATTACATCCTAGAGGTGTCTATGAGCTGAGAGACTTAAAGGATGGAGTCAAGGGAAGTGGATATGCTGATGATTTTGCCTATGCAATGCAGGAGATTCATGATACAGTCAGGAAGACATTGGCAGAAAATACCATGAAGCATAAGACCAAGGTGGATGAGCATAGAAGAGAAGTGCAGTTCCATGTTGGAGACTTAGTGATGGTGCATTTAAACAAGTCTAGATTGCAAAAAGGATTCCCTCACAAGTTGCAGATGAAGAGGATAGGTCCCTGTCCAATCCTAGCAAAATATGGAAACAATGCTTTCAAGGTGCAGCTACCGGATGACAGTGGACTGTCCCCTATTTTTAACATTGCAGATCTAGTTCATTACAAAGGACCACCATCAGACATGGATAAAAGTCTCAATGAAGTCATCCAAGATGTGGAGGAGCTCAAACTGCCTTCTGCCACAGTCAAACAAGCTGACAGTATACTGGATACCAGGGTCTACAAGAGGACTAGGACCAAAGAATACAAAGAACATCTAGTTAAAAGGCATGGTCAACCTGATGCTGATGCAGTATGGATCAAGGAATCAGAGTTCAAGAAGTTGGGCATTGATCCCAACCTACTCAATCCAAGGGTGGATTGAAATCTTTTGTTTTGGGGAGGATGGTGCAGGAGCACCTAGGCTAAACTCCATTTTGTTAATGATCAATTTTGGCTTGTACCTGACCTTAGCCAAGTCAGGGTAATAGTGTGTTTATTTTGGACCTTAGAAGGTCTTGCTTGTGTGTGGAATTGGTGAGTTAGTCACTAGGACTAAGGTCACCATAGTTTAGTCCTTGTTAATTACTTTTGCTTTAATTAACCTTAGTAGCTTAAGTTTGGAATAGAGCATTAAATGTGTTCTAAACACATCTAAGTTGTTAGAAGATGCCAAGAGGTAGTTAAGGGAGTTGATGGCTCGAAATCAAGGAGTTAGAGGTCCTAGAAGTTAGGAAGAGGACACAATGATGGGAAGTTGCAAAAAGTTGTTGTAAAGTTGCATGACAACATTTGTCAGGTTGCATGCAACTTAGTTATCTCGGATCCCCTAAAAGCTAGGAGTGTGGGATCGACCAACATCCCTTAAAACTTGGAAAATGGCATCTATGTAAGGTGTGGCTTGAATGCATGGTGTGGTATTGTTGTAATCAAGTTTTTGGTTAATGGGAATAGAGAGAATTCTAGAATTTCTGTGTTTTTCCTAAGTATCTTGAGAAATAGTGATATCAAATGCTTTGTATATACTGATTTGGAATTGTATTCATGTTCATAGTGAAGTTTCAAGTCTTTTTCATTCAGTAGTCAAGTTGTTTTGTGCTAAATTAGTGTTTTGAATTCATAGGTTAGAGTCTTGAGGTTTTTCTAGGTCAGTTTTGAACAGTTTATCTTTTCATGGCCCCCCCATGAAATCTAGCCATGGGAATTTCCTAAGAATGGATGGATTTGCTAGGGGAGTCATTGCTCTGTACATATGTAGTGGTAGGAGTCTTGAAGAGTCGAGCAGTAGGATGTATTAACAAACCCTAGGCGAGCTAAAGTTGCCTGGTTAGAGGTTTGAAGGTGAAAAATTGAAGAACATAGGTAGGGGAAGGAGGTACTATATGAAAAAGTACAGTTCCAGGTGGGGCATAACCTTACCTAAGAATGCTAGAAGGATTGAGGCTTAATCAATCCATTTGTGTGAGAGATTAGCAAGAGATCATTGAAACCCTAGGAATTAGGCCTATTAGCCCTATTTACCCTAGATTGTAGGAATCCACTGTACGGAGGAGTCAGGGGTCTAAAACCCTGAGAATCTTTTAAAGGACTAAAAAGGGTGTCTGAAAGTGCAATTTTTTTGCCAAGTTGTTTGGAGAGTTTGGGCGAGAAAAGCAAAAAGGACACTGTCAAGGGCTACAAGCGATTAGGCCTTCTCAAAGCAAAATCTTGAAATCGGTAAGACAGCAGATTGAAGGTCCTCAAAGATGGATCTAAGTGGATGGGAAATGCATGTTTTCAGTGTCTCTAACACCCCTGCAAGCAGTTCAAGGTTGAGAGTGAAGTTGGCACTTAGATTCTTCTAAGTGTAGGGAAGAGTTTTGCAAGATCAAGTGGTGTCAGTCCTCTAAGGTGAAGCACAAGGAGTGAAGCTCTTGGAGAAGAGTGAGATAGGACTTAGTTGATAATCTAAGCCTAGCAAGAACCTAGAAAGGGATCAGGTTCCTGGATGAAGACAGTGTAAAGTCTTCTTAATTGATTGTGCAAGCAAACCAAGGAGCATCTTACACCATGCCATCACATGAGTCTTCCTAAAACTTTTCCTTCTTTCCATTCCTTATATCCCATGTGCAATGATTCCTTATCAATTTTATATAGTCCAACATGAAATTCCAAGTTGCAAACCCTCTTGGAGGATTTTGTGTTCTTATTATTTGTTCTGAGTCTTGTGAATCCAAATATTTGTTCTGTAAGATCTTCACCCATTTTTCCTAGGGATTGTTTATCATGCTCCACACCAATTTTTCTCCTAGGGCTTGGTTGAAAAGCAATCAATTTCTCTATTGGTTCTCCTTTATCATTATGGAAGATATACCCAACTCCGGAGTGACCCAGGTTTCCTCTGGATGCCCTACCAAAATTCAACTTCACCCAACCCTCTTCTAATGGTTACCACACCGTTTCATCTCTAAGAGTCACTTTAGAATGAATGCTAGAAGCCCCATTAAGGGGGGGGGTAGGGGGGTGAGGGGAGGGGAGGGGGTTCATTAGACTTCACCAAACATACTTCATTAAATGATCCGATGTAGAAAAGGCTATATTTCTCATTAATTGTGATCTTACCTTGTTATTGAATATTTCATTTATTGCCTCTCCTAATTTTATTTGGAGGGCATCTCTCTCCATTGTTTTTCCTTAGAAAATGTGTTAGTTTCTCTCCTTCCAAATCTCCTAGATTATGATGGATGGGGTTGTTGTCTAGATACTAGCATAAATTTAGCTCATGAATAAAATTGACCATGAGCTAAAGAGGTTTGCAATATCATCTGGCAATGGGCTTTTCCAATTGAGCTTATTCATGATAAAGGTCCAACATTCCTTCGCAAAAGGGAAATTCAACAAAAGATGGCTTGTTGTGTCTTCACTTTGCTTGCATAAAATGCATCTATTTGGCTCTATTAGTACTAATTTATTTAACTAGTCCCTCATTAAGATTCTCTTTTGTACCACTATCCATGCAAAGGTGGCAACTTTTGGTAAGAAAAATTTATTCCAAAACAATAGGTATGGCCATCCTTCTTTTTTGCTTCAATTTTCTAACACTGTCTATCCCAACTTGACACTATATGATCCTGAATTAGTTGTGTTTCATTTTGTCAGGTCTTGATCCTCCTTTATGGTGATATTTCTTTTTTCTAGTTCCCACTTTAATATTTTCCTTTTTGTATAATCACAATTTAGTCCTTCTAGATACTTCCACTTTCATTTGGTTTGACCATCTTCCTCACATTATTCCATCTAATCTCTTACTTTTGTGTCCCATCTATATTTCAAAAAGTCTTTAATTTCCTCCATCTTTGGGTGATTCGTCAAGGCTGAGGCACCATTGCATGAGTCTTCCTAAAAATTTTCCTTCTTTCCATTCCTTATTTCCCATGTGCAATGATTCCTTATCAATTATGTATAGTCCAACATGAAATTCCAAGTTATAGACCTCTTGGAGGATTTTGTGTTCTTATTATTTGTTCAAAGTCTTGTGAATCCAAATATTTGTTCTGTAAGATCTTCACCCATTTTTCCTAGAATTTGTTCATCATGCTCCACACTAATGTTTCTCCTAGGGCTTGGTTGAAAAGTGATTGATTTCTCTATTGGTTATCCTTTATCATTATGGAAAATAAACCCAACTCTAGAGTGACCCAAGTTTCCTCTAGATGCCCCATCAAAATTCAACTTCACCCAACCCTATTCTAATGGTTGCCACACTGTTTTAGCTCTAAGAGTCGCATTACCCTTAATGCTAGAAGCCTCGGGGGGGAGGGGCAAGGGAAGGTGGGGGCGAGGGGAGGGGAGGGGGTTGATTAGACTTGGACAAGCATACTTCATTGAATGACCCCATGTAGAAAAGGCACTATTTCTCATTAATTGTGATATTACCTTGTTATTGACTATTTCGTTTATCACCTCTTCTAATTTTATTTTCACCTGGCATATCTCTCTATTTGTTTTCCTTAGAAAATGTGTCAGTTTCTCTCATTCCAAATCTCCTAGATTATGATGGATGGGTTTGTTGTCTAGATAATAGCATAAATTGAGCTCTTGAATAAAATTGATGATGAGCTAAAGAGGTCTGCAATATAATTTGGTAATGGGCTTTTCCAATTGATCTTATTCATGATAAAGATCCAAAATTCCTTGCAAAAGGGAAATTCAATAGAAGATGGTTTGTTGCCTCTTCACTTTGCTTGCATAAAATGCATTTGTTTGGCTCTATTACTCCTATTTTATTTAACCAGTCCCTTGTTAAGATTCTCTTTTGTACCACTATCCATGCAAAGGTACCAACTTTTGGAAAGAAAAAATTATTTCAAAACAATAGGTATGACCATCTTTTTTTTTGCTTCAATTTTCTAACACTGTCTGAACCATTGATTTTTGGCTCTCTAGGACTTCTCTAGCTTTGCTAGGGTTTTTCACCTAAAAGGAGAGAGGTAGGGCCAAAAATGCTAACTAGTTCATTCAAATTATGTAATGTGGAATGTTGTCTAGGC
The DNA here is from genome assembly GCA_007258455.2 of Sequoia sempervirens. Taxonomy (NCBI): domain Eukaryota; kingdom Viridiplantae; phylum Streptophyta; class Pinopsida; order Cupressales; family Cupressaceae; genus Sequoia; species Sequoia sempervirens. Next base: position 6,683,231 of record VDFB02072274.1, on the reverse strand, counting down.
TAAATGAAGTAAATTAAATGCAATTAAGTGATATAAGTGAGTGAATTTGAATGAAAAGCTAAGATTTAAACTATATTTGACAACACACTATGATATCCAAACAATGAACTAAATGAAGAAATGATGTAGAACAGAAAGAAATAGGCAGAAATAGAGTGCACCTGGGAAATGTCTAATGAATCTGGAATGTTATGGATGTTGATTGAAATCACTGAATTTTCATAGTGGGACTCATTTGCCCAGGGTGGCGAATTAGTCCTCCTACTGGTGAAAAACAGAAACTGGTTTTTGACTGTTGGGATTCAGAATCTATCAAAATCCATATTTTTCAATCCTAAGTTGGGACTCATTCGCCACTAGTGGTGAATCAATGCTCTCCCAAATTTTTGAAAAATCAGGAGACAACTCTACAACACCAGATCTGGAAATCTTTGATTGTCGGGTTGCCGAAGTCAATTTTTATTAGGAAACGGACAGAAAACCTTCTCCAAGCTTGAAATATAAATGAGTTGACTTGAAGCACCTAGTTGACTTGTTTACCAATCTTCAACACCAAAAAACTTGTCAAATTTGCATACGTAGGTCTACAAACACACATGCAATATGGGGAAAATGGTTGAGGGTTAGCAAATAGGGGTTTTCCTTGGTCAATCCCCACTTTTAGTAATCAAACCCTTAATGAAATAATGAAATGAAAGAGAATGATAAACTAATAACATGCAATAGGTATCAACTTACCAAACACTTGATAATGCAAATCTGAAGCAATGTCAATTGATGCTCCAAAGTGCTTGAATATTGCTTCAATTGATGTTGTAGATTGCTTGAATGCTTGAATATGATGTATGAATGTTGGAGAATTGTAGGGGATGTAAAATTAGGTGAAAATCACATATTTATACACACAAGTGCCTTAGTTAACCATTCATACCTCATCTCAGGCCGATATCAAGTGTTTCTGAATAAAAACCTGAAAGGAAAATTTAAAATTTTGAATTTGGAGCAAGGGGACTCATGCCACCATGGTGAATGGGTCCCACCTAGGACCTAAACATATGTGTTGGGAATTATGTTGCATTTAATGTTGTTTGTTGGGTTAACATTCAAAAATACACTTAATTAAGCGATATGAGGGCATAAAGGGGTCAAATAAAGCAAGAGAAAGGGATAAATAGTGAATTTGTGCCTAGAAAAGCATGAAATCTTGTTACAAGACTTTACAACACTTCAAAATAGACTTAATATAATGAATAAAAAGGTAATTTTTAGGCGAATTACAATAAATAGAGTCTAGAAGAATGTAGAAATGTCTTACAACACTTCACAACACCTTCACAAGACGTCGTTATTTGAATTTTAGTACCTAAATATGCATGTTCAAGCCATCTTCACTTTGCCTATATAAAATGCATTTGTTTGGCTCTATTACTCCTAATTTATTTAACCATTCCATCATTAAGATTCTCTTTTGTACCACTATCCATGGAAAGGTGTCATCTTTTGGTAAGAAAAATGTATTCTAAAACAATAGGTATGGCCATCCTTCCTTTTTGCTTCAATTTTCTAACAATGTCTATCCCAACTTGACACTATATGATCCCAATTTTTTTGTGTTCCATTTGGTTAGGTCTTGGTCCTTTATGGTGATATTTCTTTTCTCTAGTTCTTGCTTTAATATTTCCCTTTGTGTATGTACAATCACAATTTAGTCCTTCCAAAGGCTACCACTTTCATTTGGTTTGACCATCTTCCTCACATTATTCCATCTAATCTCTTACTTTTGTGCCCCATATGTCTTTCAAAAACTCTTTAATTTCCTCCATCTCTGGGTGATTCATCAGGGTTGAGGTGCCATCGCATGAGTCTTCCTAAATTTTTTCCTTCTTTCCATTCCTTATATCCCATGTACAATGATTCCTTATCAATTATGTATAGTCCAAGATGAATTTATAAGTTGCAGACCCTCTTGGAGGATTTTGTGTTCTTATTATTTGTTATGAGTCTTGTGAATCCAAATAATTGTTCTATAAGATCTTCACCCATTTTTCCTAGGGATTGTTCATCGTGCTCCACACAAATTTTTCTCCTAGGGCTTGGTTGAAAATTGACCGATTTCTTTAACACATTCCCCTCACTTCCATTGGTTGGAAAATATTTTCCTATACCACTAGGGGGAATTTTTCACTCTCCTTTAATCCTCTCTAAATGAAATCCCTCATTCTTTCCTCTTTTTTTTTCGAGATTTTCACTAGCATCTTAAGGTTGGACATCATATATATTGGCATTGCTCAAATCATTGATTTTAGCATCATGATTCTCCATGTAGATGATAGTAATTTCCCTTACCATGATTATAATCTATTTATGCAACCTTGGGACCACAAATCCTATAAGCTACTCTTGCATGCCCCTACAAATAATGGGATCCCGAGATATTTTCCTAGAAGTCTATTATTTTTCAATCCCAAGACTGCTGCTATTTCTCTTTTTTTTCTCAGCTCTTTGTTGAAGAAAAGGACCTTAGACTTATGCCAATTCACTTTTGGGCTGATGCAAGAAGTTGGGTCCACAAAAAGCTCAAAAAGTGGAAGTGTTTTTGCTGTTTTTTAGAATTTTTCACACTTGGACTGAAAATTTGAGGCACTTACACAATGAATCTTTAAAAAAATAGATAATATGAAATTTATCATTTTGAATCTAGTTTCCAAATATGTAATTTATTCAAATACCTAGATGATAGAAATTAAATTTTGATAGGGATGTATAAAAACCACTTTTTAAAAGTCATTTTTTTTTACCATACCATGCACGTGTACGAACACCACTTTTTGACCCAAATAAAATTATTTTGCTAATTCCTTTTGGGGAAAGAGATCTAACAACATGAAGATTGATGAGGATATATTTGTGTAATTTTTTTTTGAATTTTTTTTTATTGAATTTTTATTGGCCTTAATTGTTGTTTTTAAAAATCAACGTGTATGGACAACATAATTGGACCTAAACTAAAAAAATTTTGAATATTTTTTTTCTCATTGTGTAGAGAATTGTCTAAAGATTGATGCCATAGATTTTTTTTTAAATTACAAGAAACTTAACCAAAAAAATATTATTAAAAAACAAAAAAACCCTGATATTTCAAGTTTATGGACTACTTTGCTTAGAAATTAATTAAAAAATAGAAAATATAATCCAATCTTAATAAAAATTATATATTTTGAAACTAGATATCATGTTCTCTAATGGGTTTTAATTTCATAGATTGATTCAGAAAAAAAGTCCATCAGCCATATTGTCAAAGTTGGACATTCTTCATGAATCTACCTTAGTTTTTTAGTTGCAATCAAAGGCTAAGGGTCGGGTTGCCAAGCCTTTCCCAAGCCTAAAATTGAGGTAGCATGTGGGTTGAAGATTCAAAATTTTAAAACTGCTTACGTGTTCTTTATTTACTTGATTATTTAAAAAATTAAATGCTTCTTAGAAATGTGTACACTTTTTAAAACGCGTACACGTTTTGTGTTGCAAAATTTGTATGCATTTTAAAATGCATACGCGTTTCTAGAAGGTATTTAATTTTTTAAATAAATTACTTGTACATGTTATAAAACACATACGCGTTAGTGCCTATGCGTTATATAACGCGTACGCATTTTTTAGCGCATATGCATTTTTTTAGGCTCAGGTCCCTGATGCATAACCCATACACTTTTTTTAATAACATGTACGCATTTTTTGTGAGATTTTTTTTTGGCTGAAACTTCCCCTCTTTGTGGACACAACTTCTTGCATTTACCCTTTTTGACCTAACATTGGGCAATATTTCTCCAATGTTTCATTCATTGATCTTGATTAGATTTACCCTTTTCTATTCCAAACAATAGAGTATCATCAACAATTTTTTGGCAATGGATCTCCTTGCCTTAAACCATTAGTTGAGGTGAAGAATTTGTGTGGGCTTCCATTTACCAACACTAAGAAGTAGGGCAAGTTAATGTCTCTTCTAATTCAATTACACCATTCTTTTTTAAACCCGTCCTCTTCAACACCTTAATCAGAAAATCTGTAGTTAATTGATCATATTCCTTTAAGATGTCCAATTTTACTATCATTCTTTCCAATTTGATTTTCCTTATCCAGAGAGTACCACCTCATGTGTTATTATGATACCTTCCATGATAGATCTCCCTAGGGAAAAACCACTTTTCTCCTCTGAAATTAGTTTTGGTAACAAACCTTTCAATTTGTTGGCTATGACTTTGACTATTATCTTATATATGACATTGCACAATGAAATTCGCATAAATTCCTCCATATTGGATGCTTGTTATTTCTTGGAGATGAGTTCCAAAAAGGTGTTGTTCTATTATTTTAGCATTATTCATTTTTTCCTTGCATCCTCAATTACTTGGAAGACGTCTTCTCCCACAATGTGCCAGAATTTTTGGAAGAAGCAAGCTAGAAACCCATCTGGAAATAAGTCATAGAAAAGTGTGAAAGTGTGTTAAAAAAATTTCTTGACTTGAGTAGATTTTTGAAGTACCTCACGACCTCTTCATCTATTTTCTCCTAATCCTCACACTTTGAACCTTCCTCTTTGGTAACTTTTTTCTATCCTATTTATTATGTGTTTTACTTCATGATTGGGTGAAATTTTTTAGTGTTTTTATCTCCTTTTAGCTAGTTCTCTCTGGATTTTTGCCACCATAATATCTCTTCTTGCTGAAATATTTTTGAATATTTTGATTTGAGTTCCTTTTTTTAATATATGTCTCTTGGTACATACCCTCCTTTATCACCTTTTTGTTTAGTGCTTCTAGTTCTACCTCAATTTCTTACTTCTCTTCAAATATATGCTTGAATTGCTACTTGTTCCACTCTTTGATTTTTTCTTTTATGTATGTTAACTTCTTAAATACTTTAAAGGACTTTGATCCATTGATGAATGGTTCCTTCATCCACCCTTCTAATAGATTTTCCTCTAGGTCTTTGTCCTTGAGCTCCATATTTTCTCAAATTTGAAGGGGATACGATGAAGCTTGTCATCTAGGGTGAAGGAAGGTTGCATTGGAGCATGATATGATCCACTTAGTGCTAAGATTGGTGCTTTCCAATTTAGATTCATTTTTGGCCAATATCCTCCCATCAGTAATCTATCTATCATTTTTTCCATAAAATGATTGTCTCTTCGTCTATTAGACTAGGTAAATATTCCATTACATATCTTTATGTCCATTAAGGAGTTTCCCTACATAATTTTTTGAAATTCATTTAGTGCTCTCTCACTTCTAGGAATTCCTCCTTTCTTCTCCTCTTAGATAAGTATTACATTGAGATCACCTCATATTAATAAGTTTTCATTCTTCAATTGCTAATATATTATCAAAAGTTGATTCTAGACTTCTTTTCTTTGTACTACCCCTATGAGACCATATATATTAATTACATAGAAAGACACATTCTGTGGGCGGAAGCAACATCTGCAAAATTGTCATTCATTTTTCTCTTGAATTGCTTCCATATAATATCTAAAGGGATCCTATAAAAGACCCAAACCCCCCAAAGCCCCATTCGTGGGAACAAACTAACCCTTCCACTTTCTCCATTTGCTTAAAAATTTATTTGCTTCTTCCTCTACTAATGTTGTTTTATGTAATAACACTATGTCAGACTTGGTCAAAACTATTTATCACTTGAGTATGTGCCTCTTGTCAAGGGTGTTTATGCCCCTAAAATTCCATGTTAGGAGATTCATGGCTCCTCAAGAAGGGGTCTCCCTTCCCTGATCTCAACTTTATTTGACCTTTTGCATTCCTTATAATTTCCATTTTTTCTTTAATTTTTTCCCTCCCCCTAACCCATTTCACCCCTATTTTTGGTTTTTTCACCTTTAGTTCAGTCTATTCTAGAAACCTTTCTTGTAATTAATTTTATTCGTCTTCTTCACTCTCTATTTCTCCTTCCTCCTCTAATTGAGAGGCATCTCTCCCCAAATTTCCTTATCCAAGGACCTTTGCTTATTGGTTAGGTTGTCAGGTTACCTTTTTCTTCTACCATTGGAATTTTGGCCCCTCTGAATCCCTCAACTTCTTTTCCTTTCCCTAATATTGGATCATCTAATTCCTCCTTCTCTTGAGAGACCCTTTCTTTTTCCTTTTCCTCTACAATATAACATTCCACTACTTCGTGATTGCTTCCTTTTATTTCTTGGACTTTGCTATAAACTCCTTTTTTCTTGAACCACCCATTTTATTCTCCAATGAGTCCACCTTCTCATTTTCTTCCAGTGCTCCCTTGATGTCGTGAGCCACTTTTGTGCCTTCTTTCCTAGTTTATTTCTACTTTGGAAAACCATCTATCATATGCCTATGGGTTTGGCATCCTTAGCACTACCACGTATGGACTTCTTTCTCCACCTTTTTTCTCCAAGCCCTAGTTTATATTATGATTTCAATTTACTTCGAGATATTTTCATTAAATTCCACCTCCACACATATCCTTGCATATATTCTAAAGTCCCATTGTTTAATCTTTCCATCAGCCTTTATGAAGGTCCCCACTTTATTCCCTATTTCTTCCAGGGTTTATGGGTTCTAGTATTCTAGCAAGAGGTTGTACAGTCTTATCCATTGTGTGACCTTTTCCAATTCTTGTTTTAAGGGATTGAAATTAGGCTTCCAATCTCTTATGAAAAAACTAGATCCTCCCATCAAGTATGATCCTCCTTTTAATATTTAATCTTTTTGCCCCTCTTTCTGGAAAATTCTACCATGTAGAATCTCATTGGGAGTGCTTTCACAAAGATTTCTTTTCCCCATTGCTTTCGACACCATTTCAGGATTAAGCCTTTCGATGGTCATTCCCTTGCCCATTTTAAAAATAAAGCATTCATTTTTTGAATTATTTATCCTACTTTTCCATACAAAATTATCAATGACAAAGGAAAATCACTTATTTGGTGGCTTATTATGAGGGGGATCGTGGTTGCACCTATTGTTGGGTTCTAAGAATTAGGGTTTCAATTTTCCTCCCTTGGTATTTTGTCCTTTCTTTGCCATCACTTGTTATCCCACCTCCACTGCTCATATTTCCTTCATTGCCCGTAATATCCATATCTTCAGTTGTCCTGCCACTTGCATCTCCCATGGCCTTCAGTACCCTACACCCTTTGGACCCCTTCATCATTTCTCTTGTTACATGATAACGACTCTGAGCTATTTTTAATCTAAAATTTGAGTTTTTGAAAATTTAGTAAGGGGTAATTGCACAAAGATGAAGGGCCAAAAAGGGGTCTTAAGTGGCCATTTTTTTTCTGAAATATCTAATTCTTCTTTATGTAGTAAACATTTTTTGTCTTGTGTTTTTCTTTTAGGGATAATGCAAGGCTTTGAGACATTTAGGTCTCTTCCATGTTGACCCAAAATTTTGTTCTGTAATCTCTATGTGTCATTCTTTTGTTGTGTTCATAGTTCTATGAGTATTTGGGGGAATGATGTCAATTATGAGCTTAATCATATTATATATTAGAAAAGATGTATACTGGCCCTAGATTCGTGGATCCCTCATTTGATCATCTTTTGTCTTCTTATGTAGCTTTGTCTTGGGGGCAACCCCTTGTCATGAGTTGGATTTATTTGGGAACATATCATTGGCATAGGACTTTCCAAATAAGCTCTCATGACCTTATCATATTGCATTTATCATTCTATTCTACCTTAAAGCATTTTCTCATAGATTGGTGTTTAGCAATTACTTTAAGGTGGAGGCATACATCACCATTATGGAGATAGAAATACCAACATGGGGTTTGACTAAGGAAAATCCCTATATGACACAACCCTTCCCCTCCTTTTATGTGTGCAAGTTACATATCTATTTTGATGAAAAAGGGATCCTAGGTCTAAATTTATAGAACACTAACATCAGGATGCAAATCAACAAGGTAATAATATTGACTTTCAATCATAAAGATGAGTCAATCAATCTTGGATCTAATCCTTTAGAGCCTTAAAAATTGATTGGAATTGAATTTCTTTAATTAACCTAATTAAACTATGTGCCCTAATCTAACAATACAAGATTTCAACAAGAAAGAAACTGTAACCAAAATTTCCAACACTAGATCTAAGAAAGGCAGAGTTATGTGCACTTGTCCTAAAAATTTGAAGTTGTTTTGGAAAGAAATAAGTGCCTAGGGTACCTACATATCCTCATAGGCTTGTTTCGGATCTAAAAATTTGGACATGTAACACTCTATGTGCTCTCTAATTTTTGCTCTGCAAAGTTTCATCTTCAGATCTAAACTTATAATAAATTTGCAAAAAGGAATGGTGGATGTTGGCTATATAGGATTTTTCCTTAGTAAAACCCTTGTTCTGGTATTTCTACCTCCACAAGAGCCAATGAATTGATTGATAACAGTGTGTGTGCCCTAACCTTATGTTCATCTAAGGTTTTTATGATCTAAGAATGCATAAAACACTACTCAAGTGCATTAGAGAAGGATTCCTAGATGTGAAAAATGAAAAGATCTAGCTAAGAGAAAGTCAAATACTCTTAGCAAATCTGAAACACAATGATACCTTGCCTTAGGTTGCAAGTAGAATGAAGCTTGAAGATGAGAACACTTAGGAAACAAGTCATTAGGTTGTAGAAAATAGCCAAATGCACTTTCCAAATCTAGAATTCATCATGTTCTTCTATTTTCATCAACCTTCAATCATGAAATAAGATTTGATAAAATATGCAAATATGCTTGAAAACTTGCAAATGTGAATGTATGTGTTGAAATATAATGATCTTCTTCTTTTTTTCTCCAAAATTTGAATTAGATTTAAAATGGTGAAAAGACTAGGTATTTATAGGCCTTTAATCTAGAATTTCCCAAAAATTAAATCCTTATAGCCAACTTTAGATATTTCAATTTCAAATAATAAAATGTTGACACTGACATATTTGAATTTGGAGCCAAAATAGGGGGACATAATCGCCCTAGGAACTAATGTCCCGGGCCTATTTTTTGAATCTTAACAATTTGGGGGCAAAGTATTAAATGAGAGCATTTGTTTTATGCTTGCAATTTGTTAGAAAATGTTTTAAATGAGTTGTAGAATGCATAATTTTGGAAATTAGTGCCTAATTAAGGGATGTTTGAAATGCATTAATACATGGGTCACTAAAGTAGGTCCAAACTAATCATGAACTTGCATTAACACATAAAATGAAGTACAATTTACAATGCTACAAGATCTAAAGAGGATTGGAAGAACATTGAAGATAATTTTTCCATTCATGTATCAAAACCCTACAAGTTGAAAACTCACATAATTCGCACCATCTTCGTAATAGAAATGATCGATGACAACCAAATCTAGAAGACAAAGATTACAGACTAGGGCCTCATGTCTGTGAAAATTGATTCAGGTTCAAGTCCCATATCTAGGGCATCCTTGTGCCCTAGACCACCCAAATCTAGCTCAAATTTAAATCATAGGTGCATTAGTGTCTGACTGTTGCTTTTCTAGAACTCAAATTTTTCTGTGTTTTCAATCTATCACAATTCATATCAAACCATTGCATTTCCATAGTTTACCTAGTTACATCTTTGCATCACATTTTCAATCCATGAACCCCACCACCTCCACATAAAAATGATTCTAGATCCAGGCCTTGGTTGACTCACCTTTCAATTGATAAGTCGATCTCATATCCTTGTGGGCCTAGATTCCTCACACCATTATTCTTGGAAAAGGTTGATGTTAGTGATCTATCCATTAGACCTAGGATCTTTGAATCAATAATATAATGAAATGTGGAACACTTAGTGTAGTTCATATTTATTTTAAAAAAAATAGTTGGATGCAATTTTTTATAAATTTAAGAGAATATATATTTGTATTCCTATATTTGTTTTCAAAAAGTGAGATCGTTAGGTTGTTTTCCAATTAGCTAACTTGAATATATCTAACTATGGAGAAAAAAAATGAATATTCATTTTTTAATAAATTTTAAAGTCAAATTTACTTAAGTGTCATAGTTTTGATGGGATGTAGAGTTTTTTTTTACATTTTTATCATAAAAATAAATAAATAAATTACCCTTTTGGAGAGGATTCTCTCCTCTAGTGCACCATTATTTTAATTTAAAAATATATTTTATTATATTTAAAATTTTCAATCAACCTTTTGTTTTATTATAACAACCTACTTGTGGTAAATTTATAAAACTAATTAAAATAAAATATATATATAATTCTAGGCTCCAAGCTCTATCAAATGGTGTCACATAGGGGCCACATGGTTTTAGGTGAAACTATTACACCCCAAATAGTTTTAGGTGAAACTTTTTTTTCCAAAACTATTTTTTTAGCCAAAAGTGCGACAATTCTAGGCATTCACCTAATCTAAGAATAGTGTGTCCCACTCTTTGGCCTAAGTGAAAGATTGAAATCATTTTTTTTAACCAAATTTTCACTTCTTGTCACTTATAACAAGCAAACCACTAAGAATTTGAAAATGATGTGAACTAATAATTTTTAAGTTTGTATATGTAGAATTTAATTATATATTTTTAAGAAAAAAAAAAATTCAATGACATGTTTTTACTATAAATAAGATAAAATCTTGAAATTTAATAAACATGTATCACTAGCACTAATATCTAATGCATACATATTGTTCATAATACTCCATTCCATATGTTACTTATTTTTGACTTTTTAATTCACATTAATTATAATTTATACTAGCTTTTATTCCATAACATAATTTTTTGTATCTATCATTTTAAAATTGAAATAAACAATTTCAATAAAGCACATAAATATTTTCTAGATTTTATTTTAAACTCTATGAAAAACAATAGGTTGGAATCAAAGGGACCCTCATATGAAGGACCCTTTGATAAAGCATTTTAAACATGAATTTAAAAAAATATATATATCTTCATTCAAAGGTCGTAATGATGCCAAAGGTCCTCACTTTGAAGGTAAATGTTCATTTGAAGGTACTTTATTGTTTTTTTCCATTGTGGGCTCATTGTTTTCACCATCCCAAAAATGGACACCCTATTGTAGGATCAACCCTTTGTGTAGGCTCAAAGTAAGGAAAAATTGATGTCTCATGCAGCATGCCTTGTCTTAAGTATTTATCCTACATATCTGCTACTTTATCTCCAACATTGGGTCTTTGTCATAATGGTGGTTTACAATTCCTTAGAGGCAATTTTAGCTGAAATCACATATTTTTAGAAAATATAATGATTTAAGCCTTAAAAGTTCCATTTTAAGGATTAATTGAGAAGAGGGTTTGATCAAATCACCTTAGATCAAACCCTTGGATAGAACCTTACTTAGTTTTAAACCATACCTATAAATGCATCTCCTTTACACCTATCAAAATGCTAATAAAAAATCACTTTTGATTTAACTTTTGGGGGATCAAATGAATTCATTTAAAATTTATTTCAAATGATTATAGTATTTCTCGAACAAGCTATCAATAATATAATTTTAATATGTTTTGGTTTTGTTATGTATTTGTTTTTAAGTTTTATTAAACATAGGTTTTTCATTGAAAATGAATTTCTTTGTTCTTCACATGTGGAAAAATAGAATATTATCAAAAAAAATTGAAAAATATGAGTGCAGGATATTGAAGTCCTTGATCCAACAAAAAAAATAAAATAAAATTTTGACATATACAAAAAAAGTTCGGCGTTATCACGGTCATGTGTCTAAATTGTAATTCGTTTGACTTTGAAACTTGATTAAGGAAAAATATTCAATAAAAATTATCTAACCAAAAGTGCACTAGATATCGAGTTACAAAATCTAAATCACAAAGAATTATAATTTTATCATTCATGGACAAAAGTTATCGTTATACGATTATTGCATCACTTTTTAAAAATGTTGTTTTCTAAAAAATCAATTTTAAGTTGGAGATGGAAAAAGAAGTGCAATTTGATTCCAAAAATTTTGAAAAAAAAAATTAGAATCTATAGACAAAATTTGATGAGACTCTAGTTTGCACCATCTTCAAATTCCTCACAGTTTAGCCATTATAGGTGCGAGAATGTGAAGATTTAGTTAAAAATAATAATTTCAGGTCCTAGTTTGGCCAAAAATTGTAAACCATTATTATGGGATCGCATTCTTGTGCATATAGAGAGAAAAAATAACTTTGGTACAAAGCACCACTCCTTGATCCTCACCTAATACCTTTGCATCAAACATAGCAATTTTTTAGAGTGTCTCTTAAGTTGTCAAACCCAATGACACCACCTAAGGGAGATCCAAATCTTGTTGAACATATTTTAAATCCCCCACCCTCCTTTAAAAATCACCTCATCTTCAACATTCATCAAACCTGATGCTAGAATCAAAGACTTGACTACATTAGGGTATGCAAAAGTTTGGGTGGAATGTTCTATTTTAAAAACTAAACTAATGAATTATATTTAACTCTTTATTGTCTATAATTATAGAATACAATTGTAAACAAAGAAATATTTATTAGACCTTAGGTTTCTTGTTTCTAAATTGGAATGCTTGAGTGCTAGAACTTTTGCATGATATGACTAACTTTTCCTAGTATACATTTACTCTATGTAATGTCTACGTGACACTATGTAATATTGTTTAGTTATAATTTCCTTAGAGCATTCCCTTGTATTTTAGTATGTGAGTTCATAAGTGTGCCTTCTTATTTTTTTAATTATTACAATTATCTTTTTTTTGTCATTGGACTTTATAACAATTCTTGATAGTATTTGTAATTCATTGATACTAGGAGCACGAATCAAAATTGCATGAATGAAGCTTCTTTCAACTAAGAAATAAGAATGAAAAGATATCTATTCAGACATTTTTTTGAGATATGATCCCAACCTCATCCCTTTAAAATATCACAATCACAAACCTTACTTTCAACAAAAATTCAATCCCTTTCTTAAATTTTTCTTTTAAATTTGCTAAAAATTTAAATCACATGTAGTACGTAATTAATTGTGGTAGGTAGTTAATTGATCTAATACTCTTAAAGAAAGGTGGGTCCTTAAAGCCTTCTACATGGCCAATATCAAAGCTTAGATATTTTGGCAAGACTCACATTGGGCAACTTAATTGAAGGCAATAGGTTGCTCATTTCACTTGTGCCCATGTCTGATGGTTTCAATTGTGGGGTTTGGCTGCCACTTGCCACCACCTTCACCGTATGTAGTTGCAGTCCATTTTGTGTAGCGTCCCACCCAAACAAATATCTCAGAGTTCCACCTCAATCAAATATCTTAGATATTATTTTGTGTGTGCTGGCAAAAAGCAAGCATACATAGCCTTATACATCCAACCACATTTGCCTTCAGTTTCAACTCACAGAATGATTATAATTCACAACCACCCAAAAAAGCAAGTGCATGCATTGAAAATCTGTCATATTAAAAAGGATATCTGATATCTGAGGTGACGTGACTGGCGTGGCTAAGTAGAGTGATCCACATGGCAACTTTCTATAAGATATTGCGTTAGTGGGACCCATAGCACAAAGTGCGTCTCCATTAGATTTAATTCCAAAGCATCTTACTCGTTTGAATCCAAAAATATATCAAATCAATCATTATGGACCGTGGAAAAATTACACAACTTCAATTAGTTTTTTACCGGTTTCAGACCGGGCTGCTCTTGTCTTCGTTGTGTGTACCTATGGCATGTCAGTGAACGGTACATGCTCTTTTTTAAGTCTATATATATGTCCATAAAGGAGTCTTCTGGAGTAGTATTACAATAAATAATTTGCGTACCAACACTACGTTTTGAACATTATTTACTGTCACTAGTAATATTTTCCTCAAGATTTGATTTGGCGGAGGAGAATGTCGAGTATGAAGGAGGAGAAGCCGAAGCACAGGTCGGGCGGTCGCACGGAGTATTTCACAGATCTATTTCGGCGTGGTGCAAGGCATAAGAAGCAGATGACACTGCAGGTAATCTATTCATTCTCTCTATATACGTTTGGTTATTAAATTGGTTATTAAAGGGGTCAGAGAGTATATTATATATGTTTTTGAATTTAGTTGTGTTATGGAGGATTCTTTCAGATCAAATTTTATGATCCATTATCAGAATGAAATAGTTAAAAAAGAGAAAATGTGGTTTTTTCCTTTCTAATTAATTCATCTTGATGATGGATTCTTTCTTCATCTCTAATTATTTCATTCTGAAAATAGATCATAGAATATGATCTGAAACATTAAAGTTGAAAATCTCTCCCACAGAATTATATCAAATCTATCATTATAAGATAAAAATTTGATTACTTTAATTTCTTCAAATAGCGACAAGAGAAAGCATGTACATATATTATCTCTTAAGCATGTTCACCTCAGATAAATTTAGTTGGGGTTGTGAGCATAGTTTTTTAAATAGAAAAGAAAAACAGATGGTATATGGTCATTATTAAGAGGGTTATTGAATTAAATGCAGACGGTTGAGTTGAAGGTGACTCGAATGGACTGTGAAGGGTGTGAGCTCAAAGTGAAGAACGCCCTTGAACGTATGACAGGTAAGCGTTACAGACATTCTGAAATTCTTTTTACGAATATTAAAATAATTTAATATGTAATTTAAAAAGTTTATTTAAGATGAATCATCTAAATAAATCAAAATTTCGAATGTGTTTCTAAATTATAATTTTATTTTATTTTATTTGTTTTTGATATGTATGATTTTTTGTTTTCTTTTCTTGATCTATGCAGGTGTGCAAAGTGTGGATGTAAACAGAAAGCTTTCAAAGGTTACAGTTACAGGATATATTGAACCGACCAAGGTGCTGAAGAAAGTGAAAGCCACAGGCAAAAACGCAGAAATATGGCCATACATTCCCTACAATTCTGTCACACAACATGTTATGAATTCAAATACCTATGACAAAAAAGCACCAGCTGGGTATATGAGGAAAGACAATTTCGATACTGGAATCGACCCCCACCGCCCAGATGAAGTGTACGGATCTATGTTTAGTGAAGAGAATCCAAATGCATGCACGGTTATGTGACTTAACCGGGTGTCATTTGAAGAGGTTTCTGTAATATATAAATATTTGCTTTCCCTGGCTGTGCACCGAATTTATGGAGTTGCTTCTACGTCAGTTTTAAACTTCAGGACTGTTAGATTTTGCAGGGTTATGAATTCTTGCACAGTTATATAATTTCTACACTGGTTTTCTAGAAATTATATAGTTCTTACAAGGATATTGTAATGAGTTGAGAAGACCTTCAAAAAAAGGTTACATCATAATCCAGGCATTCATGGCCAGTCTATCAATACATTATCTCTCTTCTATACAAAACTGAGCCTACTATATATTGTTGCCTTCGATACTTTTCTAATTTTCTTTACTAAGCATATGGCTCTTTTACTAAATTGAGCCTACTATTACATGATTACCAGACATAATACTCCACTAACAGGCGTGCCATCAAACTCATGCAACCATTCCGGGTTGTACATTGGCTCGAGGTTGTTCACTCTCTTCAAGTAGTGGCATTCTTTTGCTGCAAGGGTCAAATGTTGTATTAGGGTTTTGGTGCGGAAATTGCCTAGGGACGGAAGCCATTCTACCATGGCCCCATCGTCTAACACCTGGGGAATGTCGTTAGGGCACTGAATACGCACACCAAACGTTGCCACCCACAGCACAATGTCCATGTCGTCCAAATTTTGTTTTTTAAACAGAGCGAGGGTGATGGCCTTTATCACCTCCTTCTCCTCCCCCAGGCCGAGGAGTGATGCGATAAAGCGTGAGGAGATGTCCGTGTTTACTCTGAATCTGCCTTCGTCTACCAGAAAGTCCGCGCCTAAAATCCACTTGACCGCCTCCAGAGTTCTGCTACTATGGCCCAAGAAATCCATTTGTCGTCGTGTGCTTAAAAGCCTCACCGAGATATCCATGCTCGACAAGCACCCTAAACAACAACGTCCTATTTTGATAAATTTATTCTATTTGGGCATGGTAGATAGATGCCTCGACCGTGCCATTTCCATGCTTCCTGCAGGAAGGTAATCTCCACCAGATCACAAAAATGTACGAGCAAAGTCCTTCTCACGCGCCGTAATTAACATACTTCATTGCCAACAACTTACCACTATACCTCCTCACCATCTAGCATGCAGATCATACCAATCACACACGTCTTTGTGTTAAGTGATGCTTGTTGTCATGACTAAACGAGTGGCGCTTGATCATGGGAGGGGGTGATGTTGTCACTCGTCTGATTAGTATTGATTGCCTCGTTCACCAAGATATTCGCTTCCTTATTTCCTTTCCTAAATATATGGGAGATTTTGTACAGTTCGAAACTGTCTAGGATGCTTAAGAAATCCTCCAACAAGTCATTCAATCTCCAATTTATCATTCCTTCGTTTGATTACTACGTTAATTATTAGGAGGGAATCTCCCTCAATTGCCAACTTCTCTATAGCTTTTCTTATTGCTTCCTTCAGCCCATATCACAGTGCATTCATTTTTGTTGCGTTGTTTGTCATGCGTGGCAGACTGATCTTTAATTTCTCTCCTTTATCATTATAGAAAATATACCCAACTCTAGAGTGACCCAGGTTTCTTCTGGATGTCCCATCAAAATTCAACTTCACCCAACCCTCTTCTAATGGTTGCCACACCATTTCAGCTCTAAGAGTCACTTTAGCTTGAATGCTAGAAGCCCCATTAAGGGGGGCAGAAGGCAAGGGATGGGACGAGGTTCATTAGACTTGGCCAAGCATACTTCATTGAATGATCGCATGTAGAAAAGGCTATATTTCTCATTAATTGTGATTTTACTTTGTTATTGATTGTTTCAGTTATGACCTCTTCTAATTTTATTTTGAGGGCTTCTCTATCCATTGTTTTTCCTTAGAAAATGTGTTAGTCTCTCTCCTTCCAAATCTCCTAGACTATGATGGATGGGGTTGTTGTACAAATACTATAGTATTTTTCTAGATGCTTCTCTTAAGTAGTTTCTAGATTCATCCCTATATTTCTAAGTCCTCTATATAAGAGGCATATGTAAACCATTTTTGATGAAGCAAATGATGAAGCAATGGAATGAGGTGTAGCAACACGATTATGGATGAAATTTTTATGTGTCTATAGGTGTTTGATAAATTTCAGTCTTTCATATGTGTTTGAATGTCTTCTGGATGTGACATCCAAGTCCTACAACTAGCCCTTGTGTGTTTCTCATTTTCTACCCTTTTAGAAGGCTCGCCTAGTGAATATTGGACTTCACTAACCTGTGGTGCCCTAGTTCACGATTCACCTAGAAAATATAAGGCTTTGTTAGCCCGTGAGTCATGAATTCCTTGGGTATAGATCCTAGTAAGATTTATGTGGAGCTTGCTAGTTTGTGATTGTCATATTCGCCTTTTTCATATTTGCATTATGTTTGCATAATGTTTTCTTTGTGTTTGTTTCATGTTGTTTGAATTTTATCATTGTCTTTATGTTTATGTTGTGTGTCTGAATCATGTATGATTTTTGTTTTTCATGTTGTAATGCATTTCATTCACGTGTGTTCTTTTGTCTTTATGTTGTCTTTCCATAGGATATTGAATTCTAGGGGCTTGTGTTCTCCCCCCTAGATTCATTTCCATCCTATCTTTTCAATATTTGGATAATTGAACCCCTCTTGATATAATCTTACTTTAGTGTGAGTCTAAGTGTAATTTCACAATATCACTAAAGTGGGGGCTACATGTAACATCATAAATTGTCACCCTTGATAATTGTCACCTTAATTTTAATTTTTTCAAATTTAAATCACACGTAATTTACGCCGAAGGCATATCCTTATATGAGATGCACAAGCTCAGTTTTACCATGAATGGCTCGAATCATCTTCCAACCATAGAAATAACGGTGACCGTTCATTTCCGTTTCTGAAATTTCAATTGATAAAACGACACTGCAATTTTTGTCGATTCAATTTCCCCGCCGCTTAGGGTTTGCTTGATTTTCGCCAATGGAAAATCGTACTTTTGGGGCTGCAATCCGATTCCCCAATTCAACTTTGCTAACCAAATAATAATGGCTAGATTAGTCAACTTTGTTGTTATGTAATGCTCGTATGAGATATTGTATACCGAAGAAAAGGATCACATATTTGTTGGATTGTGATTAAAATATTGTAATGGGGAAAAATGTATGATTATTATAGATTTTTTAAAGATATTTTATTTCATATTAATTTAACAATTATTTTATTTATATTATTTATTATATTTTTATCTATTTAAAAATTGTTTTATTTATTAAAAAATTATTTAATATTTTTATTTAAGAATTCTTTTATAATTATAATTGTGTAAATATATTAAATTATTTATTTAGAATATTAATAATTATATATGATTGAATAAAAAATCTATTTTCATCTAGACTTCTCGAAAGGAGGTAATTGCAGGTCATAATGTAAATTAAACAAGCCACCATGTGAATTAGGTAGTGGCTGCGAATTTTCTTATTTTGATCTAGAACCCCTATTTTTAAAAATATAAAAAATTCCTTCCACATTCTTGGGGGCATAAATTCGTAGAACCCCAAGAAGAAATTAAACTGTGAAGTAATCATTGTCGAGCCATATTATTGTATTTTCGTCATTTGTTTTTAAATGTAAATGGAGATGTATGTGTAATATTTGTTATTTTATTTTTTTAGAATTTATTATACTTACTATAAATAATTTAATCATACTTATTATTATATATTATATTTCTAAATAAAACTATTAATTACATAAAATGATTAAAATTTATAATTAATGATAAATAATTTAATTATACTTATTATTATATATTATATTTTTAAATAAAACTATTAATTACATAAAATATTAAAAGTTATAATTAATAATTATTATAATTTTAAATAGTACAAAAAATAGATCACAATTTATCCTAAATGATTTTCCATACTTCTTGGACATACCCATTACACACTAAGATGCAATTGCTGGTAGGTAGTTAATTGATCCCATACTTTTAAAAAAACGGTGGGTCCTTAAAGCCTTCTAAACTGGCTAATATCAAGGCTTAGATATTTTGGCAACACTCACATTGGGCAACTTGATCTCCAATTCGAATCACAACGTATCCAACCCTTTTGGGTAAAGGGCAAATAGGTAGGTTGGTCATTTCACTTGTGTACATGTCTCATGGGCGCAATTGCCACCACCTTCACCGTATGTAGTTGCCATTCCACCCCAAACAAATATCTTAGTTTCACCTCAATCAAATATCTTAGATATTATTTTGTGTGTGCTGGCAAAAAGTAAGCATACATAGCCAACCACATTTGCCTTCGGTTTCAACTCACGGGTTGATTAGAGTTCACAACCACTTGATTAGAGTTAACAACCACCCACAAAAGCAAGCGCATGCATTGAAAATCTCATATTACAAAGGATATCTGATATCTGAGGTAACGTGACTGGAGTGGCCAAGTCGAGTGTTCCACGTGGCAATTTTCTATAAGATATTGCGTTAGTGGGACCCAGTAGTACAAAGCGCATCTCCATTAGATATCATTCACAAACATCTTACTCGTTTGAATCCAAAACTATATCAAATCTATCATTATGGACCGTGGAAAATTTACACGACTTTAATTAGATTTTTACCGGTTTCGGACCTGGCTGCTCCTGTCTTCGTTGTGTTTCCTATGACATGTCGGGGTACGGTATATGCTCTTTTTAAAGTTTATATATATGTCCATAAAGGAGTCTTCTGGAGTAGTATTACAATAAATAATTTGCGTACCAACACCACGTTTCATTATTTACTGTCACTAGTAATATTTTCCTTCATTGTTTGCTGTCACTAGTAATATTTTCCTCAAGATTTGATTTGGCGGAGGAGAATGTCGAGTATGAAGGAGGAGAAGCCGAAGCACAGGTCGGTCGGTCACACGGAGTATTTCACAGATCTATTTCGGCGTGGTACAAGGCATAAGAAGCAGATGACACTCCAGGTAATCTATTCATTCTCTCTTTGGTTATTAAATGGGGCCAGACAGTATAGTTATTCAAATAGATTTTATATTTATTTTTTTTAAATTCAAGGGGTAAACGCTTTTGACCGGAGCTATGAACCGGATACAACCATTCAACAATACCACCCCAACGGGGTTTGAACCTTGGTGGCAAGAACAACAATGCCACCTATAAACCATCACACCATGCCAATACCGGCCAAATAGATTTTATATATTTTTGGATTTAGTTGTGTTTTTTCTGGATTGTTTCATTATCAATGTTTAAGATAATGTTTGAGATCATATTTTACGATCCATCATCAGGATGAAATAGTAAAAAAGGAGAAAATGGATTATTTTCTCCTTTCTAACTGTTTCATTCTGATGATTTTTTCTCCTTTCTAATTATTTCATCCCGATGATGGATTGTTCCCTCTTTTCTAACTATTTCATTCTGATGATGGATTATGGAGTATGATACAAAATTTGATGAAAATTTGATCATGTTTTCATACTAAGTTTATTTCGTTCTGATGATAGATCATAGAATATGATCTGAAACATTAACGATAAAAACAACTCTCCTACAGAATTAAATCTAGAAGTACATCAAATCTGTCATTATGAATTATGAAAATTTGAGGACTTTAATTTATTCAAATGGTCCGATTTCTCCTTTCTAACTATTTCATGTGATGATGGATTGTTTCCTCTTCTCTAACTATTTCATTTTGATGATGGATTATGGAGTATGATACGAAACTTGATGGAAAATTGATCATTTTCTTCTTTTAATTATTTCATTCTGATGATAGATTATAGAACATGATCCGAAACATTAAAGATGAAAAACTCTTCTACAGAATTAAATCTAGAAATACATTGGGGTTGGGGCCCTAGCTCGGTTGGCTAAATCTTTCCTGTTGCAGGAGGTTGGTCACAAGGTCTAGTCTCCCCCACCCCCGTGGTACCGGAGGGCATGTCGCGCCAGCCCCACCGGTCACGTTAAAAAGTTTACCAGGCGCACTGCAGTTTATATGGGGTCATGCTACCCGATTCTCGCAATCTAAAAATAAAAAATAAAAAAAAATCTAAAAATACATCGAATCTATCATCATGAATTATGAAACTTTGATGACTTTAATTATCTCTCAGGCATGTTCACCTCAGATAAATTTAGTTGGGGTTGTGAGCATAGCTTTTCAAATAGAAAAGAAAAACAGATTGTATACGGTCATTATTAAAAGGGTTATTGGATTGAATGCAGACGGTTGAGTTGAAGGTGATCCGAATGGACTGTGAAGGGTGTGAGCTCAAAGTGAAGAAGGCCCTTCAACGTATGACAGGTAAGCATTACGGACATTCTGAAACTATTTTTACGAATATTAAAATAATTGAATCTGTAATTTACGAAACCTCTATTCATTAATATGATTTAAGATGAGTCATAGAATATGTTTTCAAAACGAAAAATTTTCTAAAATTTTTTACTACAATCTTTTTTGTTTGTTTCTGATATGTATGATTTTTTGTTTTCTTCTCTTGGATCTGTGTGGAGCATGTGTATAAAGTGTGGATGTAAACAGAAAGCTTTCAAAGGTTACAGTTACAGGATATATTGAACCGACAAAGGTGCTAAAAAAAGTGAAAGCCACAGGCAAAAAGGCAGAAATATGGCCATACATTCCCTACAACTCTGTCACACAAAATGTTATGAATTCAAATACATATGACAAAAAAGCACCAGCTGGGTATATGAGGAAAGACAATTTCGATACTGGAATCGACCCCCACCGCCCAGATGAAGTGTACGGATCTATGTTTAGCGAATAGAATGCAAATGCATGCACGGTTATGTGACTTAACCGGATGTCATTTGAAGAGGTTTCTGTAATATGTAAATATTTGTTTTCCCTGGTTGTGCACCGAATTTATGGAGTTGCTTCTGCGTCAGTTCTTAACTTCAGGACTGCTAGATTTTGCAGGGGTATGAATTCTTGCACAGTTATATAATTTCTATACTGGATTTTGAGAAATTATATGGTTCTTACAAAGATATTGTAATGAGTTGAGAAGACCTTCAAAAAAGGTTACATCATAATCCAGGCATTCATGGCCAGTCTGTCATGACTAAACGAGTGGCGCTTGATCATGGGAGGGGGCGATGTTGTCACTCGTCTGATTAGTATCGATTGCCTCGTTCACCAAGATATTCGCTTCCTTATTTCCTTCTCTAATTATATGCACGAGATTTTGTACAGTTCGAAACTGTCTAGGATGCTTAAGAAATCCTCCAACAAGTCATTCAATCTCCAATTTAGCATCCTTTCTTTAATTACTACGTTAATTACTAGGAGGGAATCTCCCTCAATTGCCAACTTCTTTATACCTTTTCTTATTGCTTCCTTCAGCCCATACCACAGTGCATTCATTTTTGTTGTGTTGTTTGTCATGCTTGGCAGACTGATCTTTAATTTCTCTATTGGTTCTCTTTTATCATTATGGAAGATATACCCAACTCCAGAGTGACCTAGGTTTCTTCTGGATGTCCCATCAAAATTCAACTTCACCCAACCCAATTCTAATGGTTGCCACACCGTTTCAGCTCTAGGGATCACTTTAGCTTGAATGGTAGAAGCCCCATTTGGCCGAGGGGGCGAGATGGGGGGGCGAGAGGGCGGAGAAGGGAACAGGGGGCCTTCATTAGACTTGGTCAAGCATACTTCATTGAATGGTCCCATGTAGAAAAGGCTATGTTTCTCATTAATTGTGATCTTACCCTGTTATTGACTGTTTCGGTTATCGCCTCTTCTAATTTTATTTTGCGGGAATCTATCTCCATTGTTTTTCCTTAGAAAATGTGTCAGTTTCTCTCCTTCCAAATCTCCTAGAGATTATGATGGATGGGGTTGTTGTCCAAATACTAGCATAAATTGAGCTCTTGAATAAAATTGACCATGAGCTAAAGAGGTCTGCAATATTATTTGGTAATGGGCTTTGCCAATTGAGCTTATTCATGATAAAGGTCCAACATTTCTTGGCAAAAGGGCAATTCAACAAAAGATGGTTTGTTGTCTCTTCACTTTGCATGCATAAAATGCATCTATTTAGCTCTATTACTCCTAATTTATTTAGCCAATCCCTTGTTAAGAATCTTTTTGGTACCACTATCCATACAATGGTGCTAGCTTTTGGTAAGAAAAATTTATTCCAAAACAATAGGTATGGCCATCCTTCTTTTTTGATTCAATTTTCTAACACTGTCTATCCCAACTTGACACTATATAATCCCGAATTTGTTGTGTTCCATTTGGTTAGGTCTTGATCCTCCTTTATGGTGATATTTCTTTTTTCTAGTTCTTGCTTTAATATTTCCCTTTGTGTACAATCACAATTTGGTCCTTCTAGACACTTCCACTTTCATTTGGTTCAACCATCTTCCTCACATTATTTCATCTAATCTCTTACTTTTGGGCCCCATCTGTCTTTCAAAAACTCTTTAATTTCCTCTATCTCTGGGTGATTCATCAAGGTTTAGGTACCATCGTATGAGTCTTCCTAAAAATTTTCCTTCTTTCCATTCCTTATATCCCATGTGCAATGATACCTTATCAATTTTGTATAGTCCTTGACATGAAATTCCAAGTTGTAGACCCTCTTGGAGGATTTTGTGTTGTTATTATTTGTTTTGGGTCTTGTGAATCCAAATATTTGTTCTATAAGATCTTCACCCATTTTTCCTAGGGATTATTCATCATGCACCACACCAAGTTTTCTCTTAGGGCTCGGTTGAATAGCGATTGATTTCTCAAACCCATTCCCCTCACTTCCTTTGATTGGAAAATATTTTCCTATACCACTAGGGGGAATTTTGTTCTCTCCTTTGATCCTTTCCAAAAGAAATGCTTCATTCTTTCCTCTGTTTTTTCTGAGATTTTCACCAGCATCTTAAGGTTGGACATCATATATATTGGAATTGCTCCAATCATCAATTTTAGCATCGTGATTCTCCTTGTAAATGATAGTAATTTCCCTTTCCATGATTATAATCTATTTATGGGTATGTGCAGGATCATCATGGAAGAAACAGGCCCTTAAGTGCCAAAAAATTTAGCAAAATCAGAGTTAGGCAACTTGACGTGAAAAATTGAATAAGTTATCTATATTATTTCAAAAATACGTAAGAATAGAATCTGTAGAAAATTGAATGTAGTTTCTAAAATACTGGGTTTTTTTTTAAATAAAATAATCTATTCGGTGAAAATTTAAAATTTCAATGTAGTAGTACTTAAATTTCAGGGAAAAAATAAGAAGTAGGTGTCTGTCTAACCACCCTAACCACAATAAAATGATAATATTTTGTTATAATATTTTATACATAAGTAGAGGAATCATGTCCCAATGTGATGCATATTTTTTTGTAATTTTTTTCCAACTAAATAATTAATTATGAATTTTTTATTACAACTTTTAAAAAATATAAAAACTTTTAATTATGAATTATGAATTAGGACTTTAGTCGTATTTCAAATAGACAATGAATAATAATTACTTATTAAATTCAAAGTAAAACATAATTTATATTGATGGAGAGTTGAGAATCTCCTTTAAAAACCCTTTCATTTCATCAATTTTGGGTAAAAAAAAGTCGTCAGCCACATACCCATCATATTGCCACTTTTTGGGCCATCATAATCCTGCACATACCCTTATGCAACCTTGAGATGAAAAATCCATAAGCTACTCTTGCATGACCCTATGAATAATGGGATCCCAAGATATTATCCTAGAATTTAATTATTTTTCAATCCCAAGATGACTACTATTTCTTTTTGTTTTCTCATCTTTGTGTTGAAGAAAAGGACCTTAGACTTATGCCAATTGAATTTTTGACCCAACATTGGGCAATATTTCTCTAATGTTTCATTCATTGATCTTGCTTATATTTACCCTTTGCTATTCCAAACAATAGAGTATCATCAAAAATTTGTTGGTGTGTGATTGGTTTGATGTTTGGGGCCACCCTTAGTCCTTTCCAAACTCTACTCATTATTTCGTTATGAATGAGACGTCTTAGAGTTTTTGCCATTATGATAAAAAGAAAGGTGAAAATGGATCTCCTTCCCTTAAACTGGTATTAGTCGAGGTGAAGAATTTTTGTGGGCTTCCATTTACCAACTCTAAGAAGTAGGGAACGTTGATGCAAATTCTAATCCAATTACACCATTTTTTTTAAGCCCATCCTCTTCATCACCTTAATCAAAAAATCTATATTTAATTGATCATATTCCTTTAAGATGTCCAATTTTACTATCATTCTTTCCAATTTTCTTTTCCTTATGGATTTTACTACCTCATTTGTTATTATGATACCTTCCATGATAGATCTCCCTAGGGAAAAACCACTTTGCTCATTTGAAATTAGTTTTGCTAACAAACCTTTCAATCTATTGGCTATGACTTTGACTATTATCTTATATATAAGATTGCACAATGAAATTGGCATAAATTCCTCCATATTGGATGCTTGATTTTTCTTGGAGATGAGTTCAAAAAAGCTGTTGTTAGATAGTCTTTCAAAATTATTAATTTTTTCCTTGCATCCTTAATTGCTTGGAAGGCGCCTTCTCCCACAATGTGCTATAATTTTTGGAAGAAGCAAGATGGAAACCCATCCAATCTTAGGGCCTTATCCCCATCTAGTTAGAATGTTTCTTTCCTTATCTCTTCTTTTGACAACAGGCCCCATAATTTGTTGTTTTTATTTGTTGTTATTATGTTTTGGATGAGGCTTAATAATTCTTCTTGACACCCTCCATCCACAACCATGTCACAATTGAGTATATTTTCAAAGTACCTCATGACCTCTTCACCTATTTTTTCCCAATCCTCACACTTTGAACCATCTTCTTTAGTAACTTTTTTCTATCCTATTTATTTTCTTCTACTTTTAGCTAGTTCTCTCTGGATTTTTGCCACCAAAATATCTCTTCTCATTGAAGTATTTCTAAATATTTTGATTTGAATTCCTTTTTTTAATATATGTCTCTTGGTACATACCCTCCTTTATCACCTTTTTGTTTAGTGCTTCTAGTTCTACCTCAATTTCTTATTTCTCTTCAAATATATGCTTGAATTGCTACTTTTTCCACTCTTTGAGTTTTTCTTTTATGTATGTTAACTTCTTAAATACTTTAAAGGACTTTGATCCATTGATGAATGGTTCCTTCATCCACCCTTCTAATAGATTTGCCTCATCTTCTCTATCCCTAAGCCATATTTTCTCAAACTTGAAGGGGATATGATGAAGCTTGTCGTCTAGGGTGAAGTAAAGTTGCACTAGAGCATGATATGATCCAATCAATGCTAAGATTGTTGCTTTCCTATTTATATTTTTTTTCAAACAATATCCTCCCATCAATAATTTTTCTATCCATTTGGTCATAAAATGATTGCCTCTCTGTCTATTAGACTAGGTAAATATTCCATTACCTGTCTTTATGTCCATTAAGGAGTTTCCCTATACAATTTTTTGAAATTCATTTAGTGCTCTCTCACTTCTGGGAATGCCTCCTTTCTTCTCCTCTTAGATATGTATTACATTGAGATCACCTCATATCAATAAGCTTTCATCCTTCAATTGTTAACATATTATTGAAAGTTGAGTCTAGATTTATTTTCTTTGTACTACCGCTATGGGACCATATACATTGATTACATAGAAAGACACATTATGTGGGTGGAAGCAACATCTACAAAATTGTCATTCATTTGTCTCTTGAATTGCTTCCACATAACGTCTAAAGGGATCATATAGAAGGCCCAGATCCCTCGAAGCCCCATTCATGGGAACAAACAGGCCTTCCACTTTCTCCATATACTTAAAATTTTATTTGCTTCTTCCTCTGCTAATTTTGTTTCCTGTAATAACACTATGTAAGACTTGGTCAAATATTTTTTTCACTTGAGTATGTGCCTCTTGTCAAGGGAATTTTTGCCCGTGGCATTCCATGTTAGGAGATTCATGGCTCCTCAGGAAGGGGGATACCTTCCTTGATCTCAACTTTATTTGACCTTTTGCATTCCTTACAATTTCCATTTTTTCCTTAATTTTTTTCCTCCCCCTAACCCATGTTCCCCCTATTTTTGGTTTTTTCACCTTTGATTCTATCTATTCTAGAAACCTTTCTTGTAATTAATTTAATTCATCTTCTTCGCTCTCTATTTCTCCTTCCCTTTGCTTATTGGTTAGGTTGTCAAGTTACCTTTTTCTTCTACCAATGGAACTTTGGCCCCTACGAATCCCTTGACTTCTTTTCCTTTCCCTAATATTGGATCCTCTAATTCCTCCTTCTCTTGGGAGACCCTTTCTTTTTCCTTTTCCTCTACAATATAACATTCCACTACTTCATGATTGCTTCCTTTTATTTCTTGGACTCTGCTATAAACTCTATTTTCTCTCAAACCACCCATTTTGTTCTCCATGAGTCCACCTTATCATTTTCTTCCAGTGCTCCCTTGATGTCATGAGCCACCTTTTTTCCTTCTTTCCTAGTTTATTTCTACTTTGGAAAACCCTCTATCATATGCCCATGGGTTTGGAATCCTTGGCACTACTACATATGGATGTCATTCATGTTATTATACCTTAAAGCATTTTCTCATAAATCAAGGTGTTAGCAATTACTTTAAGATGGGGGCATAGATTCCATTACATGCTTCACTTTATTCACACATGCTGGACTTAGTGATGTGCTAGCTTGTAATTTTGATCATTTGTGTAAAGCCTTATTAGAATTATTGGGACTATAATTCTTGGTATAATTGACATGGGTACGCACTTAGAGTAAAAAATGATCCTCAATAAGCCTTGTGTGTTTCTCATTTTCTACCCTTTTAGAAGATCCACCTAGTGAATATTGGACTTCACTAGCCTGTGGTGCCCTGGTTCATGATTCACCTATCAAATATCAGGCTTTGTTAGCCTGTGAGTCATGAATGCCTTGGGTACAGATCCTAGTAAGATTTATGTCAAGCTTGATAGTTTGTGATTGTCATACTTGCCTTTTACATGTTTGCATTATGTTTGCATAATGTTTTATTTGTGTTTTATTTGTGTTGTCTAAATTTTTTCATTTTCTTTATGTTGATGTTGTGTGTCTTCATCATGTATGCTTTATGTTTTTCATGTTGTAATGCATTTCATACATGTGTGTTCTTTTGTCCTTATGTTGTCTTGCCATAGGATATTGAATTGTAGGGGCTTGTGTGCTCCCCCTAGGTTCTTTGACATCTTATCATTTCAATTTATTTTGATAATTGAAGCCCTCTTGACATATTCTTACTTTAGTGTGAGTCTGAGCATAATTCCATACTCTCACTAAAGTGGGGGCTAAATGTAGCCTCATAAATTTTCACCCTTGATATTTTCACACTAGGTTTTCCTCCCCCCTTATGTGCTTGGACCTAATTGTGCTCATAATTTCCTAATTATGTGTGTATTTTTCCATTGTGAAATATTTATCAAAAAAATCAAACATTTTCAATCAAAGTACTTTGCATTTAATAATATTCACTCAACACTTGGGATCCTTGAAAAACATGAATCTAGTCTAGAGTGCAGGATAACTTAGACTACCCAATTTGGCTCAAAATTTAAACATGTCAATAGAGGTAATTTATTATTTTGAAATTCAAATTTTAATTGGAGAAATTAGATTAATTGCATATAAATACATAGCATTTTCAGAATTTTAATCATAAGGAAATACACTAGCAATTATTATACTTGAAAAAGAATTCAATAGCAGTCAAGAGCAAAATTTTCAAAATTATTACAACATTTTATCATGCAAGCATCATGTCAAGTGTTATGTGATTTTTTTTCATGTTTTCCATGCACTTCATTTTGGAGTACTAATACGTGTAGGTATTCAAAGAAAATCAACTCAAGAAATAAGGAATCCTTTAAGGTGATGATCATGACTTCATTCTATAAAGGAGACTAGATTTGAGTGGTGAGTTGCAACAATGTCAATTCATCATTTTTTTATCATTTAGACTCTATCCCTCAAAGGGATAAGATCTCTTTTATCATTAGCTTTACCATTGTGGAGATAGAAATACCAACACGAGGCTTGACTAAGGCAAGTCCCTATATGGAACAACCCTTCCCCTCCTTTTATGTGTGCAGGTTATAGGTTATTTTTTATGAAAAAGGGATCCAAGGTCTAAATGCATAGAACACTAACATCAATCCTTTTTCAAGAGAACATCAGGATGCAAATCAACAAGGTAATAATATTGACTTTCAATCATAAAGATGAGTCAATCAATCTTGGATATAATTTGTTAGAGCCTTGGAAAATGATTGGAATTGAATTGTCTTAATTAACCTAATTAAACTATGCGCCCTAATCTAAAAAATGCAAGATTTTGATAATAAAGAAATTTAAATAGAAATTTCCAATGCTAGATCTAAGAAAGGAAGAGTTCTATGCACCTATCCTAAAAATTTGAAGTTGTTTAGGCAAGACAGAAGTGCCTAGGGTGCCTACATAGCTTCACAAGCTTGTTGCAGATCTAAAATTTTGGACATGTAACACTCTATGTGCTCTCTGAAATTTACTTTGGAAATTTTCATCTTTGAATCTAAACCTATAATAAATCTACAAAAAGGAATGGTGGATGGTTACCCTTGTTCTCGTATTTCTACCTCCATAATAGCCAATGAATTGATTGATAACATTGTGTGTGCCCTAACCTTAAGTGCATCTAATGTTGTTATGAGGTAAGAATACACAAAACACTACTCAAGTGCATTAGAGGAGGATTCCTATTTGGAAAATGATAAGATCTAGCTAAGAGAAAGTCAAATACTCTTAGCGAATCTGAAAAACAATGATAACTTTCCTTAGGTTGCAAGTAGAATGAAACTTGAAGATGAGAACACTTTGGAAACAAGTCATTGGGTTGTAAAAAATAGCCAAATGCATTTTCCAAATCTAGAATTCATCATGTTCTTCTATTGTCATCAACCTTCAATCATGGAATAAGACTTGGTCAAATATGCAAATATGCTTGAAAACCTGCAAATGTGAATGTATGTGGCAAAACATAGTGATCTTTTGCTTCTTTTTCTCTCAAATTCAAATTAGATTTAAAATGGTGAAAAGACTAGGTATTTATAGGCCTTTAATCTAAATTTCCCAAAAATAAAATCTCGATAGTTGACTTTAGATATTTGAATTTCAAATAATAAAATGTTGACACTAACATATTTGAATTTGGAGCCAAAATAGGGGGACATCTATGTCACCCTAGGCACTAGTGTCCCAGGTTGTTTTTTGAAACTCAACAATTTTGGGGGAAAGTATTAAATGAGAGCATTTTTTTATGCTTGTAATTTGTTAGAAAATGTTTAAAATGAGTTGTAGAATGCATAATTTGGGAAATTTGTGCCTGATCAAGGAATTTTTGAAATGCATTAATACATGGGTCACTAAAGTAGGTCCAAACTAAGCATGAAATTGCACTAACACATAAAAAAAGTATAATTTACAATGCTACAAGATCTAAAGAGGATTGGAAGAAGATTCAAGATAATTTTCTCATTCATGCATCAAAACCCTACAAGTTGACAACTCACATAATTCACATTATCTCAGTAACAAACAAAGATCCGACAACCAAATCTAGAAGACAGAGACTATAGACCAGGGACCTCATGTCTGTGAAAGTAGATTTGAGTTTCAAGTCCCAAATCTAGGGCATCCTTGTGCCCTAGACCACCCAAATCTAGCTCAAATTTGAATCATAGGCCCATCAGTGTCTAACTGCTAACTTTCTAGAACTTCATTTTTTGTGTTTTCAATCTATCACAATTCATATCAAAACATTGCATTTCCATAGTTTACCAAGTTACATCTTTGCATCCAATTTCCATCAACCCACCACCTCCACATAAAAATGAATCTAGATTCAGGCCTTGGTTGACTCACCTTTCAGGTTGTAAGTCAATCTCATATCCTTGTGGGTCTAGACTCCTCACACCATTATTCTTGGAATAGGTTGATGTTACTGATCTATCCATTAGACCTAGGATCTTCCTTTTCCAATGAATCAATAATATAATGAAATGTGGAGCA
The DNA here is from genome assembly GCA_007258455.2 of Sequoia sempervirens. Lineage (NCBI taxonomy): Eukaryota > Viridiplantae > Streptophyta > Pinopsida > Cupressales > Cupressaceae > Sequoia > Sequoia sempervirens. Next base: position 6,652,063 of record VDFB02072274.1, on the reverse strand, counting down.
GTTAGTGCAGTTCATATTTGTTTAAAGAAAATAAATTAGCTCGATGCAATTTTTTATAACTTTAAGAGAATATATTTGTTTTCAAAAAGTGAGGTCGCTAGGTTGTAGCTATGAAGGTTAGAATTCTTCTAGAGGCTGGAAGGGGTTTTGACTTCTGATGGTATGCTTGATATCTGTGATATTATTGTTATGTTTGAGTGTGTATATGATTGTTTTTATTAAGTGATTATGTGATGGTCATTAGCCTTGCACAAGGTAGCCACCTTTGTGGTTGATCTTTGGAAACTTGTGAGCAAGAAGGGTTTTGCCTCACCATGTAGTTTTGTTTATGAGTTTTGTGATTGTGAAAGTGGCTTGCTCTTTGATTTTGTTGGGGTTTCTTGTTGTTAGTAGGGGAGTGGCTCTCAATGGGGGTCGGCGCACAAAGTGGCACCTGGGTAACCCATGCGAGAGTTTTGTAATCAAGTGATAACCTAAAAAGAACTAGGGGTTTAGATAGTAATAACTTTAAACAAGATAAGTTAATGCCTCGCTCATGGCTCAAGTGCTTGTATAGGCTTGAGATGAGTCGAGAAGGCCTGGAATAGAAAGATCTACTGCATCATCCTCATGAGAGGTATGTTGATTCTGCATAGGGTTCCATGAGGGGCCGAAGATCGATAGAGGATACCAAGGTAACCTAGGATGGGGGCCGAGGCCTAGAAAGATCTTCCTAGGTAACCCATGTAAACTATGCGATGACACTTCCCTTACGACAAAGTTGTGTTCTCTTGTTTTTTATTTTTCCTTGGATGTTTATGTGCCTCTGGAAGTGATGTTACTTTCATTAATCTAGTACCTTACCTATTCGTTGATGTCATGTTGGCCTTGTGTTGTCCTTTTCCTTATGACTGCTTGTGGTAGTGGGACCCTTTGCTATTCCCTAGCACGGGGGGTAGGCATTTGGGTTCCATGAGGTTGGGTGGAAAGTGCATTGTTCTCCATTTGGTTCCCTCTCCATGTTCATAGCTATGGTGACTTCTCTCAGTTAGAAGACTTCCACCTTGTACCGACTCTTGTGGATTGCAACTTTTGTACTTGTATTGTAATTATGATGTTTCATGTATCTTACTTAGTTGTACACTCCTCACCTATATACGAGGAGATATTGGTGTTCAGCTGTATAAATGTAAAAATGTAAAATGATGATGTACTCTATAATGTAATGGAATTAAAACAAATGAAATTGTATATGTAATTAAATGGTTTGACATAATTGATCTCTTTTGAATACATGTAATGGTTCTAATAATTGATGGCTCAACTAAATGGAATGTTTAGATGTGTTTCCATATTGTAGTTAGAATTTGTTCAATGTAATGTTTTATAGTTCCTTGCTAATTTTGTTAAAGGGTAGCGAGCAGTGTAGTCGCAGACCATAGAGGACTTAGTGTTATGCCTTGCATAACCACCCCATTTTAAACTTGTTTAAAATAGGTCCCCTTTGTTTTGATCTATTTCCTTTGGCCTTCTATTTTCTACCTTAGGTGTTTTCAGTTTCGCTCTGGCGCACGTGGAACCAGGACCGAAACCGAACTTTGGAATTTCTTCTAAGTTTTGGTTTTTGTTCCGTTCCCAGTTTCGGTTCTGCCCTTTTGCACTTGTTCTTTTTGTTCTGGTGGGCACGGGACGTGGAATGAAACTGAACTTCGAAACTTTTTTTGAAGTTCTAGGTTTCGGTTCCATTCCGGTCCTAGTTCCGCCAGTCTTGTTTGTTTGTTTTTCCTTTGTCCTTTCTTTTTGGTCGTGGGGTGTTTTCTCCCCTTCTTTTTCTTCTTTCTCATCGTTTTCTTGATTGTCTCTTTGTATGTTGTCTGAGGCAAGGTCAGGATGGAATACGAACCTGAAACTTTCAAAAGTTTTAGTGTCAGATTTACTTTCATTCCCACCCCCGTTGTGGTTCGTCCGGGATCGGTTTTTGCTTTGATCCCGCTTGCGTTTGTTTCTGTGTTTTTTCCTTTTGTTTGGTCTCTTTTGCGGGGTCGGGTTGGGGATAGATTTGGGATATGAAGTTGTTACCTATTTCACTTTCCTTATCTAGTTCCGACTCTGCCCCCTCCCTGCTACTGTCTCAGTTCCTTTACCATTTGTGGATGCGAAGCCGAAATGTGGGCTGAACTTGGAAGTGTTGGTTATTTCCATGTTTTGTTCCCATTCTGACTCTGGTCTTGGTTCCAGTTTCATTTTGGCTCCACCCCCACTGATTTTAAAGGTAAGTATGTTTCTGGTTTGGATTTGGTTCAACCTTCGCCAGAGTTGAGTTTCTTTTTGCTAAGTAATTGAATGAAAGATATATGAAAGGAAGGACGAATGGTGATGTTTCTATGCTTTAGAGGACTAATGAAGGCATTTTTTTGTAGGGTTAAAGCATGTCGAGAGAATCTAATGCCACTTCACAGGAAGTCAGCCCGTGAAAAGGTTCCAGGCCGAGAGGAAAGTCATTCAAGAAGAATTGCATGTCGGTGAGACACTAGTCGTGTCTCCCTGATGCTACAATGCTCATCAGCAAGACTATCGACATAACTTACAACTATGGGCAAGAGGTCATAACGAGCTACAAGAGTCATACCGATATCCAAGGTCGTCGCCCACGCAATCGCCATCAGCAAGATCGGCGGGACCTCTCACCGAAGTCTGCAGTAGACTCATCGGCAAGACTTCAACAATCACTATGACTTCTAGCGCGCTTCTAGGTCACACCTCTCCCTAATGCTACCTGTTGCCAGGATTCTCACCAAAGACTTCCTTGTGAATAACCATCGGTGAGACATACACTATCAGGATTAGTCATTCTAAAAGTTTGCATTTCTCCCCAACTGCACTTGTCACCAAGAGATCTCCCCGAGCGAAGAGAGGTAGCAAAACTCATAGCAACAGAAAATTCTCAATGATAACTCCAGTCGGTAAGACAAAAACAAGGTCTCGGCGACCTGAGCATTCCACAAGGTTACACTGCTGCTAGTCAGCCAGACAGATAGAATGTCACACCGACTTTTCTTTTTCAAAGGTTTCACGAGACACATTTTCCAACAATGTTCACTGGCAAGAGTAGGTGGGCATGAATGGAGATACCCCTAGAACATTCAAAGCAGCTCTGTGGGAGCAGTTTTTGAGGTCAAAGTTGGAACACATGGAGTCTTAATGGCGAACTCAAGGCTACGAGTTGATGACGATTTGGTTGTAAACTATTTAGAAACCATGCCTGGGAGCGATCTTTCACCGACATGAACAGAGTATATGTATTTAATACATCATTGACTTTGTTCAAACCCATTTCTATAACTGACTTATTTTGCAAATCCTAAAATAGGGGATGCTGCATTCTTGGCGCGTTTTGTATATATGGCACTTTTTCCTCTTTGTAAAAGATAGATACACAGAGATAGATATTTTTAGATAGAGATATTTTTTTAGGATCTAGATCTTTTTCTTTTTGATCTTCTTCTTTTGGGTTAAGAGTTAGCAATTTAGGGTTAGAAGATAGAAAAAATCAAGAGCAGAAGTAAAGTAGGAGTTAAGTTCAGCAGGAGGAGGTGATATATCTTCCAGATTTTCTTAGTATAGGTGGAGATAATTCAAAGACATTGATTTTCTGTACACTGGTGATCTTGGAAAATTTGTAAATGTTGTTTATCTATTTCACCAACAATAGAAGCAGCCAGATTTAAATCTACTTCATATTGTGCTCCAGAATGGTATTTATCTTGGGTTAATTATTTGATTTGGAAAGCTTTCAAGGAAATGCAGTTTTATCTTATGTTTTGTTTAAATGATGATTTGCAATCTACTGTTAAAATTTTGCACTGTGAATGAAAGAAACTTTGTATTAATTACAACTTAACTTTATTCTACAATTTCAGTTTAGGAATTCCTTGGAAGGTAACAAGTTTGATTATTTGGATGAATCAACATTCCCTTCAGTTTAAAAGTTTTAATCTATCTTTTTCTATTTCTTTAAAACCACCGGTTAAAGTAGGTTTAAATATATGTTTGATCTTATAACAATCCAGAAGTTCAACACCAGCAGGCCCCTTCAACATTATAGCCATATTGACCACTTAGTGAAACTAAAATGTTGTGAACCAACATCAAAGACCTTGGGAGGTGATCAGTTTGGTTGTTGATTGTATTTTTTAGGAGAGGTGAAATATTTCACTTTTATCTTACTTGAATGTTGTGGGTCAACTTGGCACCATCAACAGATTTGGCGCTAGATGGAGGGCTAGAAGAGAAAAATAGATAATATTGGGTTTTTCTCACCAGAAAGGTCCCATAGATTTCTTGAGTTAGCTAAAAACCCACCACCTTTGATAGAACTCAAGATCCCAAAAAGACACAAGATTCGCAAGACTGGGCAACCCTTATACCACCCTTGTCAGCTCTACTCACTCCATAAGGCTTTTCACCAATACCCCGGTGGAGACCTATCAATCCACCACTGAATCCATCTCAAGTGCCATTACAGCTGGTTCAGCCCATCCAACAGCTAGCTCAACCCCCAACAACGTCACCAATGGCATTCTTTATGAATAATCCCTCTCCATTGGGGACTATTCATGGAGGCTTTCATGATATGCCTAAGAATCCTGAGAGATTTTGTCCCAAATACATTCATGGAGAATCAACGAGTGTTGAAGAGCACATACAAGCTTTTAAGGACGCTTGTACCAGAGCGTAGATAGCTCAACATGATGTAGTTTGTAGGTTGTTCCCTTATTCCTTAGGGGATATGGCGTACAACTGGTACCTAAATCTTCCACAAGGTTCTATTCTGAGTTGGAAAAATTTGGAGAATGTTTTCATCAATCAATTCATAGTTTATGTGGATCCAGCCATTTTGTTCCACCAATTTGCTACCATCAGGAAGAAGCCATGTGAATTCCCACCCTTATTCAATACCAGGTTTCAACGAATGTATTAGAGACTGTAGGACCCCTATCTAGTTGCTAAGAATAGTGTCATTCCGACATATTTTTGAGTTATAGACCCTTTGCTTGGCCTATTCCTACAAAGGACTTATTAGCCCGCAGATATTGATTCCCTATCTAAATTCTACCATCTAGCCATCAAGCTGCAACAACAAACTAGCTCTCAACAAGGAAACTTGGGAGGAGGCTTTCCTTCAATGGGGTATCAAATGCCTAACCCAACCCATTTATTGAATACTATCCCAGGGATGTCTCCTTCCCATTATGGACCTATATATAAGTTGCAGACTCAATCTCCTATTCCATTCTTTGCCAATGGACCTCCTGACCTCTTTTAACAATCACAGGCTCATCACGGTCCACATGGTCATCATAACCAAGCTGGAATACCAAATACCATCGGTCAGCCACCTGTTGCTAAGAGTGTTGAGAGTGAAAAGATAGTTCAACTCACAAACGAGGTGGAGACCTTAAAGAAAACTCTGTCGCAAGTCACAAATGATATGGCTCAACTTAAACTAAACCCCTCTCAGAACCAAGGTAATTACCCTAATCACAGTAATAACAATCAGGGTAATTATCCGAACAACTATAATCATAGCTAGAGGAATTATCAATGCCCTAACTTTCCTAACCAAGGCTATGAAAATAAAAAATAGAGGATATAACTAGAGGCCAAATAACAACCAACAATGGAATACAGGGCCAAATTACGGTGGGGTTCCTCATAATTATCAAGCTAATGAGGATAGGCCACATGTTGCGAACATGGCTTACCTCAATTTTATGACCAACTGGTGTAGGTTGCATGATACTACAACTAATTCTAAGGTAAACTGCCCTGAAATTGAGAAGGTCATGAAGATGGAATAGGCAGATACCCAAATGTTCCAAGGGAATTCAAATAAAGGAGGTGACTCAGTGGATACATCTATGGCGTATGACCTCTTCGAAGAAGAACCTTCATTCTCAATGTAGAATGATAATGAACTAGAGGAAGATGCGTATGATTCCCAAGCCTTTTAGAAAAAGGGAGGACACTTTTTTAGAAATCAGAATAAGGGTCTGTTCACTACATTAGTACCCCCTAACCATATGGTGCCTCCAAATCAGGGTGCTGATAATAACCCTCCTCCACCAAAAGGTCTACTCGACTCCCATAATAAAGGTAATTCATCTGGTGTCTTCAAATGTAACACAAGCTATAACATAGAATTTGATATTGTTTATGATATGGAGAAACATAAAACGTCTTTATCATACTTTGACATCCTAAAGTGGTGCCTTTCCTAATGAGAGATAGTGTTGAAAGCTTTGGAAGAAGCTGATAAATCAAAAGGGAAAACCAAGGTAGCACCCGCTGCAAACATGAACGCAGATTTGTATAGAAGCAAATTAGGTACCCCACCATTTCTTTTAAGTTTGAGAATATGTGGGAAGAATCTACATAATTGTCTACTAGATTCAGGAGCTTCTGGCAATGTTATGCCATTTTCTATATGCGAGAAATTGGGATTGAACCCTGTCCAAACAAACAAGAAGGTCATCCAACTCGATAAAACAGAGGTTAATGTAATTGGAGAATTGAGAAATATACATGTGCAAGTAGGGTCTAACCCTAGGATTTTAACCAATATGGATATTCAAGTAGCAGACATTCCCAAGACTTATGGTATTGTGTTGAGCAGAGATTTAATGAAGAGTATAGGGGGATACCTCTCCCTTGACTTTTCACACATGTGGCTACCATGGAGCCCGGAGTTCCTACACAGATTAGGATTGAGAGTGAACCTCGCCTCAAACATATCATCACTGAATATGACTATCCCAATGAGGTAGCTTAGTTTGAAACCGAGATAGGGGTTTATAAAAGAGAGGAAATTTTGACCTTTGCGGTTCTTGATTGTAAAGATTTTTTAATGCAAAAATTCCTTGATCCCATGATTAATGTAAACCAACAGGTATTGATTAGGAAGCTGCAATAGGATCAGCTGGTCTTAGGGGAAGATATCGATTTGCGGAGTCTCCTACTCCCTAATTGGTGCAGGATACACTACCAAGATCATTTGGAATTGACCTGCTAACCCTGCATTGGTGTTTTAAATCATGTTTCCCAAACCGAAGAGACCCGCCCAAGTCACCTTGAGGCCGCTTCAGATCACTTCTCATTTGAAGCCAAAAATGCAATAATGTTAACTAGGGATAATATACCTTCAAAGGAAGTCCCTCCTCAAACTGAACCTACCCCAGTCTCAATACTGGACCAATGTAGTTATGATGAACAACCACAAGGTTTGTTTGATATCCCTGGACTCACAAGTATACCAAAACCCAAGGGATTAATCAAAAATACAAGTGACTGGTAGAAAGATATCCTAGGAATACATGATATACCTGACCAGGTATCAAAAATTGTACCTAATGAGTATTAAACCCCCATTCCCAATATTTGATGCAAAAGATCAGGTAGCCTCACCTATGGTTCATCTTATCCAAACACCTGCAACAACCTCAAAGGGATCAACCCCAACTCATGATCAACTATGGACCCTCACGTTTGATGGATCCAAATCTAAAACAGGTTGTGGCATTGGAATTGAGTTAACCAGCCCAAAAGGGAAAACATTTTTTGCTTCTTACAGGTTGTAGCTTAGATGCACTAACAATATAGCAGAATATGAAGCATTAGCTTGGGGACTGATGTTGGCGCATCAAAAGAAAGTCACTGCCTTGGTAGTTAAAAGAGATTCATAAGTGATTATCAAGCAAGTACGCAATCAGTACACATGTCATAATAAAAGGCTGGCAGCTTATAGAAATCGGGTATGGAACCTGATCAAAGACTTTGATGCTTTTGGGATTAGTTTAATTCCTAGAGAGAAGAATCAAATAGTTGATTCATTAGTTGTTGCTGCAAGTACCCTGGAGCCCATGCAAGAATCCAAGCTAAAGAGGTTCTCAGTAGAATTGATATCCACCCCAGTTATTCCTGATAATGTCAAAAACTTTCAAGTCTTCAACGATGATCAACATATCCTTGTTTTTCTAGCAAGCTTAGATGTTTTTGAAGGACATATCATCAATGATTCCAATAGGGATCAAGGAGACTGGGACCCCGAAGACAGTGATACAGAAGGTGTCCTCAATTTAAAAAGTAATAGCATTCCTAAGGGAATGGTGGCCTTAGAAAGGATTTTTTATTTAGACCCAAGGGCTTGGGAGAAGGTGTCAACCGAAGATAAAGGAGGTGAATATGAAACTGTTAACCTAGCTGATTCTAGCTCTGAAAGAAATGTTTACATAGGGAAAGCCTACCTTGAAGCAATCAGAAAAGATATACTCAGGGCACTAAAGAAACATTTTGTTGCAATTTCTTGGAGGTATGAAGATCTAAAAACATTTGATACTTCTGTGATAACTCATACTATTCCTTTGAAGCATGAAGCTAGACCATTTTGGCAGAAACAACATCCTGTAAACGCCCTGATTGAACCACTGATCTTTAAGGAAGTTCAGAAATTACTTTTTGCAAGAATAATCTTCCCTGTACAACATTCAACATGGGTGGCTAACTTGGTTCCAGTTCGTAAGAAGAATAGAGAGATCTGGCTATGTGTAGATTTTAGGAATATGAATAGAGCTTTAGAAAAAGACAACTACCCACTCCCTTCTCTGGACGAAGTCTTGCAAACTATTGAAATGGGTCTCAGATGATGTCATTCCTGGATGGCTATTCCGAGTACAATTAGGTGATCATTAATTATGAAGATAGAATGAAGACAACCTTCACCACTAAGTGGGGAACATTTTCTTACAAGAGGATGCCATTTGGTTTGATAAACGCTGGAGCAACCTTTCAGCGTGCCATGGACGTAGTGTTCAAATATTTGATATGTAAATGCATCATCGTTTATATAGATGACCTAAAAAGTATTCTCTAAAGATAGACTAAACCATGCTGCAAACATGGCTAAAGTTCTTGAAATATGTATCTGATATGGTGTCTCTTTGAATCCTAAAAAGTGTGTGTTCGGGGTTTGTGAAGGGAAACTTTTGGGACACATAATCTCGAAAAGAGGGATATCAATAGATACAGACCGAGTTGAGTTTATTTTAAAGTTAACCATACCAGAAAGTAAGAAGGAGATGAGATATTTCTTTGGAAAGATCAACTTTGTGAGAAAGTTTATCACAGGTTTTGTAGAGATTGTTAAACCCTTGAACGAAATGATGAAAAAAGATGCTAGAATAGAATGGAGTAATGAGGCAAATGCTACTTTTTCTCAGGTTAAGCAATCCATTTCAGAAGTGCCAGTCCTCACCAGTCCTGACTACTTGAAGCCATTTTATATTTATTCTTTTTCCTTTGAACACTTGTGTGCAGCTGTCCTGACACAATGAAGAGAGGAAGGGGATGAAAGGCCAATTTCCTTCACGAGTTCTCCATTTAAGAATGTTGAAGTCAAGTACCAACCTCTTGAGAAACAAGCTTTTGCGTTGGTTAGAGATGTCAAGAAGTTCAGGCACTATATCCTTCGAAGTCAGATTATTGTTGTAGTTCCTGTTGCTGCTGTGAAGTCTCTACTTATGTAGAGCGAGTTGGGAGAATGAAGGGGGAAATGGATGGCTATTTTGTAGGAGTTCGATCTAGAGATTCTCCCTATGAAACTTGTCTGAGGTCAAGGCCTGTCTAAATCAATGGCGGATGTTGGTGAGAACATTATTTGCCAGCAATACACAACACAGTCTGTTTCTAATGACCCTTGGTATGCCGATATTATTTATTTCATGCTCAATAATTGGTGCCCAAAGGGTATGAGTACAACTCAGAGGAGAGCACTAAGAATGAAAATCTCTCATTATATGCTCAAAGGAGGATTTTTATACAGAAATAATTTTGAGGGAGTTTACCTACAATGTCTTGATCAGCAAGAAGCTAGGCACATAATTGCTGAATTTCATTGGAAACATGGCATGGGTCATGGTTCTGCAGATTCTTTAGCACATCAGATTCTCATATCTGGTTATTATTGGCCATGTGTGTTTAAGGATTCCCACCAACATGTAAGGACATGTCATGTATGTCAAATTTATGCATCAAGAGAGCACCACTAAAGCATGCCATTGCAGCTTGTTTATGAGGTAAGGCCATTTGCCCGATGGGCGTTTGATTTTATTTGGGTAATTAACCCAAATTTTTCTGTAGGACACAAATTCATTTTGACTGCCACAGATTATTGCACAAGATGGACAGAAGCTATACCCTACAAGAATAACACAACCGAGGTAGTAATCAAGTTCCTCACCTAATGCATCACAAATAGGTTTGGAATACCCTTTGCACTGGTATGTGATAATGACCTTGCCTTTTCTTCTCTCAAGTTTATATCATGGGCTTATGATCATAAAATTGTTTTAAAGTATTCTTCAAACTATTATCCACAAGGAAATGGAGTTGCAGAGTCTACCAATTAGAATCTCCTAGGAATAATAAAAATACTATTAGAGAACAATCCTAGGGACTGGCATACCCAGTTAAGATTTTCTTTATGGGCAGATAGGACTAGGATCAAGGCTGCTTTAAAGACTTCACCATTTAAGCTAGTATATGGCCAAGAGCCCATGTTCCCTATTCACTTGCAAATACCTATTCTTAAGTTTATGGAAGAATTTTACTCTAGTGATGATAGGATTGAAGTAAGGTTAGTCAGCTTGTTGAAAATAGAAGAGCAGAGAGATGATGCCTTGCAACAATTCTTTAAGCACCAGGCTGTTGTCAAATGTTGGTTTGACAAAAGAGTCAAAATCAAGGCTTTCAGAATATCAGACCTTGTGTTGCTATGGGATAAGGCTAACAAAAAGAAAGGTGATCACCAGAAGTTTCATAAGCTTTGGTTGGGTCCCTATCAAATTGTTGAAATCCTAGGAGAAAATGCTTTTCGGCTAAGTGGTTTAACGGGAGAACCTGTTCCATCGCCTTTCAATCGAAAGTTTCTTAAACATTACTTTGGATCTTGAAAGTTTGATATTTTTGTTGGGTTGTACATGTGTGTAAATAAGTTTGCTCTGCTTGTTCGTCATTTTGTTGTTTTCCTTGTTTGCCTTTTCTTTTGTTCCTTTGCTTGTTGTTCCTTTGTTTTTCTTTGTGGGGACCTTCGTTTTATGCATTTGTAAGGGGGTTGTTATCTAAATTATACTTTGGTTATTAGGAGAGAAGTTGGTTAAATAGATATTTTCAAGTTTTCTGATTACATGATTTTGTCCTAAATTCGTTGTTTTATGTCCATTCAATAAGAGTTGTGGAAAGTTTTGAAAACAAGGTGCAAAGTAAACAATCTCCATTAACTACGATTGAATCTACCACAAATCAATAGAAGCATCTCCTTTTGTAAAGTTACATCTGTCTTAGGACGATAGTGTTGCAAGATTTGAGTGAAAATTTTGATTCCCCAGATGTTGTTATGAGATCCACGGTAGTTTTCAACCCATAATAGATGTCAGACATCTGACATATTGAGAAAGAATTGAATGAAATATCTGAAACTCCAAGAGAAAAAAGAAAAAAAGAGAGAACTATCTAAGAAAAGAAAACTCAATATGAATGGGTGATTCCAGTATCTCTACCGGGGCTATGGATGCCTAACTGGTAGTAGAGCAATGCTGTGAGAAAACTAGAGGTATCTCCGTTGGAGCTATGGACGCTTGACTGGTAGCGGAGTAACGCCGAGGATATCATTGCACAAAAGCTAAAGGGTATCAACTCATGTAGTTCAAATCTTGCATATTATTGTTCAAAAGATGAGGAAAACTTTGTAGAAGGGTGATGCACCATCAAGCACACACATAGATTCAGGGGTAGCCAGTGTTGGTTTACATTTCAGATTCTAACTCAACCTTGGTTGTTAAAACTAACATAACTCAAATTATGCTGTACATAAATCAGGAGTTCTTAGTGACTGAATCCTTCGATTTCTTGAAAATGGTTAAACCATTTTTCTCAGCCAGGTCGCTAATTGTTATTCCTTGCATAACCATCCCATTTTAAGCTTGTTTAAAATAGACCCCCCTTGTTCTATTTTGTTTCCTTTAACCTTTTTTTTTCTTCCTTAGGCATTTTCAGTTTTGTTCTAGCGGATGCGGAACCGAGACCGAAACCGAACTTTGGAAATTCCTCTAAGTTCTGGTTTCCATTCCGTTCCCGGTTCCAGTTCCACCCCTTTGTACTTGTTCTTTTTTTTCTAGCAGGCACAGGACATAGAATGAAACTGAACTTTAGAACTTTTTTTGAAGTTCCAGGTTTCGATTCCGTTCTGGTCCCAGTTCCGCCAGTCTTATTTTTTTGCTTTTCCTTTGTCCTTTGTTTTTGGTCATGGGGTGTTTTCTCCCCATTTTTTTCTTCTTTCTCTCCTTTTTCCTCGTTGTCTCTTTGTATGTTGTCGGAGGTGGGGTCAGGATGGAATCCATACCTAAAAATTTGAAAAGTTTCATCGTCGGATTTGGTTATGTTCCAGCCCCCATTGTGGTTCGCCCAGGATCGGTTTTTGCTCTGATCCCACTTGCATTGTTTCTGTGTTTTTTCCTTGTGTTTGGTCTCTTTTGTGGGGCTGGGTTCAGGATAGATTTGGGATATGAAATTGTTACCAATTTCACTTTCCTCATCTGGTTCCGACTCCACCCACGCTGATAGGGAGTGGGGTTGGAGGAACCAATCACTAGTTCCTGCTCTAGGTCTTTCCTTATAAGACCTCCTTGGTGCTTGGCTTCACCAATATAACTTATAGGCCCCTATTCATGACTAGGTGCCCCTGGTTTGTCTGACCAACCCCTCTCCTATCAACATGTTGTCCTTCTACCAAGCTAACCTTGGTGCTTCGCCACATTCTCTCCATTGGCCCTTACTCTTCCTTAAAGACCAAATACCCTCAACCTTCTACTAGATTCTTGCAGGGGTGAGAGGTGTTATAAAGCTTTCAAAATGATCAAACTAGGGTTCCTGTTCCAACACAAGACTCCGACCTTCCATCGCTCTCATCAAAATTTCACCTAGGGTTTGGAAAGGGCTACAAGCCTAAGCCCCAATTAGGCCTCTGAATAGGGATAAAATGAAAATTTCTTTAAAACCCATTAGAGAATTAGGTTCTTTGTTAAGAATATGTGGTTCTCATGCCTATGCCTCCAATATTTTTAGGGTTTTAGCCCTGTACAGGCCGTACACTGTCCATATACAAAAATGGTCAAGAACCCTAGGGTTTTAAACTACTCAAAGTTGTTTTTAGACTGTCAAAAAGTTCTCCTACTAAATGAATTGATAAACCATCTTCCTGATCACCATGCTTATTCAAAACCTCCCCCTAATTACTCCAAAAAGAATCTCTCCAAGATCTCGTTTCCCCTACAAGTTATGGACCTTTTACTTCAAGTCTGCCCCAACCGGACCTACACTGGCTCGCCTAGGGCATCATCATGCTGGCAGCTCCTGCACTCAAAAAAAACCTACAAACTACCATATTTACAATGAGGGAGCCTAGACACAAATCCCAAAATGTCGTACAATTTGTACAGTGGGAAGGTTCCCTAGGACTCCATTCTTCCAAAACTGCCTGTTACAGGCCTAAAAAGACAGAAAAGAAACTATATACAAACAAAAGATGCAAATGATTTACAAAAACAAAAAGATTGGTGCACTAAGCTTGCTCAATATAAATACTACATACTACAACCGAAACAACAGCCGAGTCACTCCATTAAAGCTCAAAATAAATGCAAAACACAGGAAAACTGTATCTCCAAATGTTGTTTCCTTTAGCTTTACAAATTGTCACCCTAACAAAATGCCTCCAACCCTATCTCATGGTCGAAGCATACCTTAAATAGGCAAAACAAACAACTTAGATGCTTGGGTCGAGCTCCTAGGTGACCTAATGGTGAGTGTTATAAAACCCACTGTGTTTTCTAACCCCTTGTCAACTTTTGACAACTTAGCAAATTGATATTGCAAAACTATTTAACACTCGTCACCTTCTTTCCCATAGTTCAAAAAAATTCCCAAAAACCCAACACAATGGTCAACATGACCTTATGAAAACAAAAACCAAAATTGAGCCTCTAGGTTTTTTCTTTACCTAGGAAACTGCCTGTTGCTCCTTAGGTGCTCCTGCACCATTCTCCCCCTCTCAGCACAAAAAAAAGGAATTTTAGGAGAGATCAAAGACATATCAATGCCTTACTTCTTAAATTCTGCTTCTTCTACCCAGGTAGCTTCAAATTCATTTATGTTCTTCCATTTGACAAGATGCTCCATGTACACCTTGTGCCTTGTAGCCTTCTTCACTCTTGACTCCAAGATTTTCCCTACTTGTAGCTTGTCTAGAGTTGGTATGGACATGTTGCTAATTTCCTTGAAGATCTCCTTATTGTCCTAATCCAAATCCTTGACTGTCCCTCTATACTTGATCAAATCAGTAACATTGAATACTGGTGAGATGCCTAGATTAGTAGGTAACTCCACCTTGTATGCATTTTGCCCATACTTGGCCAATATCTTGCAGGGTCCTACTCTTTTCATTTGTATCTTGGTTGACATCCCTTTCTACAACCTTGATTTGTTAAGGTGGACCATAACATAGTCCCCTACTTGAAATTGCACATCTTTCCTTGACATATCTGCCTTCTCCTTCACTTTTTGTGTAGCCTCAGTAACTATCCTCTTGACCTTTTCCTGAATCTCTTTCATGGTCTGAGTGAAGTCTTCTGCATGCCCACTCCTATTCTCCATAGATCCAAGGTCTCTGAGTTCACAAATGCCTCTTGGGTGCATCCCATACACAACCTCAAAAGGACTTTTCCCTGTAGTCCTATTGACACTATCATTGTAAGCATACTCAGCTTGGGAAATAATCATATCCCATGTCTATCCATATTCCTTGGTTAGACACCTTAAAAAATTACCCAACACTCTGTTAACCACCTCTGTTTGACCATTGGTCTGAGGATGGTAAGCTGATCCAAAGGACAAATTTGTACCCAATCTGCTCCATAGAGTCTTCCAAAAATGACTCATGAACTTCACATCTCTGTCAGAAACAATGCTTAGAGGCAAGCCATGGATCCTTACAACCTCCTTGAAGAAAATATGAGCTATCTAGTTGGCATCATGAGTAGTTTTGCAAGGAATGAAGTGACTCATCTTGCTAAATCTGTCCACTACTACATAAACACTGTCAAAACTAGTCTTGGGAAGACCTACCACAAAATCCATGCTCACACACTCCCATGGTCTGTTAGGAATGGGCAGGGGTTGATATAAACCAGCATTGCTAGCTCCTCCCTTAGCTTTCATGCATACAACACACTGTTCCACATACCTTCTAACATCTCTTGCCAACTTAGGCCAGTAATAGAACCTTTGTACTAGCTCTATGGTCTTATTGATGCCAAAATTCCCACTAAGACTACCATTATGCTTTTCTTGAATCAGATTTTCCCTCATAGACCCTCTTGGAACACATAACTGACTGCCCTTAAACAACAACCCACTTTGCAATGTATACTTAGAATATTGGCTATGAAAATGATTCTCAAAATCAGAACATACCTTGTAAGCTTCTGAGAAGTCTTCATCTTCACCATAGAGGTCTTTGAAACTCTCTAACCCAATGCTCTTTAGTTGTATCTCTTGCACTGTTAGCAACCTTTTTCTTAATGCATCTGCAACCTTGTTCATTTGTCCCTTCTTGTGCTTGATAGTGAATGTGAAGGCTTGGATGTATTCCATCCATTTCAAATGCCTATTACTTAACTTCTCTTGGGTGTTGATATAACTAAGTGCCTGGTTATCAGTAAAGACCACAAACTCTTTGGGTAACAAATAATGCCTCCACTTCCTAAGGGACTGCACTAAAGCATATCATTCTAGATCATAGGTAGAGTAATTTTGCTTGGCTTCATTGAGCTTTTCACTAAAGAAGGCCATAGGCCTACCTTCTTGACTAAGTACTCCTCCTACTGCTACTCCACTTGCATCACACTCAACTATGAACAACTTGTCAAAACTAGGCAATAATAGAATAGGTTGAGTTGCCACTTCTTGTTTCAGTTTCTCAAACCCTTTATCAGCCTCT
This sequence comes from Sequoia sempervirens, assembly GCA_007258455.2. NCBI lineage: Eukaryota > Viridiplantae > Streptophyta > Pinopsida > Cupressales > Cupressaceae > Sequoia > Sequoia sempervirens. The sequence continues at coordinate 6,635,976 of VDFB02072274.1, read as the reverse complement.
TGAGTCCACTTAAACTTTGTTTTCAGACCACCTTTGATAGTATCTAGGATTGGTGCACATATACCACTAAATTTCCTTATGAATTTTCTATAGAATTGAGCCAATCCATGAAAACTCCTTACCTCTATTGCTGTGGTTGGTGTAGCCCAGTTTAGGATGGCTTCCACCTTGCTGGGATCCATCTTTAATGAGCTTTTGGATACTACAAAACCTAGATACACAAGCTCTTGCTTGAAGAACTCACACTTCTCAAGGTTGATTGCCAACTTCTCCTCTTGCAACCTTTTAAGAACCATCTCCACATGCTTCAAGTGTTCTTTTGCTGTCTTACTGAAAATCAGTATGTCATCAAGATATACTACCACAAATATCCCTGTGAAATCCTTAAGCACTTCATTCATTAGTCTCATAAACATGCTAGGGGCATTTGAGAGGCCAAATGGCATCACTTTCCACTCATATAACCCATCATTTGTCTTAAAAGTTGTCTTCCACTCATCACCATCCTTAATTCTGATTTGATGATACCCGCTCTTGAGATCCAACTTTGTGAAGAACTGAGCACCTCCAAGACAATCCATCAGGTCTTCAATTCTAGGAATAGGAAACCTATACCTAATGGTGATCCTATTTATTGCCCTAGAATCAGTACAAAGTCTCCACTTACCTCATTTCTTTGTTGCTAAAACCACTGGTACTGCACAAGGGTTGATGCTCTTTTGAATCAATCCTTGATCCAATAATTCTTGCACTTGCCTAGCTACCTCTAGGTTCTGATCTGGTGTAAGCTTCTATGCTGCTTTGTTAGGCAAAGAAGCCCCTGGTATAAAGTCAATTTGATGACTTATAGCTCTCTTTGGACTCGGTAAAGTTGCAGGTGTACCATCACTAACTATGCTCTTGTATTTATCAAGCAACCTTTGGACTGCTTCTAGTAAGACTGTCTTTTTATGTTTGTCTTCCTCTTTAGGCTACAACACAACCACATATCCTTCATTCCCTTGGTGTAGGTCTTTAAGGAACTCCTTACCACTGCTCAACATGATGTTTGGTGCCTTTGATTGTCCTTCATCTTCTTCTGTCAATGACTGCAACTTGAAGGTTCTTCCATCCTTCTTGAATGAGATGGTGTTCTCTTTCCCATCATAAATGGAACTTCTGTCATATTGCCATGGTCTTCCCAGTAGTAGATGGCATGCATCCATGGGTAATACATCACAAATTAGCTTGTCCTTATACCCTCCAATGGAAAACTCCACCGTTACCTGCTCATTAACCAAAACACTCTGCCCTTTATTTAGCCATGTGACTTTGTAAGGGTTATTGTGAGGTACCTTCTCCAATTTTAGTTTAGTTACTGCCTCCTCTGAGATTATATTGTCTGTTGAACCTGAATCTACAATGAATTTGCACACTTTTCCAAGTATCTTGCATCTTACTCTAAAAAGAGCTCTTCTTTGTTTAGGTTCCTCCTTAACTGGCTGTCTGATCAGAACTCTGTTAAACATCAAATTCTCTCCTACCTCAGATTCTATATAACTGATCTCAAATGCTTTAGGACTCATGGTGTCCTCTTGTGCATAGGCCACTCTCTTTTCATTGCTTGATGAGGAAGCTTTCTCTGGGCATCTATAAGCAGGGTGACCTATTTGATTGCAATGGTAACACTTCATGTTTGCAAAATAAGAATTGCTTCTGCCTGCTACTCTTCCTCTATTTGAACCTCCTTGAGGTCCCCTTCCTCTGTTGAATCCTCCTCTTGAAGATGTTTCACCTCCATGCTCAGTGAGTTTTTATTCTCCTTGATTTCTTTGGTCATTACCTCTACCTTGGTAACCACCACGATGTCCTCTTTGATCTCTTTGATCTCTGCCTTTGCCTCTACCCTTAGAAGACTGATCTTACTTCCTCTTGTTCCTTTCCTCAATCTTTATGGCCAACTGATAACATTGATGTACTATTTTAGGACTCAAAAGAGCCATCTCCTCTTGAATGTTCCATTTCAAGCCATTAAGATACCTAGCCACTTTGAGGCTCTCATCTTCTGTCACATTAGACCTCATACAAATTTTTTGGAACTCTTCAATATAGGTGTTTACATCTTGGTCTTTCTGCCTTATACTTTTCCTCTTCTTATGCAATTGAATCTCATAGTCATCTGGCATGTAGGCTTCCTTTACCTTAGCAACCATTCCTTTCCAAGTTGATATGGGTTGTTTTCCTTCTTTTTCCCTTTCTGTCTGAATAAACTTCCACCATGTCAAGGTTGATCCTCTCAATCTTGACTTAGCAACCTTCACCTTCTGAGCTTCAGTGACTCGATCACACTCAAAATGATTCTCCATGCCTTCTATCCAATCCATGACTAGGTCTGCTTCCATCTTTCCACTAAAAAGTGGTATACCTTCAAGTGATTTTCCACTCAAGGCTTTCAATGCCTTCAAGAAAGGCTCCTCCTTCAAATCAGGGTCAGGTTCAAGGGTCTTATCTTCCTCTACAACCACTTCTTTTGGAATTCTTCTCTCAAACTGTCCACTCCTCACTGCTGCCTCAAGCTGGGCTATCCTTTCCCTCAGTTGCCTATTGTCTTCCTCCTACTCTTCAACCATCTTGGCCAATTGTGCATTTTTCACCATGATGGTAGTATAACTTGACTCAACCTCTGACATATATTACTCTTTCCCAAATCTTTTGCTCACTCTGATACCAATCTGATAGGGAGTGGGGTTGAAGGAACCAATCACTAGTTTATGCTCTAGGTCTTTCCTTATAATACCTCCTTGGTGCTTGGCTTCACCAATCTAACCTATAGGCCCCTACTCATGACTGGGTGCCCTTGGTTTGTCTGACCAACCCCTTTCCTATCAAAATGTTGTCCTTCTACCAAGCTAACCTTGGTGCTTCGTCACATTCTCTCCATTGGCCCTTACTCTTCCTTAAAGACCAAATACCCTCAACCTTCTACTAGATTCTTGCAGGGGTGAGAGGTGTTATAAATATTTCTAAATGATTAAACTAGGGTTCTTGTTCCAACACAAGACTCCAACCTTCCATCGCTCTCATCAAACTTTCACCTAGGGTTTGGAAAGGGCTACAAGCCTAAGCCCCAATTAGGCCTCTGAACAGGGATAAAATGCAAATTTCTTTAAAACCCATCAGAGACTTAGGTTCTTTGTTAAGAATTTGTGGTTCTCATGTCTCTGCCTCCAATATTTTTAGGGTTTTAGCCCTGTACAGGCCGTACACTGTCCATATACAAAAATGGTCAAGAACCCTAGGGTTTTAAACTACTCAAAGCTATTTTTAGACTGTCAAAAAGTTCTCCTACTAAATGAATTGATAAACCCTCTTCCTGATCACCATGCTTAGTCAAAACCTCCCCCTAATTTCTCCAAAAAGAATCTCTCCAAGATCTCATTTCCCCTGCAAGTTATGGACCTTTTACTTCAAGTCTGCCCCAACCGGACCTGCACTGGCTCGCCTAGGGCATCATCATGCCGGCAGCTCCTGCACTCAAACAAAACCTACAAACTACCATATTTACAATGAGGGAGCCTAGACAAAAATCCCAAAAGGCTATACAATTTTTATGGTGGGAAGGTGCTCTAGGACTCCATTCTTCCAAAACTGCCTGTTACAGGCTTGAAAAGACAGAAAAGAAACTATATACAAACAAAAGATGCGAATGATTTACAAAAACAAAAGGATTGGTGCACTAAGCTTGCTCAATGTAAATACTACATACTACAACCAAAACAACAACTGAGTCACTCCATTAAAGCTTAAAATAAATGCAAAACACAGGAAAACTATATCTCCAAATGCTGTTTCCTTCAGCTTTAGAAATTGTCACCCTAACAAAATGCCTCCAACCCTATCTCATGGTTGAAGCATGCCTTAAATAGGCAAAAAAAACAACTTAGATGCTTGGGTCGAGCTCCTAGGTGACCTAATGGTGAGTGTTATAAAACCCACTGTGTTTTCTAACCCCCTGTCAACTTTTGACAACTTAGCAAATTGATATTGCAAAAATATTTAACAATTGTCACCTTCTTTCCCATAGTTCAAAAACATTCCCAAACACCCAACACAATGGTCAACATGACCTTATGAAAATAAAAACCAAAATTGAGCCTCTAGGTTTCTTCTTTACCTAGGAAACTGCCCGTTGCTCCTTAGGTACTCCTGCACCACATGCCCTGCTACTGTCTCAGTTCCTTCACCTTTTGTGGATGCAAAGTCAGAATGTTGGCTAAACTTGGAAGTGTTGGTTATTTCCATGTTTTGTTCCCGCTCTGACTCTGGTCCCGGTTCTAGTTTCATTTTGGCTCTCCCCCGCTGATTTTAAAGGTAAGTATGTTTCTAGTTTAGATTTGGTTCCACCTCCACCAGAGTTGAGTTTATTTTTGCTAAGTAATTGAATGAAAGATATATGAAAGGAAGGACGAATGATGATGTTTCTATGCTTTAGAGGACTAATGAAGGCATTGTTTTGCAGGGTTAAAGCATGTCGAGAGCATCTAATGCCGCTTCACAGGAAGTCAGCCCGTGAAAAGGTTCTAGAATGAGAGGAAAGTCATTCAAGAAAAATTGCATGTAGGTGAGACACTAGCTGTGTCTCCTCGATGCTACAATGCTCATTGGCAAGATTATCGACATAACTTACAACTATCGGCAAGAGGTCATAACAAGCTGTAGGAGTCATACCGATATCCAAGGTCGTCACCAACACAATCGCCATCGGCAAGATCGGCGGGACCTCTCACCTAAGTCCATAGTAGACTCATCGGCAAGACTTCAACAATCACTATGACTTCCAGTGAGCTTCCAGGTCACACCTCTCCCCAATGCTACCTGCTGCCAGGAGTCTCATCAAAGACATCCTTGTGAATAACCATCGGCGAGACATACACTGTCGGGATGAGTCATTCTGAAAGTTCACATTTCTCCCCAACTCCACTCATTGCCAAGAGATCTCCTTAGGCGAAGAGAGGTAGCAAAACTCATAGCAACAGAAAAGTCTCAATGATAACTCCAGTCGGTAAGACAAAAACAAGGTCTTGGCGACCTAAGCATTCCACAAGGTTACACTGCTGCTAGTCGGCCAGACAGACAACATGTCACACCGACTTTGCTTTTTCAGAGGTTTCACGAGACACATTTTCCAACAATGTTCACTAGCAAGAGTAGGTGGACATGAATGGAGATACCCCTAGAACATTCAAAGCAGCTCTGCAGGAGCAGTTTTTGAGGTCAAAGTTGGAACACGTGGAGTCTTAATGGCGGACTCGAAGGCTGGGAGTTGATGACAATGGTTGTAAAAGATCTGGAAACTATGCCTGGGAGCGATCTTTCACCAACATGAACAGAGTATATGCGTTTAATGCATCATTGACTTTGTTCAAACCTGTTTCTATAACTGACTTATTTTATAAAACCTAAAACAGGGGCCAATGCATTTTTGGCGCGTTTTCTATATATGGCACTTTTGCCTCTTTGTAAAAGAGAGACACACATAGATAGATATTTTTAGATAGAGATATTTTTTAGGATCCAGATCTTTTTCTTTTTGATCTTCTTCTTTTTGGTTAAGAGTTAGCAAGTTAGGGTTAGAAGATAGAAAAACTCAAGAGGAGAAGAAAAGTAGGAGTTAAGTTTAGTAGGAGGAGGTGATGTTTCTTCTAGATTTTCTTAGTATAGGTGGAGATAATTTGAAGAGATAGATTTTATGTACACTAGTGATCTTTCTAGATTTGTAAATGTTGTTTATCTCTTTCACCAATAGTAGAAGTAGCCAGATTTAAATCTACTTCATATTGTGCTCCATAATGGTATTTATCTTGGCTTAATTATTTGATTTGGAAAGCTTTCAAGGAATGAAGTTTTATCTTATGTTTTGTTTAAATGATGATTTGCAATCTATTGTTAAAAGTTTGCACTGTGAATGAATGAAACTTTGTATTAATTACAAGTTAACTTTATTCTATAGTTTCAGTTTAGGAGCTCCTTGGATGGTAACAAGTCTGATTAGTTGGATGAATCAACATTCTCTTTAGTTTAAAAGCTTTAATATATCTTTTTTTGTTTCTTTAAAACCACCAGTTTAAGTAGGTTTAAATATATGTTTGATCTTATAACAATGCAAAAGCTCAATACCAACAGGCCCCTTGAACATTATAGCCATATTGACCACTTAGTGAAACAACAACATTGTGAACCAACATCAAAGACCTTAGGAGGTGATCAATTCGGTTGTTGATTGTATTTTTTAGGAGAGGTGAGATATTTCACTTTTATCTTACCTGCATGTTGTGGCTCAACTTGGCACCATCAATAGATCTGGTGCTAGAAGGAGAGCCACAAGAGAAAACTAGATAATACTAGGTTTTTCTCACCAGAAAGGTCCCATAGAGTTCTTCGATCAGTTGAAAACCCACCACCTTTGATAGAACTCAAGACCCCAACAAGACACAAGATTCACAAGACTGGGGCAACCCTTATACCACCCTTGCCAGCTCCACTCACTCCACTGGGCTTTTCACCAATACCCTAGTGGAGACCTGTTAATCCACCACCGAATCCATCTCAAGTGCCATTACAACTGGTTCATCCCATCCAACAGTTGGCTCAGCCCCCACCAGTGCCACCAATGGCATTCTTTATGAATAATCCCTCTCCATTGGGGACTATTCTTGGAGGCTTTCATGATATGCCTAAGAATCCTGAGAGATTTTGTCCCAAATACATTCATGGTGAATCAAGGAGTGTTGAAGAGCACATACAATCTTTTAAGGACACTTGTACCAGAGCCCAAATAGCTCAACATGATGTAGTTTATAGCTTGTTTCCTTATTGCTTAGGGGATATGGCGTACAACTGGTACCTAAATCTTCCACAAGATTATATTATGAGCTGGACAGATCTGGAGAATGCTTCAATCAATCAATTCAGAGTTTATGTGGATCCAACCATTTTTTTCCACCAATTTGCTACCATCAAGAAGGAGCCATGTGAATCCCTACCCTTGTTCAGTACCAGATTTAAACGAATGTATAGGAGACTGGAAGACCCCTATCTAGTTGCTAAGAATAGTTCCATTCAGGCATATTTTAGAGTCATAGACCTTTTGCTTGGCCTATTCCTACAAAGGACTTGTCAGCCCTCAGATATTGATTCCCTATCTAAAGTCTATCATCTAGCCATCAAGCTGCAACAATAAACTAGCTCTCAACAAGGAAACTTGGGAGGAGGCTTTCCTTTAATGGGGTATCAAATGCCTAACCCATTTATTGAATACTATCCCAGGGATGTCTCCTTCCCATTATGGACCTATATCTGAGTTGCAGACTCAATCTCCTATTCCATTCTTTGCCAACGAAGCTCCTGACCTCTTTCAACAATCACAGGCTCATCACGGTCCACATGGTCATCATAACCAAGCTGGAATACCAAATCCCATCAGTCATCCACCTATTGCTAAGAGTGCTAAGAGTGAAAAGAGTTAAACTCACAAACGAGGTGGAGACCTTAAAGAAAACTCTATCTCAAGTCACAAATGATATGGCTTAGATTAAACTAAACCCCTCTCAAAACCAAGGTAATTACCCTAATTAGAGTAATTACAATCATGTGAATGTTGCACTTTTCAAAAAAGAAAAAAAAATCTATTTGTTTGGTGTAGTGTATTGTCCTCTTGGGTTTCATGGCGGGGCGTTACAATGTTGGTAGGCAATTCAAATATTAGTTAAAATAATATAGAATGCTAAGAGAATAAAAAATTATAAGATAGAATGAGATTCTATGAGTTTATAATTTAACGAAGATGAATGTAGGGAGATAAGGGAGTTAAGTGGTCTTTCAAGTTTTCTCCAGAGAAGTTAAAATAGATCACCTAGGTAGGTAACAACTAAGAAAATGCTCCAAAAACTATTATGGGACTCTAGTGTCATGTTGATCTATGTGTGTCACAATAGTGTTCAAATAGTTCTAGCTCTAAAAAGGGCCAAGCACTAGAAAATGACATGAAAAGGATGCTTGTAACATCAATTTTTACAAATAAAAATCATGAAAAGAAAGGTCTTTGAAAGTTTAGAATTGTCCCAATTTTATAAAGGAAATGACCAACACAAGTATAAGTTTTCAACTTGGACCTCCTTAAAGGGACGTATATGTTTTAAATTTTAGAATGATATAATCTAATGAAATATGGAACACTTAGTTTTAAAATAATTAAATTTTGATTTCTATATTTTTTCAACAAGTGAGGTTGCTAGGTTGTTGCTCTTAACATAGTGAGAAAAAATATTTGACTTTTTTTTTCCAAATAGCTAACTTGAATATCTAGTGTATGGAGAAAAAAATAATTTTCAATGAATATTCTTTTTTTAATATTTTTTAAGTCAAATTTACTTAAATGTCATAGTTTTGATGGGGTTTATCAGTTTTATATATTTTTATCATAAAAATAAATAATTAATACCATTTTGGAGAGGATGCTCTCCTCTAGTGCATCGTTATTTTTAAATTAAAAATATTTTTTATTATATTTTTAATTTTTAATTAACTTTTTTTATGATTATAATGACCTACTTGAGGTAAATTTATAAAACTAATTAAAATATAATAAAAATATTGAATTCTAGGCTCCAAGCTCTACTAAAGGGTATTTTTAGATTTTCATGAAAATACCCTTGGTTAGACAAATTTATAGTTTTTTTTTTTTAATTTGTCACAAAATAAGGGTTAAGGTACCACATGGGCTACTAGCTAGACAATTTCAATCAAAAGAGATTTACCAAAACCCTTTGAGTTGAAATGGTTTCAATTGAAACCTTCTATATAAAGTAGATATTCAACCCAATTTTTATTTTAAATTTATATCATGTTCATATTTTTCACTAAAAGAGTTTCAAGTTGAACTCTTTGTGTCACATAGGGACCACATAGTTTTAAGTGAAACTATTTCACCCCAAATAATTTTTAGGTGAAATAGTTTTTCCCAAAACTATTTTGTTAGCCTAAAGTGTGACAATTGTAGGCTTTCCCCTAATCTCACAATAGTGTGTCCCCACTTTCTGGTCTAAGTGGAAGATTAAAATCAGCATTTTAAACCGAATTTTCACTTTCTATCACTTATATACACAAACCATTAATAATTTGAAGATTATGTGAACTAATGATTTTTTAGGTTGTATATTTAGAATCTAATTATGCATATTTTTTATTATTTTTAATCATTTCTAAGTAACTAAGTTTTTTCTTTATAGTATTTTTAATGAGTGTATTCAACAAAATGCTTTTATTTGAAATAAGATAAAATCTCAATTTAATAAACACATATCACTAGCACTGATATCTAGTGCATACATATTTTTCATAATAATTTATTCCATATTTTATTTATTATTAATTTTTTAATTCATATTAATTATAATTTTATACTATCATTTATTTCACGACACATTTTTTTTGTATCTATCATTTTTCAATTGAAACAAGCAACTTCAATAAAGTGCATAGATATTTTCTAGATTTTTTAAAACTCTATGAACAATAATAGGTTGACATCAAAGGGACCTTCATATGAAGGACCCTTTCATAAAGCATTTTAAACCTAAAATGTTCTAAAAATTAAATCAAATTTCTTCATTCAAAGGTCATGATGATGGAAAACGTCCTTAATTTGAAGGTAGATGTTCATTTGAAGGTAATTTATAATTTTTTCTTCATCCAAACGCATGCACGGTTATGTGACTTAACCGGGTGTCATTTGAAGAGGTTTCTGTAATATATAAATATTTGCTTTCCCTGGCTATGCACCGAATTTATGGAGTTGCTTCTACGTCAGTTCTTAATTTCAGGACTGTTAGATTTTGCAGGGGTATGAATTCTTGCACAGTTATATAATTCCTATACTGGTTTTTGAGAAATTATATAGTTCTTACACAGATATTGTAATGAGTTGAGAAGAGCTTCAAAAAAGGTTATCCAGGCATTCATGGCCAGTCTGTCAATACATTATCGCTCTTCTATACAAAACTGAGCCTAATATATATTATTGCCTTCGATACTTTTCTAATTTTCTTTACTAAGCATATGGCTCTTTTACTAAATTCAGCTTACTATTACAGGATTACCAGGCATAATACTCCACTAATAGGCGTGCCATCAAACTCATGCAACCATTCCAGGTCTTACATTGGCTCGAGGTTGTTCACTCTCTTCAAGAAGTGGCATCCTTTTGCTGCAAGGGTTCAATGTTGCATTAGGGTTTTGGTGCGAGAATTGCCTAGGAACGGAAGCTATTCTACCATGACCCCCTCTTCTAACACCTGGGGAATGTCGTTAGGGCACTGAATACGCACACCATACCTTGCCACCCTCAGCATGATGTCCATGTCGTCCAAATTTTGCTTTTTAAACAGAGCGAGGGCGATGGCCTTTATCACCTCCTCCTCCTCCTCTCCCAGGCCGAGGAGTGATGCGATGAAAACGGACGAGATGTCCGTGTTTACTCTGAATCTGCCTTCGTCTACCAGAAAGTCCACACCCAAAACCCACTTGACCGCTTCCAGAACTCTGCTACTATAGTCGTTCATTATCATCTTTAGGTATTGGTCCGCAATCTCGCCCAAGAAATCCATTTGTCGTCGTGTGATTAAAAGCCTTACCGAGATATCCATGCTCGACAAGCACCTTAAACAAAAACATACTATTTTGATAAACTTCTTCTATTTGGGCATGGTAGATATATGACTCGACCGTGTCATTCCCATGCTTCGTGCAGAAAGGTAATCTCCGTCGGATCACAAAGATGTCCGAGCGAAGTCCTTCTCACGCGCCGTAATTAACATACTTCATTGCCAACAACTTACCACTATACCTCCTCGCCATCTAGCATGCAGATCATACCAATCACACACGTCTTTGTGTTAAGTGATGCTTGTTGTCATGACTAAACGAGTGGCGCTTGATCATGGGAGGGGGTGATGTTGTCACTCGTCTGATTAGTATCGATTGCCTCGTTCACCAAGATATTCGCTTCCTTATTTCCTTCTCTAAATATATGGGAGATTTTGTACAGTTCGAAACTGTCTAGGATGCTTAAGAAATCCTCCAACAAGTCATTCAATCTCCAATTTAGCATCCTTCGTTTGATTACTACGTAAATTATTAGGAGGGAATCTCCCTCAATTGCCAACTCCTTTATACCTTTCCTTATTGCTTCCTTCAGTCCATACCACAGTGCATTCATTTTTGTTGTCTTGTTTGTCATACGTGGCAGACTGATCTTTAATTTCTATATTGGTTCTCCTTTATCATTATGGAAGATATACCAACTCCAGAGTGATCCAGGTTTCTTTTGGATGTCCCATCAAAATTCAACTTCATCCAACCCTCTTCTAATCGTCGCCACACCTTTTCAGCTCTAGGAGGCACTTTAACTTGAATGTTAGAAGCCCCGTTAAGAGGTGGGGTGGGAGGAGGGACGGGAGGGGCGTGGTTCATTAGACTTGGCCAAGCATACTTCATTGAATGATCCCATGTAGAAAAGGCTATATTTCTCATTAATTGTGATCTTACCTTGTTATTTATTGCTTCGTTTATCACCTATTCTAATTTTATTTTGATGGCATCTCTCTCCATTGTTTTTCCTTAGAAAATATGATAGTTTCTCTCCTTTCAAATCTCCTAGATTATGTTGGATGGGGTTGTTCTCCAAATACTAGCATAAATTGAGCTTTTGAATAAAATTGACCATGAGCTAAACAGGTTTGCAATATCATTTGGTAATGGGATTTTTCAATTGAGCTTATTCATGATAAAGGTCCAACATTCCTTGATAAAAGGGCAACTCAACAGAAGATGGTTTGTTGTCTCTTCACTTTGCTTGCATAAAATGCACATGTTTGGCTCTATTACTCCTAATTTATTTGACCAGTCCCTCGTTAAGATTCTCTTTTGTACCACTATCCATGCAAAGGTGCCAGTTTTTGGTAAGAAAAATTTATTCCAAAACAATAGGTATGGCCATTCTTCTTTTTTTGCTTCAATTTTCTAACACTCTCCATCCTAACTTGACACTATATGATCCTGAATTTGTTGTATTTCATTTGGTTAGGTCTTCATCCTCCTTTATGCACTACTACATTAAGGGGTATTTTAAGACAATAATTTAAGACAATATGTTTTTTATTTTCTAATTGTCTTAAGTTAAGACAATAAAAAAAAACTTTTTCTAAAATAATGATTTTATTTCCCTTCCTACACTTTCCTTTCCCGCGTCATTTTTCATTTCCCTCCTAAAATGCATATTCCTTTTCGTTGGAGGCTGCGTTGCGGACAGTGAACTGGGCAGTGAATATAGTGTTTACCAGCTTGGGGGCAGTGTCACCAGCATAGAATGCAGCGTAGAAGGCAGCACTTTTCAAGAGGTGGGGACAACCTGATATCAGGTGGCAAAGCAGAAACAGGCTGGGACCACAGAGAAGACAAAACAGAAAAAAGGGGTTTGTCTTCTGTGGCTTCCTCTATTTTCTGTTTCCTTGTTTTTTGTTTTTTTCAGTTTGTTATTAGTTTGAGGACAATAGCACATGGGTTGCTTTGTTTTCTATTCAGTGATTCTTCATATATATATTAACCCTTTGTTTTCTGTTCTATATTTACCATGGTCCTCGAGAAATTTGACTCTTAGTGTTTACCCTGTCAAACAGTTTTCATACCCTCTTTATGCTTCCGCATTTTAGATGCATACTTCCTGATAAACGTTGTGGACTTCAGATTCACTCCTATCAACTGCTATTGCCTGAAAATTTCTAAAGCACTTTCAACAAATACATTTTGTGCGTATCCTACAGTTATTGCATTCCAAGAGACCACATTTCTTTGAGGCATTATTTCTAACGGGTCACACGCCTTGTCTGTGCTTCCACCACATTTTTTTGAGGCATTATTTCTAACAGTTCGTACGCCTTGTCTGTGCTTCCACCCTCTCTTGTTTCCGTGCTTAGGCTCTGTTTTTAGGCTCTATTTTTTTGCTTCTCTCATTTCTGTGCTTAGGCTCTGTTTTTTGCTCCTCTCTCATTTTTGTGCTTAGGCTCTGCTTTTTGCTCTTTGATCCCAAAGGCTAGTTTGGGTGGGTGAGTCGTTTAGATTGCAGTGTATACGACAATGATATGGTTTGTTAATAAGTGCGAGAGAATGCATGGCAGCTGATCCCAACTGTCTACACTCTATACCAAGTCCTTTCTCTCATCTCCACTCCTCTCGGTAGGTTGTTGGTTGGTTTCATAACTTTCATTCCATCTCTTCTTATTCTTCCCACTCTAGTCTCTCTTCCACATCAAAATTGTTGTCGCAGTGGATCGAAGGTTTTATAGGTGTGTTGTCTGCCATTGTAGTGGGTAGGATATCAGGTGAGGATCAGAGAAAAACAGGATGGCCATGGGGAACGCATCAGAGAAGCACTTTCAACAAATACATTTTGTGTGTATCCTACAGTTATTGCATTCCAAGAGACCACATTTCTTTGAGGCATTATTTCTAACAGGTCACACGCCTTGTCTGTGCTTCCACCGCATTTCTTTGAGGCATTATTTCTAACAGTTCGTACGCTGTCAACTGCTATTGCCTGAAAATTTCTAAAGCACTTTCAACAAATGCATTTTGTGCGTATCCTACAGTTATTGCATTCCAAGAGACCACATTTCTTTGAGGCATTATTTCTAACAGGTCACACGCCTTGTCTGTGCTTCCACCACATTTTTTTGAGGCATTATTTCTAACAGTTCGTACGCCTTGTCTGTGCTTCCACCCTCTCTCGTTTCCGTGCTTAGGCTCTGTTTTTAGGCTCTATTTTTTTGCTTCTCTCATTTCTGTGCTTAGGCTCTGTTTTTTGCTCCTCTCTCATTTTTGTGTTTAGGCTCTGCGTTTTGCTCTTTGATCCCAAAGGTGGGGTTGGATTATCCTTGGCATCAAGAAGATATACGTACACCATTCCGAAGGAGCAACTAAACATGTGTATGGGACCAAATACCCATAACAGCATAACTTAACTCCTGCTTTCATCAATAGCTCGGCTATATATTGTATGAACGTTTTAGCCGAAACCTGTCTCACACTCCCGTGAAACCATTTTTCCAGGTTGTTTGACAGCTGCAGCATAAAATTTCTGGTAGACTTTATGCACCATAAATGAAACCTTATCCTTCCGAACTAACCTCCACTTCCACAATGCAGTTAATGATGTATGAATGCCAAAATCGATCATGTTATTTTACTCTATGTATCATGCTTGCTTTGTGATACTAAAATGTGATTACATTGTTGCTTGATGATCTCGTTGTAAATACAGGAAATAAATGACAAAGTGACTAAGGTACCTATAGGGGCATTTACCTCAACCCCTAAGACTACAACAATATCCTCAGTGACTACAAAAGGAACACAAGAAGTTACAATTTTGCTCACCTCAGAAGGAAATGTCTTGAAGGATGAAAGGGGGTTAAAATTCTTTCACTTTATTTTTCATCGTGCAAAACAATTATTTGGCAATACCATTCAAATGGATTGGAGGAAGCAAGGCAACGCTAAGAAAGATGAGCTCTTTAAAGATGTCATAATAGCATTTGGAAATCCTAGTTTTAATAAGGAAATTATTCTAGATATCGCACGAAGATACATTCACTCTAAACGAGATAATTTAAGGTCAAAGCTGACAAAAGACTTGAGATATCCACGTCCAGCTTGGATTACAGACCAAATGACATGGGATGAACTTATTAAAGATGCCAAATTTAAGAGGAAGGTGCACAGTAATCCAAACTACAAGCCTTTTGCACGAGGAGGATCTAAAAGACGCCTTCGAGATACAAAAAAAGCAACCCAAGCTAGGGTGTCAAGTATTGGATCCCATAAATTAGGATCTGGTGGGTACAATAGCATTCGTGGTGGCTTGGTAAGTGAATATTTTCATCTACTGTATTCTCTATTTCATAAAAAAAGTCATGAAAAACTTAAGAGTTAATTGTATCTTATGATTCATTATACCTTATAAATTTGGTTATATTTGTTTATGTAGGTTCACCAATTTCAAAAGGAAGCTTCAGAGGAGGACCTAAAATATGCTTTACTACATGGTTCTCAAGGCCTTCGACAACATATGCTAGATCGAGGGGAGAAATTAATCACTGGTCATGAATCTGAGGTAAGTTCTTTGCGTGATGGGCTATAATAAAATTTCATATTTTGCTTTCATTTCCATTGCAAAGAAAATGATACAAATATTAATTTAGATAGATACACCTCGAATTACAATAGTTTTTTTTTTGCATTGAAAAATGAAACAAGCAAAGATAAAACTATGATATGAGTTGCTCCAAGATTAATAACTATCAGTTTACATAGAGAAAAGCATATATTTTCATGGTTTATTAAATTCTATGCTTTGAAGCAAGCAAACAAGGTCTGATATGTTATTTTTAATGAGTTAAATTGTGTTGTGTATAGGAAGCCCAACAATCAAACTCATCAGGTAGTGAGCATGAAGAGGAGCTAGAGGAACATGATGAATTGTTTGTTGCACACAATGATTCAATTGCCATTCCTGAACCTCGACAGGAAACTATCCTTGAATTTCAGCAAGTGGGAGACAAGAATAATGAGGAGGGTGTTCAATGTGATGAACAACCGACACCTGCAATTAGAATAGTGCCTTGTATTAGTATAGTGCCTCGTAGAAAGAGGACATAAAGGAAGAGGATAGATAGAAACAAATGAACAAAAGACATATTTGCTTCTTATGTTTAAGTGTATTGTTGTCTAAGCATGTGGGATTGATCATTGATAAGAAAACAATAGAATATATAGATTAGAATGCTTTTGTTTAGCTCTCAGGACTTAATGGAAGAAGAGAAGTTAACAAAATGATTTTTTGCAGGATCTTTTATGTTCCTTACATCGATTACTGCAAGCAAATTGCCTAGTTTTCATTCACATGTGTGGTCAAAATCATTTGTTTTTGTAGATCAATTGCCTTGGCTAGAACTAAATAGGATGCAAGTTTTTAGATTATTACTTTTAAAATCATGGAATCCCTTAGAAGCCGGGCTTTAAAAATATTCTTTGATTTGCTGTAACAAAATATGATAGAGTAGGACAAAATATCTTTTTCCTTTTTTTGTTATTAAATATTCTACAAAAATAAGTTACAGTTTGGTTGATATTCAACAAAATTTGCAGCCAAAGATATGTTGTGTTGACTTCAATTTTTCACAGCTGCGTTGTGGTGTAAGTATTTTTAAGTTGATTTTCCTCCAGATTGAGCTGAAATGCATTGGGCACATTGGAAGAAAAATCACGCATACTTCATGAATTACATTTGGTGAGATTCTTATCTTCTGTTAAGCAATCAATATTGACTTTAGCTTCAATTTTTTCAATTTTTTGGTGGAAAATCAGGGTGTTCTGGAGACAATTAGGATAAGTTGTGCTGATATCCTACTAAACGAGAATTTGATGAATTCTTTGATCGTTTTGGCATGCTTGCTTCAGAAGTTTTGGAGGAGTATGCTTTTGTTAGTTTCCTTATTGCATCAACTATGCATTAGTTTTCCTTCTCATAAATTTTCAGAATATTTATTAACTTTTAGCTTCTCTCACATGCGTCCCCTTCTAAGAAACTAGAACTTGTATTATTAGGCGTAATTTAATTGCATGAATTTGGAACATTGCAAATCCATGGTTTGGATTTTTGGTTTTGTGCTATATCTGGAAGAATTTTTTATTTTCATTTTTAATATAGTCACCTTATCTCTTTCTAGGTAGATTTTTTTTTAACTGGTAATGTTGGTGTCACCATGAAAGGGCTTCGAATGTGCTCATGAAGAATCTTTGTTTTGATTGTTATTTATTGTAAACTTATGAAAACAATTATTAGTACTGAGGGGCCGTATCAGGAGATCTGTATGCATTGTTATCTGTTAGAAAAATGTGTATATGATTTGAAAAGATGTCTGGTGTTTCTGTTTTAGTTCGCCTACTAAATTTACAGGATTAATCTGAGTGAATATAAATATAATTCCTAACACAATTAATGCATCTGTATAAATTTATGAGTATGCAGCTATATATATCCCACTTACTGTGGAATCCTAGATGTCAATATGGTAGTGCACCCAGCTAGCTTATTGAGGTATGAATTTGTCTACATTCTTAGAGGGCATATTTATTGAATTTTTTGCACATTCTGCTGTAGCCCTCTTGGCCAGTTTCCTGTGTAATCAGGTCTTCCTTTTTGTCTTCAACACCACCTCAAGGACCTTGAGGTTGTGTCAATGGATCATATTGTTCTCTTCAAATCCAATGCCTTTAGTAAGGTCTACTTTATTATGTACATGAAAAACCAGTTAAAGTTGCCATGTATTAGAGGTGCCTGGTGATGTGGATCTATTTTCCTGCAAAGGCCCAGAGATCAACATCACAGTTGGAGTTTGAAGGATAATCTGTTTGTTGCTGCTGCTGCTGCTGCTTCTCATTAGACTATCTCAGAAGCAGAGTCATGTCAGGCATTGGGTACATTGAATCGTTAGAAAACCTATTGTCTTTGGACCCATGATCATCCTGGCTTAATTGTGAAGCAACAAATTTATCCAGAACTCTCCAGTCAGTCACCTGCTCTTCATTGTATGCATTATTAAGTTGTTGGTCGGACTGAGGATTGGCATGGCCTTCCATGGTACCTGTTTCCATTCCATGATTATTATACGGTATTGGACACTCTGGTCTTTTACTGGAGGATGCATTGCAGGCTATTTTTGGGCTTTCCAGCTGGGGAAGCTGAAGGAAGGGATCATGAGGCATATGGTATTGGATCTCAAGCTCCTGTTTACAGGTGAACTGATGCTGATATCCCATATGATCGCCACCTTGTGAATATTTATTTGGTGAATCTAACTCAGGAAGCAAGTTAACCTGATCTTCATACCAGCAACCAGAATCATGATCATTTCCTTTCCTCTGAGTTGTAATTCGCTTCTTGAACACTCGGCAAACAACCCATCCCTCCTCCTGCACAAAATCGCAAAGATGTCTGAGGGGTCGTATCAGGAGATTTGTATGCATTGTTAGTACTGAGGGGTCGTATCAGGAGATTTGTATGCATTGTTATCTATTAGAAAAATGTGTATATGATTTGAAAAGATGTCTGGTGTTTCTGTTTTGGGTAGTAAAATGAATTTTATTTAGAATGTCTACTGGAATAGAAAGCATCTGATTTAATGAAGCGTAATTTTTTGGTTTTAGCATGGGCAGGGAGGATAATGATAGAGGTTGTGGAATTCGGCTTTACATCTGCTAATTTCCTAGAGCCTTTTCAACAAATCCATTTTGTGCATTCCATGAGATGACTGCAATTCGAGGAATTTCGTCGAACAGTTTACATGTTGTCTATGCCTCACATTCTACAGGTATGTCTGTAACTATAATTTTTGATTAAAAATTTCCTTTCAATTATCCTTTTGATGACTACAGTGATTAGAGGAATGCAAGCGTGGCTTGTTGGGTTTGTTCTCAGTCCTGCCAAATGTATTTGTTTGAAAGTTTATTTGCAATCACTGCGAGCCATTGGATCATGTTTCTTTGAGGCTTTTATTAAACATTTCATCTATGTTTCTATGTGCATGTCTATGCTCATGCTCCTTCATTTGCGTGCATGTTTATTGGAGCATCATAGGCGCATCTACAAATATTCCCTTATTTTATGCTTCCATGGATGCATGCACCTTGTTCTAATTCCAACAATCTTGTGGCACCTTTACCCTCTCCTTCCTCATTTCGTGCACTTGTGGAAGATGAGTTTCCCTGCTCTGCTCGCGCTTACCTGAGACCTTGGGAATGGACTGGCTGTAAATCATTAAGGGGACTGATTTTGTGGGTGGAAGGTGCGATCTACAGCTGTTGTGTATCTTACCACCTGCGAGCATTAGAATGGCCTGTGCCTAAAACCTAACTTACGTCATTAAACTAGTTTACAACATGCAAAAAATTTACTCCCACGTAGAAAATAACATGCAAACCATAAAACAGGCGTACCTTATTTGGAGGAATATCATCATAAACATTCACTGTTCCCCCATAGAAAATGGTCATCTGGGTAGAAGTGTGTTGCTTGTCTGGAATGGCAGATGCTGCAGACCTTTAAAAATAGTTTTATATATCAATCAAGAGAATTTTTATTAATGTTAGAATGATCGTGGTGCTCGTGGATCTCTTTGCCGGGAGAAAAATCAAGGGAATGTCGAGGCCCACCTGCTCCAGTGCATTTGTGGAAGAGTTGAGATCAAAATGGAAGTGTGTGATGGTTGGTCTAGGCTACTTTTCAAGTTGGATGTCGTGCTAGATCATGGCTCAGGTTGTGCACAAATGGAGGCATAGAAAGAAACTATGTCCTCTTTTTCTTTGTTTTGTTATTACCAAGTTGGTAGATGCTGAGGTTTTTGCTGCTTATTCTCCTACCAATGGCTCGAATTGCCTTTGCTTTAATCTCTTCATTAGGAAGGCTTCGGTTTTAGTGTTTGTACAGTTCTCTTATGCCTCTATGGCCTTCATCTCATTCTTTTCTTTTTTCCTAGCTGGTGTCAAGCCCCTTTTGGGCTTGCTTTGTCTAAGATTTGATGGGGTTGATCCCTTGTTTTGCTTCCATCTGAGAGATTGGTTTGTTGTTGTTTCAGTCCCCTTGGAGTTTGAAGCATATGCTGTGAATATTTCTAGGGCTGCTACTGTGTTGTTTAGTTTCTCCCATGTTCTTTGGTGGTTGGGTGCTTAGACCTTCTTGGTTTGTGATGGGCCTTCCCCTTGTGTTTCTTTCATCCCCATGTGGTGTTTGGAGGCTTTCTGACCTGTTGGGCTTCTAGTGGGGCTCCCCCATTTCTAGTGGTGGAGTTTTTGGCTTGTTAGCAGGGTTTTGCTCTTCTATGAATCGGTTAAAGGTAGCTTGTTTTCCATAAGTTTGGTTGTTTTAGTGCCTCCTTGGTTATCCCTATATTATCTAGATTTTGTGTTGGATGTTGTGTGGGCTTTGGATATGTTTGTTGTTTTACTTTATAAGTGAATCTTGAGCAAATAATACAAGGTCAATAGTGCAAATCTGTCTGGTTAGTAGTTACTATAATTTTGATCTGTGTTAGATGAAGATCGATGAAGTAATTGCCTAATTGTTTTGTTTTGACATAGGACAGCAAACAGAGTTTTCAAGTGGCAGTTTTAAAGCATAAAGGAGCAGTTGGGAAGGGAAAAGGTCAGTTTGACACTTGTAGCAACATTTTGCAAGCATCTAAGAAGGTATTGATGGGCAGTTGAGAAGGATGCAGCATATAGGGACAGTTTAAGCACCTGTAGCAGCAATTTGCAAGCATCCAGAAGGTTAAAGATTGGATATAATAGCTGACAGAGTGGATATTTGTAATTAGTTCTTTTAATTTTGATACAGAATTGTAAACTTGACATAGTTTCATTCTAGTCACTTTGACATTGTAACTCAGATTTTTCAGTTTTAGACTGAAACAAAACATTTTGTAACACATTTTCAAAGCAAGAGATACATATTTTCAAACTATGTATGGTTGTAAGAGCATCTTCTATCAATAAAATGACCATTTTGGCCTTCAAAAGTTTTGTTTCTATTATGTGTATGAATTAATTGATGGCATTTTCTATGGTTTTCAAAAATTGAATGTTGAAAATCACACAAAAAATATTTAAAATAAATTATTTATTTTTTAATATTGTCTCTACACTTTAATCCCAATTATTGTCTCTAGATAGACAATATGTCTTTAATCCTAACTATTGTCTCTAAAGAGACAAAAAAGACTTATGTTTCATATTGTCTTTACAAAGACAATTTTTAAGACAATAGTTTAAGACACCCGCTTAAAGACAATAATTGAGACAATACGCAGTTTTTTTTGTTGTCTTAAATTAAGACAATTTACTAAATAATTGTCTCAAAAAATGTCTTAAAATGCCCTTCTATGTAGTAGTGATGGTGATATTTCTTGTTTCTAGTTCCTACTTTAATATTTCCCTTTGTGTACAATCACAATTTAGTCCTTCCAGAGACTTCCACTTTCATTTGGTTCGACCATCTTCCTCACATTATTCCATCTAATCTCTTACTTTTGTGCCCCATCTATCTTTCAAAAAATATTTAATTTCCTCCATCTCTGGGTGATTGGTTAGGGTTGAGGCACCATCACATGAGTCTTCCTAAAACTTTTCCTTCTTTCCATTCCTTATATCCCATGTGCAATGATTCCTTATCAATTTTGTATAGTCCAACATGAAATTCCAAGTTGCAAACCCTCTTGGAGGATTTTGTGTTCTTATTATTTGTTCTGAGTCTTGTGAATCCAAATATTTGTTCTGTAAGATCTTCACCCATTTTTCCTAGGGATTGTTTATCATGCTCCACACCAATTTTTCTCCTAGGGCTTGGTTGAAAAGCAATCAATTTCTCTATTGGTTCTCCTTTATCATTATGGAAGATATACCCAACTCTAGAGTGACCCAGGTTTCCTCTGGATGCCCTACCAAAATTCAACTTCACCCAACCCTCTTCTAATGGTCACCACACCGTTTCATCTCTAAGAGTCACTTTAGAATGAATGCTAGAAGCCCCATTAAGGGGGGGGGTAGGGGGGTGAGGGGAGGGGAGGGGGTTCATTAGACTTCACCAAACATACTTCATTAAATGATCCGATGTAGAAAAGGCTATATTTCTCATTAATTGTGATCTTACCTTGTTATTGAATATTTCATTTATTGCCTCTCCTAATTTTATTTGGAGGGCATCTCTCTCCATTGTTTTTCCTTAGAAAATGTGTTAGTTTCTCTCCTTCCAAATCTCCTAGATTATGATGGATGGGGTTGTTGTCTAGATACTAGCATAAATTTAGCTCATGAATAAAATTGACCATGAGCTAAAGAGGTTTGCAATATCATCTGGCAATGGGCTTTTCCAATTGAGCTTATTCATGATAAAGGTCCAACATTCCTTCGCAAAAGGGAAATTCAACAAAAGATGGCTTGTTGTGTCTTCACTTTGCTTGCATAAAATGCATCTATTTGGCTCTATTAGTACTAATTTATTTAACTAGTCCCTCATTAAGATTCTCTTTTGTACCACTATCCATGCAAAGGTGGCAACTTTTGGTAATAAAAATTTATTCCAAAACAATAGGTATGGCCATCCTTCTTTTTTGCTTCAATTTTCTAACACTGTCTATCCCAACTTGACACTATATGATCCTGAATTAGTTGTGTTTCATTTTGTCAGGTCTTGATCCTCCTTTATGGTGATATTTCTTTTTTCTAGTTCCCACTTTAATATTTCCCTTTTTGTATAATCACAATTTAGTCCTTCTAGATACTTCCACTTTCATTTGGTTTGACCATCTTCCTCACATTATTCCATCTAATCTCTTACTTTTTTGCCCCATCTATATTTCAAAAAGTCTTTAATTTCCTCCATCTTTGGGTGATTCGTCAAGGCTGAGGCACCATTGCATGAGTCTTCCTAAAACTTTTCCTTCTTTCCATTCCTTATTTCCCATGTGCAATGATTCGTTATCAATTATGTATAGTCCAACATGAAATTCCAAGTTATAGACCTCTTGGAGGATTTTGTGTTCTTATTATTTGTTCAGAGTCTTGTGAATCCAAATATTTGTTCTGTAAGATCTTCACCCATTTTTCCTAGAATTTTTTCGTCATGCTCCACACTAATGTTTCTCCTAGGGCTTGGTTGAAAAGTGATTGATTTCTCTATTGGTTATCCTTTATCATTATGGAAAATAAACCCAACTCTAGAGTGACCCAAGTTTCCTCTAGATGCCCCATCAAAATTCAACTTCACCCAACCCTCTTCTAATGGTTGCCACACCGTTTTAGCTCTAAGAGTCGCTTTACCCTTAATGCTAGAAGCCTTGGGGGGGAGGGGCAAGGGAAGGTGGGGGCGAGGGGAGGGGAGGGGGTTGATTAGACTTGGGCAAGCATAGTTCATTGAATGACCCCATGTAGAAAAGGCACTATTTCTCATTAATTGTGATCTTACCTTGTTATTGACTATTTCGTTTATCACCTCTTCTAATTTTATTTTCACCTGGCATATCTCTCTATTTGTTTTCCTTAGAAAATGTGTCAGTTTCTCTCATTCCAAATCTCCTAGATTATGATGGATGGGTTTGTTGTCTAGATAATAGCATAAATTGAGCTCTTGAATAAAATTAATGATGAGCTAAAGAGGTTTGCAATATAATTTGGTAATGGGCTTTGCCAATTGATCTTATTCATGATAAAGATCCAAAATTCCTTGCAAAAGGGAAATTCAATAGAAGATGGTTTGTTGTCTCTTCACTTTGCTTGCATAAAATGCATTTGTTTGGCTCTATTACTCCTATTTTATTTAACCAGTCCCTTGTTAAGATTCTCTTTTGTACCACTATCCATGCAAAGGTACCAACTTTTGGAAAGAAAAAATTATTTCAAAACAATAGGTATGACCATCTTTTTTTTTGCTTCAATTTTCTAACACTGTCTGAACCATTGATTTTTGGCTCTCTAGGACTTCTCTAGCTTTGCTAGGGTTTTTCACCTAAAAGGAGAGAGGTAGGGCCAAAAATGCTAACTAGTTCATTCAAATTATGTAATGTGGAATGTTGTCTAGGCTAAATGAAGTAAATTAAATGCAATTAAGTGATATAAGTGAGTGAATTTGAATGAAAAGCTAAGATTTAAACTATATTTGACAACACACTATGATATCCAAACAATGAACTAAATGAAGAAATGATGTAGAACAGAAAGAAATAGGCAGAAATAGAGTGCACCTGGGAAATGTCTAATGAATCTGGAATGTTATGGATGTTGATTGAAATCACTGAATTTTCATAGTGGGACTCATTTGCCCAGGGTGGCGAATTAGTCCTCCTACTGGTGAAAAACAGAAACTGGTTTTTGACTGTTGGGATTCAGAATCTATCAAAATCCATATTTTTCAATCCTAAGTTGGGACTCATTCGCCACTAGTGGTGAATCAATGCTCTCCCAAATTTTTGAAAAATCAGGAGACAACTCTACAACACCAGATCTGGAAATCTTTGATTGTCGGGTTGCCGAAGTCAATTTTTATTAGGAAACGGACAGAAAACCTTCTCCAAGCTTGAAATATAAATGAGTTGACTTGAAGCACCTAGTTGACTTGTTTACCAATCTTCAACACCAAAAAACTTGTCAAATTTGCATACGTAGGTCTACAAACACACATGCAATATGGGGAAAATGGTTGAGGGTTAGCAAATAGGGGTTTTCCTTGGTCAATCCCCACTTTTAGTAATCAAACCCTTAATGAAATAATGAAATGAAAGAGAATGATAAACTAATAACATGCAATAGGTATCAACTTACCAAACACTTGATAATGCAAATCTGAAGCAATGTCAATTGATGCTCCAAAGTGCTTGAATATTGCTTCAATTGATGTTGTAGATTGCTTGAATGCTTGAATATGATGTATGAATGTTGGAGAATTGTAGGGGATGTAAAATTAGGTGAAAATCACATATTTATACACACAAGTGCCTTAGTTAACCATTCATACCTCATCTCAGGCCGATATCAAGTGTTTCTGAATAAAAACCTGAAAGGAAAATTTAAAATTTTGAATTTGGAGCCAAGGGGGACTCATTCGCCACCCATGGTGAATGGGTCGCACCTAGGACGTGAAAAATATGTGTCAGGAATCAAGTTGCATTTAATGTTGTTTGTTCAGTTAACATTCAAAAATACACTTAATTAAGCGATATGAGGGCATAAAGGGGTGAAATAAAGCATGAGAAAGGGATAAATAGTGATGTTGTGCCTAGAAAAGCGTGAAATCTTGTTACAAGACTTTACAACACTTCAAAATAGGACTTAATATAATGAATAAAAAGGTAATTTTTAGGCGAATTACAATAAATAGAGTTTAGAATAATGTAGAAATGTCTTACAACACTTCACAACACCTTCACAAGACGTCGTTATTTGAATTTTAGTACCTAAATATGCATGTTCAAGCCATGTCACAACATAAAATTAAGGAAAAATATATCAAACACCATGAAACAAGACCTAAAAGGTCATGAAAATGACAAGGGGCCATTTTTCTATGGCACACTGTCTATCCCAACTTGACACTATAAGATCCCGAATTCTTTGTATTCCATTTAGTTAGCAAGGGGAGGGAAGGGGGTTCATTAGACTTGGCCAAGCATACTTCATTGAACAATCCCATGTAGAAAAGGCTATATTTCTCATTAATTGTGATCTTACCTTGTTATTCACGTCCTATTTTAATTGAACAATGAAGTATATTTTAATTGAACAATCCCATGTACAAAATATGGATTGGGTTGTTGTCTGGATACTAGCATAAACTGATCTCTTGAATAAAATTGACCATGAGCTAAAGAGGTCTACAATATCACTTGGTAATGGGATTTGCCAATTGAGCTTATTCATGATAAAGGTCCAACTATCCATGGAAAGGTGTCATCTTTTGGTAAGAAAAATGTATTCTAAAACAATAGGTATGGCCATCCTTCCTTTTTGCTTCAATTTTATAACAATGTCTATCCCAACTTGACACTATATGATCCCAATTTTTTTGTGTTCCATTTGGTTAGGTCTTGGTCCTTTATGGTGATATTTCTTTTCTCTAGTTCTTGCTTTAATATTTCCCTTTGTGTATGTACCATCACAATTTAGTCCTTCCAAAGACTACCACTTTCATTTGGTTCGACCATCTTCCTCACATTATTCCATCTAATCTCTTACTTTTGTGCCCCATCTGTCTTTCAAAAACTCTTTAATTTCCTCCATCTCTGGGTGATTCATCAGGGTTGAGGTGCCATCGCATGAGTCTTCCTAAAAATTTTCCTTCTTTCCATTCCTTATATCCCATGTACAATGATTCCTTATCAATTCTGTATAGGGAAAGTGCACCAAGATGGTCGCACTTTTGTGGCCACAAAAGTGCAAAATAAGACAAAACGCGTTCGCGTTTTAACGCGAACGCGTTATAACGCGAACGCGTTTTGGCTTTTTAAAAGCAAAAAAAAAAGGAACATTCTTCATTTCTGTTTTTTCTGATTTCCATTTCTGCCCGCGGCCAAAAACCCTGCACTACGCGCTCGCGTTGTTGAGGAGGTGACTTCTTGACACTTGATCAACTTGAGTTCAATTTTCTTCACAAATATGGCACCCCGACGACGAAGAGATGCAAGAGGTAAGTTTTGTTTGGTATTTCTAATGAATTTTTTTGTTTTAAATTGATTTTGTTTGTTCTAGTTTAGAAATGAATGATTTTTTTTTTAATTTGTAGGAAATCCTCAACAAGAGGAGGAAAATCCTCAACCAAATCAACCTCAACAAAATCAACCTGCCCCACCATTCTCTCAATACCCTCCTGGCACTCAAGAAAATTTGAGGAGTGAAATTGAAAACAACAAAAAAGAAGTTGAAGATCTTATTAGTAGGTTGAGTGATCAAAATTCTTCAACCACAGAAAGGATACATCTAGCAGATTCATTGAAGGATTTGTTAAAAAATGTGGATGCAATTACCCAACAAATATCTGGATGGCAAAATAGGAGGCAAACATCAAGGGCATATTATGCAGATAAATTATCATATAAACAAGTTAAAGATTTAAAGATTACTAAAGGCGATTTGTGCTCTCTATTCACTGACCCTAGAACAAATCAAAATCTCACCCTCAATGCAAAGAGGTTTCCTATCCATTGGTGCCACCAAGTAGAGATTAGGAGGTTTTTATGACAGATGGTATATGGT
>VDFB02072274.1:6517310-6608987 GCA_007258455.2 Sequoia sempervirens | reverse complement strand
AAAACAATGGAGATAGATTCCCGCAAAATAAAATTAGAAGAGGCGATAACCGAAACAGTCAATAACAGGGTAAGATCACAATTAATGAGAAACATAGCCTTTTCTACATGGGACCATTCAATGAAGTATGCTTGACCAAGTCTAATGAAGGCCCCCTGTTCCCTTCTCCGCCCTCTCGCCCCCCCATCTCGCCCCCTCGGCCAAATGGGGCTTCTACCATTCAAGCTAAAGTGATCCCTAGAGCTGAAACGGTGTGGCAACCATTAGAATTGGGTTGGGTGAAGTTGAATTTTGATGGGACATCCAGAAGAAACCTAGGTCACTCTGGAGTTGGGTATATCTTCCATAATGATAAAAGAGAACCAATAGAGAAATTAAAGATCAGTCTGCCAAGCATGACAAACAACACAACAAAAATGAATGCACTGTGGTATGGGCTGAAGGAAGCAATAAGAAAAGGTATAAAGAAGTTGGCAATTGAGGGAGATTCCCTCCTAGTAATTAACGTAGTAATTAAAGAAAGGATGCTAAATTGGAGATTGAATGACTTGTTGGAGGATTTCTTAAGCATCCTAGACAGTTTCGAACTGTACAAAATCTCGTGCATATAATTAGAGAAGGAAATAAGGAAGCGAATATCTTGGTGAACGAGGCAATCGATACTAATCAGACGAGTGACAACATCGCCCCCTCCCATGATCAAGCGCCACTCGTTTAGTCATGACAGACTGGCCATGAATGCCTGGATTATGATGTAACCTTTTTTGAAGGTCTTCTCAACTCATTACAATATCTTTGTAAGAACCATATAATTTCTCAAAATCCAGTATAGAAATTATATAACTGTGCAAGAATTCATACCCCTGCAAAATCTAGCAGTCCTGAAGTTAAGAACTGACGCAGAAGCAACTCCATAAATTCGGTGCACAACCAGGGAAAACAAATATTTACATATTACAGAAACCTCTTCAAATGACATCCGGTTAAGTCACATAACCGTGCATGCATTTGCATTCTATTCGCTAAACATAGATCCGTACACTTCATCTGGGCGGTGGGGGTCGATTCCAGTATCGAAATTGTCTTTCCTCATATACCCAGCTGGTGCTTTTTTGTCATATGTATTTGAATTCATAACATTTTGTGTGACAGAGTTGTAGGGAATGTATGGCCATATTTCTGCCTTTTTGCCTGTGGCTTTCACTTTTTTTAGCACCTTTGTCGGTTCAATATATCCTGTAACTGTAACCTTTGAAAGCTTTCTGTTTACATCCACACTTTATACACATGCTCCACACAGATCCAAGAGAAGAAAACAAAAAATCATACATATCAGAAACAAACAAAAAAGATTGTAGTAAAAAATTTTAGAAAATTTTTCGTTTTGAAAACATATTCTATGACTCATCTTAAATCATATTAATGAATAGAGGTTTCGTAAATTACAGATTCAATTATTTTAATATTCGTAAAAATAGTTTCAGAATGTCCGTAATGCTTACCTGTCATACGTTGAAGGGCCTTCTTCACTTTGAGCTCACACCCTTCACAGTCCATTCGGATCACCTTCAACTCAACCGTCTGCATTCAATCCAATAACCCTTTTAATAATGACCGTATACAATCTGTTTTTCTTTTCTATTTGAAAAGCTATGCTCACAACCCCAACTAAATTTATCTGAGGTGAACATGCCTGAGAGATAATTAAAGTCATCAAAGTTTCATAATTCATGATGATAGATTCGATGTATTTTTAGATTTTTTTTTATTTTTTATTTTTAGATTGCGAGAATCGGGTAGCATGACCCCATATAAACTGCAGTGCGCCTGGTAAACTTTTTAACGTGACCGGTGGGGCTGGCGCGACATGCCCTCCGGTACCACGGGGGTGGGGGAGACTAGACCTTGTGACCAACCTCCTGCAACAGGAAAGATTTAGCCAACCGAGCTAGGGCCCCAACCCCAATGTATTTCTAGATTTAATTCTGTAGAAGAGTTTTTCATCTTTAATGTTTCGGATCATGTTCTATAATCTATCATCAGAATGAAATAATTAAAAGAAGAAAATGATCAATTTTCCATCAAGTTTCGTATCATACTCCATAATCCATCATCAAAATGAAATAGTTAGAGAAGAGGAAACAATCCATCATCACATGAAATAGTTAGAAAGGAGAAATCGGACCATTTGAATAAATTAAAGTCCTCAAATTTTCATAATTCATAATGACAGATTTGATGTACTTCTAGATTTAATTCTGTAGGAGAGTTGTTTTTATCGTTAATGTTTCAGATCATATTCTATGATCTATCATCAGAACGAAATAAACTTAGTATGAAAACATGATCAAATTTTCATCAAATTTTGTATCATACTCCATAATCCATCATCAGAATGAAATAGTTAGAAAAGAGGGAACAATCCATCATCGGGATGAAATAATTAGAAAGGAGAAAAAATCATCAGAATGAAACAGTTAGAAAGGAGAAAATAATCCATTTTCTCCTTTTTTACTATTTCATCCTGATGATGGATCGTAAAATATGATCTCAAACATTATCTTAAACATTGATAATGAAACAATCCAGAAAAAACACAACTAAATCCAAAAATATATAAAATCTATTTGGCCGGTATTGGCATGGTGTGATGGTTTATAGGTGGCATTGTTGTTCTTGCCACCAAGGTTCAAACCCCGTTGGGGTGGTATTGTTGAATGGTTGTATCCGGTTCATAGCTCCGGTCAAAAGCGTTTACCCCTTGAATTTAAAAAAAATAAATATAAAATCTATTTGAATAACTATACTGTCTGGCCCCATTTAATAACCAAAGAGAGAATGAATAGATTACCTGGAGTGTCATCTGCTTCTTATGCCTTGTACCACGCCGAAATAGATCTGTGAAATACTCCGTGTGACCGACCGACCTGTGCTTCGGCTTCTCCTCCTTCATACTCGACATTCTCCTCCGCCAAATCAAATCTTGAGGAAAATATTACTAGTGACAGCAAACAATGAAGGAAAATATTACTAGTGACAGTAAATAATGAAACGTGGTGTTGGTACGCAAATTATTTATTGTAATACTACTCCAGAAGACTCCTTTATGGACATATATATAAACTTTAAAAAGAGCATATACCGTACCCCGACATGTCATAGGAAACACAACGAAGACAGGAGCAGCCAGGTCCGAAACCGGTAAAAATCTAATTAAAGTCGTGTAAATTTTCCACGGTCCATAATGATAGATTTGATATAGTTTTGGATTCAAACGAGTAAGATGTTTGTGAATGATATCTAATGGAGATGCGCTTTGTACTACTGGGTCCCACTAACGCAATATCTTATAGAAAATTGCCACGTGGAACACTCGACTTGGCCACTCCAGTCACGTTACCTCAGATATCAGATATCCTTTGTAATATGAGATTTTCAATGCATGCGCTTGCTTTTGTGGGTGGTTGTTAACTCTAATCAAGTGGTTGTGAACTCTAATCAACCCGTGAGTTGAAACCGAAGGCAAATGTGGTTGGCTATGTATGCTTACTTTTTGCCAGCACACACAAAATAATATCTAAGATATTTGATTGAGGTGAAACTAAGATATTTGTTTGGGGTGGAATGGCAACTACATACGGTGAAGGTGGTGGCAATTGCGCCCATGAGACATGTACACAAGTGAAATGACCAACCTACCTATTTGCCCTTTACCCAAAAGGGTTGGATACGTTGTGATTCGAATTGGAGATCAAGTTGCCCAATGTGAGTGTTGCCAAAATATCTAAGCCTTGATATTAGCCAGTTTAGAAGGCTTTAAGGACCCACCGTTTTTTTAAAAGTATGGGATCAATTAACTACCTACCAGCAATTGCATCTTAGTGTGTAATGGGTATGTCCAAGAAGTATGGAAAATCATTTAGGATAAATTGTGATCTATTTTTTGTACTATTTAAAATTATAATAATTATTAATTATAACTTTTAATATTTTATGTAATTAATAGTTTTATTTAAAAATATAATATATAATAATAAGTATAATTAAATTATTTATCATTAATTATAAATTTTAATCATTTTATGTAATTAATAGTTTTATTTAGAAATATAATATATAATAATAAGTATGATTAAATTATTTATAGTAAGTATAATAAATTCTAAAAAAATAAAATAACAAATATTACACATACATCTCCATTTACATTTAAAAACAAATGACGAAAATACAATAATATGGCTCGACAATGATTACTTCACAGTTTAATTTCTTCTTGGGGTTCTACGAATTTATGCCCCCAAGAATGTGGAAGGAATTTTTTATATTTTTAAAAATAGGGGTTCTAGATCAAAATAAGAAAATTCGCAGCCACTACCTAATTCACATGGTGGCTTGTTTAATTTACATTATGACCTGCAATTACCTCCTTTCGAGAAGTCTAGATGAAAATAGATTTTTTATTCAATCATATATAATTATTAATATTCTAAATAAATAATTTAATATATTTACACAATTATAATTATAAAAGAATTCTTAAATAAAAATATTAAATAATTTTTTAATAAATAAAACAATTTTTAAATAGATAAAAATATAATAAATAATATAAATAAAATAATTGTTAAATTAATATGAAATAAAATATCTTTAAAAAATCTATAATAATCATACATTTTTCCCCATTACAATATTTTAATCACAATCCAACAAATATGTGATCCTTTTCTTCGGTATACAATATCTCATACGAGCATTACATAACAACAAAGTTGACTAATCTAGCCATTATTATTTGGTTAGCAAAGTTGAATTGGGGAATCGGATTGCAGCCCCAAAAGTACGATTTTCCATTGGCGAAAATCAAGCAAACCCTAAGCGGCGGGGAAATTGAATCGACAAAAATTGCAGTGTCGTTTTATCAATTGAAATTTCAGAAACGGAAATGAACGGTCACCGTTATTTCTATGGTTGGAAGATGATTCGAGCCATTCATGGTAAAACTGAGCTTGTGCATCTCATATAAGGATATGCCTTCGGCGTAAATTACGTGTGATTTAAATTTGAAAAAATTAAAATTAAGGTGACAATTATCAAGGGTGACAATTTATGATGTTACATGTAGCCCCCACTTTAGTGATATTGTGAAATTACACTTAGACTCACACTAAAGTAAGATTATATCAAGAGGGGTTCAATTATCCAAATATTGAAAAGATAGGATGGAAATGAATCTAGGGGGGAGAACACAAGCCCCTAGAATTCAATATCCTATGGAAAGACAACATAAAGACAAAAGAACACACGTGAATGAAATGCATTACAACATGAAAAACAAAAATCATACATGATTCAGACACACAACATAAACATAAAGACAATGATAAAATTCAAACAACATGAAACAAACACAAAGAAAACATTATGCAAACATAATGCAAATATGAAAAAGGCGAATATGACAATCACAAACTAGCAAGCTCCACATAAATCTTACTAGGATCTATACCCAAGGAATTCATGACTCACGGGCTAACAAAGCCTTATATTTTCTAGGTGAATCGTGAACTAGGGCACCACAGGTTAGTGAAGTCCAATATTCACTAGGCGAGCCTTCTAAAAGGGTAGAAAATGAGAAACACACAAGGGCTAGTTGTAGGACTTGGATGTCACATCCAGAAGACATTCAAACACATATGAAAGACTGAAATTTATCAAACACCTATAGACACATAAAAATTTCATCCATAATCGTGTTGCTACACCTCATTCCATTGCTTCATCATTTGCTTCATCAAAAATGGTTTACATATGCCTCTTATATAGAGGACTTAGAAATATAGGGATGAATCTAGAAACTACTTAAGAGAAGCATCTAGAAAAATACTATAGTATTTGTACAACAACCCCATCCATCATAGTCTAGGAGATTTGGAAGGAGAGAGACTAACACATTTTCTAAGGAAAAACAATGGATAGAGAAGCCCTCAAAATAAAATTAGAAGAGGTCATAACTGAAACAATCAATAACAAAGTAAAATCACAATTAATGAGAAATATAGCCTTTTCTACATGCGATCATTCAATGAAGTATGCTTGGCCAAGTCTAATGAACCTCGTCCCATCCCTTGCCTTCTGCCCCCCTTAATGGGGCTTCTAGCATTCAAGCTAAAGTGACTCTTAGAGCTGAAATGGTGTGGCAACCATTAGAAGAGGGTTGGGTGAAGTTGAATTTTGATGGGACATCCAGAAGAAACCTGGGTCACTCTAGAGTTGGGTATATTTTCTATAATGATAAAGGAGAGAAATTAAAGATCAGTCTGCCACGCATGACAAACAACGCAACAAAAATGAATGCACTGTGATATGGGCTGAAGGAAGCAATAAGAAAAGCTATAGAGAAGTTGGCAATTGAGGGAGATTCCCTCCTAATAATTAACGTAGTAATCAAACGAAGGAATGATAAATTGGAGATTGAATGACTTGTTGGAGGATTTCTTAAGCATCCTAGACAGTTTCGAACTGTACAAAATCTCCCATATATTTAGGAAAGGAAATAAGGAAGCGAATATCTTGGTGAACGAGGCAATCAATACTAATCAGACGAGTGACAACATCACCCCCTCCCATGATCAAGCGCCACTCGTTTAGTCATGACAACAAGCATCACTTAACACAAAGACGTGTGTGATTGGTATGATCTGCATGCTAGATGGTGAGGAGGTATAGTGGTAAGTTGTTGGCAATGAAGTATGTTAATTACGGCGCGTGAGAAGGACTTTGCTCGTACATTTTTGTGATCTGGTGGAGATTACCTTCCTGCAGGAAGCATGGAAATGGCACGGTCGAGGCATCTATCTACCATGCCCAAATAGAATAAATTTATCAAAATAGGACGTTGTTGTTTAGGGTGCTTGTCGAGCATGGATATCTCGGTGAGGCTTTTAAGCACACGACGACAAATGGATTTCTTGGGCCATAGTAGCAGAACTCTGGAGGCGGTCAAGTGGATTTTAGGCGCGGACTTTCTGGTAGACGAAGGCAGATTCAGAGTAAACACGGACATCTCCTCACGCTTTATCGCATCACTCCTCGGCCTGGGGGAGGAGAAGGAGGTGATAAAGGCCATCACCCTCGCTCTGTTTAAAAAACAAAATTTGGACGACATGGACATTGTGCTGTGGGTGGCAACGTTTGGTGTGCGTATTCAGTGCCCTAACGACATTCCCCAGGTGTTAGACGATGGGGCCATGGTAGAATGGCTTCCGTCCCTAGGCAATTTCCGCACCAAAACCCTAATACAACATTTGACCCTTGCAGCAAAAGAATGCCACTACTTGAAGAGAGTGAACAACCTCGAGCCAATGTACAACCCGGAATGGTTGCATGAGTTTGATGGCACGCCTGTTAGTGGAGTATTATGTCTGGTAATCATGTAATAGTAGGCTCAATTTAGTAAAAGAGCCATATGCTTAGTAAAGAAAATTAGAAAAGTATCGAAGGCAACAATATATAGTAGGCTCAGTTTTGTATAGAAGAGAGATAATGTATTGATAGACTGGCCATGAATGCCTGGATTATGATGTAACCTTTTTTTGAAGGTCTTCTCAACTCATTACAATATCCTTGTAAGAACTATATAATTTCTAGAAAACCAGTGTAGAAATTATATAACTGTGCAAGAATTCATAACCCTGCAAAATCTAACAGTCCTGAAGTTTAAAACTGACGTAGAAGCAACTCCATAAATTCGGTGCACAGCCAGGGAAAGCAAATATTTATATATTACAGAAACCTCTTCAAATGACACCCGGTTAAGTCACATAACCGTGCATGCATTTGGATTCTCTTCACTAAACATAGATCCGTACACTTCATCTGGGCGGTGGGGGTCGATTCCAGTATCGAAATTGTCTTTCCTCATATACCCAGCTGGTGCTTTTTTGTCATAGGTATTTGAATTCATAACATGTTGTGTGACAGAATTGTAGGGAATGTATGGCCATATTTCTGCGTTTTTGCCTGTGGCTTTCACTTTCTTCAGCACCTTGGTCGGTTCAATATATCCTGTAACTGTAACCTTTGAAAGCTTTCTGTTTACATCCACGCTTTGCACACCTGCATAGATCAAGAGAAGAAAACAGAAAATCATACATATCAGAAACAAACAAACAAAAAATTATAATTCAGAAACATATTCTAAATTTTGTTTGATTTGTTTAGATGATTCATCTTAAATCATATTAATGAGTATAAAATTTTTAAATTACAGATTTAATTATTTTAATATTCGTAAAAACAATTTCAGAATGTCTGTAACGCTTACCTGTCATACGTTGAAGGGCGTTCTTCACTTTGAGCTCACACCCTTCACAGTCCATTCGAGTCACCTTCAACTCAACCGTCTGCATTCAATTCAATAACGCTTTTAATAATGACCATATAACATCTGTTTTTCTTTTCTATTTAAAAAACTATGCTCTCAACCCCAACTAAATTTTTCTGAGGTGAACATGCTTAAGAGATAATATATGTACATGGTTTCTCTTCATCGCTATTTGAATAAATTAAAGTAATCAAATTTTCATCTTATAATGATAGATTTGATATAATTTTGTGGGAGAGATTTTCAACTTTAATGTTTCAGATCATATTCTATGATTTTTTCTCAGAATGAAATAATTAAGAAGAGAAAATGATCAATTTTTCATCAAATTTTGTATCATACTCCATAATCCATCAGAATGAAATAATTAGAGTTGAAGAAACAATCTATCATCAGGATGAAATAATTAGAAAGAAAAAAACCACATTTTCTCTTTGCTAACTATTTCATCCTGATAATGGATCATAAAATTTGATCTGAAACATTGATGATGAAACGATCCTCCATAACACAACTAAATTCAAAAACATATATAATATACTCTCTGACCCCTTTCATAACCAAACGTATATAGAGAGAATGAATAGATTACCTGCAGTGTCAGCTGCTTCTTATGCCTTGTACCACGCCGAAATAGATCTGTGAAATACTCCGTGCGACCGCCCTTCCTGTGCTTCGGCTTCTCCTCCTTCATACTCGACATTCTCCTCCGCCAAATCAAATCTTGAGGAAAATATTACTAGTGACAGCAAACAATGAAGGAAAATATTACTAGTGACAGTAAATAATGTTCAAAACGTAGTGTTGGTACGCAAATTATTTATTGTAATACTACTCCAGAAGACTCCTTTATGGACATATATATAGACTTAACAAAGAGCATATACCGTCCACTGACATGCCATAGGTAACACGCAACGAAGACAGGAGCAGCCCGGTCTCAAACCGGTAAAAAACTAATTAAAGTTGTGTAATTTTTCCACGGTCCATAATGATAGATTTGATATATTTTTGGATTCAAACGAGTAAGATGCTTTCGAATGAAATCTAATGGAGACGTGCTTTGTACTACTGGGTCCCACTAACGCAATATCTTATAGAAAATTGCCACGTGTATAACTCT
The DNA here is from genome assembly GCA_007258455.2 of Sequoia sempervirens. Classification (NCBI taxonomy): domain Eukaryota; kingdom Viridiplantae; phylum Streptophyta; class Pinopsida; order Cupressales; family Cupressaceae; genus Sequoia; species Sequoia sempervirens. The sequence continues at coordinate 6,599,475 of VDFB02072274.1, read as the reverse complement.
ACTTAGCCACGCCAGTCACGTCACCTCACATATCAGATATCCTTTGTAATGTGACAGATTTTCAATGCATGCGCTTGCTTTTGTGGGTGGTTGTGAATTCTAATCATTCTCTGAGTTGAAACCGAAGGCAAATGTGGTTGGATCAGGATGTATAAGGCTATGTATGCTTGCTTTTTGCCAGCACACACAAAATAATATCTAAGATATTTGATGGAAGTGGAACTCTGAGATATTTGTTTCGGTGGGACGCTACACAAAATGGACTGCAACTTCATACGGTGAAGGTGGTGGCAAGTGGCAGCCAAACCCCACAATTGAGCCCATGAGACATGTACACAAGTGAAATGACCAACCAATTGCCCTTAACCCAAAAATGTTGGATACAATGTGATTCGAACTGGAGATCAAGTTGCCCAATGTGAGTGTTGCCAAAATATCTGAGCCTTGATATTGGCCAGTCTAGAAGGCTTTAAGGACCTACCTTTCTTTGAAAGTATGGGATAAGTTAGTTACCTACCACATATCATAAAATTCATGTGATTTAAATTTTCAGGAAATTGAAAAGAAAAAATTAATGTAGGGATTAAGTTTTGTTGAAAGTCAGGTTTGTGATTGTGATATTTTAGAGGGATGAGGTTGGGATCATATCTCAAATTTTGTTGTTTGAATAGAATATATTTTTATTCTTATCTCTTAGTTGAAAGAAGCCTTATTCATGCAACTTTGATTTGTGCTCCTAGTACCAATGAATTACAAAAATGATCAAGAATTGTTATAAAGTCTATTGACAAAAAAATAAAAGATAATTATAGTAATTAAAAAATTAAGAAGACAAATTTATGAACTCACAGACTAAAATAAAAGGGAATGCTCAAGGGCAATTGTAACTAAGGAGTGTTACGTAGTGTCATGTAGGCATTACATAAAGTAAATGTATACTAGGAAAAGTTAGCCATCTCACACAAAAGTTGTAGCACTCGTGCATTCCAATTTAGAAACATGAAACCTAAGGTCTAATAAATATTTTTTTGTTTACAATTGTTCTATAATTATAGACAATAAAGAGTTAAATATAAGTCATTAGTCTAGTTTTTAAAATAGAACATTCCACTCAAACTTCTGCATACCCTAATGTACTCAAGTCTTTGATTCTAGCATTGAGTTTGATGAATGTTGAAGATGAGGTGATTTTAAAGGAGGTGGGGGAATTTAAAAGATGCTCAACAAGATTTGGACCCCCCTTAGGTGGGGGAACTAGGGTCGAAAACTTAAGAGACACAAAAAAAAATGTTATGTTTGATGCAAAGGTATTGGGATTAGGGAGTGGTGCTTTGCACCAAAGTCTTTTCTCTCTATATTTACAAGAACGTTGGAGATAAAGTAGGGGATATTTAAGATAAATATTTGAGGGAAGGCAAGATGCATGGGACACCAATTATTCCTCGCCTTGAACCTACACTAAGGGTTGATCCCACAATAGGGTGTCCCATTTTTGGGATGGTGAAAAAAATGAGCCCAAGATGGAAAAAATTATAAAGTAGGTCTTCAAATGAACATCTACCTTCAAATTAAGGATGTTTGCCATCATCATGACCTTTGAATGAAGAAATTTGATTTAATTTTTAAAACATTTTAGGTTAAAAATGCTTTATGAAAGGGTCCTTCATATGAAGGTCCCTTTGATGTCAACCTATTATTGTTCATAGAGTTTTAAAAAATCTAGAAAATATCTATGCACTTTATTGAAGTTGCTTGTTTCAATTGAAAAATGATAGATACCAAAAAAATGTGTCATGAAATAAATGATAGTATAAAATTATAATTGTAGACATCTAAATTTGACCACTTCCATATGGTCAAAGTCGTCTCCTTAATCATCCATTTGCTCATTTAGTTCATCCTCTTTGTCGGTAGTAATTAAATCACTCATTTAATTAATATTTCGTGTCTTACATAAGGTTTCCAAAGTATTTAATTTAATAAATGTTTTTTTCCCTCTTTCCTCTCTAAATTAAATAAATATAACACTTTATTTAATTTACTCATATTATCTCTTGGAATTTTAAATTTATTTTTTAATTCCTCACTTTCTCTTTCATTGTCACATCCTCCAACTTTTGCAAGTTGGTATCTAATCCCTCTTGATAATCTATCCCTCTTAATCATAATTAATTTATGATTAAGATGTGCACACCCCTAATCATCATTAGGGTCCCATCCTCCATAATTTCCCACTTGCCTCTAATCTATCATTAATTTATCTAATCAAGTACTTGCACAACCTTAATCACCTAATTAGGTCAACCTAATCCCCATATCATTTATGGAATGTGTCTTAAGTCAACTCTATTAAAGACTTTCTCCTTTTGGAGAGGGCACTCCATTCCCCATGTGAATTTTTAATTCGCATTTAATCCCCCAATGCATTCCTTGGAATTTAAAATTCCTTTTCTCATCCCCATGAGGATATTTGAGAAATTTTTAATTCCTCACATGTCCTCTCACCCACATGGGGACAAGGACCTCCTTTATGAGGAGATCTTGTCCAATCCCAAGGTACTATGTAGTACCTCCATGTCATGTACCCTATTTCCACCTCATGTACACATCATCTCTTACAAGCCACTTCGCATGCCACATGTCAAGATGTGAGGGGTTGTGAGTTCTCAACTTACCTTAGCCCTACATCTTGATCTTGGTGGCTCAATCTTAGCCATCCATTTCTCTAGAGAATTCTAAAATATCTATAAATACCCCCTATTTTCTCATATTTTAGGAGAGATCATTCATGCTAGCCAAACTCTTGCAAAAAAATTTCTTGAGCCATACTTAGCCAAATTTCCATACTTGCATCCATTTTCACTTATCTTTCCATCCTCATCTCATCTCATAGTTTGCATCTCTTTCCATCCAAGGAGCATACAAACATCAAAGATCGAAGGACCAACCAATGGACAACTCAACTAGGTGAAATCTTTCATTTTTCTTAGTTAAATTAATCATTAGGCCAATATAAAGGTGTAGGGTGTTTTTAGTTGTTATTTGTACTCTTTTTGTTTGTTTCTTTTTTTCTAACACTTATTTTTTCCCTATCACATTTCTGACATGCTTGGTGGGACCCACAAACGGGTCTCTTTCTTTCACGTTTGCTATTTTTTTCACTTTTTGCAGGTGCAAGTTGCAGAGGGGCGGACCCGACCATCCAGGGGTGGACCTGACCTCTGCATAGGCGAACCTGACCTCTATACAAGCGGATCTAACCTCCACAAGTAGACCCAACCTTGCCCAGGGGCAGACCTACCCTCCACAAGCTCCAGAAAGTGTTATTTTGGAAATTTTTCATAGAGGGGTGGACTTGACCTACAGACAGGCAGACCTGACGTCCAGACAGACGGACCTACCCTCTGGATAGGTGGACTTTCCCTCTAGACAGGCGGACCTGCCCTCTAGACAGACATATTTTCCCTAGATAGCTTTCTTCATAAGGTAAAATCTCACTTTTCAGCACATTTTTTTGGTTATTTTAAGTGTTCCTAACCCCTTACCTAGACACATAGTTTAACTAGGGGTGTTAAATCAATCTCGTGTGTCGTACTTGTGGGTGAGCTATTTGACATATCCAATCGCCTTGCACCATTTGGCGATCCTGGGTGACAAGAAATTGTAGCTTACTAAGTTTTTGTGTCTCCCTTTTTGCTTTTCTTAGTGGGACTTGCTTAGGGATTTCACCACCCCAAGGGAAAATTCCAACCACGCGTACCGGCAGGGTATATAAAGGAGGGGGAGCGAAAGCTATACCTCAATCCAACCACATTGTAATTGGCGAAGCGTCGGGATGATGTGAAGAGTTGGTCTGAGCCTTTAGTATCTCGCTAAGGTTCCCGACTCACGCTTGTAATGGGTTGGTGTTCACGGTTTGGGCCTCACGTACTAGGTGTATATTGAGGACTCCTTAGCAACCATGTTCATCCTAGAATAGAAGACTTTGTCGGCCATACCCTTTCTACTGGACTTAGGATTATGCTATCTGAATTATTATTTTTGTGCGAAACCAGTGATTGTCTAATTAATTGACTTAGCCACATCCTTTTCATTGATGTTTGATGTGTTTTGAGTCCTTTTCCTTAGTCATCTTTTCAAAATTCAAGTTTAAACATCCAAGGGTGGACTTGACCCATTTAGGGGCGTACCTGACCTATAAACCAGTCCTTTGGAGCCAGTTTTAGCCATTTTTAACCAACTTTTGCTCCATAGGTGGACCTGCCCTCTGCACAGGAGAACCTAACCTCTGCATAGGCGAACCTGGCTTCCAAGGGCAGACCTGACCTGTAAACCAGTCCTTTGGAGCCTATTTTAGCCATTTTTAACCAACTTTTGCTCCATAGGCAGATCTGCCCTCTGCACAGGCGGACCTGACCTCTACACAGGCGAACTTGACCTCAAGGGCAGACCTGACCTTTGACCCAGCCCTTTCAGGCCTATTTTGACCAAATTTGACCATCTTTTGTTCCACAGGCAGACCTGACCCATCTAGGGGTGGACCTGACCTTTGACCCAGCCCTTTCAGGCCTGTTTTGACCAAATTTGATCATCTTTTGTTCCTCAAGCGGACCTGCCCTCCACAGGGGCAGACCTGACCCTTGACCAATTAGTTTTTTTATTCATTTTGTTATTCGAGACCCTCGTTTCACAGTTTCAATCACTCGTCTCCCTGTTCCAAATGCTTTTGCACCCATTTAGAGAGTCCATTCACCATCCTAAACGTTCATCCCCTCAGTGTGTCCATTTGTTCACCCCTTCAGGGTCCCCATTCACTTAGCTATTCTCCATGTTTCGGATACCATTTCTCCATTTTGGATCACTGTTATTCCATTGAAACCTTGTTAGAGCAGCTATCCGAATTGACCTAGGTGTTCATCTCTAATTGTCTTCCATCACAACCAACTTAGGATTGTCATCCATCCTAAGTCGGTCATCCTTGTCAGCCCAATCAATCCACTTCAATCTCAAGTTGGATTCGATTTCATTCTTGCACATCCACCCTCTAGTTGATTAATCAACACCTCGCGTTACCAAGGGTCACTCTCAAACTCAGTTTCGAATTTTGGTCATTACCCTTTATCTTAGTTGATCATCAATCCAAATCAAATCATCATATCATCCAATCCAAGTTGGCCAATCATCTTCCAATCAACCCAATTTGATCTCATCAAACAAATCCATTTCAAATTAATCATCCAAATCAATCCCATCGAGCCACATCCTTGTCGGCTAATCAGTCATCGAATGAAATCAATCCTTTCATCACCAAGGTTATCCTAGCATCTTAGTTCATCATATCATCTTGCATGCCCGTTTAGACTCAATCACAAACAAGGAAAATGGCCGAGCAATAAGCCCAACCAAACATCCCTCAAGATCCCACTAACGGTACGAATATCCCTCGAGATTCTCATTACGGTACATCATCACAATCCAACATTGACGGTCAAAACACATCACCACCTGGGGATGAGAACGTGGTCAACCAACCCAAATTTACATTTGAGGAACACTTTAGTAACCCTACCAATGTGCAAATGACTGACCGCCTATTTGAAAGACATGGGGAAGAAATCTTGGTGCATCTCATTGAAAAAGGTGTCAAACTTCCACGAGGTGTTGACTTATCAAAATATAGTGGTTTCACATCTAACATACCCCAAGGTTCACAAAACTCACCAGGTAGTTCATATGTCCCTAATGTTCCTCCAGTGGAAGGTTGGCATCAACCTGATTTCGGCAATGCCATTATGTATCCCGTTTACAGTCCCCCACACCCCGCAATCTTGGTCATGGGAGCTCCTCAAGTAGCTAATCCCAACAATCCTTTTTCCTTTGGCATGCCACAAAACATTCCACAACTGCCGCCACTAATGCTAACGACACCACCTCTTTCGAATCCACCTCCTATCAGCGCTAGGGGCAGCCCTTTTACTGCATTGCCTCCACCTCCCGGGGCCGTAAACCTACCATCGCCTTTGTACGCATCTCCACAACCTCCCCAATCTAACCTACCACCTCCATTACTACCACAAGGTACTTCCCAACCAAATGTTTCGTTTGGTACCCAATAACCTCCTGTGCATAACACTCCTACATTATCTCAACTGCCCCAACAACAACAACTGCCATATAACCCTATATTCTCTTCACAACAACCACCACACCAATCACAAAGTGATCCGTCCTGACCTCCCACTCAAACCATATCTCCATTCCTCACATCCATTCTACGCCTGCGAGCTCAGACACAATACAACATCCCATCTCAGCCCACACAACATATCACATCACATTAGCAACCACCACAACATCATTATTACCAACATTAGTCCCAACAACAACCACCTTATGCAACCTCCCAACAATTACAGCAATACCCTCAGTACAGGTCAATCTGCAACATCACATCCAAGCCCCTCAACAGCCTACCTCACATTTTTATCAAACAAATTTGTACTATACCTCACAACAACAACCCCCATGCCAACAAAATCCCTCGGCATACCTGCAAGGGTTGTCATCATCTAACTACCAAAATCCATACCTTAACATTCTGACACTCTCTCAGCAAGATCCTTCATTGTCCTACCATCCATATCCATCCAACTTGCCTTTGGCTCTTACGCCACCAGTCAACTCAGATTTGTTAGAAATCAAAGACGCTCTGAAAGATCTTCAAGCTCAAATTGGAAAAAAATCGTTCAAATTTGAAGACATATGTCCCTATCCATTCGATCCCTCCATCTCATTGATCCCCTTCCCTAAACATTTTGAAATACCAAAATTCGACAGATACAAGGGGAACAACGATCATAAGGCTCACTTGTAGGAGTTTTACTCCCAGTGTCAAGAAGTTATGCACAACGGCAACTATCTCTTGTGCCTTTTCCCATGGAGTCTGACAGGAAATGCCCTAGAATGGTTCATGGGTCTAGAATGCGGGTCCATAAAATCCTTTGCGGACCTGTCAGAAAAGTTTGTTTCCTACTTCTCCTTCAATTTGGAGGACACTGACACCTTGTATCTCCTTAAAGAGAAACAACGAGAAGGTGAAACCTTTGCTAGCTACCTGCAGAGGTGGCATGCGCTAGCGAGCTGAATGAAAACCCCTCTCAAAGAGAAGGACATGGTCACCCTCTTTTTGGGGAACTCTCATCTTGACATAGCTCATAATTTTAGGTTACATTGTGTCACCACTTTCATAGAGATAGTGGAAAAAGGACCCATCCTTGAACGCGTCCTCGTTTCCAAAGGGCACGTTGAGATACACAATTATGACAGAGAAAGGTCATCTGGTGATAAGTCTCACTTTTGGAACAAGAAAAAAAATGTAGTGAATGATGGTGTCACTGACACTAAACATGTTCAGATAGCCAATACCTCCTAGAGACAACAACCATTTGTACCTAATTCCATATCCATACCATAGGGGGCATCTCGTCCTCCTCAATAGTCAAACCAAAATTGTCAAGGGAACAAAAAATTCCAGTATGCTCAATTAGGAGAACCCTTGAGTGTCGTCTTCAATAAGTTGTTACAGATCAACTATCCGATCACCTACCCTATCACCAAACCACTTGATGAATCCAAACCTAAACCTGCATGGTTTAGGGAAAATAAATATTGTGAGTTCCATAAAATCAAAGGACACACTCTGAATAAGTGTCAAGGACTCAAAAACTATGTCCAAGATCTTATCGATCAAGGAGATATCAAAGTCGACACCAGTCAAACTCCGTCATCTAATGCTCAATTGTAGATATACCAAAATGCCTTCCCAAACCATAATCAAGGTGCAAGCACCTCTAGTAGCAATCCCCAAGACAACACCAATAATGTAAGCTATAAAAATGTACCCCTCAATTATGATGGCATTATCCATTACATTGAGCAGGTAGAATCCCCTGTGTCTATGATACATGTTAAAGCTAAAGATCCTCAATGTGTTGTTACTATGCAACAATCTTGCATCATTGTCCCTGTGGCCTCCACAGCCACCCAGTCAACTCCTGTAAACTCTCAGTACAACATTCTTGATCACTTAGGAAAGACCCCTGCTCATATCTCCATCTTGGATTTTCTTAAGTCTTCTCTCGTACATCAAGAAATTCTCAATCGAGCCTTACATAAAACCCATGTACCTAATGACATCGATCCCACACAATTCCAAGCCCTTATGGGACACCTGGCTTTGTCTTACCAGCTACACTTCAGCCAAAATGACATGCCAAATATTGATGCCAATCATAACCGTCCATTGCACATTGAAGTCATGGTTGCCTGACATAAAATAAAAAGGGTCCTAGTAGATAATGGCTTTGCCCTCAATCTATGCACTCTGAAATTCATAAAATAGGTGGGGTATACCCAAGCGGATTTGAGTAACCAAATCATCACAATCAAGGCTTATGATAATGTAGAAATAAATTCTGAAGGGATTATCAGTCTTCCTATTCAGGTTGGACCGGTAGTTCAGTATACTACTTGTCATGTCCTTGATCTAGACTTACCATACAATCTCCTCCTTGGCCACCCATGGCTCCATGGCATGCAAGCCGTCCCCTCCACATACCATCACTGCCTAAAATTCCCAATTAATGGACAAGAGATCACCATTTATGCTGACCCCCAACCATTTGAATACTGTCGCACTTTAGAAGCATCGTTTCCCCATTTACATTATTGTCCTGAGGTTGAAATGGGGGCATCTCAGTCATCATCCGCTAATTCACCCTCAACCACAATAGCCACTCCATCTTCCACCTCCAATCCTACAATCACCACACAAAATGAATACGAAATGAATACTACTCTTAATATAACAACCATGCCACTGTCACCACACTAGTATAGTCAACCTTCACATGCTAATCCAAAGGAGGACAAGACTATCACCTTCAGTGCAAAAAAAATTCCTACTACCACTTTCACGTCCCCTAGTATCAAGATAGATGCACCAGAAGAGGATATCAATCAATGGGTATACTGAGAAAAACCCCAACTAGATCCTCCTCTAAAGGAATACTTCCAAGAAGTATACCCTTGGTCAGTTAAGTTCGCAGAAAAGTATAACTACCAAGGGAGGGGCCTAGGTAAAGAAGAATAGGGGTGGTTGCAACCTATTGATACATCAAAGCTGTCAAAGAATATAGGCCTCAGATATCACAAAAAGCATAAAGGCCCTACAACATCATCTAATACTTCCAATAGTGTTACTATGGATGATGGCTCATTGGAAGACATACCCGAGGAGGAATCCATCATATGTGTATACGATGACGTTGATCACACATACCTCTCATCCATGTTCGAATTCCTATCCATCTATACCATTAGCCTATCTTTTTGTCATCCTAAGCTTATTGATTGGGACCTACATGACATTGCACCTGTCAATATCTCCATGGATACATATGTCAACGTCATGGGATTAGGGGCAGATGAACACTCCAATCACAAAAATAAGAACAAGAAAAATAAAAAATGGTCATCTAGTGAAAACCTCCCTAAGGCACTTCTTGACTTGGGAAAAGTAAAAATAAAGGACGCATCTGACAGCGAAAAACCTCAAAGAGGCACTGGAGGATGGAGATGTTCATCTTCCCCTTGTGGGAACTCAGTTATATACTCGATCATCGATCCTAATTGAAGAGACTCAAGAAGTTAATCTGGGTACTGATGAAAATCCCAAGATCACCTATGTAGCCAAGTCACTCTCAGAGCAAGAGTATCCAGTCATTGTGCAGCTACTCCAAGAGGGTATCATTAACTTTGCTTGGTCATATTCAGACATGCCAGGCTTAGACCCCGCTTTAGTGGTTTATCATCTAGACGTTCATCCTGATGCCAAGCATATCAAATAGAAGCTCCAAAAAATGCATCCACAGGTAGCATTATTAGTCAAGAAGGAATTGGAGAAGTTACTAGATGCAGGCTTTATCAAACCAATTGACTACTCTAATTGGATCTCCAATATAGTACTTTTTTCCAAACCAAATGGAGACATTCGAATTTGCAAAAACTTTCAGGATCTTAACAAGGCCTGTCCAAAGGACAACTTCCCTCTACCCAATATTGACATGATGGTTGACCTTATCGTAGGACATGATATGTTATGCCTCATGGATGGTTTCTCTGGTTATAATCAGATCCAAATTGCACCTGAAGACCAATACAAGACCGCTTTTATGACACCTTGGGGTACTTTCTATTACAATGTTATGCCCTTTGGTCTCAAGAATGTGGGGGTGATATATCAGAGGGAAATGACTGTCATCTTCCATGACCTCATCCATATTATCATGGACGATTATGTCGATGACTTACTAGGAAAGTCCAGAACCCGAGCAGAGCACCCTGTCATCCTGAAAAAGATCTTCGACCGGTTAGAACATTACAAGCTACGACTGAATCCAAAAAAGTGTGTCTTTGGTGTTACGTCAGGAAAACTATTGGGTTTCATAGTCTCTCGAAGGGGTATTGAGGTTGATCCCGCCAAGGTGAAAGCTATTCTAGACATGCCACCTCTGCACAATTTGAAACAACTAAGAAGTCTCCAAGGGAAGATGCAATCCATTTGTCGGTTCATAGCCCAGTTGGAAGATAAGTGTTAGCCATTCACCCATCTTCTGAAGAAAGACTCCACCTTCCGATGGAACCAGCAGTGTCAAACATGTTTTGATAAAATCAAGGAATACTTAGCTCATCCACTGATCTTGATGCCACCTATTCTAGGGAAACCCCTCCTACTTTACATCTCTGCCACTTTAGTCATGCTGGGGGCATTGTTGGCACAACATGATGAGTCATCTAAAGAGAGAGCAATCTACTACATCAATCGGACACTGGTCGGCTATGAATTAAACTACTCTCCCATGGAAAAAGCCTACCTCACAATGGTCTTTAGCACACAGAAACTCTGACATTACATGCTCAGTCATCCGGTCAAGTTAATAGCAAAGATCGATCCACGAAATTATCTGTTATCCAGAACCACTCTAACTGGCCGCATGGCCAAATGGGTCATGCTCCTAAGTGAATTTTACATAGAGTATGTGGAGAAAAAAGCAATAAAGGGACAAGTCATAGATGATCAGTTGGCTGAGGCGCCACTAGTGGATTCTTACCCTCTACTCACCGAATTCCCAGATGAAGAAGTTTTCACAGTTACAGAAGCACCTGTTTGGATATTGTATTTTGACGGCTCATATACTCATAATGGGTCAAGCACAGGAATTCTGTTGGTTACCCCTCAAGGTGATTACATTCCAAAATCATTCAGGATAGCATTCCTATGTAGCAACAACATAGCTGAGTATGAAGCCCTCCTCACGGGCCTCCGAATTGCAAAGCAATGGCACATAACTCACTTGAAGGTCTTTGGTGATTCCTTGTTGGTCATTAAGCAGGTTAATGATGAATTCCTAACAAAAGATGATAAGCTATTACCCTACGATTGCATGGTGGATGAGTCCAAGAAATATTTCACCTTCATACAATTTGACCAAATTCCCAGAGCGCAGAACAAAGCAACTGATGCAATGTCTACCATTGGCTCCCTGATTGACATGCCTAAAGATCGAACAGAGTGTAAGTTCCTTGTGGAACAACTTTTAATCTTAGCATATGATATCCTTGAGATTGACATGGTGTGCGACATTGCGGGTCCCACTTCCCCATGGTACCAAGACATATACGTCTATCTGCATGATAATATTCTCCCTCTAGATCTTACACGCAATCAATGCAAATCCTTCATTCATTGTTCTTCCCGATATATTATCATTGGTGATACACTTTATCGTTGTGGGTATGATGGAATTCTCCTTAGATGTCTGAATGAGACTGAAGCCCATATTGCACTAACAAAAGTACATAGTGGTGTTTGTGGGGCTCATTCAAATGGTATGGCTTTGGCCAAAAGGATTCTCCAAGTAGGATATTATTGGCCTACATTAGAGCATGATGCTTGTGAATTTGTAAATAAATGTCTTCCCTACCAACAACACGCGGATTTGATTCATGCTCTAGTACAAGACGTTCAACCCCTATTGGAACCATGGCCCTTCTCTCAATGGGGTTTCAACTTGATTGGAAAGATTTACCCACCATCTTTTGATGGCCATAGATTCATAATTACCACTATTGAGTACTTCACCAAGTGGGTGGAAGCAATGCCACTCTCACAGATCACCGGTACTCAAATTTCAAAATTCATCCTTTACCATATTCTCTGCAGATATGGTATCCCATCCACCATCCTCTCCGATAATGGAAAAACTTTCAAAAACCAAGCCATAAAACACATCTGCGACACCTTTCATATCCAACATCATTGGTCAATGCCTTATTACCCCCAGAGTAATGGTTAGGACGAAGATTGGCACCTCCATATTCATCCCACCCTCTGGGAATATCGTACCTCCATCTGCACCCCTATAGGTGTCACTCCCTATTCTTTAGTCTATGGCACCGAAGCCATCTTTCCAATTGAAGTTGAGATTCCATCACTGAGAATTTCTCTAAAAAATCTTATCAGTGAGGAGGATGCTCGTGTTGCACGGCTTGCACAGCTGGAGTTATTTGATGAAAGAGGAATCAAAGCCTATGATCATCTGCAAGCATAACAAAACCACCTCAAGTGTAACTACAATAAGAAGGTTCATCCTCGACAGTTCTAGTTTGGTGGTCTTGTCCTTAAAGAGAAATAGCGCACCCAATAGAACTGTGATAAAAAGGGAAAATTTGAGGCAAACTGGTTGGGTCCTTACATGATAAGTGCTAAATATGGCTCTGGGGCATACAAACTTGCTACCCTTGAAGGAGAGCCTCTTGAAGAACCTATCAATATCATGCATCTAAAGAGGTTCTACACCTAAGTCCGCTTGGTAACCCCACCTATCAAAAAATCAAAAAATTGCAAAAAAATCAAAAAATCAAAATCAAAATCAAAAAAATCAAAAAGATCCAAAATAGTAAAGAGAAATAAATTCATCCTATGGTGAAAACCACCTTTTGGTGGTGCCTTGGATAAGTACGGGTGGTGAAAACCTGGTAATAGGCATCATCCGTAGAGGGCTTAATCATTATCTACTTGGCATCCTAGTTATTTTATGCTTTCATTCGCACTATTATCCTCACCCATCCCATCCTTGGTCGCTTGGTATATTTTGATTGAGCATTGGATCATCCATCCATGCTATCCCTCATCCTCAGTTTTTCAGTATCCCACTCTGAGCTTATGCCATTTATCTGATCATCGGTTGGTTTATGTCTTCATATCGCCCCCCCCCATTGTGTCAATCTCCACCTAGACCTCATCCTATCACGTCCTTAGTCAAACTATGTTGCCCCTGCGTTGTCACGTAGGCAAGGTTGATCATTTGATCTACCCCCGGGGTATTCTGACCATCCCGTGTTGGTCGTCCATCATCTTCCTTCATCATCTTCTTTCCGCTTTATCCATGGTATTTTCATGAACTACAAGGGCTCTGTGCTTTCACGTAGGCAAGGCTAATCTCTGATCGACCCCCGAGCCCCTAGGTCTGTAGGGTGTGTCAGTTCGTGTCCTTGTATGGCTCATTCTTCACAAGAAAAATCCCCTAGTGTCAAGACATCTGGCTAATGGAAAACATCTTGCATCAACTGGGTCATTCTAGTTTAGTATCCATCATCGGTCTCAACAGGATGCATCCTTCCTAATAGACCACTTCAATCCCATCCATCCCCTTGAACCTATGGCAAAGGACGTTTGAAATTGATTGCAATCTTTTGATGTTTTTGGACTTTATTTATTATTTGAGCTCCCTATCAACACTTGTCATGGTCGCCTTTATCCATCATATCATGGTGTGCTTTGACTCGTCAACATAGGGGCGTATCTTGATCTTTTCTTTGTTGCTATCTTCTTGGTTGTCCCACGTAGTACTCGCCAAGATCCTTGAGGTCTTGTGTTACACTGGGGCATCCTTGTGTGTTTGTGGTTATCCCAATACCTAGCCCAACCAAGGTCATCGTGACCTTGGGGTGTTGGGATAGCCTTTTTTGTTGTTGTGTTTGTTTCATGCATTGGATGCCAACTCGCCTTGGTCTTACATATCAGGGTATTCGATATCTTATGCTATAACAGAAATCAATGCTCTGAAGATGGAAAATTATGTTCTTAATTGCACTGGATTTCAGTTCACTACATACACTCTCCATTCAACCTTCTTCATGACCTAGGACTTGTGATTTAGGTGTTGCAAGGTCTTGACTCTTTTCCCTCTTGATCTTCCTCTTAGGATACTAATGGTTTTTTGACAGGTACAGTATCACACCCACAATACACCTATTGCCTATCCACACTCCCATGCAGGTCCTTATTGACATTTAGGTTTGCATTATAGGAACTCATCTTTCATTCATATATATATATTTTTTTTAGACTGCAGGAATCGGGTAGCACGACCCCCTATAAACTGCAGTGCGCCTGGTAAACTTTTTAACGTGACCGACGGCGCTGGCGCGACACGCCCTCCGGTACCACGGGATGGGGGAGACTAGAACTCGTGACTAGCAGAGCCGCAACGGAATTACTTAGCCAACCGAGCTAGGGCCCCCGCCCATCTTTCATTCATATTTCATGTTACATTATAGGTTCAATATATTTCATAATTCATAGGCTAATTAGATTAAGCATCATAGTTTCATTTAATCCATACACGTCCATATTAAAATTTACATCATACATGCATTATCACCCGCCAAAACATATTGTTAGCTACATCCTAAATATTCATATCATCCTGCATTATCAAAATTAATATACGTATAATCATCCATTCTTATAAACATGCGCATACATAAACCAAATAATCCATTCCCATAAACATATGCATACATAAGCCAAAGTGTCCATCTACATAAGCATGAAGTAGCATAAACATGTGCAAAAATAAATCAAATCATGCATCCACATAAGCATGCAATATCATATACATGTGCACAAATAAATCAGATCATCCATCCACATAAGCATGGAATATCATATACATATGCATGCATAAACTGAATCATCCATCCCAAAAACCATAATGCACAGTGTCAATAAGGACTGTCCCATACCACAATCAAAATAATACAATGTACATCTCATCACAATATCTCAAGCATAATCTAACATGTATCCATCATATATCATAAAATAAACTACAAAATCCAAAGATGTAGAGCACCTCTTATCTCTATCGATAAGTACTATACCTCCATCCTGTGTTTGTCAAAAAACTGGTATCCTATCATCTGCCCTTTGACTGCTCTACTGTGAGCTGCCCACATTTGATCTCTATGGAGAGTCTAACACTGGCCCTCTATGAGTGGGAGTCCCCTGATACTCATGGGTGGGAGTCCCCTAGTAACCACCGAGAGGAGAAGGAGTCTGCCGATAGTCACTATACCCTCTGGTAGGCATCCCTCATGACTAGGATGGTGCTAGCATATGAGGTACCTGTCTGATGTAGTGTGTCGTGCGCTGTGCTGGATCTGGAATAGCATGCTCATACGCACACTTCCAATAACTTGCCTCCTGCATATAATCATCCCACTGCGCTGCCTGATGTCTAGCGGCATTCTGCTCAAGTCTATACTGGTCACAATCCCCACTAATAGCTCTCTGCTCCTATACCTAGGCCTCCTATGCCACTGTCAATTGTTGTACCTGCTCTATAGCCCTGTCTCTCTCAGCCTCTGCAACCTGTAAGTGTGCATGGAACCCTTGTACCTCTGCATCTGACTTGCCCTCCTCACCATGCGCTGCCTATAGCTGAGCCTATGTTGTGTCCTGCTCCCTCTACAATGTCTGCATCTGTATCTCTATGACATCTCTCTCCCTATGCATGACCTATACCCGAGCCTCCACTGCATCCATGTCCCTCTAAAGTGTCTGAAGTCTCAACTCAGCAGCATCTCGCTCTCACCGAATCCCTGACACCTGTGACACTGCTGCATCTCTCTCTCTCTGAAGAGACTGAACCTCTCCCTCTGCCACCTTCCTCTCATTTTGGAACACCTATACTCGTGCCTGTACCACATCCCTCTCTGCCTCTATGACCTGTACCTGTGCTTCTGCCACATCTCTTTCTGTCCACAACATGCGGATCTCTCTCCTCATATCCTCCTCTCCCTATTGCATCAATCCCATATCCCCAACTGTCTACTCTAAATAGTCCACTCTGTCTCTAAGCTTGACTCGCTTCCTGTGCAGATCTGCTCTCTCTCTCCATAACCGCTCTAGTTGTCCTTGCAGGCCCTCTATATCTCTGGCAGTCCTTGTCCCAGTCTCTGATGGATCCTACCCTGTCCCTCCTCCAATGACCTACCATATCGCTACCTCTACCACCAACCGGTCTCTCCCCCATCTCATTGCATCCCCCTCATGCTCCCTAGCTACATCTTCTCGCAACTTCTCTACCTCCACTCGCAGGTCAACCACCTCATCTTGTGTCTCATCCCTCTCTCTCAGCAATCTCCTCTCCACATCTGACACCATCATGGCCAAGACTGAGTAATCTCTCTTCCCCTGGATGAATCGTGCATGTAGCTCACTCAGCTCCACCTCTAATTTGACCCTTCTTCCTTTGTTTTCCATAATCCCTGCTCATTGGGGTGCAGTCTCTCCAGAGTCTCTCTCAACACCACCGCAGGATCCTCTCCTCTAGGTGGTGCTGTAAATAGTATGGAAATGTCATGCACATCAGAATCAATGTCCATCTCCCACAGCTCATACCCTTCACTCTCTGTTGACGCCTCCATCTTTTCCACCTCAATCACCATAGGGGCTCCCCCCTCCCCCTGTCATCCTCTCCTGCTCTCTACTAGCCTCGCCCTCCTCCTGTCTCTGCTCTCCCACGATCTGTTGGCCTCAACCTCCTCCTCTCTCTCCTATTGCTAACCTCCTAGGGATGCGTGTGCCTCCTGCCTCCTCTCTCTCTAGACCTCTGCCCCTATCCTACCATGCCACAGCCCTGGCCTCATCCTCTCCCTCCTTTGCTCCATCTTCCCCTCAGGCTCATCGCCATCGTCTCCTCCTCCTACCTACCCTCACTGGCTCCTCCACTGCTCCAACTGCCCCTATCCCTCAACCTGTTGTTCTCCTCTCTCCTGACCTCCTCTCTGTCGTCTTCAGGGTACTGGTCCCTCCTCCCTCAGTTGTCTCTCATCCTCTGATCCAAACCCTAATGCTCCCTCAATCATCACTACTGGTGTGATCCATGGAGTTGGATGTCGCCTAAACCACTGCCAGTATCGATCTATTGTCCCTGCATCTCTCTACCCCTCCCACCTACCTGGGTATGGCACAAATTGTAGTGCCTCCAACTCCTCCCACACTACATCCAAATCCAGCTCAGCCCCCCATGGCCGCTCTCGTGTCAACCGTCAGAACATCACCCGCCCCGCAAGAATATCCTACCTCACTCCAAACTGTCGTGTCACCCGATTGGGTCTGTGCAGCTCCACTAGAAATAGATCTCTCCCAATAATAAAACATCAGGTAAAGAAGTAACCACTGTGTGCCTCCTCATCATCCCTCCAGCCCCTAAAATGCCGTAGCATATACAGATGCCATACTATCATATCTACCTGCACATCATCCAATCGCCTTCGCCATACATCCACATCTCTAACATCCCGATATTGCAGTAACACTCTCACCTCTGGCCCCCATCCCCATGCCACAACCTCTCTGTCATCCTGCTCTCTTGCTCTCCACACAATCGACCTAGTCACCCTGATGTGCTCCCAAGCCCAGACCTATAGCTGTGTGACATGTGTCACACTCAGCGCCCTCCGATAACATACCTTGTGCATATCCCGGTATAGTTGTGCCAGCATATAGGTCCCCCATGCAAACTGACCCTCTCGGCCCTCGATGATGTGCCAGATCACCTCGACAAATTTGAGATGCAAAAATCATTCGCTCCGATCTGGCACCAATATCCCACTAATCAACGCCGCTAGATATAATGACAATGTCGGTACCCTGTAGGACAAGCATTTGTCAACGTCCAGCTACTACCATTGAATCGGTAGCTCATCACTACCAAATACAACTTTCATGGACTCATCAAGTGCCTCGCCTGTTACTCAACACTCGCTAACTACAAGCCCTGCTATGGGGAGCCTCGGAATCCACCATACATCCTCTAGAGTCACTGTCATCTCCCCAGTCAATAGATGAAATGTTGATGTCGTTGAGTCTCAATGCTCTATCAGTGTTGTCAACATGGCCCTGTGGGCCTTAATCGTCGAGTACGATAGCATGTGGACTAGTCCTGCCTCTACTAGTCTCTGGTGATCTGCGCCCGTCATCACTGCCATGCATCTCATCAGCACCTCAGATCATCTCTCCCGCATCCACAAGCTCTCAACATTCTGCATCCATAACCAAAGCACTATGTCAGTTTCCCTTGGCGTTGTTTTTCCCCCCTTTCCCTTCTCAATCCGGCCTCTTTCCCCCCTTTTTTCCACTACCTTTATATTTTTGGTCATCCCGAATCCTTGCCCTGGCTTGGGGCTCTTCCTAGTCCCTGGGCGGCTCCGCCCTAGCTCGGGCAAACCCACCCAGCTCTAAGGGCGGACTCGCCCTGGTGCCCAGGCGGACTCGCCCGTGCCAGGGAAGACCCGCCCGAGCTCGTAGGCGGACCCACCCAGGCCCGTGGGTGGGCCTCCGCCTAGCTCGGGCGAACCCACCCATGCCCGTGGGTGGACCAACCCGGGTGCTTGTGGCCCCAAAAATCTATATAGCCTAGGCATACCGCCCCCCCTAGACTTTTTTTTCTCACCTACCCATTTTTCATCCAGCCCGACCCAACAAAACCCATGTTTTCATTTTTTGAACAAATTTAAGTAAATTCACCAAAATGACAAAGTTGGGTTTCGAACTAACCTGGCATGACACGACACACTTGCTGAAGAATCGTTGCCTCTCGTCCGCCTGATGGATGATGTCGGTATCATACTCCGACATCGTGCCCCTTCTCTCCTACTCCCTCCTCTTCTCCCTCTCCTCCTCACTTGACAACTGTCCAAATGAGGAGAGGTAATTCTTGGAATTACCTTTTATAGCTTTTTTCCCTCCCTTTTCACCTTTTCAAATAAAGGGAATATTTTTCCTTTATTTAACCTTTTTTTCCCCTCAACTAATTCACTCACCCCCTATCTTCCCGGGGCCACCATTTGCACAATATATAGTCGTTTCCCTATGTTCAAGCACCAATCTTCTTGGTTTTTTGTGCTCTTTCCAACGACATATACCACTTCATACTTTTGAGAAGTTTTTTGGGGCCCCTTTTTCCTTCCTCGTCTGGCTTCTCGAGGGGGCATACCCTACCATTCCCTCCCAATCTTTCATCGTAAGCCTTCTCTTGTGAGACCGGGGCATCCCCTTTATTTCACCCCCATTTGGGTAGCTCACACAAGCTCTCCCATGCTGGAGCATCTCTTTTTTGGTCGCTTCTTCCATAAAGTTGTATGTATTTTATCTTCTTCGAAACCCTATTATCCTAATAGTGTTTCAAAGAGGGGAAAAATGTATACATCTAAATTTGACCACTTCCATATGGTCAAAGTCATCTCCTTAATCATCCCTTTTCTCATTTAGTTCGTCCTCTTTGCCAGTATTAATTAAATCACTCATTTAATTAATATTTTGTGTCTTACATAAGGTTTCCAAAGTATTTAATTTAATAAATATTTTTTCCCCTCTTTCCTCTCTAAATTAAATAAATATAACACTTTATTTAATTTACTCATATTATCTCTTGGAATTTTAAATTTATTTTTTAATTCCTCACTTTCTCTCTCATTGTTATATCCTCCAACTTTTGCAAGTTGGTATCTAATCCCTCCTAACAATCTATCCCTCTTTCTTAATCATAATTAATTTATGATTAAGATGTGCACACCGCTAATCATCATTAGGGTCCCATCCTCCATAATTTCCCATTTGCCTCTAATATGTCATTAATTTATCTAATCAAGTACTTGCACAACCTTAATCACCTAATTAGTCAACCTAATCCCCATATCATTTATGGAATGTGTCTTAAGTCAACTCTATTAAAGGCTTTCTCCTTTTGGAGAAGACACCATTCCCCATGTGAATTTTTAATTCACATTTAATCCCCCAATGCATTCCTTGGAATTTAAAATTCCTTTTCTCATCCCCATGAGGATATTTGAGAATTTTTAATTCCTCATATGTCCTCTCACCCACATGGGGACAAGGACCTCATTTATGAGATCTTGTCCAATCCCAAGGTACTATGTAATACCTCCATGTCATATACCCTATTTCCACCTCATGTACACATTATCTCTTACAAGCCACTTCACATGCCACATGTCAAGATGTGAGGGCTTGTGAGTTCTCAACTCACCTTAGCCCTACATCTTGATCTTGGTGGCTCAATCTCAGCCATCCATTTCCCTAGAGAATTCTAAAATCTCTATAAATATCCCCTATTTTCTCTCATTTTAGGAGAGATCATTCATGCTAGCCAAACTTTTGCAAAAAATTTCTTTGAGCCATATTTAGCCAAATTTCCATACTTGCATCTATTTTCACTTATCTTTCCATCCTCATCTTATCTCATAGCCTGCATCTTTTCCATACAAGGAGCATACAAACATCAAAGATCGAAGGGCCAACCAATGGACAACTCAACAAGGTGAAATATTTCATTTTGCTTAGTGAAGTTAATCATTAGTCCAATCTTGAGGTGTAGGGTGTTTTTAGTTGTTATTTGCACTCTTTTTGTTTGCTACTCTTTTTCTAATACTTATTTTTTCCCTATCAAAATAATTAATATGAATTAAAAAATTAATAATAAATTAAATATGGAATAAATTATTATGAAAAATATGTATGCACTAGATATCAGTGCTAGTGATATGTGTTTATTAAATTGAGATTTTATCTTATTTCAAATAAAAGCATTTTATTGAATACACTCATTAAAAGTACTATAAAGAATAAAATTAGTTGCTTAGAAATGTTTAAAAATAATAAAAAATATACATAATTAGATTCTACATATACAACCTAAAAAATCATTAGTTCACATAATCTTCAAATTCTTAATGGTTTGTCTATATAAGTGATAGAAAGTGAAAATTTGGTTTAAAATGTTGATTTCAATCTTCCACTTAGACCAAAAAGTGAGGACACACTATTGTGAGATTAGGGGAAAGCCTACAATTGTTACACTTTAGGCTAACAAAATAGTATTTGGAAAAACTATTTCACCTAAAAATTATTTGGGGTGAAATAGTTTCACTTAGAACTACGTGGCCCCTATGTGACACAAAGAGTTCAAGTTGAAACTCTTTTAGTAAAAAATATGAACATGATATAAATTTAAAATAAAAATTGGGTTGAATATCTATTTTATATAGAAGGTTTCAATTGAAACCATTTCAACTCAGAGGGTTTTAGTAAATCTCTTTTGATTGAAATTGTCTAGCTAGTAGCCCATGTGGTACCTTAACCGTTATTTTGTGACAAATTAAAAAAAAACTATAAATTTGTCTAACCAAGGGTATTTTCATGAAAATCTAAAAATACCTTTTGGTAGAGCTTGGAGCCTAGAATTCAATATTTTTATTATATTTTAATTAGTTTTATAAATTTACCACAAGTAGGTTGTTATAATCATACAAAAGGTTAATTAAAAATTTAAAATATACTAAAAAATATTTTTAATTTAAAAATAACAATGCACTAGAGGAGATAATCCTCTCCAAAATGGTATTAATTATTAATTTTTATGATAAAAATATACAAAAATGCTAAACCCCGTCAAAACTATGACATTTAAGTAAATTTGACTTAAAAAATATTAAAAAAAGAATATTCATTGAAAATTATTTTTTTCTCCATTCACTAGATATTCAAGTTAGCTATTTGGAAAAAAAAGTCAAATATTTTTGCTCACTATATTAAGAGCTACAACCTAGCAACTTCACTTGTTCAAAAAATATAGAAATCAAAATTTAATTATTTTAAAACTAAGTGTTCCATATTTCATTAGAGGAAAAACCCTTAAAGGTCCCTTTAAGGAGCTCCAAGTTGAAAACTTATACTTGTGTTGGTCATTTCCTTTATAAAACTGGGACAATTCTAAACTTTCAAAGACATTTCTTCTCATGATTTTTATTTGTAAAAATTGATGTTACAAGCATCCTTTTCATGTCATTTTCTAGTGCTTGGTCCTTTTAAGAGCTAGAACTATTTGAACACTATTGTGACACACATACATCAACATGACACACTAGAGTCCCACAATAATTTTTGGAGCATTTTGTCAGTTGTTACATACCTAGGTGATCTATTTTAACTTCTCTGGAGAAAACTTAAAAGACCAACTAACTCCCTTATCTCCCTACATTCATCTTAGTTAAATTATAAACTCATAGAATCTCATTCTATCTTATAATTTTTTATTCTCTTAGCATTCTATACTATTTTAACTAATATTTAAATTGTCTACCAACACTGTAATGCCCCATCACAAATGTAAGGGAAATTTAGGGAATCTCAGAGAAACCTCCAAGAACAGTAGTTCCTTCAGTAACTTTAATTCCGATTAGATTGCCTCAAAGACATGTACAACTATGTCCTAAAGCGTAAACAGACGTAGTTCATTTCCCACATTAATCCTTCTGAGAGAAGCACATGTAAATTCAACAACAAGCAATAACAGATTCTAGAAATAGAACCAACAAAGATGAAATATAAGGCAGAAAACCAGAACACATAGATTTACATGGGGAAAACCCTTTCGAGTAAAAAACCCCACCCTCCAAAGTTCGAGCCATTGTATTATTCAGCAACAAAAGGTTACAATACAATTTCAGGCTCTTAGCCTTTTCAGAGATTACATCTTGTTCATTCTGGAAACAACCTAGTAGCAAACTCTCCCCTTTATATTTCCTGATCAATCCATTAGACCATACAACCTTCACACTGTTGCAATATCCTCACACAATATACAACGCAGATCAACATGAGAGAGAGATCAACCATGATCCATGATCAGGAGAGATTCCAATAGCCTAGATCTTCCTCTCACTTCTCTTTCTCTATCATCTTTGGCCTCATGGCCTCGGCCTTTCAGCCAGCCTCGCGGCCCTCTCTCTATTGCTCTCTTTTTATAGAACGTCCATTCCACGCAACGTAGATTTTTCCATTTCCTCATATAGAAGTTTCCTCACAAACAATTCATCTTCCACACAGAAATGGTTGCAACAGTCTCACAGCAAAATGGTTCATATTCCACCTTCTCTGATTGGTCTAAGACACATCATGTAGGATAGTCTTCCAATCAGTCAAAAGCATTCAAATAGTATTCGCATGTCAGTGAGACACTAATCGTGTCTCCCCGATGCCACAAGACCGATTACACATCCATCGCTATCGACAAGAGTCACTGCTATCGACAAGAGATCATAACGAGTTCACAAGTCATATCGATGTCAAAAATACCATCGGTGAGACTTACTCTATCGGTAAGATCGGCAAGACCTTTCACCGATATCCTTAGTAGACCCATCACCCAGATAATCGCTAGTCGCTATGAGTCATAACGAGCCCTCAAGTCATACTGATATGAACATCCGTCGGCAAGACTTAGGCTATCACTAAGAGTTCTTACCGAGTGTTCATGCCTCTCTCTGATGACATCAGTTAGCTAGAGTCCCCCCGACATCCAATAAGAATAACCTGTTGGCCAGACCAACCTACTCGGAAGAGGGTTACACCTAACACAAGAAGTCATGCCAATAACATCCCTTTCCAAAAGTCTCTCTGACTGAACACCATCGGCAAGACATCTCATAGTGCTAAGACCTCATTCTGATAGAGGCAAGTCACACCGATTGCTACATTGGTCAGACATACCAAGAGTCACAACGATATTGGCCAAACTTTCCACCGTCACTGAAACATTATTCTGACTGTCCAAGTTACGCCAAAGGCTCAGGTCATGTCGATCGCCAAGACAATCAGGAGGTCACAGCGATAGTTTAGGATCAACTAGCAAATCAGCCAGACATCTCAACAGTCACAACAACCATGCTTACTTAGAGGTTTCGGCCTGTGAGATTGAGGCACATAATTCCAACAATCTCCCACTTGACGAAGATCACACAGGCAGCTCCAAAGCACTCAGAAACTAAGATCACACTAGCTCCACTAGTTCAGACCTTGCAATACTCAAGACACCCAATCAACAAGATTCCACAGATAACAGTCCACCAGACAATATGCAATAAAGACCAGGCATCCAACTGCAACTCACTATCCAACAAAGCAACTGAAAGGCAACCGATCACAGCCTTCCAGGAAACCATTTAGACCTCAAAAATTCTCTCATGCTCCATCAAGAATTCTGCACCAATGTATCCAAGATGTCCACCATTCAAGCAACAAACCCTGTCATCTTCCAACATGCCACCTATGGAAGAAAGATACAAGCCACGATGAATAAGCACCAGTCCAACAAACACAAGAAAAAGATCCTAGTGATATCATCAACAAGATACTGCTACCACTTCACTGTGCTCAAACGCTATATAGAAGTAATATCAAGTTCAAAGCCTCAAACAGAACACAACAGTGAAGTCATTCTCCAAAAACAAGATAGAAGACACCAGCTAGAACAAAAATCAGACTGATTGCTTCCATCCAATTGATAAACCCACATGACTGAAAATAGCACCCATAGCTCGTGCTATTCCATCCAATCCCACATACCTAAAAGGTATTAGCATTAGTAAACTCATTCCAAACTATAACCAACTCAATAACAACAAATACAAGCTCCAAGTGCCAACCAGTCGAAGAAGACAAAACACAACAGGAACTCCCACTGCCCGAGTAATTCCAAATCTGAAAGATCAAAGACATACCAAGTCTACCAATAACATCACATAGAAAGTGTAACCATGTAGTACCAAAAATATCCACAATGATACGCACAACCTACAACAAACTATTACAAGAAACATTTCTCTCACAACAAGTCATCACAGTTCTCCCAAGTTCTCCACACGCAATCAAAGGAAAAAGGATTTAGAACCTCCATGTCATCACCCATGAACTTGAGTGAAAAATAGATGACCACAAGAAAGTGATCACTATAGCTCCTACCAAACCTCAAACCAAAGAAATATGAAACCAAACATCCAGGAAGTAAACCAAGACCGAAGAGAGAAACTCTGCACATCATATTCTTGTAGAAAATCCTCCTACAGACACTTCTAATTGCCAGCTATGCCAAGAATGATCTCCTTCTCATCCCAAAAGAAAATCCTTAACAACATCCAACCGTTCAATCACTAAGATCAAACCAACTTTAAAATCATGTAATCAACATGGATGTAAGCCTCTCAAAGAAAATCAAGCTACTTCATTCCCCATTTCAGGAAATCAGCCCATACATCATCTCCTACCAATTCTCATCAATAAATAACATAACACAAAAACTCAAGGAGATAAAACAAGTTGCACATCTTCCACCATGAATCCTCTATAACCATTAAACAACAATTCAAGATCCATATCATTAAAGTGAACATAAAACACATCTGAAAAATATAATGGGCCAAATACCTCTTAGATAAACTATCGAGTAGACCAAGAGTGGGAACGAGAATACTCCTTCAAGATATACAATTTATCAAGACTAATCAAGAGAAATCTCCTCATAGGTCTCTATTGAACTTACGTTCAACCAAGGTGTAGGCTTCTCGGACTTTATGTTGAAAAAATTCATCAAGAATACCAATCAACAACACTTCTCTCATAAGAGAAAAACAACCTCACCTTATTCTTCATGTATTCATGAGTACTAGCAACCAATCATATCATGCTAAATTTCAACTGCATTACTGCACTATCACAAAGTATCAAGCAAATAATTAAAGCACCAAATACACAAAGAATTACCAGACCACTGTCAAAGCTCCAATCATCTGAATCAGGAACTTATCATGACACCATGATCTACATATCCCCTTAGGAGATACCATGCTTCAAGTGACTTCACCATGGTCTCAACTACAATGCACAATGCCAAAAATCCAGTGCACAAACAAGAGTATACCATGACAAAGAAAATAGACTCAAAACCAACATCACCTGTCAAGCACCTCCAACACCTCAGCCAAAGACTCCAAGCATCCTCCATGGATCCAAGATGTTGCACATCTTCAAATAATGTCCATGCAAATGTGAAAGAACCCTTCTGCAGAAACAGGATCTAAAAGCTTCCCCCTTGAAACATCTGCAACACTAAAGAAGACCATTCACCACCATGTGATGAACCCATAGTTACTACTAAAGCTCCCACTGAAACGTGACATCCGAGCTCTCCAAGCATCATGTCCACCTGCTTCAGGTTCCCATAACCGACTATTTAGGTATTCAACAATATCCATCCTCTCATCTCAAAAAAATCACACCAATGTACAAGTGACCATAGACAAGGCTAGCTAACAAGTCTACACCAGCAATGAATCAACCTCATGGATAAAGACAGCCCACATCGAAATTATCTCACTGCAGCCAATGGGTAGCTAATCCACCAACCGCATAACTCATAGATCACAAACATCGAACATGCAAACCCATCATCGCATTGGAAACTGCAACACTGAGATTTCAAAGAGAATAACCACGTAGACAACATGACTCAAACACCAGATCATGCCAAACCTGATTTTCCAAACACGTCCACAATGAGCACCATAATCAAGGAACCCACAAGCACCACCACAAGAATGCTGAGTGAAAAATCATGTACCAACACTCCCATGCAGAGAAGAAATCGCACCTCCTCAAACCATGCACAAAGCATGCATGCAGAACTGCAACTATCTCATCTAGCAACACCCCAAAATCCAGGGTCAAGAAAATAGGTTAACAACAACTCCACATAACCACAAGTTTTGCTTATCCATGTAAAACATGTATATGCATCTGAGAAAGAGATAGGCTATTTCATAAGCTTACAAATCAACTAATGATTAACTCCATAGCCTTTATGTATTCAAGGTTAATAGGAAACAGTGCCTTCCAACACCAAGAAACACCACCTGGCATAAGCACACTCTTCCATGGCTGAGAAACAACCTAGGCTTCTCCATATCATCAAGGAGCCTCTCACACAGACACCCAATATGAAAGCTTTATTGCTACATAGCCACAGAGAAAGAAAATCTACCTCATACCCAAAGGTTATACCACTACCAACCAGGAGACACAAATCACAACAAAACAACATGATCAACTCCCTTTACTCCATCTTCACCATCCTTCAAGCTGCGTGTTGTCTCTAACTATCACAAGACTTCCACTAACCAAAGGATCAATAAATCAGACGATTCCTCCAAATTTCCACCAGCCTAACAAACTGAGAAATCTTCACAGGAGAAATACCTAGAACTAGCAACCAAAAGAAGGATCTGATACCACTTGTAAGGGAAATTTAGGGCATCTCAGAGAAAACTCCAAGAATAGTAGTGCCTTCAGTAACTTTAATTCCAATTAGATTTCCTCAAAGACACGTACAACTATGTCCTAAAGCAGAAATAGACACAGTTCATTTCCCACATTAATCATTCTGAGAGAAATACATGTAAATTCAACAATAAGCAATAACAAATTCTAGAAACAGAACCAACATAGATGAAAGATAAGACAGAAAACTAGAACACACAGATTTACGTGGGGAAAACCCTTTTGGGTAAAAAACCCCACCCTCCAAAGTTTGAGCCATTGTATTATTCAGCAACAAAAGGTTACAATACAATTTTAGGCTCTTAGCCTTTTCAGAGATTACATCTTGTTCATTCTGCAAACAACTTGGTAGAAAACTCCCCCCTTTACATTTCCTGATCAATCCATCAGACCATACAACCTTCGCACTGTTGCAATATCCTCACATAATATACAACGCAGATCAACATGAGAGAGATCAACCATGATCCATGATCAGGAGAGATTCCAGCAGCATAGCTCTGCCTCTCACTTCTCTTTCTCTGTCAGCTTTGGCCTCATGGCCTCGGCCTTTTAGCCAGCCTCACGGCCCTCTCTCTATTGCTCTCTTTTTACAGAACGTCCATTCCACGCAACGTAGATTTTTCCATTTCCTCATATAGAGATTTCCTCACAAACAGTTCATCTTCCACATAGAAACAGTTGCAACAATCTCACAACAAAACGGTTCATATTCCACCTTCTCTAATTGGTCTAAGACACACCACGTAGGACAGTCTTCCAATCGGTCAAAAGCGTTCAAACAGTATTTGCATGTCGGTGAGACACTAACCGTGTCTCTCCGATGCCACAAGACCGATTACACATCCATCGCTATTGGAAAGAGTCACTGCTATTGGCAAGAGATCATAACAAGTTCACAAGTCATATCCCTGTAAAAACTCTCATCGGAAAGACTTACCCTATCAGCAAGATTGGCAAGACCTTTCACTAACATCATCAGCAGACCCATCGCCCAGACAATCGGTAGTCGCTATGAGTCATAACAAGCCCTCAAGTCATACCGATATGAACATCTGTCAGCAAGACTTAGGCTGTCGCTAAGAGTTCTTACCGAGTGTTCATGCCTCTCTCCGATGACATCAGTCAGCCAAAGTCCCCCCGACATCCGATAAGAATAACTTGTTGGCCAGACCAACCTACTCGGAAGAGGGTTACACCGAACACAAGAAGTCACGCCGATAACATCCCTCGCCAAAAGTCTCTCCGACTGAGCACCATTGGAAAGACATCTCCCAGCGCTAAGACCTCATTCCGATAGAGGAAAGTCACACCAATTGCTACATCGTCTAGACAGACCAAGAGTCATGCCGATATCGGCCAGACTTTCCACCGTCGCTTAGTCACAACAACCATGCTTACTCAGAGGTTTCAGCCTGTGAGATTGAGGCACACAATTCTAACAACAAACCCCTAGAGGACAATACACCACCAAAAAAAGGAACATTTTTTTTTTTGAAAAGTGCAACATTCACACAATTGCAAGAGAAATAACATCTAGTTTTCTAATCTAAGTCCTCTAAGGTCTATGATTACGCTGCTTGCTACCCATTAACAAAATCAGCAAGGAACTATAAAACGTTACATTAAACAAATTCTCACTACAATATAGAAATACATCTAAACATTCCATTTAGTTGAGCCATCAATGTATTACAACCATTACATGTATTCAAAAGTGATAAATTAAGTCAAACCATTTAATTATATATACAATATCATCTGTTTCAATTCCATTACACTATAGATTACATCATCATTTTACATTTTTGCATTTATATAGTTGAACACCAATATCTCCTCGTATATAGGTGGGGAGTGTACAACTAAGTGAGATATATGATACATGAAAATTACAATACAAGTACAATAGTTGCAATGCATAAGAGTTGGTACAAGGAAAAAGTATTCTAACCGAAAGAAGTCACCATAACCATGAACATGGAGAGGGAATGCAATGGAGAACAATGCACTTTCCACCCAACCTCGTGGAACCCAAAGGCTCACCCCCTGTTCTAGGGGATACCAAAGGGTCCTACTAACACAAGTAGTCATAAGGCAAAGGACAACAAAAGGCCAACATGACATCAACAAACAAGTAAGGTACGACATTAACGATAGTAACATCACTTTCAGGGGCACATAAACATCTAAGGAAAAACAAAAAACAAGAGAATACAAGTTTGTCGTATGGGAAGTGTCACCACATAGTTTGCATGGGTTACCCAGATAGATCTTCCTAGGCCCCGACCCCCATCCTGGGTTACCCTGGTAGCCTCTACTGATCTCCGACCCCTCATGCAACCCTATGTGGAATCAAAATAACTCTCATGAGGACGAGGTAGTAGATATTTCCATTCCAAGCCTTCTCAACTCATCACAAGCATATACGAGCACTTGAGCCATGAGCGAGGCATTATCTTATCTTGTTTAAAGTTATTACTACCCAACCCCCTAGTTCTTTTTAGGTTATCACTTGATTAAAAAACTCTCACATGGGTTACTCAGGCACCACTTTGTGTGTCAATTCCCATTGAGAGCCACTCCCCTACTAACAACAAGAAACCCCAACAAAATCAAAGAGCAAGCCACTTGCAGAATAACAAAACTCATTAAAAAAAAAACATAGTGAGGCAAAACCCTTCCCGCTCACAAGTTTCCTAGGATCAACCACAAAGGTGGTTACCTTGTGCAAGGCTAATGACCATCACATAATTACTTAATAAAAATAATTTCATATACACAATCAAACATAACAATCATCTCACGGATATCAAGAATACCATCATAAGTCAAATCCCCTTCTAGCCTCTGGAAGACTTCAAACATTCATTCCACCAAAATACATAACCATATGATCAAAATCCACAAGCATAACCAACTTGGTAATCATTCAAGCTTATCAAAATAAACATTTAATCAATAGAAATCTCCTCCTAAATTCATCAACTTTCTTTTATTGGAATTTACCTATTTCAATCTTTTAAAATCATTTTTTTTCTCCTTTTACATACATCTTACAGTTATGATTAAATAATAAAAGGACATCAATACTCTCTTAAATGTACTCAAATACCTATATATATAAATTTCTAGAATTTCTTTTATTTGAACTATATTTAGTGAACACAAATTATAGAAATTAATATACAAAAAATAATATTTATATGCAGCTCTTTATACATGTAATATATTTGAGAGAACATAGATTAACATACAAAAAACAATAGTTGTATGCATTATATATATATATATATATATATATATATATATATATATATATATATATATATATATATATATATATATATATATATATATATATATATATATATATATATATATATATATATATATATATATATATATATATATATATATTTGTTATATTCGAATGAATAAGGTCTTGCTTATGAAGATCCAATTACTATAGATATAACATTTAACAGTCAAGACTCAGGCAACGACATTATTCTTAAAATTTGTTTAAAAATATCTATCGAATGGCTGGGGAAACATATCAAGTTCAATCAACACACAGAGAGGATCGATGACCAAAACCAAAAGGAGAAAAAGAAATGAGTACACTCATGAATACAGTAAGGGAAAGGCAGATAACAAAAAATAGGGTAGTGGCGCCATTAAGTGAGGAAATTTCCTTTAGGACCTAGGATTTAAAACCATATGCCCGAGCGTCTAAGACGAAATCCAAGGCATTGCACACAACATGTATTTTGGATTATCTACCAAACAATTAGGAGAGCAAAGCAAGTTTGATCTAGCAGGTAGAGAGAGGCGGCGACCTAACTGATAAAAAAAAAATCTTAATTTAAAGTAAACAACCACTAATAAAAATGTTATAAACCAACAAGATGGAGGAAGTTCAATATGAGAATAACATTCGATGTGCATTACGGATTATATGTGTATATATCTTAAACATTTAATAAACACATATGCACTTAAGGTGCTGAAGTTTACATTGGTTTTTCTTTAAGCAGGGTATGGCATACAAATATTGGAATTAGTTTGAACAAATGAAGGCTTGCATGGTTGGATGCTACCGCGCCCAGTTAATGACCATATAACTAAAATCTCAGGAGGTCATTCCAGCTCTAAACACTAACTAAAAAAAAGGCCATAGCATGTTACTTTAAGGGAATCTCATTCTTCAGATTTAAAACAAAACAAAGGTTACATAGAGTACGAAAAGGAGCAGGTCGGCTAAAAAAAAAAAAAAACTAGTTGTTCTTTTATGGTATGACAGTGAGAGAGGTCGATTAGATACATCAGCAATGAGAAGGAGACTAAGGCAGAGATGTACATCAAAATACATTACATAGAATGCAAGAAAATATTTAAAGAGAATACCATGTGTGGATTATTGAAGATGGACTGTCATAGCTCCAAAACAAACAGAGTGCCAAGGGAAGCATAGACATAAAAAAGTAGGGGTGAAGGCCTAAGCTAACCAAATTTGTGAGCATTTAATATAGACTCCTTTTATGTATATAAAAATCAAATCCTTAGTGGGGGATCACCTGTTGGTGTAATGGTGAGATGGTTTCCCTATTTGTGGTGCAACCAAGGTTCAAATCCCCGCCTAGACCTTAGCGGTGTATACCGGTTTGGTCCCAACTATTCAGAGGTAAAATAAAATGGCGACTGATCTTGGAGCACGTAAAAGTGATCTCAGCAGATGTTGTGACTGATTGTGCTAGAGGCATGTGCTACTCATGGATCTAGTTTCCTATCGGTGTGTGCTGCTTATGGACTATTGTCAGACCCACACAGGTCTTTCATGCCTAGCAGGTTTTGTATCGGACCCTAATGATTCTTTCACTCCTACTTGGTTGGTCTTGGAGAGATAAGGACAACCCAAACAGAGGAATGGCGCTGGTTCCAATAGGGAGGTCGGCGGGACTTCTGGTAGGCGTGCACTGGGTGACCAGTGGAGGTGGTGGTTTAGTGGGGATGCGGCCCCCCGAATGTGGTCTCACTAGTTCATAGCTCTAGTCAACATCGTTTAGGGTGTTTCCCCTTAGCATTGATTTACCAAGCCAAAAAAAAAAAAATCCTCAGAAGTAGGACATACATCTAATCTGCAAATGCATCAAAACGTTAGAGGAGCAACATTATCAACTCACAAAAGAAAGCAGTGTCAAGTAGGAAATTTCGGCCATGCTTGAACCTACGGGAAGTTTAAGGGATCAATTCAACTCGAAAGGGAGAGGGACAACAACCTTAATAAGAGATAAGAAGTGTATCACTTAAGATTACATGGTGCCTCAAGAGAGGAGTAAGAAAATTTCCACAAAGGTGTTTAATAGTGGGGTAGATTTCAACATTTCATGAAATGATTGCAAACTATGAACATACAGATTGATTCAATAATTAAGACCTCCAGGAGGCAACAAGTTGGAGAAGCAACAAGAAATGGAATAAATAAAATTTCTAGCAGAGGAGTGGCTTAAGAGCAGTATTAAATTTACAAAGCATACATAAAACGTTTGATTTCTCTTCAACATTCTCTACAAACTTTTGCTTCAGATTTACAGAGAAAGTAAATTAAGAGAATGGAATGCGGTTTAGCCAAAAGCACAGTTGAAGATTTCGATGCCGAGGTCCAGCTCTTCGAATTGCAGCTCCAAATCTTCAAAGGCTCCCCAATATTTCAGAAAATGCAAATTCAAAATCCTCCAAACAATTTTTAGTAAAACCCCAAAAAATTTCCCCAGATAATATTCAGAAATTCCTGTTCCAATTTTGTTTTCCCCAAAAATGAAAGTTTGCAAAACTAAAAGAATTTTCATTGGACTCCCAAAACCCCCAAAACTCTATAAAATTCATATCCATCCCCATTCCTCGAAAAAGGCATTTATTTTCCAAAAATCTCAAATTGAAGAAGATTCCTTGTTTTTATCCATTTTTTTCCAATTAATTAAATTTCGAGAGACCACTTGGGTTGCATGGAGCTGCATGGTCAATGGGCTACAAAAAATAGTC
This sequence comes from Sequoia sempervirens, assembly GCA_007258455.2. Taxonomy (NCBI): domain Eukaryota; kingdom Viridiplantae; phylum Streptophyta; class Pinopsida; order Cupressales; family Cupressaceae; genus Sequoia; species Sequoia sempervirens. The sequence goes on along the minus strand of VDFB02072274.1, from coordinate 6,565,826 downwards.
CCCAAATAGGAATATCAACTTAATGCTTCAGTTTTTCCCAATTTTATTATTTATTTATATTACCATTTTATTGACCATTTGTTTGTTACAATTTGGAGTAGAATACTTTATTTTTGTATTACAATATTTTATTACTTTTAATTTATTATAAATCATCCCTCAATAAAATATATTTATATTTGTATTTAGCTACCACCTCACTTTTTAATTTGTTGATTGAATTAAACAATTTAATCAACAAAATTTATAACTATTATCATTATGTTTCCATGAAATAATTTATTTAATTCATTAATTAATCAAATCATTTATCAAGAAAAACTAAGCAATACCAAAACATAAGCCAGATCAAAATGGAACTAACTATCCGTGAACGACGAACAACAATGATGGGTGACCAACTGGGTACTTATCCTTTTCAAGGATAATGGCTCAACATGGAGGATCTGGTGCTATCTCCAAAACAACTATCTCCATTGGGTGTAAGGCACTCTCAAACCTGGCAATTCAAGTGGAGTCGATACTTGGTACTTGCAAGCTACAAAAAATCACATGGTCGAACATGTGCATAGAGAAAATAGTCAATTTCAATGTGAAGGGAAAATCGCTGAGTCGCAGGGCGCTCACAAGCGAGTGATGCAACCGTATTTCTCCTTCACCAAAACACCAACATACAATATACTGATATCAATCATGATAAAACATACATCTACAATCATATAATATTCATATCCATGATAACTCACATAATCAATTAAGTTGATCTACTAGACATGATATATGCATAAGCATTAGTGGTAAATGTATCATCAAATAACATTATACCATAAAAAATATCATAATATCCAAATATCACCAAACAATATCATAATGTATAAGTATCATCAAACAGAATCAGAATGTCCAAATATCATCAAACAAAATCATAATGTCCAAGTGTAACTAAGTCTTTGTCAAAATGAAAAGGAAAACTGAGGGGCACTACATCCTCCCCCCATAGGATGAGGCTTACTCTTATAATCCTGCAAATAGATATTGATATAAATCTCTCATCATAGAAGCATCCTCCCAAGTAGGAGATGACCCATCATTTGGATCCCACTAGACCCTAACCCTCTCAATGTATCATCCCCTGAGTGTGAGTCTCTTGTGCTCTATGATGCCCATGGGCTCCAAAGCCAAGTGCCTGTCCTCTACCTGTAATGCATTCCAATCAAGGACATGAGATATATCTGAATAATAAGGTCTAAGAATTGAAACATGAAACACATCATGAATGCGTGAGAGATTGGGCCGCAAAGCAAGACGGTATGCTACAGGACCAATCCTCTCCAAAATCTTGAAAGGCCCAATAAAGCATGGTACAAGCTTAGAGCCTTTTCCATAATGGATCAAACTCTTTCACAGTTGCACTTGTAGGAATACTTGGTCACCAACTGAGAACTAATGGTCCACCCTATGAGCATCAACATATTTCTTCTATCTTGGGCTACCACCAAATGCTCCCTAATGTAAATCATCTGCTGCTCCATATCCTGAAGCATCTCCGAACCAAGAATAACTCTATCCTCCAAATGATCCCAAATCAATAGAGTTTGATAAGGACAGCCATATAACACCTGAAAAGGAGGCATGCTGATAGAGCTGTGAAACAATTATTGTAAGCAAACTCCACCAAATATAGGTAGTCCTCCCAACGTGATTGTTTATCCATGACGTACATCTGAAGCATGTCCTTGAGGACTTGATTACCCTCTCGGTTTTCCCATCACTCTCTGGATGGTAAGTTGAACTGAAGTTCAACTAAGTCCCCAATGCATGTTGCAAGGACATCTAAAGAGGTGAAGTAAATACTGGATCTCTATCTGAAATAATCCTGTGAGGAATACCGTGTAACCTGACAATGTCCTCCATGAAAAATTTGGCCACTAACGAAGCATTTTATGAGGATTAGATGAGAGAGAAGTGTGATACCTTCATCAACCTATCTACCATGACCATAATAGCATCATACTGATGGGAAGAAACATGCAAATCAACAATAAAATCCAAGGAGATAATCTCCCATTTCCACTCTAGGACAAGATGAGGCCTTGCAAAATTCCTATAGGATGCTGGTGTTCTGCCTTTACTCTCTAACACTCTAGACATCTTGACACAAAATCAACAATATCTCTCCTCATTTTGGCCCAAAAGTACAACTATCGAAGGTCTGCGTGCATCTTTTTGACACCAGGATGAGCTAAATAAGGTGCCTGATGTGCCTCCAACATGATCAAAGTACAAAGATCTCCTGAAGAAGGAACATAAATGTGACCCAAGTTCCTCAAAAGGCCATCTGAATCAAGGGAAAGTCCTACAAATATTCCCTCTAAAACTTTGACTGACTCCACCTTAGTCCTCACCTCTTGATACCAATTGCCTGAAGTAAGTGCAGAAAGGATTTGGCTACTCAAACCCACATCAAGAGGCACTATTGATAGCTCATTTTTCTGGTGACTAAGTGCATCTTCCACCACATTCTCCTTTCCTTGAATGAATTTCACCTCAAAATCATACTCGCATAGGAACTTCATCCATCGTCTCTATCTCGCATTCAGGTTAGGCTTCATGAAAATATACTACAAACTGCGGTGATCACTATGCAACTCAAAGTGATGCCCCAAAAGAAAGTGCCTCCATCTCGTCAAAGCATGAACTACAACAACTAACTCAAAATCATGTGTAGAATAGTTCAGCTTGTGATTCTTGAGTTTACGAGACTTGTAGGCAATCATGTGACCATCCTGCATCAACATAGGTCCTAAACCCTCCAAGGAAGCATCTATGCAAACCAAAAAATCCCTAGTAGGATCAAGAACTACTAAGATAGGTGCACTAGTCAATCTCTCCTTAAGAGTCTAAAAAGTTGTGTAGCACTGCTTTGACCAAATAAAATTCTTCCCTTTCCTCTGAAGAGAAGTGATGGGGTGGGATATCCTCGAGAACCCCTAAACAAACCATCGATAGTAACCTGCTAATCCCATGAAACTGTGAACCTCTACAACATTAGTGGGTGTAGGCCAATCAATGATAGCTTGGATATTTGAAGGATCCATGACAATTCCCTCACCAAAGATAGCATGACCTAAATATCTCACCTCCATCTGGAAAAACTCACATTTTTCCAAATTTACATTCAACCGGTTCTCCCTCAAGCACCGTAACACTTACCTCAAGCGTTCCTCATGCTACTCCATGGTCCTCGAATATATCAAAATATAATCTATAAATACCAAGACAAACTTTTTGAGTTAGGTGTTGAACACACCATTCATTAAACTCATGAACACAAATGGTGCATTCGTTAAGCCGAACGACACAACTGTGAACTCATAGTGTTCCTAACGAGTACAAAATGTGGTCTTATGGATATCTGGCTTGAAGATGTGCAACTGATGATATCCTGAATTAAGATCAATCTTCAAAAATACCCTAGCACCCTTGATTTGATCAAATAGATCATTGATCCTCGACAAAGGATACCTGTTCCTCACTATCACCTTGTTAAACTATCGGTAATCAATGCACAACCAAAGAGACCCGTCCTTCTTTACAAAAATAACTGGTTCTCCCCAAGGAGAGACACTAGGATGAATGAAAGCTTTCACTAGCAACTCTTCAAGCTATAATCAGAGCTCCTTAAGCTCCTATGTGGTCATCTAGTTTGGAGCTCGTGAAATGGAATCAGCTCCAGGTACAAGATCTATCTTAAAGTCGATGTCACGCTTAGGTGGAATCCCTGGAATCTCATTAGGAAAGACATCTGCATACTGTCTAAGGATGGGATGACTCTCAAGTGACACCTCCTCCTAACTCTCTCCCAACTCCAAATCATTAACTATCACTGCAAATAGCTGACAACCCTACTGCATACACCTCGTCATCTGCATAGCTGAAATCATCCTCGAGGAAATAGGCCACTAAACTCTAACTACCTCAACCTCACAACCAAAATCATCTACATACCGAGACAACTTTCAACGACATTCTATGATTGCGTTGTGAGCCTCTAACCAATCCATGTCCAAAACAATATCATAAGACCCAAGGGAAATAATATGAAGATCTACTGTGGTGTAAGGAGACCCAATTATCAAATTATAGCCATGAACAAGAGACTTAATTGCGACCTTAGCATAGGAAGTAAACTCAACCTACCATCTATCATCCTGTTTTATTGCCACCAGTCCACATCATGCTACTATAGATGGAGAAATAAAGGAATCGAGAGCACCTGAATCAAACAATATAGAGACTCTATTACCCTGTAACTCACTTGAAGTCTCAACCACTGTACCCTAGTGCTCGGCTTGGAAGTTATCAACTACAGAAAAAAATTTGTGTGATCTACCTGCATCCCCTATTGTTGGCTTTGAAGCCGTTGACCTCTTTGACTAAATTTGGGTGTGCCTAGGTTCTGAGGACACTACCTAGCAATGTGATCCTGTTGACCACAAGAGAAGCACCCGGTACCTCTGCTAAAACCTCTACCACCAGGACGTGCACTAGAATGTTGAACACTGCCCTTATTAACTATAGAGTATGAAGTCTGAGCTGGCTGATCAGAGTGATAATGCTTGTTTCACCTCTAATTCTTGTCTTTCCCAAACTGAAACCTATCACCATGATGAGAGTGAGAGTTCTTTCATTTGGAATGAGAAGTTGTTGTTATTGCTATTGATGTTGTTGACCACTCTAAGTGGGTGCATGGTCGATCCTAGAAGGACCTGCTCCCTGATTTTGGCCACCTCAAGAACTGAAACCTGCTGGAGGTGCACTGCCAATTTCTGCACTCATTTGACCACCTAAAGCCATAGCCAAATTCTCCTCAGCTATCCACACCTTCTCCACATCTACCTCCATACTTTTCTACTCAAACACCTGAGCACCTCCACTAATATGGGCATTCAATCCCCTGATAAAGTGTTATACTAACATACCCTCATCATTGCCTATGCCAACATACTGCTTAAGTTCATAAAATCTTTGCTCATACTGCTCAACTGTCATAGCCATCTGTCGTAGCTCATAGAACTCATCCGCACAACGCTATCGGCAATGATCAGACAAGAACCGAGCTCTTAATCTCTCTAAAAACATCTCCCATGATACTGATTCTATCTCCAAATGGAGCTTTTGCTCCTCCAAATTCCACCACGTGGAAGAAAAACCTCAGAGATGCATGTTAGTGCACCTGGCCTTGGTGTTGCTGTCATATGGATGCATAGTGAAACACTTGTTTAGATCTATTAACCAGGTTTTTTCCTCTAAACCACTTCCAGTCCCATCAAATGTAGGAGGATGTGCTCGTAACAAGTCCCTCATATGGCCAGCCAATATAAGCAACATGTTGAATTGCAGTCTCTTTCCTCCTGGGAGACCTCTCCCTCTCTCTATTCACCATCTGTTCACCCTTCTATGTCAAATCAAGATAGGCAAGAACCTCCTCCAATAAGTGATGCAACTATGCACCCTCCAATCCTGGTTGCCCCGAATTCTAATCTACACCTCCCTGATTGTTCTGTGAACACTGTTGTTCCTCACTATTAAACTCATGGGAACTCTACAGAGGGAAATCCTGACGGTTGGCCCCACAACTACCACCACAACCTCTACCATGCCCTCGACCTTGACCTCCACTTCTAGGCATTATCCTACACAAACACCACCAAGGAAAAGTTCAAGGTATTAGACGAGGTCAACAAGGGAAAGCATAAACTTCAAATCTACACAACTAAACAACTTAATGGGCTCTTGTATATATCTAGAGCATCCAGTGTTTGAAGCTAGCTCTGATACCATGTGTAATGCCCCACCACAAAAACCTAGAAGACAATACACTACACCAAAAAAATGGAACAATTTTTTTTTTGAAAAGTGCAATATTCACACGATTGTGAGAGAAATAACATCTAGTTTTCTAATCTAAGTCCTCTAGGGTCCGCGACTATGCTGCTTGCTACCCATTAAAAAAATGAGGAAGGAACTATAAAACATACATTAGAAAAATTATAACTACAATATGGAAATACATCTAAACATTCCATTCAGTTGAGCCATCAATGTATTACAACCATTACATGTATTCAAAAGAGATCAATTAAGTCAAACCATTTAATTGCATATAAAATATCATATGTTTCAAGTCCATCACATTATAGAGTACATCATCATTTTACATTTTTACATTTATATAGCTGAACACCAATATCTCCTCATATATAGGTGAGGAGTGTACAACTAAGTAAGATACACGATACATCAAAATTACAATACAAGTACAAAAGTTGCAATCCACAAGAGTTGGTACAAGGCATAAGTCTTCTAACAGGGAGAAGTCACCACAACCATGAACATGGAGAGAGAAGCCAATGAAGAACAATGCACTTTCCACCCAACCATGTGGAAGCCAAAGGCCCACCCCCCGTGCTAAGCGATAGCAAAGGGTCCCACCACCACAAGCAGCCATAAGGAAAAGGACAACACAAGGCCAACATGACATCAATGAACATGTAAGGTATGGCATTAATGAAAGTAACATCACTTCCAGAGGCACATAAACATCCAAGGAAAAATAAAAAACAAGAGAATACAAGTTTTTTGTAGGGGAAGTGTCATCACATAGTTTGCATGGGTTACCTAGGTAGATCTTCCTAGGCCCCGACCCCAATCCTGGGTTACCTTGGTAGCCTGTACCGATCTCTGGCCCCTCATGCAACCCTATGTAGAATCAACATACCTCTCATGAGGACGAGGTAGTAGATCTTGCCATTCCAGGCCTTCTCGACTCATCTCAAGCCTATACAAGCACTTGAGCCATGAGTGAGGCATTAACTTATCTTGTTTAAAGTTATTACTACCCAAACCCCTAGTTCTTTTTAGGTTATAACTTGATTACAAAACTCTCACATGGGTTACCTAGGCGCCACTTTGTGTGCCGACCCCCATTGAGAGCCACTCCCCTACTAACAATAAGAAACCCCACCAAAATCAAAGAGCAAGCCACTTGCACTATCATAAAACTGATAAAAAAAACATGGTGAGGTAAAACCCTTCCCCCTCACAAGTTTCCAAAGATCAACCACAAAGGTGGGTGCCTTGTGCAAGGCTAATGACCATCACATAATTACTTAATACAAATAATTTCATATACACAATCAAACATAACAATCATCTCACGGATATCAAGAATACCATCATAAGTCAAATTCTCTTCTAGCCTCTAGAAGACTTCTAACATTCATTCCACCAAAAGACATAACCATATGATCAAAATCCACAAGCATAACTAACTTGGTAATCATTCAAGCTTATCAAAATAAACATTTAATCAATAGAAATCTCTTCCTAAATTCATCAACTTTCTTTTATTGGAATTTACCTATTTCAATCTTTTAAAATCAATTTTTTTTCTCCTTTTACATACATCTTACAACTATGATTAAATAATAAAAGGACATCAATACTATCTTAAATGTAATCAAATACCTTTATATATATTTATATATGTATATAAATACATACATGTATATATTTTTTGGAATTTATTTTATTTAAACTATATTTAGTGAACACAGATTATAGAAATTAATATACAAAAAAAATAGTTATATGCAGTTGTTTATACATGAACTATATTTTAGAGAACACAGATTAACATATACAGAAAACAATATTTGTATGTAGTATATATATATAGATTTATATACTTATATAATAAAAATTAAATAGGCATGTTTATATTTGTTATATTCAAATGAATAAGGTCTTGCTTATGAAGAACCAATTACTGTCTATGAAATTTAACAGTCAAGACTCAGGCGACAACATTATTCTTAATATTTATTTCAGAATATCTATCAAATGGCTAGGGAAACATATCAATTTTGATCGACATGCAGAAAGGATCAACGACCAAAACCAAAGGGAGAAAAAGTAGTGAGTACACTAACGAATACAATAAGGGAAAGGAAGATAACCAAAAATAGGGTAGCAACGACATTAAGTGAGGAAATTTCCTTTAGAACCTAGGATTTAAAACCATATGCCTAAGTGTCTAAGATGAAATCCAAGGCATTGCACACAACATATATTTCAGATTATCTACCAAACAAGTGGGAGAGCAAAGAAAGTTTGATCCAGTAGGCAGAGAGGGGAGGCAACTTGACTAGTAAAAAAAAAATCTGAGTTAAAAAAAAACAACCACTAATAAAAATGTTAAAAACCAACAAGATAGAGGGAGTTCAATATGAGAATAGCATCCGATGTCCATTATAAATTATATTTGTATATATATTAAACATTTAATAAACACATATGTACTTAAGGCGCTGAAGTTTACATTGGTTTTTCTTTAAGCAGGGTATGGCATACAAATATTGGAATTAGTTTCAACAAATGAAGGATCGCATGGCTACATGCTACCACACCCAGTGAATGACTATACAACTAAAATCTCAGAAGGTCATTCTAGCTTTAAACACTAACTAAAAACAAGGCCATAGCATGTTACTTCAAGGGCATCTCATTCTTTAGATTTAAAACAAAACAAAGGTTAAAGAGACTAGAAAAAGTAGCAGGTCAACTAAGTAAAACAAAAACTAGTTGTTGTTTTATGGTATGATGGTGAGAGAAGTCAAATAGATACATCAACAATGAGAAGGAGACTAAGGTAGAGATGCACATCAAAATACATAACATAGAATGCAAGAAAATATTGCAAGAGAATACCACACGTGGAAGATTGAAGATGGACTGTCATAGCTCCAAAACAAACAGAGTGCCAAGGAAAGCGTAGACATAAAAAAATAGGGGTGAAGGCCTAAGATAACTAGATTTAGCGAGCATTTAATATAGACTCCTTTTATGTATATAGAAATAAAATCCTCAGAAGTAGGACATACATCTAATCTGCAAATGCATCAAAATGTTAGAGGAGCAACATTATCAACTCACAAAAGAAAGCGATGTCAAGGAGGAAATTTTGGCCATGCTTGAACCTACGGAAAGTTTAAGAGATCAATTCAACTTGATAAGGAGAGGGAAAGTGACCTTAATAAGAGAGAAGTGTATCACTTCAGATTACATGGTGCCTCAAGAGAGGAGTAAGGAAATTTCCATAAAGGCATTTAATAGAGGGGCATATTTTAACATTTCAGATGATATGACTGCAAAATATGAACATACAAATTGATTCAATAATGGAGACCTTCAAGAGGAAACAAGTTGGAGAAGCAACAAGAAATGGAATAAATAAATTTTCTAGCAGAGGAGTGGCTTAAGAGCAGTATTAAATTTACAAAGCATACACAAAACGTTTGATTTCTCTTCAACATTCCCTACAAACTTTTGCTTCAAATTTATAGAGAAAGTAAATTAAGAGAATGGAACCTAGTTTATCCAAAATCACAGCTGAAGATTTTGATGCCAAGGTCTGGGTCTTCGAATTGTAGCTCCAAACCTTCAAAGGCTCCCCAATATTTTAGAAAATGCAAATTCAAAATCCTCCAAACAAGTTTAAGAAAAACCCCAAAAAATTTCCCCAAACAATATTCATAAATTCCTGTTCCAAATTTTTTTCCCCAAAAATGAAAGTTTCCAAAACTAGAAGAATTTTCATGGGACTTCCAAAACCCCCATAACTCTCTAAACTCCATATCCATCCCCATTCCTCCAAAAAGGCATTTATTTTCCAAAAATCTCAAACTGAAGAAGATTCCCTCTTTTTATCCATTTTTTGTCAATTAATTAAATTTCGAGAGATCACTTGGGCTGCATGGAGTTGTATGGTCAATGGACTACAAAAAGCATTCCCCAAATAGGAATTTCCACTTAATGCTTCAGTTTTTCCCAGTTTTATTATTTATTTATATTACCATTTTATTGACCATTTGTTTGTTACAATTTGGAGTAGAATACTTTGTTTTTGTATTACAATATTTTATTACTTTTAATTTATTATAAATCATCCCTCAATAAAATATATTTGTATTTGTATTTAGCTACCACCTTACTTTTTAATTTGTTAATTGAATTAAACAATTTAATCAACAAAATTTATAACTATTATCATTATGTTTCCATGAAATAATTTATTTAATTCATTAATTAATCAAATCATTTATCAAGAAAAACTAAGCAGTACCAAAACATAAACTAGATCAAAATGGAACTAACTAACCATGAACGACATACAACAATGACAAGGTGACCAATTGGGTACTTATCCTTTTCAAGCATAATGGCTCAACGTGGGGGACCCAATTCTATCTCCAAAACAACTATCTCCATTGGGTGTAAGGCACTCTTAGACCTGGCAGTTCAAGTGGAGTTGATACTTGGTACCTACAAGTTGCCAAAAATCACATGGTCGAACATGTGGATAGAGAAAATAGTCAATCACACCGTGAAGAGAAAATCACTGAGTCACAGGGCACTCACAAGCGAGTGATGCGACCCTATTTCTCCTTCACCAAAACATCAACACACAATATACCGATATCAATCATGATAAAACATACATCTACAATCATATAATATTTATATCCATGATAACTCACATAATCAATTACGTTGATCTACTAAACATGATATAAGCATAAACATCAGTGGAAAAAGTGTCATCAAATAACATCATACCATCAAAAATGTCATAATATCCAAATATCACCAAATAGTATCATAATGTCCAAGTATCATCAAACAAAATTAGAATGTCCAAATATCATCAAACAAAATCATAATGTCCAAGTGTAACTAAGTCTTTGTCAAAACAAAAAGGAAAACTGAGGGGCACTGCAAACATTCTTGATCACATGAGAAGTGTATGTGAAGATTCTAGCTTTCCATTATACTCTTGAGAAGTTTAGCAACATAATATTTCAAATACAATTTTGTCTCAATTAGTGTCACTAATCTTGAGAGGTGATTTTATATTTTTTTTTTTCTCTAGCTTTTGATTATATCTTTCATTTATCATTTTCATATAGTGTTGTTGATAGGTTTGGTACCTTGGGATCTAATTTCCTTGTTATCATTACTCAAATTTACACTATAGTTTATAGTATTTTCATTTCCACCATTCTTTCAATTCCTTTACACACTTTCGACATCAGAAAACACATTTATTTTCTAAAATTTGCATCTTGACACCTACAAAGGTTTCAAAACCAAAAGTAAGGGCTTGACCATTTATAAAAATATCCTTAGTGTTGAACATAGGTTGTCATTAATGTCAAAGGAGTGATGTCTAAGAAGTAAGGATTGTTGAGCAATGGGAATTAAATGTAATTTTACTTGAATATCAAAGGAGAAGGGTCATTAGATTAGTGAGAATTATACTATCATATCAGTTCATTTTGAGTATAATGTTCAAAATATTAACGGTAGTAATCCTACAATATCATGCCTAAATCTATTCATGTTGAGAGAGATAATCCAAAATTCTAATTTGGAATGTTAGAGGTCAGTTACTCAGGGTAGGGAGATTTTTTTGGCAATATAGTCATGTTTTGTACTCCCTTCTAGATGCAGTTTTTTCTTTGTTGTTTGAAAGGAGAGTCTTCCTAAACTTGTTCTATCATATTCTATATTTTTTGAAAGTTATGTTTAGCATGCAAAAAGATTGAAGTGATAGAAGGGTCATTGTGCTTATCAGATAGCCATTTGGTGTTCTAAAATTGTGCGACAACAACTAGTAGCGTGCGACATTCATGGACAGTGTGAAATTCTATAGGTCCATGTTAAGGTTCATATCCAGAAGTGCACGACATCATTTTGGTTTGATAACAAAAAATTTGATTTAGGACCTACCCGCTACACATTTCATGTAATTTAAATTTAGGTACATCCTATGCCATCTTGGTTAATTATGGATCCCTGACCAACATGAAATGTTGTTAATGTAATGTATTGTATATAATTTAGATCTCACTTCACATGATAGGTGTGTGAGTGTATGTGAATGTGAGAGAAATTGTGTGAGAAAGCATTATTCAATGTTGTTGGAAACTTGGTTGTCATTGATTTCAAAGGAGAGATCAAAGATGAGATGGATATGGTTCTAGAAGAATTGGTGATGATTGATGGAGGAAGGAGCATGTTTTGCAATTGTTGCAATGTTGCTCAAAAAGTTGCAATGTTGTCATGAAATGTTGTCACGAAATTGTGAAGATGGCTTCCAGTTGTCTAAGGTCAAATTAGTATGCATATTTGATATGGAATTTATGAGAGCTTCACAGGGATGTAATTTGTAGGTCTTGTTGACAAGTGGTGCACTCAAAAAAATTTATTTGTGCTCTCAATCTAAACTAGGGTTTTATAGTAAAACCATAAAGAGCTTATAGTCATGGAACTAGACAAATGTTATATTTTGTCGTTGACTATTTATCAATGTTTGCAAGCTTCTTAAGTCATCACTCAAGCCATCGGGGTCATTGGGGTGAATGGACCTCTTTCCTAGCATTAATAATTTATCTGGTGAAGTGTTCATCGCAATGGTCACTCACATCGCTATTTGCATTCTTAGTGACCTAGTCCTAACTACGATGAGCGACGGGGTCATATGAAAGATCCAATGGAGCATATTAGAGTTTGAAGATCCATTGACTATCGCATGATTTCTTCACATCTCATTTTGGTGTCTATCACGACCTAATGTTTGTACAATGGGTATGTGCAAGATCATGATGGGCCAAAAAGTGGCAATATGATGGCTATTTGGCTGACGACTTTTTTTTACCCAAAATTGATGAAATGAAAAGAGTTTTTACAGGAGATTCTCAACTTTCCACCAATATAAATTATGCTTTACTTTCAATTTAATAAGTAATTATTATTCATTTTCTATTCAAATTATGACTAACGTACTAATTGATAGATTCATTAAAAAACATCTACAACTTTCAAACGGTATCACATTTTTTGAATCCAAAACATGCGTCACATTCTACGCTTCACATACTATAGGATTAAAAAAATAAAAAATGAATTTCATGAAGTTTTGATCAGGTCAAGGTGGTCAGAAATACAAGTTGTTTATATTTTTTAAAATTTGTAATAAAAAATTTATTATTAATTATTTACTTGGAAAAAAATTACGAAAAATATGCCTCACATTGGGACATGAGTCATCTACTTATATATAAAATCTTATAAAAAAATATTATCATTTTATTGTGGTTAGAGTGGTCAGACAGACACCTACTTATTTTTTTCCTGAAATTTAAGTACTACTACATTGATAACTTATTCAAATTTTTATGTCAAGTTACCTAATTCTGATTTTTCTGATTTTTTTGCCACTTAAGGGCCTATTTTTTCCATGATGATCCTCCACATACCCCAATATACAATAAAGGAATATCAATGGCTGAGATTAAATTGAGGAGATCTAATGGCTATCACATGTGTTGTGTGCATCACAATTTTTATTCGCATCGACCAAGACTATCAACGATAAGTGATGAAGTTTGATCAACAACAATGATCAAACTTGGTAGATCAGATGGTGCCTACCAACCTGTGGTATGTTTGGTGGATTTGTGTTTAGCCTAGTAGGATAGCGGGTTAAGGACACATGTTTGGTAGGACCAACTATTTGATAAGCCTAACTAGTGGAGTATGATGTCATGAAGGACATGTGACAAGATATCATGCTATCATTTCACATCATTATTGTGAAATGAAAAAGAGTTAAACTTCATGCGATAAGCGATATAAAGTGGAAGATGATATCAGTTAAAGATAGGTGGCAATATGTGATCGCATCACTTCATGCTTCACATCGCTATTGTGAAGCATAATGAAGGAAGGCATTTAGAAATACATTAGAAGGATGTGATGGGTTGTCAACGACAAAGATTAAGTGAAGGCGATCGGATAGTGAACGCTATATTCATTCACATCATTGAAATGAAATTAGAAGGCTTATGTGAAGTTGTGATGAACTAAGTGAATGCAATGGGAGTTCAATGGTCAAGTTCATTAGGCGAAGATCAGAAAAATATCACTAAGGTTCTTCACATTGCGTAAATGAAGAATGAAGTCTCTATTGAAGTAGCAATATGTTATGAAGATGAAATGGCCACGAATACAATGTGAATAAGATCAACGGTGATTATTTAAAGAGAATCAATCCGAAAATTAGGTTTTAAAGATGTTGAGATGAACGGAGATCTAGAGGATCATGGCATGAAGACAACTGATCAATGGTCTAGGTTTGAATTTAAAGATCACAAATGGCTAAGTTCGTATGAACATGAGTTCCAATTGGTAATTGACACAAAGGATAGAATTAAATGATCTACCTACTCCTATGACCATTTGATTGAAGATTTTATTTGTAGGGTGGTAGCATAGATTGCCAAGGTGACAAAGATCAAAACCAGTTCGATAAACAAGAAAATGCATTTAATGTATATCAAGGTTAGGGTTTTACAAATCACCATACTTAAAAAAATCCAATGAACCAAAATTTGAATTTGATGGCATGTAGCTCAATGAACAAGTAGCTTCTTGAAGAATATAGTAGGAAAACCATAACAAAAGCTTCTAGATGTGTTGTACAGTGGTTCAAAGCTTGAGGTAGTAAATGCAGCTTAGCAAGGTTAAGCAAAAAGGAGACAATCATAAAATTGTCTTGGATTTGAGTAGTGCATGTAGTAGAGAGAGGGTGAGTTGCATAGTGGACAAAGAATGCACTAGTGAAGATTGAGTGAAACCCAAACAAAATAGAGATCAAATTACAAGGGTTGGCATTCAAGGTGCAAAGAAGAGTAGAGGAGATAGAGTAAGGTGTAAAGAAGAGAGTGAGTTGCAGAGATTGCAACATATATTTGTGTAGTTGCAAGTTAAGTTGCAACATTGAATTATATTCAAAAGAATTAATTATAATAACTTGAGTTGTAAATTTGATTGGTGGGTGTCATTAGATAACTAGGTAGGTGCTCAGATTAGGGAGTGTACCATGCTTCCTTGGAGTGGGTGCTCCTAAAATCAAGGGATTGGAGTCTCCTTAGGCTTGGTGCCCTTAAACATTGTAATAGAACACTTGATTGTGAGGCTAGATTAGGACAGTAGATCCTAGCAGCATTTCTCGCAGTGGTTTTTCCCATCTTGGGTTTTCCACGTACATCTTGTGTTTTGTGATGTTGTGTTTGCATGTTTATGTTTTTGCATATTAAGCCTTAATATGCACAAAAAGGGCTTAAGGAAATTAATATGTATTAAGTAGTCAGGGCTAAATTTAACAGATCTACTGATTCACCCCCCCTCTCAATAGATTGTTGTGTTCCAACAAATGTGAGTTGCATCTCAATTATTATGCACCATCATCAAACAATCATAAGGAGTGTACGAGAGTGTATGAATCAATATTAGATCTTGTGTAAGCTATGTAATCATCATTGAGGATCCACAAGCTTTATCTCTATAATCTTGTAGGACTAGTGTCCTACTCATTGAGTTGGTGCTCAGATATGTGTATAGGGGATTGGTGTGTCCACTAGGTTGTGCCTACATATTTAGTATGGGATTGGTGTCTTTGGTAGACTGATGCCTATTTCATGATTGTAACTTATCTATTATCTTGTAAGGTTGGATTTGGAAAGTAGCTCCAAGAAGCTCTTCTCACTGTGGTTTTTCCCATTCCAAGGTTCCACATATATCTGGTATTCATTATGTGAATGTGTGATTATGTGATTGCTTGATTGATAATAGATATTTTGATTCATGTTTCATGCTTGGATATACATATTGAATTAAAAATAAATAAATATATTTGATCTATTGATTCCCCCCCCCTTAGTAGATTGTGTGTCCTACATTTGGTATCAGAGCCAAGTTCCTTTGAAGAATCTTAAAAAAATTGAGTTAGATTCGATATGGCACACTTAGTGGCTCAAGATGGATTTTTTGTAAATAAGGGACCACTCCTTGATGGATCCAATTATGCTTTTTGGAAAGTAATAATGGAAGTATATATGATGGCATTATGGTTTGAGGTTTGGCAATCAATTGTAGATGGATATGAAATCCCTAAAAGTGCTCCCAAGAGATCAGGTCGAAAAGAAGGCTTGTGAGAGCAATGCTAAAGCAAGGAATGCTATTTTATTTTCTTTATCTAATTATGAGTTTGTAAAGATAATACATTGCAAGACAACGAAGGAAGTATGGAATAAGTTACACAACATCTATGAAGGTGATGAAAAATTAAAACAAGCTAACCTTCAAAATCATAAAGGACAATTTGAAAGTTTGAAAATGAAGGAAGAAGAGAACATTGCCACATTCCTTCTCTAGGTTAATAAGGTTGTGAACTCTATCAAAGGTCTTGGTGAGGAATTGAAAGCAGGTATGATTGTAAAAAAGGTACTTAGATCTCTTCCTAGAAAGTTTGATCCTAAAGTTTTTGCTATTGAAGAGGATAGAGATTTGAATACTCTAACTATGGATGAATTACATGAAATTCTGACTACCTATGAAATGAGAATTGAGAATAACAATTTTATAAGGAAGGAGGAAACATTCAAAGAATTTAAGAAGCAAGTTGATCTAGATTCAAGTGATGGATTAGATTTAGAGGATGCAAATTTTGTTAGGGAGTTATAGAGGGGTTCCAAAAAATATAAATATAAGTTACCTTGCAAATGTTTTAATTGTGGTGAGATAGGAAATTTTATGGTGTGTCCATACAAAGATTCTAAAAATGTTGAGAAAAAACATGGAAATAAATCATTCTTAAAAGCGAATAAAGTTGAGAGGAAACAAAAGAGTTTCTTCATCAATGATGAAGGTTGTTCAACTAATGATGAGGATCAAGACATATCCACAGATGAAAGAGAGAATTTTGTATTCATGGCTATGGAAAAGTCTACTAAAGATGATGCAGAGATGAATTTTTGAAATAATGATAATGAGGTAGATCTTGTGGAAGAGTTGATTTGTGTTGGAAAAGAGATTAAGAGACTGAAGAAAAGAATTGATGAGGAAGTGAAGGCTAAAGACAATTTATCTCAGAATATTGAGAAGATGGGGAAGATGATCATTGGCCTAAAGATTCAAGCAGAAGAAGCAAAGAGGATTGAATATTTTTTTACTGAAAGGTTATTTTCAAGAGATGTCCAAGGACTGTGAAAAGCTTGAAGTAGAAATTGTCACTAAGGAAATATCTTGATAAATTAAACCATCAACTAAAGATGAAGTTTGGAAACAACACTAAGATATTGGATCATATAATAGATATCCAAAGATCACCACATATCAAAAACAGAATTGGTTTTGCTGATATACAAAAGAGAGAGGTGGGCTGATGCAAGAAGTTGGGTACACAAAAAGCTCAAAAAGTGGAAATGTTTTTGCTGTTTTTCAGAATTTGTCACACTTGGACTGAAAAATTGAGGCACTTCCACAATGAATCTTAAAAAAATTCAGTAATATGAAATTTAGCATTTTGAATCTAGTTTCAAAATTTATAAATTATTAAAATACCCAATTTATAGAAATTACATTTTGATAAGGATCTATAAAAACCACTTTTTAAAAGTCCCTGTTTTTTTACCATACCAAGCAGGTGTACGGACAACACTTTTTGACCCAAATAAAATTATTTTGCTAATTCCTTTTAGGAAAAGAGAGCTAACAATATGAAGTTTGTTTCTGGATTTTTTTTTGTAATTTTTGGTTGAATATTTTTTTTTTATTAAATTTTTATTGGCCTTAATTGATGTTTTTTCAAATCAACGTGTACGGACAACATAATTGGACCTAAACAAAACATTTTTTGACTCTTTTTTTTTTCATTGTGTAGAGAATTGTCTGAAGTTTGGTCCCATATAATTTTTTTTACAAGAAAATCAACCAATAAAAAGTTATTAAAAAATCAAAAAAACCTGATATTTCAAGTTTAAGGACTAGTTTGCTTAGAAATTAATTAAAAATTAGCAAACGTAATCCAATTTTAACAAAAACTATATATTTAGAAAGTAGACATTGTGTTCTCTAGTGGGTTTTAATTTTATACTCATTTAGAAAAAAAGTCCATCATCTATGTTGTCAAAGTTGGACATTCTTCTTCAATCTGCCTTAGTTTTTTAGTTGTAGGTCAAAGGCTAAGGCTCAGATTGCCAAGCCTTTTTCGAGCCTAAAACCGAGGCAGCATGTGGGTTGGGAATTTTGAATTTAAAAAATGCATACACGTTTTTACAAAACGTGTATGCGTTACAAAACGCATATGCGTTCCTTACTTTCTTAATTATTTAAAAAAATAAATACTTTTTAGAAACGCGTACGCATTTTGAGTTCAAAACGCATACGCGTTCTAAAATGCATATGCGTTTTGAGTTCAAAACGCATACGCGTTCTAAAATGCATATGCGTTTTGAGTTCAAAATGCATACGCGTTTTAAAACGTGTACGCGTTTCTAAAATGTATTTATTTTTTTAAATAATTAATTTGTATGTGTTATAAAACGCTTTATAATGCGTACGTGTTTTATAGTGCATATGCATTTTTTAGGATCGGGTACCCGATCCTAAACGCATACATGTTTTTTTAGTAATGCGTACGCGTTTTCTACGAGATTTTTTTTGGCCGAAACTTCCCCTCTTCGTGTACCCAACTTCATGCTTTTACCCAGGTGATTGAACAAACTATGAAGCCTGCTAATAAGAATCTAGAAAATATTAACTCCAAATTTTCAAATTCTGAACAAGGTACAACAATGAATTATAGAAAAGTGTATAAGGGTAAGCACAAAAAGATGGGCAGCCAAAAAGGGGTCTTAAGTGGCCATTTTTTTTTCTAAAATTAAGGAAGACTGGCATTGGATGTGAAATTGAGGATCTAGTTACACTCAAAATTTCTAGATACAACAAAAACAAGGATCATAGTGCTTTGAGTCTACTTTCTAAACTACTAGTTTTTTTTTAAAATGGTAGAGATTAAGGGGTTCAAAAGATGGAGCCACAAAAATTGGTGTTGTTTTTGTCAAAAAACATAACATAGAAAATTTGTGGCTCCCTCAAAAGGTCAACTTGTTTTTTTGTATTTTTAAAATCACTTCAATGATTAATTAGCTAACAACATGTAGTTTATTCCTGATTTTTCTAATAATTTTTTAATGTTCATATTTGATTTTTTTTACTAATTTTCAAAGTGGACACATCCTGAAAAATAGAATTTTGGTTGTGCTACCCCTACAAATTTGGAAAACTAATTGAAAATAAAAAATTTCTTTTAATATGTGTCAAATGGAGTCTAGTTTCTACAAATGTAATTTATTTGAAATTTCAATGAACAGTTAATTTATAACAAAAAAATGCCAAACACTGGTCTTTTCCAAAAAATAGACACACAAACAAAAGAAATTAAAGATGAAATGCTTAACATTTTCAAAATCTAAAAAAATTGCATCGTTAAATAGCTCAGAGAGATCTTAACAATACCTAGGTGTTCAATTTGTTCGACCTTGAAACATGTGCAAAACTAATGGTTAGCACAAACACGATTATGTGAAATCTTGTAGAATATGAAAAAACAAGTCTTTAGACATTGGGAAGGCACTCCAAGCCTTTGGGTTAGTAATCCAAAGAAACTAGCAAGCCTAATGCTTGGGGATTCCCAAAGCAAGAAATAACATGAGTGTGTTATTTCATGGTTTTGACATATTTTTTTTTGTGTTTGTACTCAAGAGTTGTCGAAGTTGCACTCGCGTTATGTATTGCTTTGTATTAAATTATAGTCTATTAGTTTTATGCATATATATTTGTAAGAAATGTATGTATGTATGCTTGTATGACATGTATGTATGTATGAATGCATGTCTGTATGTATCTATGTACACATGTATGTATGTATGCATGTATGCATGCTTGTATGTATGTATGTACACCTTTAGGTATGCATTCTTCTTTGTATGTATGTATCAGTGTATGTTTCTGTATGTATGTATATATGTAAGCTTGCATGTACATATGTATGCTTGTATGTGTATATGTTTACTTATATGTATGCATGTATTTAGAGGAAGGGAGAATTTTAAGAGAGAGAGAGTTTTCTAGGTAGGGTGGGAGGGATAGAAGGGTAGAGAGGTAGTGAGAGGGAGACCTAAGAGAGGGAGAGGTGGTGGAAGGGAGAGACTTGAGAGAGAGGGACTTATCTAGGTAGGATGGGAGGGATAGAGGGAGAGAGAGAGGGGGGTCTGGAGAGATAGACCTAGGAGAGAGGGAGATCTAGAGAGAGACATATAGACAAACACAAAGAGAGATATATATACCTAGGCAAGGTGCCAAAGGGAGAGACCTGAGAAAGAGAGCATGGGTGGGAGGAAGAGACTTGAGGGAGTGGGAGAGAGATAGAGGGAGTGAGAGAGAGGGAGGGAGAGGGAGCAGGAAAGAGATAGAGGGAGTGAGAGAGAATGAGACCTAAGAGAGGGAGAGACCTAAGAGAGAGGGAAAGAGAGGGAGAGAGAGAGAGAGATAGAGTTATCTAGTTATGTAGGTAGGTTGACTTAGGGAGAGACCTGAGAGAGATAAGGAGGGGGTGGGAGGGAGAGACTTGAGAGAGAGGGAGAGAGAGAGGGAGTGGGAGAGAGAGGGAGTAGGAGATAGAGGGATGGGAGAGAGATAGAGGGAGTGAGAGAGAGATACCTAAGAGAGGGAGATTGGGTGGGAGGGAGAGACTTGAGAGAGAGGAAGGGAGGGAGTGGGAGAGAGGGGTTTGGAGAGACCTAAAAGAGGGAGAGAACTGAGAGAGAGGGAGAGAGAGAGGGAGTGGGAGGGAGAAACTTGAGAGAGAGGGAGTGGGAGAGAGAGGGATGGGAGAGACATAGAGGGATTGAGAGAGAGAGAAATGAGAGAGGGAGAGGGGGTGGGAGGGAGAGACCTAAGAGAGAGGGAGAGAGAGAGGGAGTGGGAGAGAGGGGATTGTGAGAGAGACCCAAGAGAGAGGGAGAGAGGGGGTTGGAGTGAGAGATACTTATCTAGGTAGGGTAGGAGGGATAGAGAGAGGGGGGAGGGAGGGAGGGAGAGAGAGAGATAGAGAGAGAGAGATAGAGATAGATAGAGACAGACAAAGAGAGAGAGACCAGAGAGAGGGGGTTTGGAGGGAGAGGGAGTGTGAGAGATAGGGAGGGACAAAGAGGGAGTGAGAGAAAGGGAGTGGGAGAGAGATAGAGGGAGTCAGTGAGAGAGAGAGAGATTAGGGTTTAGGGTTTAAGGTTATAGGGTTGAGGGATTATGGTTTAAGGCATAGTGTTCAAGGTTGAGGGTTTGGGGATAGGGTATAGGGTTAAGTGAGAGACCTAGATGACTAAGCATGGATGGATGGCTAAGGAGAGAGAGAGAGAGAGAGAGAGAGAGTTACCTAGGTAGGGTGCTAGAGGGAGACACCTAAAAAAGAGAGGGGGAGTGGGAGAGAGAGACCTGAGAGATAGGGAGAGAGAGGGACTATGAGAGAGAGGGAGTGGGAGAGAGATAGAGGGAGTAGGAGATAGATAAAGGGAGTGAGAGAAAGAGAAAGAGAGAGTGGGAGTGGGAGAGAGATAGAGGGAGTGAGAGATAGAATGGAAATTGAGAGAGGGAGAGGTGTTGGTAGGGAGAGACCAAAGAGAGAGGGAGAGAGATAAGGAGAGTTATCTAGTTATGTAGGTAGGTTTCCTTATATAGATACCTAAGAGAGAGAGAGATAGGGTGGGAGGGAGAGACTTGAGAGAGAGGGAGAGAGAGGGAGTGGGAGATAGATGGATGGAGAGAGAGAGAGACCTGAGAGAGAGGGAGAGAGAGAGGGAGTGGGAGAGAGGGGGTTGGAGAGAGAGACCTAAAAAGAGAGGGTATGGGAGGGAGATACTTGGGATAGAGGGAGAGAGAGAGGGAGTGGAAGAGAGGGGGTTGGAGTGAGAGTGACTTATCCAGGTAGGGTGGGAGGAATAGAAAGAGAGAGAGAGATTTATCTAGGTAGGGTGCCAAAGGGAAAGACTTGAGAGAGAGATGGGTGGGCGGGAGAGACCTAAGAGATAGGGAGAGAGAGGGAGTGTGAGAGATAGAGAGTGGGAGAGAGAGGTAGTGTGAGAGAGAGGGAGTGGGAGAGGAGTGGGACAGAGATAGAGGGAGTGAGTGTGTGTGTGTGTGAGAGAGAGAGAGAGATTTGAGGTATTAAGGTTTTAAGGGTACAGGGTTTAAGGCATAGAGTCCATGGTTAAGGGTTAAGTGAGATACTTAGATGGCTAAGGATGGATTGCTAAGGAGAGAGAGAGGGGGGAGGGAGGGACAGAGAGAGGGAGTGAGAGAGAGAAGGGTAGAGAGTGTGAGATAGAGAATGGTGAGATAGAGAGAAGTAGGGATAGAGATGATGAAGGGAAGGAGAGGTAGGAAGAGAGGTGAGATAAAGAGAGAGGGAAGGAAGGAGAAGTGAGAGAGAGAGGTGATAGAGAGTTTTATAGAGAGAGAGGGAGTGGGAGAGAGATAGAGGGTGTGAGTGAGCACAATAACACAACAAGAAATTAGCTCTGACTTTTGTGCTAGGTTTTAGTTTATTTTAATCCATTTTGGAGTCATCTAATGGTGCAAAAGTTGGCAAAAATTAGTTTCTTTATTTCATCACCAATTTTTGTACCCGATTTTACACCATCTTTAGCACCCACTTTTGCGTCGAAAATAGCGCGAGAAATTTGGTGTCAGTAATAGCGTCTCCTTTAGTGCCGGAAATAGCACTAGAAATCGACATCGGAAATAGCACCTAAATTGGCGTCCAATTTTTCTTCCATGTCTACTCCCATTTTTGCTTCTAGTTTTTCTCCCAACTTTGCTCCCAATTTTTCTCCCAGTTTTGCTCCTAGTTTTGCTCGTAGTTTTTCTTCTAGGTTTGCTTCCTATTTTACTTCCACTTTTACTTCTGATGTTGCTTCTAGTTTTGCTTCCACTTTTGCTTCTAGGTTTGCTTCTAGTCGTGGTACCAGTTTTGCTTCCATCTTTGCTTCTGGTTATGCTTCCAGTTTTGCTTCCAATTGTGATTCCAATTTTGCTTCCATTTTTGTTTCCAATTTTTCTTCCAGGTTTGCTTCCACATTTTCTTCCAGTTTTTCTTGCTTCCAATTTGGCTTCCAGGATTGCTTGCAATTTTTCTTCCAATTTTGCTTCTGGTTTTGCTTTGAATTTTGCTTCAAATTTTGCTTCCAGTTTTCCTTCCAGATTTGCTTCTAATTTTGCTTCTAGATTTGCTTCCGATTTTGCTTACAAATTTGCTTCCAGTTTTGCTTACAATTTTGCTTCAAATGTTGCTTCCAGTTTTGCTTTCAATTTTCCTTCCAAATTTGCTTCCAGTTTTTCTTTCGGTTTTGCTTCCAGGTTTGCTTCAGATTTTTCTTCTAGTTTTTCTTCCTATGTTGCTTCTAGTTTTGCTTCCAATTTTCTTCCAAGATTGCTTCTAGTTTGCTTCTAGTTTGGCTTCCATTGTTACTTCCAATTTCCAATTTTGCTTCCAATTTTGCTTCCATTTTTTCTTCAAGATTTGCTTGTGGTTTTACTTCCAATTTTGCTTCCAAGATTGCTTCTAGTTTGCTATTAGTTTGGCTTCCAGTGTTTCTTTCTTTTTTTCTTCTAAAAATGCTTCTTGTTTTGCTTCCTTTTTTCTTCTAAAAATGCTTCTTTTTATTAATTTAATATGTTTTATTTCAATTTAAATAACTCATATGATTATAGATTAAGTAATTTAATTATTTAACTCATATGATTAAATAACAAGATAATTATTATAACATGATCATCATCTATAATTAAAACAAGTGAGTCAAATCTATAATTTAATCGAATTTAACAACATCCATCCTGAGCAGTAAATTAAAATCATCATACATAATAAATATCCATCCAAAAATCATCGAACACTTTTAATATATATAAATTGACAAGTCAATACTGATAAGATCATCATCATATACAACTAAAACAAGTGAAAGTAAAATATGCCAGTAGATCAATAACATATCAAAATGATACATGTCCAACAGTCGACATAAGTCAAAATGATACATGTACAAATAAGATAAGTAAAAATGATAAATTATTTAACTCAAATTGATAGAAGTCAAGATGATACATGTCCAAATGATATAACTAAAAATGATAAATGTCCATATGATACAACTCAATAATATGGTATTGTAGGCCATTAAAATGATATATATGATAGTAACCATCAAAAGAGGCATCATAACGATATAACAATGATCCATGATGCAACCTATATGATCATGAATGTCATTAGGTACTACTAGCAACTGCCTCATCATCACCACCACCATCATGATCATCATCATCATAACGATATATCAACAATGATCCATGATGTATTCTATATGATCATGAATTTCATTGGGTACTACCAACAACTTCCTCATCATCATGATCATGATCATCGTCATTTTCATCATTGTTGTCATCGTCATCATCATCGTCATTGTCATCGTCATCGTCGTTGTCATCATTGTCATCGTCATCATCATTGTCATTAGCCTTGGTTCCTTCCATATCTGCATCATCATCATCATCCTCTACCATGTGATCTATACCAGCATAACCAATATTTCTAGATCTATATCATGATGAGGATCATCTTGATCATCTAGAAGACCCATGTTATGCAAAAAAAAAAATTAAAATGAAAAGTTATTATTTATTTCATGCAATAATTTATTTTTTTGTTATATATCTAATATTGAAACATATGAGACGAAACCATAATCATATTACATCATATCGAATTGCATACACCATAGTAAAATTTCAAAAAAATTACACCTAACATGTGATTCTAATGATGTAAAACATGCAACAATTCTAATAAATGTCAGTAAAGATCATAAAAAAATTCATTATACAATTTAACTATCAAGTGTAAATTCTATTACACAACCTTAAGTTCCAACCCTTTGCAAAAGAATGAGGAGACTACAAGAAGATTGGTTGTAGGGGGCATCGGTACAGGAGATGGACATGGCTCCTCCAATCCATCCACTGAGATGGTTTCATACAAAAATGTGGAAGATATCCTTGTTTCTAGAGAGCTCATGATTCAAGTTGATAGAAAAAGTGATGATGTTATGGTACCCATATATGGCATCATGGTTCCATTTCATGTAGCAACCATCAAGAGTGTTACAAGCCAACAAGATGGAGGGAATTCTTATATAAGGATAATTTTCAGTGTTCTAGGTATTGACTTTAATGCCAACTACATGCCAGCATTTAAATTCCCTAGTAATATTTATGTTAAGGATCCAAGGATTCAAAGCACATTAGCCATGTAGTACAAATGATTAAATACCGCAGACAATCTGTAGAATGAAAGAGTTTGAAAAGGAAGAGAGAGCTACACTGGTGACTTAGGAAAAACTTCATCTTTAAAAAAGAAGAAGCAATTAGGTTGGTAGACTTGTGGATCATGCCAACATTTGGTGGAAGAGGAAGAAAGATGACTGGAACTCTGGAGGCCCACCATAATGGATTTCGGTATTCAACCATGAGAGCAGAAGAGAGAGCTGATATCATGTATCAAAACATTAAGCATGAATTCTTCTAGCCAGTAGAGAAGGAGATGATTACTTTTCTTCATTTTCATTTGCATAACCATATCATGGTGTGGGAACCAAGAAAACCAAGGATGTCCAATTTTATGTGGAGGTAATGGATGTGGTCCAAAATTTAGGAGGCATAAGAAGGTCAATGTATGATCCTGATGAAATTGAAGAACAACAAGAGAGGGACATGAAAAATAAAATCAATGCAAAGTTTCAAGGATTTGTTAAGGGAGTAAGAGAGCTATGGGAGAAGCATCATCTAAAATATTTTGAACTAGAGTTTGATATACCATTTAGGGAGCTTGGTTTTCATGGAGCTCCTTTCAAAGCCCCTTCTTTTATTGTTCCTATGGTAAACTGTTTGGTAGAGTTGGTGTAATTACCTTTATTAGTAATCACTATTAGTGATATTGAGATTGTTAATCAATTAGGCGCTAATTGCTTGTAGCAATGAAAAAGTCTAAAAAGGAAGAGAGAGCTAAACTGTTGACTCAGGAGAAAATTTAGCTTTCAAAAGCAAAGGCAATTAGGCTGGCAGACTTGTGGATTAGGCCAACATTTGGTGGAAGAGGAAGAAATATGTTTGGAACTTTGGAGGCCCACCATAATGGATTTTGGTATTCAACCATGAGAGCAGAAGAGAGATCTGATATCATGTATCCAAACATTAAGCATGCATTCTTCTAGCCAATGGAGAAGGAGATGATCTTAATTTGCTTCATTTTCATTTGCATAACCTTATCATGGTGTGGGAACCAAGAAGACCAAGGATGTCTAATTTTATGTGGAGGTAATGGATGTGGTCCAAACTTTAGGAGGGGCAAGAAGGTCAATGTATGATCTTGAAAATTGAGGAAGAACAACAAGAGAGGGACAGGAAAAATAAAATCAATGTAGAGTTTCAAGGATTTGTCAAGTGAGTAAGAGAGCTATGGGAGTAGCCTCATTTAAAAGATTTTGAACTAGAGTTTGATATACCATTTAGAGAGCTCGATTTTCATGGAGTTCCTTTCAAAGCCCCTACTTTTATTGTTCCTATGGTAATTTTTTTGGTAGAGTTGATGGAATTACCTTTCTTAGTAATCACTATTAGTGAGATTGATATTATTAATCAATTAGGCACTAATTTCTTGTAGCAATGAAAGAGTCTAAAAAGGAAGAGAGAGCTACACTAATGACTTAGGAGAAACATCAGCTTTCAAAACCAAAAGAAATTAGGCTGGCAGACTTGTGGATCAGGCCAACATTTGGTGGAAGAGGAAGAAAGATGGCTAGAACTCTAGAGGCCCACCATAATGGATTTAGGTATTCAACCATGAGATCAGAAGAGAGAGCTGATATCATGTATCAAAACATTACTTGCATGCATTCTTCCAACCAGTGGAGAAGGAGATGATTACTTTGCTTCATTTTCATTTGCATATCCTTATCATGGTGTGGGAACCAAGAAGGATGTCTAATTTTATGTGGAGGTAATGGATGTGGTCGAAACTTTAGGAGGAGCAAGAAGGTCAATGTATGATCCTGATGAAATTGAGGAAGAATGGAAAGAGAGGGACAAGAAAAATAAAATCAATGCAGAGTTTCAAGGATGTGTCAAGCGAGTAAGATAGCTATGGGAACAACCTCATCTAAAATATTTTGAACTAGAGTTTGATGTAACATTTAGAGAGATTTGTTTTCATGGAGTTCCGTTCAAAGCCTCTACTTTTATTGTTTTTGACGATAAACTATTTTGTAGAGTTGGTGGAATTACCTTTCTTAGTAATCACTATTAGTGAGATTGAGATTGCTAATCAGTTAGGCACTAATTTCCTATAGCAATGAAAGATTCTGTAAAGGTAGAGAGAGCTACACTTGCGACTCATGATAAACTCCAACTTTAAAAAACAAAGGCAATTAGGCTGGCAAACTTGTGGATTAGGTTAGCATTTGGTGGAAGAGGAAGAAAGATGACTGGAACTCTGGAGTCCCACCATAATTTATTTTGGTATTCAACCATGAGAGCTGAAGAGAGAGATGATATCATGTATCAAAACATTAAGCATGCATTCTTCTAGCCAACAAAGAAGGATATGATTACTTTGCTTCATTTTCATTTGCATAACCATATCATGGCATGGGAACCAAGAAGACCAAGGATGTCCAATTTTATGTGGAGGTAATGGATGTGGTCTAAACTTTAGGAGGGGAAAGAAGGTCAATGTATGATCCTAATGAAATTGAGGAAGAACAACAAGAGAGAGACAAGAAAAATAAAATCAATGCAGAGTTTCAAGGATTTTTCAAGCGAGTAAGAGAGATATGAAAGAAACCTCATCTAAAATATTTTGAACTAGAGTTTGATGTACCATTTAGAGAGCTTGGTTTTCATGAAGTTCCTTTCAAACCCATGCTTTTATTGTTCCTACGGTAAATTGTTTTATAGAGTTGGTGGAATTACCTTTCTTAGTAATCATTATTAGTGAGACTGAGATTGTTAACCTTGAGAGAGTAGGATTTGGGTAAAAGGAATTTGATATGGCCATTGTTTTGAAATACTTCAAGTGGGATGTACTCCACATTGACACCATTCCTTAATCTTCGCTTGATGGCATCAAGGAATGATTGAAATCCATGGATATAAAGTATTATGAAAGTAGAATAAACTTGAATTGGTGGCCAATTTTGAAGACTATTACTAATGATCCGGATAAATTTATTGAAGATGGTGGTTGGGAATTTTTGAATATGGAAGCTAGTGATTCTACTTCTAATAGTTCAGAAGAGTCAGATCAAGGATATGAACCCTCAGATGTAGAAGAGGAATCAAAATCAAATGAGGAAGGTTTAGAAGATGAATCTCTTGTGGAGTTCTATGAGGATGAAGAAGAAGAAAATTCTAAAGGGGAAGAAGTTAAAACATGGGATGAATTAGAAGCCAAAGCCAGAAATGAAGATAAGGAAAAATGAGATGAATCTGACAGTGAAGAGGAAAGGTGGCGATGAAAGGAAAAAGCTACAGGGAAGTCTCAGACACTTGATATTAGAGATTCAAGAGGAATTCCTACCAAGAGGCATAAATTCAAATGAATTGTGTTCATCTACATCCTTCTACTATTTATTCATGCACATAAATGGTTTAGTTGTTTATGCAAATGGTGCATAAATGTTAACTTGACCAGTGGTGTTACTTCGGTAGTTTGACTTCTATGACAACCAACCATTAGGCCATTCTATGTGGGAGCAGGCTTGTGTTTTTAGTTAGCACTTTTGGATAGCTCTACTTAGTGTTAAGGACATTCCATTTATCTTTTTAATGCTAATAAGTCTAGTATTACATGCTTCTCTATGTTGATCAGATTAGGTTGCAAGTTTTTTACTATTGATTTCTTTATTTATGGAGTTTTTTTAACTTGGAAGACATGAATTTACTGCCTTTTTTAAAATTAGATGGAAAAATTAAGTGGCTGGTTAGTTGCACCAAGTGATGTATACTAGAAGGGTGTGTTAGATCTATAGGATTCCTACCAAGATGCATCAAAATATTATTGCATATTAAAATAATGGAAAAATCATGAGGAAGGATGGCAAAGATGGATGTGGATCACTTAGTAGAATGGCAACATGAATTCAAGGAAGCACTCCTTGAGATACCATGTTTGAGAGAAAAGAAGATAAATAAAATCAACATGGGACTAAGTTACTCAAATGATACAAATCATAACTTAAATGAGGACACTTAGGAGATATTAAAATACAATGGTCATTAATTAAAAAATGCAATGAAAATAAGGCATGAATGTCACCCACTACCCTTTAAGACAAACAATATTTTTTTCCTCAACATAAAATAATGGGACAATTGAGTGGGATCTAGGGCCAATAGAGAAGCACTTCAGAACTCATCCTACGCATTAGTAAACAAATCAACACAAGAAATGAAAATTGACATATTAACACAACAATATCCAACTAAGTTATTGAAAGTCAACTATTGATACCTTGTTCTCCATCCAGATTAAAAAATCAGCCCACTTTTTGCTTTGTAACTTTTCCTTTTCAAATTGCTTTGGATGTCGGCCATTTTTCTCCTCCTGTCAAAACATGACACATGGACTAGTTAAAAACTAATTAATATGCAATAATTTAGTTTTTCCTAGGGAATTAGAAAAAATATCATTTAACATATTAAATATACTTACAAATTTATAGATCTAGGTCTGTAAACCTTTTTGGCTACTGTGATGTGTGGAACAAATTTTTTGAAGCCTATCCTTGGAGGCCTTGTCCTGAAAAATATACTAATTCAATTTAACTATGCAAAAATAAAATTTTAAAAATCGTTTAATAAATTTGATATAATCTTATGAGAAAATTCAAATACCCGTGTACTCTCCTCACCAGACTTCCTCCATGCTTTGGACTTCTCATATGATTTTACAAGCTCTTTCCATACTTTGACACTTACATAAATTGGCCTTTTTTTGAGCCTTAGCTCATAAGGGATTTTTTTTATCTTCTTTGTTTGGTTACACTGAAATCTCTTGCAATTTTGAGACATTTGTAGCTTTACCTTCTTCATAGACCAACTTGTGCCAAATTCAGTCTCCATGTCATTGATAACTACTTTTTGTAGGTGTATGGGTAGCTTTGAGAATGGAAAATGTAGATGGTCTTTGAACTGTTGAAGGAATGATTCCTTCAACATATTCACAAACCCTTTCCCAGCATCTGTCATTCAGACTTCCCATGAAACCACATCATATTCTATCTTGGTATTGTAGGTACCAATGAAAGAATGAAAACCTGGCATGGTGGAAGAAGTCTATGTCCCAAGAGTGGGTAAGATAGTGGAAGCCTCTGCTCCATGTTCTACACTCCTAGAGTTTAGTGTTACTAATTTCCTCCTAGATCTTTTGCTTGATCCAAGACTGCTTGGGGAATCAATTGATTCCCTTTGACACAGTTGATTGGTTGCAATGTTTGAGGGGCTTCATTAGATCGATTTTCTATGTATCTGGCAAGCATTGTCTAGTGTGCATCATCCAAATTGTTCACTACCTCTGCCCCCAATATGGAAGCCAATGCCTCTTTATCTTTGTCGCTCACATGTCCCTATATATATATATAAATAAGTTTCTTCTTTTAAATTTAAAAATAATAAACTAAAAATTAAAAATTAAAGAAACAAGGGAAACATTTACAAATCTATAATTTGATAATGAATTACCCCATTGTGGCCAGAGTCTACTCCCTTTGTTCTCTTCCTTCTATCGCTTGACATTTTGAGGCGACCTAGGGAAAATTATTTTTGTCTAGTCTGTGGAGGCAAATGAAGTACACACTTTCAGGTATGAAAGATTTTGTCCAATTTGTGGTATGAAATTTTTACCTTGAATGACTCTCTTTCTTGATTTAAACACCTATGAATCAATTACTTGCGCACTTGTATAAAATATAAATATATTTAAAAGGATACAAATATATGCAAAATGAAACAAATGTATTGTAAGAAAATTAATGCTTGCACAACTATATAGAATGGTAATCTTTGGGGGATGAAAAGGGTGCAAAGTGTGGTTTTATTGAGAGTTAACATAGATAGGTCCCATGCTTGAGTCGTATCTGTTGATTAGAAAGAAAATGAATGTGCGTGCACAATCAATTCAAAACCATGAGCTCATTATTTTGTAAAAGAATAAGTGAATTAGTAATAGCTAATTTAAGCCCGAAGGTCTCATAAATTTGAGGAAATGATCTATTATTCAGTTGTCTCAAAAGCCCTATCTTCTTGTATTGTCTCGACTAACCTCTATTCCCATGGGATCTGGTTGTAGTGGGGCACATGCAGTTTAATGACTTGTCTTGAAAGCACTCGACTACTTTTTTATGGAAGGAAAGTGGGATGGGAATGATAAGTGAACCAGGGCATTAGGGTTTCAAAAATGTGTTCACTACTCTTGGATGCAGAGGAAATAATGCAATGTCTACAATTTTACTCTCCTCCTTTGCAACCACTTGAGACTTGAATGATTTTTGTGTAAAAAAAACAATATTCACAACCCTTTCTTCACAATCTCTCCATTTAATCCAAACAAAAATATTTGTGGGAACAAAAAAAACAAATTGTAACCCGACCTATGGAGTCGCAAACTAAATCAAATTTCTGATCTACTTTCTTGTAGCCCTCCTTCGCATTGTTTTTCCCTTTTTTCTCCTCTCTTCCTTCACATGGATTTTTTCTCCTATCATCTCTTCCTTCTTGACACAAGAAGTTTTAAGTTTTTGTTCTTGATTGAGTAGTCGACACTATAGTCAGCATAGCAAAGTGCACCTAATTTAGCACTACCTTCTAGCCAAAAAAATGTAATTTGTTTGGGATGCAAAAGGTGGTGCAAAGTGAGCCTAATGTAGTGCCTAGCAGTGAAAAATGATGTATTTTTCTTGGAAGTTGATAAATAAATTGATCCTAAATTGACTTCATCTTCATATGTACCAAGGGAGCAATCATGGTTCCCTATTTTATCTATTCCTTATCCCATGTCAATTTTGTGGTTGCAAAACTAATAGAGGTTAGATTTGTGAACTCGGAAATGACCCCTATACAACTAGATGAGTCATCTAAAGTGTGAAATATATGTCTAAAGTGAGGTTTTGTGTTGGATAGCATATTTGTTGAAATGATATAATTGGTGTACTAAACATTATTTACTATGTTGTGTATTATAGGGGTGAGACGAGGCCATGGAAACAGATCGTGTCATGTCAAATGAGGACACAACGGCTTAAGTGGGACATCAAGTACTCAAATTTTGACTTAACTTAGGAAAAAATGATTTGATGACATTTTGTGATACATCCATCTTTTTTCACTGTATTATTGAAATTTATAATGTATTATCCAATCTTGGCATAAATTAATGCATGTTGTTGATTATTTTAGATGGAGATTGGAGCAAATGCAGAGCTTGAGTGTTCAACTACCAAAAGAAGAAGATATGTACATGGATGTGGACCTAAAACTGTTAAATCACATAGAAAATAGTGGGCATTCGAGGATATGACAGATCGTGCAGAAACAATGAATGATTTCACTAAACAAGAGGTTGGTCAGGACTATAGTACATGGGATGAATGCTTTGAGAAAATATATGACTAAAGTGAGGTTTTGTGTTGGATAGCATATTAGTTGAAATGATATAATCGGTGTAGTAAACATTATTTACTATGTTGTGTATTATAGGGGCGAGACGAGGCCATGTCAATAGATCGTTCCATATCAAATGAGGACAGAACAGATGAAGCAGGACATCAGGTACTCAAATTTTGACTTAACTTAGGAAAAATGATTTGATGGAATTTTGTGATACATCCATCTTTATTCACACTATTATTGAAATTTATAATGTATTATCCAATCTTGACATAAATTAATGCATGTTGTTGATTATTTTAGATGGAGATTGGAGCAAATGCAAAGCCCGAGTGTTCAACTACCAAAAGAAGAAGATATGTATGTGGGCGTGGACCTAAAACTGTTAAATCACATAGATGATAGTGGGTGGAAGAGGATATGAAAATGGATCTTCCAGACACAATAGATGATTGCACTGAACAAGAGGTTGGTCAGGACTATAGTACATGGGATGAATACTTTGAGAAAATTATTGTTTGTGGATGTTTTGTATGCCATAGAAAGAAACAATTCAAACAAGCATTTGTACAAATAAATTTCATATATGATGAGCTTCCAGTCAGTATTATGCCTCCTACAATCTATTCAAATCCAATAGGAATTGTGGTAAGGAATTTTCCAATTTGATATAAATAACATGTATACTTCATTTCAACATTGTTTTATATTATTTAAATAACTAATTATTTTCTCAATGGGTACTTGCAAGATAAATTTCTTGGTTTAAAGTTTCCTAGATCACCAACTTCCAGCCTAGAGGGCAATGATCATTTATCATATTATACATCTAACAAAAATATGTGCCAATATACTAGCTCAAAAGATGAGGAATTATGAAAACAAGCCACAAAACAAGAACTGGTTTAAAGATGCATAATTTTCCTAAAGATAGGGGGAAGGTGGACTACATACCTATGAGAATGAATGTGATGGAGATGATGACTTTCCCCTAAGTTTGAGATCAATTTACAAAGAGACATTTAATCATCGACTATATTGCACTTGGCCTAGTGATCAACAACTACCTATAGTGTACGAGGTGTTTCAATTTTGGGGATACAACTACATGATATGACCCTCCAATATTCATGGAGTGAATCTAGGCCTCTTTATTGTCCAAAATGTACATGTGGGATCTAAACATAGAAACAATTTAGAACAAACCACTAGGAGATTAATGCCATATTATGGTCCATCATATTACAGTGGTGAATGGAGAAGGCTAGTAGAATATAAGCCTAGCATGTTAGCATATGGTCTAAATTCGAATATGTATACACATAATCTCCAATTGGAAAGTGGAAAAGAAATTAATAGAGGTCATATTATGTATATAGATGGACGTGCATACAAACACAAAAATATTGCAAGATTTATAAATAGTAGTAAGGGAAGGGACCCTAATGTAAGACCAAATTGTCAATTTGTTGAGTTACAAATGATAAAGATGGAGATATGGAAAGAGAAGTTGATAGATTGATAATGGTTGAGGCTATTAAGGACCTTACCATTGCAGATGAGTTATTGATTGATTACCCCTTCTTAAAATGCACTCATGTGCGAAAGAAAAGGGAAAAACAAGGTCTCCCTAAGGATGTTCTTAAGGGAAGAAAACCAAAGGATAATTAATGAGTGTGGACTAATGTTTTATAAACTATATTGTAAAAATGATGTTTTTATTTAAATTATTGTATAAAAAAGGTAGTGTATAAAATAATGTTCCATTATTCAATCGATGTATATATGTTCATACAATTTATATTTTTATTCTTTAAGCCATATTTGATTATATTTCTTTGAAATTGATGCATTTATGATTTATCCAATTTTTGGAAAACATTAAATAATGCTTGCATTTGTTGATAGGTAGAAGATGTTGATGAAACACATACTAATACCCATGATCCAACTGGGTTATTAAGATTTGAATGGGATGATCCAAACCATCCTTTAAACAATACCAGGGTGAACAAAGCAAGTTTGAAGAGATTACTACCACCTAAGAAATTTGAAGAGCTGATGAGATATGCATACACTGATGAGATGCTACCTAGCCTTAATGATGATGATCATGATAGGGAAAATGCAGTGCATGAAGAAGGACTGAATGAAATTCTTACATTTTTCTTTGGGGATGGAAACAATGAAGCCAATAATGATCATATGGATGCCAATAATGATGATAGCAAGGGTAATTACCACCAATGTAATGTTGATGATAACAACTTGAAAGACTCCATCAAGCAAGCAACAAAGACACTCGTGTTCAAATCGGGTGCAAGTAGAACCTCACAACTGGCATGCACATTACTATTATTAGAAATCAAGTCACTATTTGGTTGGTCAGACAAAGGATTCACTACCCTATTGAAGTGAGTTGAAATCTATTTCTTACTTTGCATTCTCAATTGGTGTACACAATTTGTAAACATTCATCGACTTCATTTATATTTATTTAAGGGGATTTTAAAACCATATATTGTATATAAATAGTCCTAGTATAGATTGGCATATCAAACATGTTCATCATAAGTCAAACATTCAGTTGATTTAATCTCTGGCAATCTTGTAGGGCACTAAAAACTAAAATATTCCCTGAAGAGAATGTGTTTCCATCAACTTGTAGAGAGGTGCATATGTTGTTGGTTAAGTTGGGGATTGAATATTTAAGTAAATCCATTCATGTAAAAATGATTACATTTTATTCAGAGATGAATATTAGAACAAGGTAGAGTGCCTTGCATGCAAAGAGAAGAGATATCATACAGATGTCCTACAGTTCCAAAGAAGGTTTTACGTCACATGCCAATTATACCTAGACTTCAACAATTTTTTTGTTGCAAGTCACTTGCACAATTGATGGACTTGCATGCAAAGAATAGGAGTAAAGATGGATTCATGTGAACTCCAGCCGACTCCAAAGCAATGAAACACATAGAGGAAATATGGCCAAGAAAATTCAAAGATAAAGCTCGTAGTATCAGGTTTGGTCTTTCAATTGATGGAGTGTGCCCATTCTCTTTCATGAGCTCAAATTATAGTGTTTGTCTAGTTAGATTGATAGTATACAATATTCCCCCATGGATGAGTGTTAGAAAAGAGCACCTTATGCTGAATCTCATTGTTCTAGGAAAACATCAAGTTAAAAACATGGATGTTTATCTTGCACCTTTTATTGATGAGATGCAACTACTATGGAAAGGCATAAGAATGTATGACATATCACATCCTCCATCAAATAGGTCTTTCATGTTGTATGGTGTGCTATGTTGGACTATTCATGATTTCCTAGGACTTGGTGTTTGTTCTGGTAAGATAAAAATATCTATGTATTTACACTCATAATTTATTCTCATCCCAACTTTCATACTTAGTTTTATACTATTCTTTTGATGTTATTAACATTACTTGTTGAATTGTAGGGTTTCAAACAAAGGGGATATTTTCATGTCCAAGATGTGCAAAAAAAAATAAAGGGTGGTATTCTAAAGATCTACATAAATTTATTTACGGAAAAAAAAGGTTTTTCTACCACTAGATCATAGGTTTAAAAGTCACCAAAAGAATCAATTTGCTGGAAAAGTTGAAAATAGAGGCCCTCCCATGATTATGGGTCTAGGTGATTAGCTTAAGAAGTATGAAGATGTTGAATTGAAAGCTTGGGAGGATTTTTTTGATCGAGGTGATTCAATTGAAGAACTAGAACAAGTTGCAGTTCATATGCCAAAAGGAATGAAAAGGAAATCCATATCTTATGAGCTCCCTTACTGGAAGGATCTATTAATATCTAACCTGTTAGATCCTATTCACATCTTCAAAATTTTCCTAGATTCTATATTTCAACATATATCAAGCAAAGAGAAGGACACCTTATCTTCAAGGAGAGATATTGCTCTTTCGCATACCAAATTTGATAGAAAACATTTGTGTCCAAGTAGGGAAAATGAAACATATGCAGAAGCTCCATGGATTTGAAAAAAAAAAAGCTAGACCAACTAAAAAAATTCATCCGTTCAATAAGGACACCTACTGGTTATGGGTCATCATTGGCTAAATCTTTTACAGTTGATAGATATATCATAGGATTTAAAACACATGATTTTCATAATTTAATGAAGGTGTTATATATCATCATTTAACATTTACTAGTAATATTGATTAAGTAATAAATATATTTTTATATTTTGTTGTGTGAGAAAAAAATTACTAATTACCTTTTCATAAATCTGTTTGATAGCATATCATGCCATTGGAAATTAGTGGGGATTCCTATCTTATAGTTGACTTAAGGAGTGCCATAAGTTGATTGTCAGTATTTACAAGGTATGTGGTTATATGAAATGTTCATGTGTGAGAGACAGAGATATTATATTTAATTTTAATTTATGACTAAAGGTTCATACTAATTTACGATTCTTATATTAGGTGGGTGACCTCCAAGGAGATCCACGAATCTGAAGTGCCAAAGTGGAAGAAGGAAATTGCAGAAATTGTATGTGTATTGTAGAGGGAGCTCCCTACAAGTTTCATGGACCTACAAGTCCATTTACTTATACACCTAGTCGATGACATTGAATTATTGGGTGTCGTATCAACGAGTTCTTTGAGAGGTATATGCAAAATCTTAAAATATATGTCCGACAAAAGGCACATCCAAAGGATTGCATGGCTGAAGGGTATGTATTGAATGAAGCATTTTTCTTCTTGTGTGAATTCCTTGGTAAGGATTTTGAAGATGGGCCATGCATTTGGGATGAAGAACAAGCATAAGATATTATTGATGGAGAAAACCACAATCTAATGGTGTTGAAGTAGAAATTAGTAAGTAAATTCATGATTAGTGTGGTTGTTTTTCTTGCAATCATTAATTTACTCCATAATTTATTTGTTAAATTAACAACATGACATTTGGAGTTTGAAATAAACATGTTGACATGTAATAGGTGTAGATGAAAGTTCTATACTCAACAAGTTCGTTCTATACCACATGGAATTTATGAACAAATGGATTGATTTGTATGATATTTAAAGAGAGAAGAAGTGTTAGAAGCAAGGAGACAGTTTAAGAGATCGAACCCAAAGAATACTCCACTTCCCATTGATCTACTTGGGGAATGGGGAAAATATTGCACACTAGAATGGGTTACTAAACAAATTCAAAATCAAATAGAAGATGCAGGTATATATTCAAACATAACAAAAGATGAAATCAACATGTCTAGAGGATGTGAAAGAAAGGTACAGTTGGAATTTTACAAAATGTTATTTCCTTATAGTTTTGACACTATTAACTATTTTAATATTAGTCATTATATTTTTTTTCACTAAAATAAATGGTCTTTCACAAGCAAGGAAATATTTAGCAATGTGGGAATATGGTCAACATTATCATGTAGAAAGTGTAGATGTAAAGAGACGATCCTTAAATTTTTGAATCATGGTTGACTTCAAGCAATCTAGTCGATCAAGCTCAAAAGATAATAATATAATTGAAGGGAATCTACAAAATGTTGGGAAAATACAAGAAATTATTGAGTTGGATTACTGGTTTTTTAAATGTATTTTTAAGTGTAGATGGTATGAAGCATTTGAGAGGACATGAAGACATGATACCCATAGTGGATTGTTTTCTATAGATTCTTCATGCTTCCTACCAGAGGATAAGGAGCCTTATGTTCTACCAATTCATTGTTAGCAGGTATTTCTTTAACTCAAACAAGAAGCGATAGTGATCATTAATCTATTAATTCATAGTTTATTGCGAATATATACATGTGTCTATTAATCAATAAAATTGCTATAACATACATCTAATATATGTATTTCATTCATGTGTAGGTATTTTTCTATGAAGATATTTTGGACCCGAAATGGATGTTTATCATACATTATGATCCAAGATTAAGGCATGTATTTGATGAAACATTAGTGGATACTAAGCGAAACAATGATGGTAAAAAAAATGAGAGATAGGGATTAAAGAACATTGAAGAAATTGGCATCCATGATGATGTTGAAGATGGTTATGTTCAAGCACAAGAAGACAACAATCTAGAGTTAGATGATGTTATGGAGGACAACAATATGGATGGTATAGAAAATGATGATCCAAATACATCTACTAAAAATATAGATGGTGTACAGTCAAATTTCAATGATGATGAAGATGATGTAGGTCAAGATGAGGATGATGATACTATTAAATACTTGAAAGAACATATGAACATTGACAATGATACACTGGATGACATTGTAGTAGACAATAATGTTAATGACCAAGACTTCCAAATTATCAAAATTATTTTTAATCCATGTTTAAAAAAGGATGATTCTTATGGACCAAACTTTTAAATGCTTTAGTAATATTATTTGTGTCGATACAAATTACCTATTGCAATATCATTAAATTGTTCAATCTTTGGTATGAATTGTTGGAAGAAAAAATTATGATTACTTGGATGCTTCTTCCATTCATTTTGTATCAACATATGTTTGTGAAGGCACAAAAGTTAATAAAATATTAATGCACATAACTCAAATTATTTAAATAAGCAACTTTGTTAACTTTATTATTTTTAAATAGTTTCCATTTTTATGTTGAACATAATTTTGAACATGTAACTAAAAACATCCATAGTAAATTCTTTAAATAGTAAATTCTTTAATGTACCAGCATATTGATTCACATAAGCATAGTATTGAGGCTCAATAACTGATATTTAGTCAAATATAAGAAGAAATAAGTATGGAAAACATACGAAAAAATACAGAATGATAACACAGTCATGGAGAATCTTTGATAATAAGATGTTCTATTTCATTCATAAGCTCAAAATAAGATTCACACAGTAACATCAAATTTTCCCTAATAAATTTTATGAATTTAAATAACTTGAAGAAACCACTTTGGAGATAACACAGTAACAGATAAGCATGAAATTTAACACAATAGTTGAACACCAAAATAGATTACCAATTATGAGAAATCTTCTCCATTATGTTGTTTCAAATATATATACATCTATTACAAAATTATTTGATATGATATGGATGGTTGGAATGTGCAACCTATCTTCTTACTAATGCCTACTATTAAGGAAATGAAAATGGAAATGATATGATGATTCTCCAAAATTAGCCTTGGTTTCCTATTTATATAGGAAGCAACAAGCTTCAAGCCTTTTACAAAAAGAGAGAACCCTTAAAAACTACTTCTTTTACTAACAACTAATTAATTTGCATAATTGAAGAAATAACAAGGCTTAAGACACTATAGATGTATGTTTCCTTTAATCAACATAGAAAGCCCGTGATCATCAATCTAGAAAAGATTTCCTCTCCATGATAGACGTCCAAATGTCCTTGCCTTAGTGACCTACTCATCTAAAGCCAAATACTTCTCTTCCCATTGATACACCGTAAAATCTGATGGCCACTGATATTCCTAGATCTTTTGTATGTTTACAAGATGTGTCTACCATCGACTATCTAGTAGTGCCTTTGTATCATTGAAAAATTTCAGATATCTAGCATCAAGATCAATCAATCCATCCATGATCACATTGAGCCTGTGAAGACTGGTGTCACTATCCTCCTGAACATGAGTTAAACACTTATGAATAACCTAACCAAATTCCTTCTTCCATTCATCCAAGTCTTTTACTTGACCATCATCTTTCACATTTTTCAGTGTATACCATTGTTTTAAGGTATGGAAGGAATCCATTCATGCCATAATCCTCTTATCCTCCCCTTGTAATTACTGAAATTCATCAACAATCATTTTTACTATTTGCTCAGTCAGTTTTAATGTTGTAGGAGCATCAAGAATCCTTTGTAGAACTCTGCATAACTTAGATAGAGTGTGGTGAATAAGCTTCCACCTTTGAAACAGGGGTTCCAAAAAAACATATGTGCTTTTATTTGATCAATTGCTCGCTGAAGTGATTTATAACTATCATGCACACTATCATTTTATCAATAACCAACTTTTTTCTGTACTCAAATTTTTTTTCCATAACTTCACGAAATTTCCTTTTTACTTCATCTTGAGCCTCCTTCATTTCATCCACTTGCTTCTCAAGATCCTTTGCTTGCTCGGTCGGAATGCTCTGTACAATATTTAATGGAGCACTAGGAGGCTTATATAACACTATCTCCTTGCTTTCTGAACTTCCTGCTTCTTTTAACTATTCTTTCAACTTGACATTCTCCATAAATAGTTTATTAACTTCATCATTTAAGAAAT
Organism: Sequoia sempervirens; assembly: GCA_007258455.2. NCBI lineage: Eukaryota > Viridiplantae > Streptophyta > Pinopsida > Cupressales > Cupressaceae > Sequoia > Sequoia sempervirens. The sequence continues at coordinate 6,524,788 of VDFB02072274.1, read as the reverse complement.
TTTGTTCCCTTTCATACTCCTTTAATTTTTCCTCTAATCCCTTAACAGTAGCACGATTGAACATGGTTGAGTACATGGTCATTGTGCCTACCTCCAAAGGGGTGGTGTCCTATATTGTTCTTACCATTTCTTCCCCTTTCATTCCTTGTATTAGATCCAACAATTTAGGCTTCTATGTATTTTTTTGCTTGATCCAAATGGCCAAGGTTTCAATTTTGGGGTTATACCTAGTTCCACTTACTCCTTCATCAAAGTCAAACTTTGCAACTAACATTGGATCTTCTTGAGCCCGTACTTGATCAAGAAAAAAAAAATCTTTAATTCCAACCTAGGAAAAAAGAGCATGTTGCTCTTCAAAATCATCTCTCTAGCCTTTTGAGGGCTAATGTCAATGTGGTCAACCCTCAATTCATTGAAGGTCCATTCCACCATTTGATTCTTTTCTAGTTCTTCAATTCCCACTTCATCTGACTCCATTTTCTCTTCAATTTATTTTATCTTCATCTTTGTCCAGAAATCCCTAAACTTTGGAGTCTTGATGAAATCATCATCCTCTATAAACCTCATGGCAGCAATTTCTCTCTCATCTGCATGTATCTCTGCATTTTTTTTGCATCATCCATCCATTTCTCATGCTTATGGGCGCTAGTCTCATGGATGGGTTGATCAACCTCAATATCACCCTTTAATGATTGCAATATAGTGGCCACATATTAAATATCTCCCACCCCTTCACTCTCCTCATAAGGTACCAATGGCTCAATGCTTTGTGTCTTTTGTCTCTTGGGAGGAAATTTCTCCATGGGAGACTCTGATGCTATGTCTGGGGTGTGCTTTGTAGTTATCTTACCACCATGTTCCTGAAGATACACTTCTTTTTTAGCATATAAATCCTCAAATTTATCAATTATCCAATTGATCCTCTTGATGGGGTCTTTTTCTTCAACAAAATAGCCAAGGAAAGTTCTATCATTTTTCTTCTTCCTTCCTTCAAGCTTCATTATAACCTCCCATTTCTTCCATCTGAGGGATGCCTCTAGAAAAGTAAGGCAGTTTCTTATCACATCTTCCTCATAATATACTTGGTGTGCCACTATCATTTTGGTAAGAAGATTATGCCTTATGTTATTCATATGATTTTTAGGGTCAAAGGCCTTCCAGAACCCAACACATATCTTGTATTCAAGTAATATTGCAACTCCTCTAGTGTATTTGAGCCTACTGTCTAGTCTCCAAATTTGGTTAAGTTTGGTAGAAATGTACCCTTCTTTTGTTTGTGCATTACATCCTTTTCCATCCACATTATTTGCCACATAAATTCAAGAAATGCTAATCTGAGGGGCACGAACTTTGGTAGTATGTGTGGAGCAGTAGGGAAGCCATAGATTCTTATTATTGTAACTTCTAGGAAAAAGAACCAATCACCAAAATTATGTGTGTGACTATGTTCCTGTCTCAAGGCCAAAGGTCTTAACAATTGTTGCATTTTGTTTGGCAATCTTGGCATTGAATAGCCAAGAACTTGAAGGATTTTGTGCACAAAGTCTTCATAGAATATAGCAAATCTTGAATTCTTGCACTAACTATCCCAAATATAGCACCACTTTTGGATAAGTGTGGTGTTGTTTTTCTGATCCACTATAGCCAAGTCCATTTGTTTAGTCCAATAGTCCCGATACTTGTATAGTATCAAATGGCACAGTAAGGAATAGTGTTTGAATGTAATCGATGCTCTATCCTCTATGACTTGTGAGAATTCATCATCTAATGCCCTCTCAAGGTATGAAGCAAAGTCATACTCAATATTAGTCTCAAAATTTTGAATTCTCATGGCTATCATCATCAAGATTATTGGAATTTTATCTTGAGCGTCCACCCCTAGTACTTGGCACAAAGCTAGATATGTATTCACAAAATAATATTGAAAATGTATCATAGTGAATGGTTCAATATTGGAAGGAGAAATGGGAATCATTCTATTACTAATTCCCCTTTTCATATATAAGGGTAGCTCATCACTTCTATAAGTTCTTCTTAACCTCTTATAATCTTCCTTGCTCTTCTATAGGTTTATTTTGGTCAAATCCTACTTGTTTAAGTCAAAACACACAATGATAGCAGCTCTGGTTACCTCTACCAATTTTGAGCCATTTGGAAACCTTATTGTCTTGGTTACAAAGTGATAATGCTTGGCTAGTAATCTGATAAACTCCACATCAATAAACATGTTTGGGACAATCAACTTTGCTAAATCCAACATCCAAGGGTTTGACACTGGAATCTTCTGATTTCTCTTATTGTAAAAATACCAAAATAAGTCCCACCTAGATTTGGGAATGAGAGCATCCCTACAACCTTGTGTAGTTTCTACGAGAAATTTCTTATTTCCCTCCTTGGTTGATCCTGGAATTATATCTAATATAGATTGGTGGAGTGGTCTCTTCTTTACCTTTGGTTCTTCTTCCTTAATTTTGGCCTTACTTTATTTTACTTCCTTTTTTTTTTCTTTTAGGAGGCATATTTCAATTTTTCCTACTATGACTTCAAATAACAGAGCTCTACCAAATACTTCACCAATCAAGCTTCTTTAGAGGGTTATTCATGCACTTACTCGAGTGCTCGTCTTTTGCAAAGCTCCTTTTCTCAGTGTCCTTAGCTCCGTCCACAACAATGCATTTCAACTGAGCACATTCTTAGGAAAATTCACTTGCTTTTGAGGGAGCGGTATTTAGTCGTATTAATATTAATGCCAATTCTTTACCAGATAGTTTCCCAACAAGCTCAAATCCTTGAAATTAATTTTGAAGCATGTGTGAGGGAATTTATTATTGTAAATTGTAATGATTCCATGATTACCATACTATCGTCATCTCTTATTATACCTGTTGCGGTATGGCGATGTTTTTCCCTTCCATTCTGATGTTTACCGCACTACCACCTTGCTCAAGACTTTTTGTTGCAGGGTTGTATTGTACACCGCTCTACCACATATGTTGCTCACCCTCCCAAAAGTATAGTGGTGTATGCTTTATCTTCTTATTATTTACCACCTTGCTGCACTCCTTTGACTTGCCTTATGTGGTACTGTAGTGTCCACTTATCTTCCATGCTTACTGCTCTACCGCCCTCCTCAAGACTTCTTATTGTAGGGTTGTGGTGTACACCGCTCCACCACATATGTTGCTCACCCTCACAGTGGTATAGCGGTGTACCCCTTATCTTCTTGTTGTTTACCGACCTACCACACTCCTTTGAATCACCTTATGCGAGATGGCTTAAACGTAATTCAATTGAAAAATATTATGGCTCAACTATAGGGAGCATTTAAATGATAAACCATACATGATGACCAACTAACTTAGAACTCAGGGCCGGTACAAAGAAGGATTATAATGGCTCAACTCATGACTTAAACGACCGATAACCAGATGCAGTAGGTCAACATGAAATTATACTTCACTTCATTGTAATTTCTATGGAAATTTTATCTCCTAAGGCTCCAGCGATGCCATCCTTCATACACAAATTTGTATGCTAGGGCATTGTTAAAATTTAAGCACAAACTTCCCTTCATTAATGCTTGTACTTATAAAAAAATCGCTTATTTTATTTTATTTAATTCATTTGTAATTTGTAAAAAATAATTTCAAATAATCTCATATATATTATTTTCAAATAAAATTATAATGTAAAATAAATAATGTACATTATAATTCCCAATTACGGGAAAAAAAATTCTCATTATTAAACAGTTTAAAAATAAAATTAAAAACTCGACTAATATATTGAGAATGGGAATTATAATGTACATTCTTTTTGCATATACATATTGTTTTTTTTTAGTATTTTATTTTTTTAAAATTAAAAAAATGCAAATAAAACAAAAAGGAGGCAACAAAGGTTGCTAAAAGAAAGAAAAAGATTACAACCAGGCTAACAACCACCAAAAATAGCAAGAGATTATATTAATCAAAATTCAAAAAATTATAGATCATCTGCCAATGAAGGAATATTCATGAAACCCTAATTTTGAGCCTCACCAGAGCCAAGACAACCACTAGAACATCACCAAAAAACTAAACAAACCCAACACCAAGACAACCTAAATTTTGAGCCAACGTCACCAAGAGCCACCGACGATCACAGAAGCCAAAAAAACCAACACCATCCCACCATGAGCTCAAGGTCACAGGAAGCCATTGAGATGGGTGAAGTCATTGAATTCTAACACCCACTCCACACCCTTAGTCTCTACTAGCTCAAGAGATTTTTTCAAATACTCCACCCCAACCACAACCACCATCTGATGTCTAAGCAATGCCATTCCTTTTAGTTCAATAGAAGCGGAAAAAATTGGACCACCACACCAAGATTTTTGGGCATTTCCAAGTCTTTTAGATGTGGAACCCCAAAGCTAAGAATAAAGGAAAAAATAACCTCATCCATTTGGCCCAAGAGATTAGGATTGAATAGCTTGCTCATAATTGCTCGAACCAAGTTTTTGGGGGTGCTTTGATCAAGCAAAGATGCTAGAAAATGATAGACTATGTGGCAATTAACTCAAACCATTTCACTGTAGGCCACATGCTCTCAACCCAAAACCATTTTCACCATGACTAGCTTCAACGGATCAAACTCCAGAAGAATCTGTTTGAACCTCTGGTTCGTGAGTCTTTTAAAACCCCCTGACTCACACAACAATCTAGGAAATCAGAGTATCATGCCTAAAGGAGGATAGATCCTTAGCCGATTAAAACATTGTATACTTCACTTCCTTCTCCATTATTCTTTCTCACCCAAGCGAAGCCTCTTGAACGAAAACTCTAGAAAATGCAGAATGCAGAGATCACCACCTTCGCTAGATTAAAATGAATTCCACCCTTTCATGGCATTCATTTTAGTGCGTACATGCCACCCTTTGAGCTATTGAAAAGTCTTGTTGAGACCACCAACCAGGAATGTCATACCCCCTGGTATAAATGAGGGTGACGTTCGATCGTGTTTTTGTTTAGTATTTAATTAATTGTAAGGATTTGTATTATTTTTATTTTCTTTTCCATTTTAAACTTTAGAAAATTAGTAAGTATAATTTTTATTTATATTAGGTATTTAAACAATTTTAAAAAACTCAACTAATATTATCTAAAAAAAATATAATTACTAAATGTTCAGTTTACCTGTTCAAAATTTTAAAATGGAAAAGAAAATAAAAAGAAGACAAATCCTTATAATTAAATACCAGAAAAATAGTACAATCCTTATAATTAAATACTTAAAAAAAGAAATATGTATATGTATAGAGTATTTTGTTAACTAAGTGGTTTGTAAATTTATACCAAGCAAGGAGTAAAATGATAGAATAGTCAATTTAGTAGAATAAAAAGTAATTTTGTCTAGCGCTTGGTAATTTAGGGCTCGCAAAACAAATAATATTTACATGCCTGTAAAAAAGTAGAATAAAAAATACTTTAACCACACATAGAAATAAATTATATGCAATCTATATAAGATATTATGCAGTGTGGGGCAGACTTTTGCAGGTAAAGTATTATTATAATGTGATAAAATCAAGAAAAGGGTATCAATGGACCAAACAGTTTCAAGGGTCAGTAGTTTGATATCAACCATCGATTGGTAGTTTCATGTTTGTCTTCTTCAAATAGGATACACCTTCAGCATAAAATATACAGTGCCATCTTGATAAATAGTGCCAACTTTTTCAAAAATTTGGAGAAAAATACATTAAACCCTTAATTAACTCTTAACCCTCTACCCTCTACCCTCTACCCTAGCTAAACCCTAATCGCTCATAACCCCTATACCCTCTAGATCCTATACATTGGACCCTCAACCCTAATCCCTCAACCATATACGTACCCTCAACCCCTATACCCTCTATTGGCCTATACAATATTGGACCCTCAACCCTAATTCGTCAACTATATACCCTCAACCATCTACCCTCAACCTTAAAATCCTTATCCTTGAACTATATTATACCCTCTACCCTCGACCCTAATCCCTCAACCCTAATCTCTCAACCCTTGTTAAACACTTAAACTCAATTACTAAACTCTCTACCCTTATCTCTCAATCCTCAACCCTAGTTAATCCTTCAACCCTCAACCCTTAAACCCTCATGTACCCTGAACCCCTATTCCCTCTATCCTCTATATTGGAACCTCAATATCCTTAATATTTGACCTTCAACCATATTATACCCTCAAACATCCTAGCTATACCCTAAACTCTCTACCCTCAACCCTTAGTATCCCTCAACCCTAAACCCTAATCCTTGAACCATATACCCTCTAGTACCCTCGACCCTTATCCATCAACCCTAGTTAAACCCTTAAACCCAATTACTAAACTCTCTACCCTAATCCCTCAACCCTTAATCCCTCAACCCTTAATTAACCCTCAACCCTCAACCCTCAACCCTCTACCCTCTACCCTCAATCCATATACCCTCTACCCTATACAATATTGGACCCTCAACCCTAATCCTTCAACACACGTACCATATGTCTACCCTCAACCCCTATAGTTGTACCCTCTACCCTATACATGATTGGACCCTCAACCATAATCCCTCAACCATATATCTACCTCAACCCTCTACCCTCAACCTTAAACTCTCAAGCCTCAAGCCTTAATCCCTCAACCCTCAACCCTTAATCCCTCAACCCTTAATCCCTCAACCCTTAAACCCTAAACCCTATTAAACCCCTATACCCTCTACCCTCTACATTGGAACCTCAACCTTAATCAACCTTCAACCATATACCCTCAAATTCCCTAGTTATACACTAAACCCTCAACCCTAAACCCTTAAACCCTAAAACGACCTTAAACCTTCTTCCCTCCACCCTTCACCCTAATCCCTTAACTGTCCTATACCCTCAACCCAATACCTCTAAACCCTAAACTGCTAAAACCATCTACGCCCCTACCCTCAACTGCCAATACATTGACTTCTCTTATACCATCAACCCTAACCCTCTTCAACCCTAAACCCTAAAACCTAAGCATAAATTCTCCTACCCTAATCCTCAACCTCAACCCTCAACCCTTAATCCTCAACCCTAAACCCTCAACCCTCCACCCTCTACTCTCAACCCTAAATACCACACACTAACCCTAACTCTCAACCCCTATACCCTCTACCCTATACATTGACCCTCAACCCTCTAAATTCTCAACCCTCAACCCTCAACCCTAGTTAAACCCTAAAACTCATGCACACCATCTAGTAGCTCTACCCTCTAGCTCACCCTAGTGCTACATTAAACCCACCTCAACTCCTCAAACCTCACTCTCAACCCTTACTACCTCAACCCTTAATCCATCCATCCCTCTCTACCCTAATCTCTCAACCCTATACCCTCAACCCTAATCCCTCAACCCTATACCCTAAACTGTTAAACCCTCTACGCCCCTCTACCCTCAACATCCCAATACCCTCTACCCTAGTCGAA
>VDFB02072274.1:6515284-6516573 GCA_007258455.2 Sequoia sempervirens | reverse complement strand
AATCCTTGAACTATATACGTCCCTCAACCCTCAACCCTCAACCTTAAATCCTCAACCCTCTACCCTATACATTAAACCACCCTTAACCCTCAATACTCTACCCTCTAATCTACCCTATACCCTAAACCCTCAAGCCCTCACCTCGAATCCCTCTACCTCTACCCTCCTGACCTACCTCCTATACATTAAACCTCAACCTCAACCTGCAACCCTAAAACCTCAAAAACCCTATAAACCCTATACCATCAACCTCAACCTTATCCATCCCTCCCTTCTACCCTAATCCTCAACCCCATACCTCAACTCAATACCCTCTGCTACACTAGCTGACTCTAGTATCTTCAACCCTCAAAACCCTAAACTCAGCAAAATATCTACCTTAATTCCTCAACCCTCAACCTCCTAATCCCTCATCCCTAAACCCTCATACCTCTACCCTCTACCCTCAACCCTCAAGTACCCTTAAACCCTAATGCCTCATTAACCCCTATACCCTCTACCCTATACATTGGACCCTCAACCCTAATCCTTGAACCATATACATCCCTCAACCTTCTACCCTTAACCTTAAACCCTCTACCCTCTACCCTATACATTAAACAACCCTTAACCCTCAATTCTCAACCCTCAACCCTTAATTTGCATGAAGTACTATGGTAAAGGTGAAATTTTATTTGTTTATGATTATCTAGAGGAATAAATGGGGAATGTTGGTGAGAGTATGGATCTTGTCACACAAATTGTTGCATCTCATGTTAAATACAATGAAAAATCAAAGGCAGTAGATATTTTGATGCAAGTGAAATGTAGGTGAGCAACTGAAGGCTAGTGAATATTGGGGAAGGATTTTTTGTTCTAACACCCTTAGTCCCTCCTAAATCAGAACAATTAGGCACTAAATTAGGTTCCAAAAAGGGTCTAAATAAGGCGCTAGTTAAGGTGATAATATGGGCTCTAACGTAGATGCTAATCTGGTTGCTAATTTAGGCGCTAGTCTGGGCATTACAGTAAGCATCATTTTTGGTGCTAATCTTGGTGTTAATCTAGGCATTAATAAGGGTATTATAGTGGGCATTAATAGCAGCGCTAATCTTGGCGCTAATTTTGGTGCTAATGTTGGTTCAAATTTGTGCCTAATTTAGCGACAACTTGTTTTGGTTGGCACAAAATATGCCAAAAATAGCACCATCCTAAAAAATACCACCAACTTTTCCCAAAAAATGGAGAAAAATACATTAAAACAATGGGTGGAATTAAAAAAAGGGAGCTAATCATAGGGATTTATTGTA
>VDFB02072274.1:6432784-6512784 GCA_007258455.2 Sequoia sempervirens | reverse complement strand
CCGATTACTTGATTTTTGGAAGATTAGTTACTATTTTGAATTAAATTAATTCAAAATAATGATTTTGTGAGATAATAAATAATCTTTCTCAGATTATTTACCAAAATGGACTGACAGTTAAGAAAGTGATGACATTTTAAATAATTTCATTTATTTAAAATGAGAGGAATATTAATTTTGACAATTAAATAATTAAATATAATTATTTAATTTAGCAGATAAGATTAATTAATTAAATAAATTAATCAATTCATTTAATTATGAAGAGTGACATATTAAATAAATAAATAAAATTTATTTATTTAATAATTAGGAAGAAATATATGATTTAAGGGTAATTAAATAAATTAATAAATTTATTTAATTAAAGGAAGACTTAGACAATTAATGCGATTTAATAAATAAATAAAATTTATTTATTTAATAATCATGAAGAATACAAAGACATGAATTAATTAAACAATTATAAATTATTTAATTAATAGTCAAATGTGGACCAAGGACATAATTAAATGTCTTAATTATGCTAGGACGAAAGTGGTAAAAATGAAGCTTGCAGGCCTAGGTCATTTTTAAGTTTCTACATTTTGCCCCTCTTTGTCATAATGTCGCTTGTTGCATTGTGACAAAGAAAATAAGTCAACAATATGTCCCAGTAAAGGTACGGAGTATCATTTCCCCCTCAGGAAATTTTTCAAATTTTGGGTCGGCGACAGAAAAATTTGTAAAGGGTCCCGATAAATCCATTCAATGACCAGAAAAAAATGGCACAGTCGGTTTTGAATTCTGAAATGTTTAAAGTAACTAACAAGGGGGTCAAAGTTGGTCAAATGAGCCTCCAGTAATAACCTTGTTTGAGAAATGTCATTTTGACTTTATAAATAGGTTGACATAGGGGTAAAAGTCAATTCATTTCTACTATTTACTTTGCAAACTTTGAGAGCCCAGAGTGAAAAGGAGCGCAGCGAGGATGGTTATTCCAGTTACAGAGCATCGCAGCGAGATCGTACAGACATTTAGATGGCCAGAGGGCTCAGAGCCAGTGGTATGTACCCTTGTCCTTCTTTGTAATTTTTTTGTTTTGCATGCCAAATTTTAGTTTCTAGGGCAAACAACAACTGCGCCGCGATGCAACTGCATTCGCATAAGCCGCAATCATCTGCGTGTTCAACGCATATGATGCGTCGCAACGTGAATGACTAGTTAATTGTAGGGTGCGTGAGGAATTGCGATGCATTTGATAAAAACCATGATGCATTCGCCTAACTAAATCGCATATGATTATTGAAATGTTGCAAATCATTTTGTGCCGCAATTACACATTTTAGTGATGCATTCGTCATCCTATGTCGCAATTGCCAAAATTTGTGATGCAATTTCCATAATTTGACGCATTTGGGCAACCGAGCGATGCAACTGTCATGTTGCGACAGATTTGATGATTTGAGAGACGCATTCGAATATTTGTGATGCAACTGAAATAATGCGACACTTTTTTTTTTTACTGAGACCAAATGTGATATTTGTGAAACCGTTAATGCTTTTGATGATGCTGATAGTTGTGTAGAAAGTATTGATATATTGTTCACCTTTTTGTAGAGGTAGCTTGCCGCTATCTACACGCGAGAGAGAAAACTGACCACATTTCAGTTTGTTGACCAATTGAGCCCATGAGAGCAGGACTGATTGATGCGACTAGCGTTGTTCTACGTTGCCGACATGCTCGCCATTCGGGCAAATAGGGGATTATTGACTGCGCTATGTGAGCATTGGCATCCAAAGACTTGCTTGTTCCACCTGCCGACAGGTGAGGCCACCATTACTCTAGAGGACGTCTACCAAATTTTGTGAGTGTTGATCTGAGGGGAGCGGATCGTCTATGATCCTTGGCATGGCGAGCAGACCTTCCAAGTGTACTACTGAGATCAGGGTGCAGGACTAGGCATTTAGGGTTATGAGATCAGATGGGAGTTCATGACAGATCACTATGGTTGCTTTGATACATTCCTTGCAACTCTGATTGGGGGGATCTTGATTCCCAACCATCGAAGACATGGATTTCCTATTGGCTCGGGAGACGTTCTGGTTGGCATGAGACGATACAGGACCATTTATGCTTGGGGTCCTTGCTTACTGGGGACACTCTACCATTAGTTGCATGATATTTCCTATAGGAGAGGTGAGAGAATCTCGTGTGGGACTACGTTGATGATGATATGGGCCTGGGAGCACATATCCATATTTCGTCCACCGATTGATAGACCACAGTTGGCCGACAGTATGCCCTATGCTTATTACTACGCCGATGCCTTACAGCAGACCCAGATGGGTGAGACAAGTTGGTGGCGGCATCGAATTGACATGATGATGTCCTTTATATGGAGGCTGTATCGAGACTGTGGACAGTGGGATGATGAGGTAGACCACTTGAGCCTTTGCAGACAGTATCGGTATTTGATTGGCCGGATAGTGTAAACTTCCCTAATTATTGAGATGTATTTACCACAGCGTGTCCTGAGGCAGTTCGGAGAGCAGTAGGGTGTACTTGTATGGATAGCTGAGTATGCCTGGTCTTCCAAAGACTATGCTTGGGCACCAGCCATTCCAGTGGCCTTTGCAGAGCAGAAAATTGACGGGCTAGTAGCCCAGGCATGGAAATGGAGGGGAGGAGCAGTCAATCCTGGGAGGACATCCGATTATGACTTATGGTGGTAGACACACAGGCCAGTGCCATTGATAGATCTAGATGGGATAGCACCAGTAGACAGACGGTCAGTGATACCTCGTGTACCAAGGGCCAAGCGAGGTGGCAGGGGGAGAGATGGAGGACATGGCTGAGGCAGGGACGGAGGTAGAGACAGAGGCCGAGGTGGAGATGGAGGCAGAGACAGAGGCCGAGGTGGAGAGGGAGGAAGAGGTGGGGATGATGGCAGAGATGGCTGGAGGTGACAGCGGGATGGGAAGAGATAGGTCCAGAGGATGCACCCACGTGTGGTGAGGGTAGCCTTAGATTCTATCCCCGAGGTTGTAAAGGAGGGGGAGAGAGAGGAGCAGCCCCGATAGGAGGGAGAGGGTGAGGAGAGATGGGAGGAGGAGGTGGCAGAGGATGTGGCAGAGGATGTGGTGGAGGTGGGGAGGCAGGAGGAGGGGGTGGAGATGGAGAGGCAGGAGGAGGGGTGGAGGTGGGGGGATAGGAGGAGGAGGTGGAGGTGGGGGGACAGGAGGAGGAGGTGGATGTGGGGGGATAGGAGGAGGAGGTGGCAGAGGATGTGGTGGAGGACGATGATGATGAGGATGATGCCATGGATGAGGTCAAGAGACTCCTTAGATGGTGGATGGTGGAGAGAGAGGAGGAGATACCCTCCAGTTCAGCTTTGCCTCAGGATGCCATGATAGATTCAAGGGTGGCCAACCTACAACAGATATTAGATGAGAGCATGGCCCAGGTTAGAGCCCTGTAGTCAGAGTTAGAGGTAGTCTAGGTAGAGCGGGATCAGGCAGTGATCCACCAACAGGATTCGGCTCAGTGGTGCACACAGTTCACAACATTATGCACAGGGCCCATAGGGGACATGGCTTGTGAGTTGGCCAGAGTGAGCACGAGATTGGGGCAGTATAGGACGTTGTACGAGCAGGCAGTGCCACCTGAGTGATGGGATCCTACTTTGTCTCAGTCACAATCGAGGATAGGTAGTGGCCATAGATCAGGCAATGCCAATGGTAGTAGGAGTCACACCAGTGTTGGAGGGTCTACCTTGACAGGGCACACATCAGCACACAGGTCACATCACTCACACCGTCACACCCCGAGTCACCATTCGGGTCACAGTCATGGGTCGACTGGTTCAGTGCAGAGGTCGGTACAGGTATAGCCACCAGTGATCAATCCATCTACTTCTCAGAGTCTAGCCGTAGTGACATCATAGGTATCTATTGCCATAGAGATGATGCCTTCCTTCACAGTTCCACTAGTGGCATAGGCAGAGGTTGCGATAGGTCTGCCTATCAGTTCAGTCCCAGTTTCAGAGTTGCAGCCGCCACATTCTTCACCACGAGGGGATGATGAGAGTCTACCCTAGGGGTATTTTGTTATTATGACACACTATGTATAGATTATTGAGCCTGCGAGCTCCATTTTTGGGATATCCCATGACTTTATCCTGTGACATTGTACATTTTTGAGATGCTCTTTGATTTAATGTATTATGATATGTATGATGTATGATGTTGATTTATGATGTAGTATGTATGTCCTATGATGCTTATTTATGATTTTGATGCCATGATGATGCAATGCTTACTTATGTGATATGATAATGATAATGATGTGCATAAATTATTTAGTAAAAGATGCAATGTTGATGACAAAGTTAATGCAATGTTTGTGATTATGTATATGATTTAATGTTGTGGATGATGTATGTATGGACCTAATGCAATGTTTATATGATCATGTATGCACCTTTTTTTTTGGATGTCACAGGATGTCATCATGAGATGGATGAGAGGAGATGACCAGATTGACAAGAGAAAATGACCCGACTAAAGAAGAGAAGATGACCAGACCGAAGAAAATGCATGTTATTTCCTAGACCAAATCCTTCAAAGCTTTACCATAGGACATTAGTATTTATTGCTCTTAATCATCATTGGGTAGACTGTTGTAATGGCCAAGAAACAACATGATATGACATAGATCAAGGTGTGTAAGGTTGTACCATCATGTAAGACAAGCAGTCACGGACAAGGATAATCATGACTCATACTAAGAGTGAGATTGGCCCAGTCTTTTTTTCATAATCAACCACTAGTAGAAAAAGACAAGGACAAATCATGAAACTTCGTTGCTTCTCTAAATCTTGTTTCTAGGATATCCTTGAGAAACTAGCAACATGATTGCCAAAATATAAAAATGGAGCCCTTATCATGATATGTCGTTGTTTTTCTAAATCCCAAAATCAGGACCTCGCTGAGAAACTAGTAGTCATGCATGCCAATCATCATGATACGTCGTTGCTTCTCTAAATCCTGTTATTGGGATCTCGCTGAAAAACTAATAACATGATAAAAAAACCAAAATATAATGTCAAATGTTTGCCAAGTGCGTCTGGATATCCATTGTTCTGATGTGAAGATGTTAGGTTTGATAATGATGAGATGCCAGAGTGTCAAAGTGTTGATGCCCAGATGACAGATGTCCAAAATTGCCAAATTCAGGTAGAACACATCCTGAATAATGTTGATGTCGAGAGGATTTGATCCCTAATAGTCGAAAGGGGTCCCTCGATATGATGTTAGGAGGCGTGATCCTTAGATGCCAAGAGGATCTCGCGAAATGTCGAATGACAGTGACGATGCCTAGGAAGGACACATCCTAAGGCATGAATGACTGAGGCTATCTTTTAGAAGGACACATCTGAAGATTAACCTAAAGTTGACAGTTTGACAAGCTATGATGATTTGACTTACTTTGACTGAGTTTGACTTGTGTTTGACTATATGTCGATATTGTCATGATGATATGATTGACCTGTTGATGAGATTGTCATATTGAAATAACTGATTGTTTTACTTTGTTTTAGGAGTTTTCCCCATCTAGAAAATGATTTTTTGTGATTTGAAGACTTTTGGCGTGTGTGCTAGTGTAGTGCCATGAACCCTAATGGACTGACCTAGTGTGGCCTTAGGGGCTCATCGACAGATGGCCTTGCCTACGTCATACACTTAGAGACTTCGTGGTTCAACACGACCAATGACTTTGTCCAAAGGACAAAAGTTTCAATCATGATTTTATTTTGACAAACCTAAATGGACTGATGTAATGTCTCGGGGACTCAAATATGAGTCTTGCCTACATAGCAAATGCGCAAAGACAATGTAATTTGGACAAATGACAAAGACTGATTGACATGACTGACTTTGACAAGAGATGACACTGCGTTTGCATTCTTCGAGCATTTTGATGTTTTGTTTGTAGTTTTCTTCAGGACGTTTTATTATTTTTAGGTCTTTCTTCAAGACATTTTATGATGTTTTTGTCTTTTTTCAGGACTTTTTACGATGTTTTTGGTGATAGGGATAGGGTTGGATCAAGACAATCACTATCTTAATGCTCTGGGTCTCACCTTTGATAACCCCTTGGTGTCACTTCCTCCACCACTCAACCTATAGGTCCTATGCTATTTAGGCACCCCTAGTTCCTCTACCAACCTTGCTATCAATTCTAGTTTGCTGCTACCAAGCCAAACTTGGTGTTCTTCCTCTCTCACTCTCCCTAGCCCTTAATCCTTTTAAAGACTAGATAACTCTAATGCCTCCTAGCATGCTTGTAGGGATGCCTCCTAGCTGACACCAAAACCTAGGTTAGGGTTTTAGGAGGGCTAGTAGCCCATGAGCCCCTATTAGCTCTCTTAGCCTGAGGTTTTAGGCTATTGCTCCTTCCTGCTCGGTGAACACCATAAACCAAAAGAAATAACCCTGGCTCAATTTTTGAGCACTTCAAGATTTTTGGGGTTTCAGACCTTCTCCAGCCGTACATAGGGTTAACCCTAATTTTAAGAAATTTAGGGCTTTTCTTGGACACACAGAGGTTTGTTTTCTTCCTTCAACCACCAAATGAATTGGTGATGACTCCTGCCTCTTGTCAGACCTTTGTAAGGTTCCCTACAATCTTTACACACTTTCCATTGAATGAACATTCATCACCCCTACATTAGGACTGTGCAACACACTGTCTTTCCCTAACCGGGCATAATCTGCTCGCCTAGAGATAGACCTTGAGCATGCTTCCTGAACTATTACTGATGCCTATATTTACATTATGTAGAAGAATTGAGTTTAGCCTTGTTTCCATTGCACCCATACTTCTTGGTACGGACAAGAAACAATCTAAAACTCCATTTTTTTTTAGATTTACCAGTCAAAACAATAAAGTAGGGAAAAACACAGTATTTACAAAACAACAGAAAGTGATGGAATTACTAACTACTGAACTAGATAAAATGCTTCAAAAAGCTTCACTACATGCTATTCAATCCAATAAAAGCTTTCCTCAATTCATTTTTGCAGCTATCACACGAGCAAGAACAGAAAAATAGAACTTCCACAACAAAAATCACTGTTTCTTTCCTATTCTCATGAAAACTGCCAATGTTCAAATCTTCCAACCCTCTCCAAAGGTCAAAAGCTCTCTTTTACAATGCTTGGAAATAGTTAGGTTTCCTTTTTCGAGCCTAGGAACATCCAAAGGTTCGTTGTTGTGATACACAGTGTGTTTAGCAATCTTGGTCTATTGCTTAGAAAACAACCAAAGATTGGCTTCCAAAAACTTATTCAAATTCACCACTTCTAACCTAATAAACAAAGGCCCCCAACTACAATAAAGATGGTCCACAAGACCATACACCCAAAGAAAGAACCCTGGCTCAATTTTGAAGCACTATTGCTCCTTCTTGCTCGGTAAACACCATGGCTCAATTTTGGAGCACTTCAAGAATTTTGGGGTTTCAGACCTTCTTAGGCCATACACAGGGTTAACCCTGATTTTGAGAAATTTAGGGATTTTCTTGGACACATAGAGGTCTATTTTCTTCCTTCAGCCACCAAATTAATTGGTGATGACTCCTGCCTCTTGTCAGACCTTTGTAAGGTCCCCTGCAATATTTACACACTTTGCATTGAATTAACATTCATCACCCCTATGTTAGGACTGTGCAACACACTATCTTTCCCTAACCGGGCATAGTTTGCTCGCCTAGAGATAGACCTTGAGAATGCTTCCTGAACTATTACTGACACCTATATTTACATTATGTACAAGAATGGAGTTTAGCCTTGTTTCCACTGCACCCATACTTCTTGGTATAGACAGGAAACAATCTAAAACTCTATTTTTCTGAGATTTACTAGTCAAAACAGCAAAGTAGGGAAAAACATAGTATTTACAAAACAACAGAAAGCGATGGAATTACTAACTACTGAACTAGATAAAATGATTCAAAAAGCTTCACTACATGCTATTCAATCCAACAAAATCTTTCCTTAATTCATTTTTGCAGCTGTCACACGGGCAAGAATAGAAAAACTAAACTTCCACAACAAAAATCACTGTTTCTTTCCTATTCTCATGAAAACTTCCAGTGTTCAAATCTTCCAACCCTCTCCAAAGGTTGAGAGCTCTCTTTTACAATGCTTGGAAATAGTTAGGTTTCCTTTTTCGAGCCTAGGAACAACCAAAGGTTCATTGTTGTAAAACACAGTGTGTTTAGCAATCTTGGTCTATTGCTTAGAAAACAACCAAAGATTGGCTTCCAAAAACTTATTCAAATTCACCACTTCTAACCTAATAAACAAAGGCCCCCAACTACAATAAATATGGTCCACAAGACCATACACAACATAAACAAAATTAAACTACAACCAAAAACTCCAATAAGGCTTGAATTTTGCCAAGTGCTCCTGCACCATTCTCCCCCTCTCAGCATAAACACTAAGAACTGGAAAGAGGGATCATTTCCAGGTCAATGCCAGGTTTCTTAAATTTATCTTCTTGTACCCATGTAGCCTCTGAGTTAGGCTTGCTCTTCCACTTGATAAGGTGCTCCATGTATACCTTATTCCTTGTAGACTTTTGCACTCTAGACTCCAAGATCTGCTCTACCTGAGGCTGCTCTTGATTAGGTAGGGGTACATTACTAATGTCCTTGAAGATTTCATGACTATTCTGAACCTCATCACTGACTATTCCCTTATACTTGATCAAATCAACAACGTTGAACACTGGAGAGATGCCCAAATATGATGGTAATTCCACCTTATAGGCATTCTTGCCATATTTGGCCAACACCTTGCATGGACCCACTCTCTTCATTTTCAACTTGGTGGACATCCCCTTCTGCAATCTGTATTTATTGAGGTGAACCATAACATAGTCCCCAATTGCAAATTGCACATCTCAATTTGACAAATCAGCTTTTTCCTTCAACTTTTGAGTTGCTGTTGTAATTGTTTGCTTGACCTGCTCATGGATCTCTTTCATTGTTTGAGTGAAGTCTTCTGCATGTCCACTCCTATTATTCTTAGATCCAAGGTCTCTAAGTTCACAAATTCCTCTTGGGTGCATCCCATACACAACCTCAAAAGGACTTTTTCCTGTAGTTCTATTGACACTGTCATTGTAGGCATATTTAGCTTGGGAAATCACCATATCCCATGTCTGTCCATACTCTTTTGTTAAACATCATAAAATATTACCTAACACTCTATTAACCACCTCTATTTGACCATCGGTCTGAGCATGGTAAGTTGATCCAAAAGACAGATTTGTTCTGAATCTGCTCCATAGAGTCTTCCAAAATTGACTCATGAACTTCACATCCCTGTCTGATACAATGCTCAATGGCAATCCATGGATTCTTACAACTTCCCTGAAGAAAATATGGGCTATGTAACTTGCATCATGTGTAGTCTTGCAAGGGATAAAGTGACTCATCTTGCTAAATCTATCCACAACTACATAAACACTGTCAAAACCAGTTTTGGTCTTAGGAAGACCTACCACAAAGTCCATGCTCACACACTCCCATGGTCTGTTAGGAATGGGCAGGGGTTGATACAAACCAACATTGCTAGCCCCCCCTTTGGCTTTCATGCAAACTACACACTACTCCACATACCTTCTAACATCTCTTGCCAATTTAGGCCAATAATAGAACCTTTGCACTAGTTCTAAAGTCTTATTGATACCAAAATTCCCACTAAGACTGTCATTATGTTTTTCTTGAATCAAAATTTCCCTCATTGACCCTCTTGGAACACATAACAGATTACCCTTAAATAACAATCCATTTTGTAGTGTATACTCAGCATATTGACTATGAAAGTGATTTTCAAAATCTGAGCATACCTTGTAGGCTTCTGAGAAGTCTTCATCCTCACCACAAAGGTATTTGAAACTCTCTAATCCAATGCTCTTCAGCTGTATCTCTTGGACTGTCAACAACCTTCGGCTTAATGCATCTGCCACCTTGTTCATTTTCCCTTTCTTGTGCTTGATGGTAAAAGTGAAAGCTTGGATGTATTCCATCCATTTCAAATGTCTATTACTTAGCTTCTCTTGGGTGTTAATGTAACTGAGTGCCTGGTTATCTGTGAAGACCACAAACTCTTTGGGAAACAAATAATGCCTCCACTTCCTAAGGGACTGCACTAAAGCATATAACTCAAGATCATAGGTAGAGTACTTTTGCTTGGCCTCATTTAGCTTTTCACTAAAGAAGGCTATAGGCCTACCTTCTTGACTAAGTACTCCTCCTACTGCTACTCCACTTGCATCACACTCAACTGTAAACAACTTATCAAAACTAGGCAATAACAGAATTGGTTGAGTTGCTACTTCTTGTTTCAGTTTTTCAAACCCTGTATCAGCTTCTTGAGTCCACTTAAACTTTATTTTAGACCACCTTTAATAGTATCTAGGATTGGTGCACATATACCACTAAAGCTTCTTATGAATTTTCTATAGAACTGAGCTAAACCATGAAAGCTCCTTACCTCTGTTGCTGAGGTTGGTGTGGGCCAGTTTAGGATGGCTTCCACCTTACTTGGATCCATCTTCAAGGTTCCTTGACATACTAAAAAGCCTAGATACACAAGTTCTTGTTTGAAGAACTCACACTTCTCAAGGTTGATTGCCAATTTCTCCTCTTGCAACCTTTTAAGAACCATCTCCACATGTTTCAAGTGTTCTTCTGTTGTCTTACTAAAAATCAGTATGTCATCAAGATAGACTACCACAAAAATCCTTGTGAAATCCTTAAGCACCTCATTCATTAGTCTCATGAACATGCTAGGGGCATTTGAGAGGCCAAATGGCATTAATTTCCACTCATATAAGCCATCATTTGTCTTAAAAGTTGTCTTCCATTCATCACCTTCCTTTATTCTGATTTGATGGTAGCCACTCTTGAGGTCCAACTTAGTGAAATATTGTGCTCCTCCAAGGAAATCCATTAAATCTTCAATTCTAGGTATTGGGAATCTATACCTAATGGTGATCCTATTAATTTCTCTAGAATCAGTACAAAGTCTCCACTTACCTCCTTTCTTATTTGCCAAAACCACCAGGACTGCACATGGGTTGATGCTCTTTTGAATTAGACCTTGATTCAACAATTCTTCCACTTGCCTTGCCACCTCTTGGTTCTGCTCAGGTGTAAGTTTGTATGCTGCTTTGTTAGGAAATGAGGCTCTAGGTATGAAGTCAATTTGATGACTTATTGCTCTCTTTGGTGGTAGAGTTGCTGGTGTACCATCACTCACTATGGTCTTGTACTTATCAAGCAACCTTTGGACTGCTTCTGGTAAGACTGTCCTTTCAGCCTTTTCTTCCTCTTTGGACTACATTAAAACCACATATCCTTCATTCCCTTGATGTAGATTGCTGATATACTCTTTACCACTTCTCAACATGATGTTAGGTACCTTTGACTGTCCCTCATCTTCCTCTGTCAATGACTACAGCTTGAAAGTTCTTCCATCCTTCTTGAATGAGATGGTGTTCTCCTTCCCATCATAAATGGCGCTCATGTCATATTGCCATGGTCTGCCCAGTAGTAGATGACATGCATCCATGGGAAATACATCACAAACTAGCTTGTCCTTATAGCCTCCAATTGAAAATTCCACTGTTACTTGCTCATTCACCAAAACACTTTTCCCTTTATTCAGCCATGTGACGTTGTAAGGGTTAGTATGAGGTACCTTCTGCAATTTCAGTTTAGTTACGGCCTCCTCTGAGATTATATTATCTATAGAACTAGAATCTACAATGACCTTGCATACTTTACCAAGTATTTTGCACCTTACTCTAAAAAGAGCTCTTCTTTGCTTAGGTTCCTCCTTGACTGGTTGTCTGATCAGCACTCTGTTAAACATCAAACTCTCTCCAATTTCATATTCTATAAGACTAATCTCAGTTGCCTTGGGACTCATGGTGTCCTCTTGTGCATAGGCCACTCTCTTTTCATTTCTTGAAGAAGAAGCTTTCTCCAGGCATCTATAAGTAGGGTGACCTAGTTGGCTACAATGGTAACACTTCATGGTGGAAAAGTAAGAGTTACTTCTGCCTGCTCCTCTTCCTCTATTTGAACCTCCTTGAGGTCCTCTTCCTCTGTTAAATCTTCCTCTTGAAGATGTTTCACCTCCATGCTCAGTGAGCTTAGATTCTCCTTGGTTTCTTTGATCATTACCTCTACCTTGGTAACCACCACGCTGTCCTCTTTGATCTCTGCCTTTGCCTCTACCCTTAGAAGATTGATCTTGCTTTCTTTTATTCCTTTCCTCAATCTTTATAGCCAGCTGATAAAATTGGTGGACTGTATTGGGACTTAATAAATCCATCTCTTCCTAAATGTTCCACTTCAAGCCATTAAGGTATCTAGCCACTTTTAGGCTCTCATCCTCTGTCACATTTGATCTCAAGAAAAGCTTCTGAAACTCTTTAGTATAGGTGTTGACATCTAGGTCTTTCTGCCTTAGACTCTGCCTCTTCTTGTGTAGTTGGATCTCATAATCATCTGGCATATAGGCTTCCTTCACCTTAGCAACCATTCCTTTCCAAGTTGATATGGGTTGTTTGCCTTCTTTCTCCCTTTCAGTCTGAAAAAACTTCCACCATGTCAAGGTTGATCCTCTCAATCTTGACTTAGCAACCTTCACCTCCTGAGCTGCAGTGACTCCATCACACTCAAAGTGGTTCTCCATGCCATCTATCCAATCCATGACCAAATCAGGATCCATCTTTCCACTGAACAGTGGTATGCCCTCAAGTCCTTTTCCACTCAAGGCTTTCAATGCCTTCAAGAAAGGATCCTCCTCCAAAATAGGGTCAGGTTCAGGGACTTTGTCCTCCTCTGCAACCTCTTCTTCCTTTGGTACCTTTCCTTCCAACCTTGCATCATTCAATGCTTTCTCAAGTTGCTCTATTCTATCTTTTAAGGACTTGTTGTCCTATTCTTGTTCTTCAACCCTCTTGGCTAATTGTGCATTTTTCACCATGTTGGGAGTTTCACTTGACTCAACTTTTGACATATAAGCTATTTTCCCAAATCTTTTGCTTGCTCTGATACCAATTTGATAGGGACAGAGTTGGATCAAGACAATCACTGCCTTAATGCTCTGGGTCTCACCTTTGATGACCCCTTGGTGTCACTTCCTCCACCACTCAACCTGTAGGTCCTATGCTATTTAGGCACCCCTAGTTCCTCTACCAACCCTGCTATCAATTCTAGTTTGCTGCTACCAAGCCGAACTTGGTGTTCTTCCTCTCTCACTCTCCCTAGGCCTTAATCCTTTTAAAGACTAGATAACTCTAATGCCTCCTACATTTCTTGCAGGGGTGTGCATAGGCTTCCATGGCTTCAAAACTGTCTAGGAGAGGTTCTTGTCCAAGCAAAAACTCTCTTCTTTCCATCGCTGACACCAAAACCTAGGTTAGGGTTTTAGGAGGGCCAGTAGCCCATGAGCCCCTATTAGGTCTCTTAGCCTGAGGTTTTAGGCTATTTCTCCTTCCTGCTCGATGAAAACCATAAACCCAAAGAAATAACCCTGTCTCAATTTTGGAGCACTTCAAGATTTTTGGGGTTTAAGACCTTCTCAGGCCGTACACAAGGTTAACCCTGATTTTGAGAAATTTAGGGCTTTTCTTGGACACACAGAGGTCTGTTTTCTTCCTTCAGCCACTAAATGAATTGGTGATGACTCTTGCCTCTTGTCAGACCTTTGTAAGGTCCCCTGCAATCTTTACACACTTTGCATTGAATGAACATTCATCACCCCTATGTTAGGACAGTGCAACACACTATCTTTCCCTAACTGGGCATAGTCTGCTCGCCCAGAGATAGACCTTGAGCATGCTTCCTGAACTATTATTGATGCCTATATTTACATTATGTACAAGAATGGAGTTTAGCCTTGTTTCCATTGCACCCATACTTCTTGGTAAGGACAGGAAATAATCTAAAACTCCATTTTTCTGAGATTTACCAGTCAAAACAACAAAGTAGGGGAAAAAATAGTATTTACAAAACAACATAAAGCGATGGAATTAATAAATACTGAACTAGATAAAATGCTTCAAAAAGATTCACTACATGCTATTCAATCCAACAAAAGCTTTCCTCAATTCATTTTTGCAGCTGTCACACGAGCAAGAATAGAAAAACTGAACTTCCACAACAAAAATCACTGTTTCTTTCCTATTCTCATGAAAACTGCCAATGTTCAAATCTTCCAACCCTCTCCAAAGGTCGAGAGCTCTCTTTTACAATGCTTGGAAACAGTTAGGTTTCCTTTTTCGAGCCTAGGAATGTCCAAAGGTTCATTGTTGTAAAACATAGTGTGTTTAGCAATCTTGGTCTATTGCTTAGAAAACAACCAAATATTGGCTTCCAAAAACTTATTCAAATTCACCACCTCTAACCTAATAAACAAAGGCCCCCAACTACAATAAAGATGGTCCACAAGACCATACACAACATAAACAAAATTAAACTACAACCAAAAACTCCAATAAGGCTTGAATTTTTCCAGGTGCTCCTGCACCATTTGGTCTTTTTTCAGGACTTTTCACGATGTTTTTGGTCTTTTTTTAGGACTTTTTACGATGTTTTTGGTCTTTTTTAGGACTTTTTATGATGTTTTTGTTCTTTTTTCAGGGCTTTTTATGATGTTTTTGGTCTTTTTTCAGGACTTTTTGCCAATTTCCAAGATCATGTGCAACATCCACTGCAGTTTCATGATAAAAATTTTGCCCCAAGTCAGGTCCAGGACTTAGCCATTTTTAAGGAACATGGATGGGATGCTGCCGGTTTACTAGATGGAAAGTCATCAGGACTTGATGTCAATCATTTATCCACTATGATAGGTAGGGTAGAATGTGGTGGCGATTTGCGTAATAATGGAAGAAATACCTTTCATCCTAGGCCAAGGCAGACAAAGTGACAGTAGATGACAGAGCAATGATTGATTATGCATGGCGCTTGTTTGCCAGGTTTTCACTATTGAACTAATCATTTTTCTCTTTACTATTTTCTTGACTTTTTTATGTTTTTTGGTGTCACCAGGACGCCTGTTTGCCAGGTTTTCATCATGGTAACAATTTTTTTATCATTTTTAATTTTTTTTGTATTTTGTAGTTTTCAACTCAATCCTCTGATGCTATGCGTAGGACCTTTAGAGATGTAAACTGTTGATGGGCTCTGTCAGTTGTTCTCCATTCTGTGTGGCCAGCTGATAAGCTCCATAACCAAAAGAAGATATGATAATGTAGGGACCCAACTAGTTTGGTTCAAAATTTCTTGGCTTTTCTCTGTCAGCTTGGTTCTTGGGGTTCTGCATGAGAACGAGGTCGCCAATGTCAAGCTTTCTGACCATAACCTTTTTATTGTAGCTGCAAGAAAGGCGGTTCTGATATGCTTGGAGATGGTTCAATGAATATTTCCTTCTTTCTTCCAGCATTTCCAGCTCGTGCAAGCGTGATTTTTGATACTCCTCTTCATTAGTTAGACCCTTCGGGGAGACTTGTAACAAAGGAATTTCAACCTCAATGGGCAAGATGGCCTCAGTGCCAAAGACTAGGGAAAATGGAGTGGCTCCTGTAGGTGTACGAATGCTAGTTCGGTAAGCCCAAAGAGCAGGGTTGAGTTGTATGTGCCAGTCACGGCCAGCATCATTGACAGTCTTTTTAAGGATTTTGACAATGGTTTTATTTGATGCCTCAGCTTGACCGTTTCCTTGTGGGTAGTAGGGAGATGAAAAATGGTGTTGAATGTGAAATCGCTCACATAACTCCCAAACATCTTGGTTTTTAAACGAACGTTCGTTGTCAGTGATGATGGATTGCGGAAGGCCATACCGACAAATGATGTAGTTAAGGATGAACTTGGATATTTGTTTGTCGGTAATATATTTCAATGGAATGGCTTCAATCCACTTCATAAAATACTCAGTGGCGGTGATAATGAATTTGTGGCCGTTGGACGAGGTTGGATGAATTTTACCCACGAGGTCGAGTCCCCATTGAGCGAAGGGCCAAGGAGAAGTGATTGATCAAAGTTCCTGTGCTGGAGCATGGATCAAATCACTGTGAGTCTGACATTTGTGACAAGTCCTGACATATTCAATTGCATCATTTTCAATGGTCAGCCAATAATACCCAAGTCTCGTTACTTTCTTAGCTAGAGTAGGACCACTTGATTGAGACCCGCATATACTGTCATGCACTTTGCGTAAGGTCATACGCACTTCGTTGGTGTTGAGACATGTAAAGAGGGTGTTATCAAAACTATGGCAGTAAAGGGTGTCACTGACGATGGCATACTTTGCAGATTTTCAGATGAAGGACTTCCTTTGGTTATTGGACAGGTTCAATGGAAGGGTTTGCGATTTTAGGTAGTCATAAATATCCTGATACTAGGGAGAGTTGGGACCAACAATTTCGCAAACCATTTCTAATTCTGGGATATCATATGCCGGCATTAAAATTTGTTCTACTAAGAACTCAAATTGTGACACATTTTGAGGGATGTCCAAAAGAGAACCAATAGTAGCCATTGCATCAACTGCCTTATTCTGTGTCATGGGGATTTGTTCAAAAGAAATCAATTGGAAGTATGTCAAGAAACTATCCACCATCCTCTTGTAGGGAAACAACTTCTCATCCTTTGTTTCATAGTCATCATTCACTTGGTTGATAATGAGCTAGGAATCCCCGAATACAAGCAAAGTCTGAATTTTCCATTTAATTGTCATTTTGAGACCTGTGACTAGTGCTTCATATTTGGCAATGTTATTTGTACAAGGGAAAGTGATCCAGAATGCCTTAGGAATTGAATCCCCTTGTGGTGTGATAAACAAGATTCTAGCGCCTGAGCCATGACCAGTATGAGACCCATCAAAATATAGCTTCCATGGTATCGCCGGTTCCGCATGAAAAATGGACTCATCAGAAAAATCAGTTACTAGTGGATGAGTGACTTGAATTGGTGCATTCGCCAGTTGATCTGAAATTACCTATCCTTTTATTGCCTTACGCTCGACATATTCTATGTCATACTCGCTTAGTATCATGACCCATTTTGCTAACTGGCCTGTTAATGCCGCCCGACTTAAGAGATATTTCAGTGGATCAATCTTGGTGACCAGTTGTGTCTGGTGACTGAGTATATAGTGTCTTAGTTTTTGGGATGCAAATACAACAGCAAGGAATCCACGTTCAATGTTTGTATAGTTCAACTCATACCCTATCAATGTACAGCTGATGTAATAGATGGCTCATTCTTTTCCTTCATAATCATTTTGTATCAGTAATGCCCCCAGTGATGAACTAGTAGTCAAGATGTATAGGATCAATGGCTTTCCATGAATTGAGGCATGAGGATTGGTGTTGACACTAGGTAATCTTTGATTTGCTGAAAGGCTTCTTGACATTTATCTGTCCATACAAAGGGGATACCCTTGTGCAACAGATACTGGAATGGGTGACACTTATCTACCAATTGGGCTATGAAACACCGAATAGATTGTACTCTACCTTGTAGAGTTCTGAGTTCACTAATTCCTTTGGGCAGAGGAATGTCTATGATGGCTTTGACCTTTGCTAGATCAGCCTCTATGCCTCTTCGGGAAACTATGTATCCTAAGAGTTTACCTGATGTGACCCCGAAAACACACTTCTTAGGATTTGGCCGGACTTTGTACTCTTCAAGTCTCTTGAAAATTATGTTGAGCACCTTCAGATGATCTTTCCTGGTTACTGGTTTGGCCAATAGGTCATCTACATAATCTTCCATTATTTTGTAAATCATGTTATGGAAGATTGTGGTCATAGCCCTTTGGTATGTGGCACCTACATTTTTGAGACCGAATGGCATGACATTCCAACAATATGTACTCCATGGGAAAGTAAATGTCATTTTGTGCTGGTCTTTTGGAGCAATGCAAATCTAATTATAGCCGGAGAAACCATCGATGAGGGATAGCATCTCATATCCTGTTGTGGGGTCAACTATGATGTCAATTTTTGGCAAAGGAAAGTCATCCTTTGAGCATGCTTTATTTAGGTCTCGAAAGTCTGTACATACGCGGATCAACCCATTTGGATTTGTTACCGGCACCAGGTTAGAAATCCATTTAGCATAGTCAATAGACCGTATGAATCCGACATCTAGTAATTTCTTTAACTCGGCCTTGACCAATAGAGCAACTTGAGGGTGCATTTTGCGCAACTTTTTCTTGACTAGTTTAGCATTAGGTAATAGTGGTAGATGGTGCAGAACCAATTATGGGTCCAATCCTGGCATGTCAGCATAGGACCATGCGAAGTTGATTTTTTGTTCTGCAAAGAATTTATAAAATTCTGATCTCTCATCTTTAGTTAATGATGCAGCAAAGAGGACCATCTTGGGATCTTCTGTAGTTGATATGTTATCCTTTATTGTGTCTTTGATAAGCATAGCCGATTTCTCCTGTTGCATGGGGAGAAAGTCTAGTCCTCCATCTTTGGGCACCTCAGAGAGGTTTTCACCTGCAGATACGTACTTTATTTTTACTATTTTATCATCAAAAGGTGCCTTTCAGTTTTCACCTAGAGACGTTTCATTTTTTATTTTATTTTTATTTTTACTTTTGTGACTAGAGGACAGAACAGTCTCACTAAAGTATGTCGTGCAGTCTAAATCAATGGTGAATCCTGATTTGTGGTCCCCACTGGGTATGCCTTCTCGTAATCCCATAAATTCAGCACTTGCCTCATCATTCTGAAATGTGTCCAGGGCTGGCGGTCCTTGTTGGTCCCAATCGACTAGCTCAGGGTAAACCAAGGAAATGCCATCGTCAATGTTGGTGAATTGGGGTGAGGATGTGGACAGCATGCAGACAGATTCAGTGATGTTGTAGATGAGATTATCTTCATCCAAATCTACATCGGACTCTATCCAATAATTTCCTTCACTAGTGTCATATTCGTTGTCAAAATAAGGGGTGAAGGTTTTAGAGCCCTGATTGTCGATGTCGTCTGATACTTCAGATGGATTGGACTAAAGGGGTTTAGATGATGGGTGTTGTACATCATGGGAAGTGGTAATGGTACTTTGACTATTTGGTGCCTGTTCAATTTTGAATATTTTCCAAAAACGTTGTTCGGAGGTCAGTTCCCCTGGTTCGACAAACAAATCATCAAGACAACAGTCACTTAGGGATCGTTTTGAGCCAAATTCCCACTCTTGGGAGTCAGCTTCGGTGAGGGTTTCCTTAGTGGTCTTGACACTTTTCAAAGCATGTACTCGCTCACTCGAAAGTCCAATGATACATCAATCGTCAGTGTCGGGTGATCCAAACCCTAATCCAAGATACTTCGAAATTTGAAAAGTTTCTATGGGTTCCCTTCGACCAGTTTTATTTCTTCCTAGGCCACTAGTACCATTGTAGCCTTTAGCCTTCATTATGTCATAACCCTTGCCATACTTTTGAACTGGTAATGTGGGTAGTGCGACAATATCCTTATAGATCCATCTTGTAATGTCAGCAAGGTCTTCATTACTCATGTCTCCCCACTTGATAAAAACTATTTTCGGTGGAACTTTGAAAGTTTCCTTGGGTTCCATTCTGAAACATGGCCGACCATACATCTTTGGAGACTTGGGTATTGTTGTTATGTTGTATGTTGTATTTAGTTTGAACTCTCCGCAGCTGAGGTCTTAGATTTTGACAGTGGATTCAGTCTTAGGGTTTGCTAGAGGCGGTGGTGTGGTGGAAGACGTGGATGGAGTAGATGTGGAAAATGATGTGAGTGTGGATGGATAAATGTATTTGGATGACAAGGAGCCAGGTGCTTCCCGATTAATAGGCACTCAGTTTTTAGAAATACCCCTTAGGTTGGTACAATATTGGAAGGGGTCGGGGTCTCCGTATATGGTTATTTATGTGCCATCAAATGGAAACTTTAGGCATTGGTGATATGTGGACGGAACGGCTTTTAAGGCATGAATCCATGGATGACTAAGTAAGATGTTATATGGTAGTTCCAAATCCATGACCTGGGAGGTTGTGTCCACAATGACTAGTCCCACTCTGATAGGGAGAGAGATAACACCACATGAAGAGTGTTCCTCATCATCTTATGCTTTGATCACTATACTCTTTGTTGGGTCTACACACGCATCAGAGAACCCTAGAGCCTTAACCAGTTTGAGGGAGCATATGTTCAATCCTGCTCTGCCATCTACTAAAACCCGTCTAACTTTGTGCTTGTGGACAAAAGTTTCTATGTGCAATGCATCATTGTGGTTGGTTTTAGGTGATGAGTAATCTTGATCCAAGAAGGTGACGTGGTGAGGCGTAGTGAGATATCCCACCATGGTTTCAAATTGATTGACATCGATGTCCTTGGGGACCGATGACTCAAGCAAGGTTTTATCTAGGATATCTTTGTGTGCGGGAGATATACGAAGTAGCTCAAGTATAAATATTTGTGCAGGAGTCTTTCCTAGCTGGTCGATGAGGTTGAATTGACTTTTGGGTTTCCATTGCTTTGTGGTTGGGACAGGTTATGGCTATTTAGCAGATGGACCAGGCATGGTTATTTTGGGTTGTCTAGTGGGAGGCGGACCAGCTATGGTAACCTTGCCACTGCGAGTAGTAGCATAACATTGGGGTGCTCTTCGAACCATAATGGTATTGATGTATTCATTGTCAGTTCAGACATTGTTTATAATAGGTCCACTAGAATAGTCATACTTGACTCGAGCGAAGTTAGCTTGATTATTGTGCATCTGTGGACCTGACATGGAAGCCTTATGAGAACCATGGTCTTGCAGTGGATTCTTATGGATAGTATGATCTGAATTGGAGGAAAATTGAGATCCACCTACTTCAATGACGCAACTTTCGATAAGATCTTGTATTAGGTTTTTCAATTGTCGACAGTTAGAGGTTGTATGTCCTTTTGCTCAATGGTATTCACAAAATGCATTGTCATTCCACCATGCTGGTTTGAATTGTTCTGGGTCATACGGTTTTGGTTGTTGGAGTGTAATGACCCCATTCTGGAGACATTTCTTAAGGACTTCTTCAATGGGTTCGTCTAAAGAGGTGTATGTGCGACCAGGCTTAGGAAATTGTCTCGTCTGATGGTATTGTCCCTGGTTCTTTTGACTATTCTAATTGTTTGAAGGGACATTAGTAGGGGGTGTCGATGTCGTTGTTGGTTTGTTTTGTTGTTGAACCCCTTTTAGGGCCAGTACAGGACCCACAATGTTTGCAGTCTTCGCGTCAACAACACTGTCATTTGTAATGTGTTTATTTTTTATCCAGTATTTATTATTTTCAGTGGTTGGATTGACATCTGTGTTTTTGGAACAATATCATAATTCTCCCTTTGCGATAAGGGCTTTCTCAATCTGGACACCTTTTTTGACTAAATCTGTGAAGTTTGTGCAACAATGTATTTGTAGTGCATATTTTAGAGGCCCCAAAAGTGTTTGGACAAACATGTCAACTTTATCCCTTTTGGGGATGTCAATGTGACATCGACTAGCAAGGCTTCTCCATTTTTCAAAAAATGGGATAAATGTTTCTCCATCATCCTCTTGCGTGAGAGTGCACAAGCTAGTGATGGAGGTGTCCATGTCGATGTTGTACGTGTAGTTTTTTATGAATTTTCATTTAAACTCATCCCATGTCTGGATATCCTTTTGTGTGGAAAACCATTCAAGGGTAGGACCCGCCAAACTTTTAGAAAAAAGTCTCATCAAGTATGTTTTTTCATAGGCGATGTCCATACAATTGGTTGCAAATTCGTGAACATGTTCAATGGGGTTTGTCTTGCCTCTGTATTTTGTGAAATTGGGTGACACATATCCTGGAGGAAATGGAGGCATGTACAAGCTCATGTCGAATGGGTATACATTTAGGTCATATGATATTTCTGATTTCTTGCCTGAAATGTATATGTTTTGAATATTTTTTTCTACCCCCATTAGTCTTATGTGGAGGGCATCCATAATAGGATCATTTGTGTTTCCATACGTCGGATTGCTTGGTACACCATAGGTTCTTGTTTGTTGTGCATGAATACTGGTGTATTGTGGCGATATGGATTGTTGTGATATGTATGATGTGTGTGGATTGACGTGTTGTTGATATTGAAAATTATGATTGGGTGTATGTTGGTGAGTATGAACGTTAGATGAGTAGGTTGGGATGTGTCCCCTAGCCATGTGTGTCGTTATCTGGGGAATATGATGACCATGAACGTTATGATGCGTTAATGGTGCCATGGGTTGTGTGACTTGGCCACCTTGTGTGAATTGTTGGGTTTGCACAAGGGGAATGTTTGTATTTGTACCTTGGGAGGCAATGACATGTGACTGTGTTGTCGTGTTAACGTTTGGTTGTTGTCCTTGGATAAAAATGCGTCCCTTGCCCCCTCCCAAAGGATTTTGTGAAATACCATTGAGCGGATATGTCGAAGGTGTACTCATGGTAGTAGATGTAGCTGTCAAGGGGGGGTTGTTATGACTTGATGATGCCCCCATGGCATTTATCGTAGTGGTAAAGAGATGATTGGAGTAATTTTCCCATATTACTGAGGAGCCAAGAGTGGTTCTAGCCGATTGGGATAGTGTCGTGGGTGTTGTGGGCATTGTGGATGACTGTGATCCTCCAATAGATGTAGTATTTATTGTGTTGGAGGTAGCATGCACTGTTGCTGTGGTGTCAAAGAAGGTATTGCTCATAGTGTTTGGAGGTTGACCACTATGTGACATGTTACGCATGTTGTTATCATTAGGGTCTGGAGGTGTTGATTGTATTGTGGTAATGTCGAATCCTTGGGGTAATTTAGCTCCTTGACTCAAGACTATGGCCAAGTATCTGTCTCTATCGCAAAGGACCATTGTTTCAACAAATTGAGAAGCCTCTGGGTCTTGTGTTGCCACCTCTAAGTTTTACTCGAGTATTTGACCGTACTCATCTTTACGCAAGAATGGTTCAAATGGACTGTTTGATGAGGGTAGTGTCGTCGTTAGAGGTTGATTGTTTGTATTGCCAAATGGATCGTCAAAGGTCCAGTTTGGGTCATACATTGGATTGTTGACAGTGGACGTGGGGTCTTGCTAAAGGTTTGCCATTTGTCTTTGTTGTTTTTGAAGTCTAGTTTCCACCATAAATGAGATTGCTCAAAGGAAAAGGAATGACAACTAAATGTAGTGATGACGCTATGCAAGGTCTAAATTCCAAATGATGACTAAGATGACTAATTTTTTTGGATTTTTGTGAATAGGATATGCAATGTGAAGACTTAAAATGCAATTTAAGACAAGGGTACCTAAGCAATTCTAAGCTTAAACTTTGTTTTCGATTTTGGTTACTAGAGGACTTTGTTGAAAATGACAAGGTGACAAGGTCGAAATGACTAGTGAATTTTCCTAACTAGACTTTTGAGTTGGAAAATCCCACAAAAAAGGACAATGACTGAAAAAAGGGGGTTGATAACTTAGTCTGAAAGAGCCTAGTTTTGAAAGCAATGATGTTGTAAATTGTGCTGAGATTTATCTAATCCTAAGGATTCAAAATGTGAACCTAGGGACAACCTAATGCCGAATGTATGCAACTAAAAAATAATAATAATAATGAAGGATGAAACCTATGGTGATGAATGCAAACTAATGGTCAAAACTTTGAGTAATTTCAAACTTGGTTTCTGATAGAATCTTCTTGGAAACAGTGTTTGACAAATGATTGACAAGATGAAGACTTCATATTTGAGTTTGTGTGAAGTTTTAAATTGTGATAGGAAAATGCATCATTTGAGGTGTCAATTGCATCTCATTTTTGTGAATGCGGCTCAGGTTGAGCAAATGTGAATCAGAATTAGACAAATGCGACTCAATGACAATCAGTTGTGTCTTGGTTTTGCGAATGTAGCTCAGGTTGAGAAAATGTGACTCAGAATCAGACAAATGTGACTCAGAATCAGACAAATGTGACTCAATTTAGTAGATGCGACACAATGGTATTCAA
Organism: Sequoia sempervirens; assembly: GCA_007258455.2. Classification (NCBI taxonomy): domain Eukaryota; kingdom Viridiplantae; phylum Streptophyta; class Pinopsida; order Cupressales; family Cupressaceae; genus Sequoia; species Sequoia sempervirens. Next base: position 6,488,706 of record VDFB02072274.1, on the reverse strand, counting down.
TTACATCACAACGCATGCATATGCGGTATTTGAAAGGTCGAATGCGATATAACAGAGCGATTGTGATTCAGAAAGTTAAATGCAGTTTGACAAATGTGACATAATTTGTAAAAAAAAAGTGTTTTTGTTTTGTCATTTTTTATGGAAAATTTGATTTGTTTGATATTGAGCATTTTTTTGGAGCTGTAAATGTGATGAGTCCAGAAAGCACTTGATAAGCATAGTGTTTTGAAAGTAACCAATCACACATCAAATAAGTACAATCCTAGGTTAGGCCATGACAGTATTCGCTAGATTCCACGCGGGTTTCCCCAACTGTATATCTGTAGCGTGTGAATTCAGAAGCTTGGCTGCACAGGCTCCCCCTTACAGTGCACTCTCTTCTTAGGCCAACCAAGCTTCCAACCCCCATGAAACTCCCATGGTGATTTGATCACCTCTACTACAAACTACGAAAGTGTGGATGCCTTCACACTGACCGATGCTGGGCTAGCAAATAGAAGGTTTTTGGCTTACTACACAAAGGTTTTTAGTTCGGGACCCCCATTCGAGTGGCCATACATAGGGAAAGAGATTAATCACCATTAAGGTGGCACTCCAGCCTGAAGAGGTTAAGCTCAACAGGGTTTAAGGGAGTACAACTCCGTCCGTATGACACATTCGCACTCGCAATCTTAGGTTTTCCCTTAATATTTACATTTATATACCAGTCGAGGGTAGCTTGGCCTTAGCTCCATTGCCAGTTTGAGTCACATTGGGGTGATGAAATCCCTAGGCAGGCCCAATTTCTAGAGTTGGTAACTGTTTCTCTTACACCCAAGATCGCCCGAAAGCATGAGGGGAGAGGATACTCCGATATACCAAATCGTCAGGTAAGAACAGATAAAAATGAGTCTGGGTTTTTGATCACCAAGTTTTCACAAGGTGAGAGCATACTCCCCTATTGTTTTACAAACACATTCAGACATAGAAAACAAAGGTTCATTTTAATTGCACCAAAAATAAAATGTGAGTTAGACTACTAAAAATGCAAGCACATTGTTTTAATGTCTAGCCTTGGACAATCGAACCTACAAGATAATCTGTTAGTAGTTTTAGTGTCTGTCTTCAACCCACAAAAAGTAACCGCCAACAAGCTGCAAACCTTGATTAGTAACAAAAAACCTTATGCTAGGAACCATGTAGGAAATAACTAGGTTAACAAGAAACATAGAAAGCTACAAAAGAAAAAAAAACCGAATGTAAACTAACAGAAAATCTTACCAGTTGAGTGCGTCATGACAGAGTGATTGCATTTCTATGTGTATCAGATGCATCTTGATATTTCAAATGTGGCTTTACCAAGGTCGATTGCATCACGACAGAGCGATTGCGGCTTTCCTATTGTCAAATGTGTCACGACGCATTAGATGCGTCATGATTTAAAAAAAAATGATTGCGTTGCTCTGTACCTGTACCTGCAAAACAACATAAAACACCAAAAACCATACAGAAATAACAAGAAAAATGGAGTCAGGTTCACCAATGTAACTGAGGGTAATTTTCTAAGGTTTAGATTAGATCAATCAAATCAATATAAAAGACAAAAACCCAAAGACCTATCGAGTACAAAGGAAATTAAATAATAAAATAGTTATACCTGTTTCTCAAAACTTCCATGATTACCTCCATAGTACCTTCTTGATTGCTGGATGATACTTTTCCCTCAGATTCGTCGTGCGAGCAATCTGTAAAAATATGCCAATGTCCTACACCGAGCTTTGAAGGATTTGCATAAGATGTCTAAAGCCTATACCTAAATGCCTATGATTGACAATGTCTAAACATACTAAGATTTGATCAAATAAAAAGACTATAATTGTAATGAGAAGCCTAAGTGTGCAAGTGCAAGAGTGTCTAAAGTGAATGCGTGTAATCGAAAAGTGAGAGGAAAATGGAATTTTATAGAAAATTCCATTTTGAATGGATGGGTGAGATTAATTCATGACCAAGACCTAAAATGAGAGGTCCAGATTAAATATGGGAATCCCTAATTAGGGTCAGGGAAAATTAATTAATCGAACGGTCAAGATAATATCTCAGATAATCAAATCAGCGGTGGAGAATAAATGAGATAAATTAATTAGAAAATAAAGATATTAGAAAATCCAGAAGATAAAGACTGCCTAATTTGTGAGATTCAAAAAATCAAGAAGATAAGAGTTGGACTGAAGATCAGATTTGGAAAATAAAGAATTTTCCCGATTACTTGATTTTTGGAAGATTAGTTACTATTTTGAATTAAATTAATTCAAAATAATGATTTTGTGAGATAATAAATAATCTTTTTCGGATTATTTACCAAAATGGACTGACAGCTAAGAAAGTGATGACATTTTAAATAATTTCATTTATTTAAAATGAGAGGAATATTAATTTTGACAATTAAATAATTAAATATAATTATTTAATTTAGCAAATAAGATTAATTAATTAAATAAATTAATCAATTCATTTAATTATGACAGTTAGTGACATATTAAATAAATAAATAAAATTTATTTATTTAATAATTAGGAGGAAATATATGACGAAGGGTAATTAAATAAATTAAGAAATTTATTTAGTTAAAGGAAGACTTAGACAATTAATGATGCATTTAATAAATAAATAAAATTTATTTATTTAATAATCATGAAGAATACAAAGACATGAATTAATTAAACAATTATAAATTATTTAGTTAATAGTTGAATGTGGACCAAGGACATAATTAAATGTCTTAATTATGCTAGGACGAAAGTGGTAAAAATGAAGCTTGCAGGCCTAGGTCATTTTTAGGTGTCTACACTATGAAATATTGAAGCATACTAAATAATGCAAACAAATCACTAAAATACCAAAGAAACTAATTGAAATCATGTGAAGTATGTTCAAACCTATCCCATAGTGGACTGGTGCTACTTTTATGTGGAAAGTAGCCCTTTCCCAATCCTTGATAAACTTGATAATGGATATTCCTTGAAGTTGCTATGGATTATGAATTAGATGCAAGATTATAATCAAGATGAAGTGCAAGATGAATGTGTATCAAGTTGTGTCCTTCAAATTAGTAAAAGAGCTCTCCATTTATAAGAGAGAAGGATGGAAGAATTCAAGACATGGAGGATGTGGGATAAACCATGATCCAATGACAAGATGTCACTTGTCAACATGCCAATGGAGGAAGGTGGAGCACATTTTGATCAATGTGCATGATAAATGCTATTAGGTGGAATTTCAAATTTGAAAGTTGGCTTGTTGGAGAGAGAAGAAAGAGTCTTAAATGCCAAGTGGGAGACATGTAAGAGACAATATAAGAGTTAATGCCATGTTGGAGGACAAGACACTTGGGAGGGAAAATTCAAATTTGGGGAATATTCCCTCTTTGATGCCCTTTTGAATGATAATAGAAGAAATAATAAATCAAATAAATTGATTTATTATGCAAGTTGCAAAATCTAGAGAATTGGGTATAGGGTTGAGGTATTAGGGTTTAAGGAATAGTGTCAAAGGTTCAGGGTTTATGGATAGGGTTTAGGGTTAAGTGAGAGACCTATATGGCTAAGGAGGGATGGATGGCTAAAGGGAGAGAGAGAGGAAACCTTTACAAAATTAACATTTTCATAACATAAGCATGTTTTGAAGAAGTTGAGATATAGTCATTTTGTATTTCAAGAAAAAATGTGCTTGTGTTATAATGTGAGCACATATTAGCTTGCTCTAAAATGGTAAAAAATTCAACACACTCGTGATCCAGGCCCCCATGTTCTATTATTCTCCTGGTTATGCATGTGTCCCAACAAAAAAGAGATTTTTGATGTTGTTGCAAAGTGCACATACAAATTTTTCACATTCTACCACCTTTGCATGAACTTTCCACCACCTTTTTATGGTTTTCCAACTTAGGAAGGAGGAAATAACAAAGTTTTCACATCAAATTCGGTATATATCAATTCAAGTCTCAATTTTTGTAGGGTTGTAATGTTAATTGTGATTAATTATAGGAATTTAACATTACACATTGGCTATTTGTATTGTTGTTATTAATTCTATTTTGTTATTATGCATATTCCATATTCATCAAATTGTTTGTTTCTCATTATAACCTTAGCCCCTCTTGGCACATTTTAAACTACACAATTCTTTACACTTTCCAATTACATTTCAAACCACATCTCTTTGAGGAATTTTGTTAAACAATTTACCTACCTTGTGTATGCTTCCACATTTTTTATACACATTTATGAGAGTATTTATAAATATGTAATATAATACACCATTTCTCATTGCTTTTAAATGGATGTGCATACCACTTTCCAAAGCTTCCATTTTGGTATAGGCATGGGGGATGTTGGAAAATGCTTTGGAATTTAGGTTACTCCTAGAAATTGCATTTTCTTGAAATTTTTTAAAGCCTTTTCAAAAAATCCATTTTGTGCATATCCTGCAATCATTGTAGTCCACAAGGACATATCTTATTGTGGAATTTTGTCAAACAGTTCATGTGCCTTGTCTATACATGTCTACCAAAGAATTTTATCAAGCATGTTAGACAAGGCAATGAGCTATTTGAAAAAATACCTTAAATAAATGTGGTCTCATGGTGATGGAATGACATTCCATCACCATCAGACCACATTCATTCGAGGTATTTTTTCAAACAACTCAATACCTTATCTATGGTACCACATTTTACATACATGTCCACCAAAGAATTTTATCAAACATGTTAGACAAGGCAATGAGTTGTTTGAAAAAACATCACCATGAGACCACATTTCTTTGAGGCATTTTTTCAAACAACTCATTCCCTTGTCTACGCTACTTAAATTTCCACACATTTTCCATTTTGTGCATATCCTACAATAATTGTAGTCCACGAGAACATATCTCATTGAGGAACTTTGTCAAATAGTTCATGTGCCTTATCTATGCATCCACATTTTTCATGTGTCTACTAAGGAAATTGCAACCATAACACTCATGAAAATTCCCCCCTTTTATGTTTTGATAGATGTCATACCCATTCCAAGGTCCCCATTACAAGGTAGCACTTGAGTTTTTTTAAACAATGCCTCACAGAAATGGGGTCTCACAATGATGTACATCATCCTGAGACCCCATTTCTATGAGGCATTTTTTGAAATATCTCACTACCTTGTCTATGCTACCACATTAACAAGGTACTGAGCCCACAACCTTGTTAATACAGTAGCATTGACAAGGTAGTGAGTTGTTTGAAAAAAATTCCTCAAAGAAATGTGGTCTCACAGTGATGTACATCACCATAAGACCACATCACTGTGAGACCATATTTCTTTGAGGCATCTTTTAAATAGCTCACTACCTTTTTTATGCTACCACATTTTGCATACATGTCTACCAAAACATTTTTTCAAACAATTCACATTCCTTTTCCATGCTTCCACATTTCTCATAAATTTCTACCAAGGGAGTTGCAATTATAACATTTGACAAAAATCCCCCTTTTTTTCAATGTTTTGGTTGATGCCCATATCTTTTTCCAAAGTTAGGATGTTGACAAAAGTTGTGGAATTTGGATTTATAGTCAAGCCAATTGTATTTTCTTGAAATTTTGTAATGTCTTTTAAAAAATCCATTTGTGCCTATCTTGCATTCCATGAAACCACATTTCTTTAAGGAATTCCATCAAAAAATTCATGTGAGCTTTGTCTATGCTACCACATTTTGCACTGTAGAAATACTTTAAAAAAAAAAAGCTTTCCATTTTCCTCATGTTCTTTTTGTATTTATTTATTCATCATGGTTGAGTGAAATTTACTCTTCTACAAGATGATTGTAAGTATTTTGTATGAAATATTGAATGACATATATTTCATTTATTTGTATTGATTCATTTTTTAGGAAATAAAATTTCTCTTTATCATGTTATAGATTAAATTATCCATCATGTTGAGGAAATGATCAAGGATTAAATCAACACAAGAAGAGATACAAGATAAGAATACAAATAAAGCAGCATATATGAGGGAACATCATGAGAAGAATAAGTTGGAAATTATTGTTGAAGACGTTCCAATTGAAGAGGAACCTCAACCATCAACAAGAGATATGGAATTGGTGGCACAAAGGGAACAAATGTGAAACCTTCATGCTATGAGAAGTTTGAATACTATAGTTGGAGACACACCCTCTACCACAAGCTTGATGATGGAGGGACACCATCTACCGCATCTCAAGTTGAGAGTACAACATCACTCACATGTGAGGAAGGAGGTACGACATCATTCCCATCTCAACCTCAAGGTATGTCCTCTATTCCATTCTCAATTGAAGGTGTGCCAGCTAGCCCATCTCATTTAAATATTGGTGAAATTCCTAATGTTGATATGAGTTTACCTTTGAGAACAACACCTAGAATTTTCCATAGAAAGCCAAAGTTTTTTATTAATATTGATGAGAATATTTTGCAGCCAATGGAAGGTAAGATTCCAAAATACACTTGTAGAAGATATGCTCATAAGATTTGGAGAGTTTTCTTTGAAAAAGTATATGAGACCGCAATATGTCAACTATTTTTTGAAATGATGTAAAGTATAGGTCCATCATGAAGATTCTTGGGTTGAGAACATCAGAAGGTTCAAGTGAAAAAACTATTGTCAAGAATATAATGAGTGCATATGAGAGTGTGAGTAAGACCTCGTGCTCAAAAGATAGTAATGTCACATGATGTGTCATTACATCAACAATAGTAAGTAATCAAATGAGGAATTCTAATCTCATTCAAAAGTGCCAAAGAATTGAGGACACTAATTCCACCAAGTTATGGGCATTCTCAAGGATACTACCACGAAAAGATAAACCAATTGTTGAAGCATTGAGATCACTAATTGAAGACTCTTGGAATAATAACAAAAGGGTATCTCCAAATCAAAGGTATGTGGTAAGAAGGATAATCAGTAGTCAAAATTGTGAGCCACATCCAAAGAATTTTTTTGATATGACTCAAACGTGGTTTTTTTATAAATTTCTAGAGAATCATCAAATTAATATTTTTTAAAGATATTTTGAAATGCTAAAACCTTTTTATGTCAAGATAAATCATACATGTACTACTTGTTATAGATAATATATATTGAATTTTCTAACCATTTTGATGTTTATTGTTCTATATGTTTAGATTTGCATACTAACAATGTTTTGCAAGATTGTGGCATACATGCCCCACCAACATCTTCAAGAGACTTCATATCAACAATTTTATGTAAAAGAGAGGATAGTCAAATATTCTACAGGAAATTATGCTTGGATGGCACATATCAACATTGTGGTGGCTTGTAACGTATGCCAATATGTGAACATATGGAAAGCACACATGCAGTTGGAAAGGAACTAGTAGAGTTCAAAAAGTATAAAATAGTGGCCTACAATACAAAAGATGGTAAAGAAGCAAAAAGGTGTAATTTGGTTATTCAAAATATTTTAGTGTATCAATTTATGTCTACATTCGTGATGGTATAGTGTATGAGTATGCAAGGAATACCCATAGAGCTCAATGGTTGGACTTGCAATTCAAGTTATGCAAGGACACCTTTCCACTTGGTAGCTTAATTTTAGCCATCGACTTTGCAGAGAAATACACTCTATAGCCACAACGTTCAAGGTGTAATCATAATATTACAACACCACATAGGTTTCTATATTTTTGCACATAGCATTCATTCATGCAACTAATAGTATAGAGGATAATAGGAAGGTATTGATGGAGTACCACGTTTATATTAGTGATGATCACACACATTTTATAGAGTCCATGCAAGGTTTCTTTTAGTTGTTCTGTAATTATTTGGCTAGGAAAGGCATAGCATACAGTTAGCATGGTTAGATAATTGTGAATGAAAATTCAAGAGCTCGTGGATGTTTTATTGGTTGAGCAGGATGCATTTTATTACATGTGTTCAACATATGTGGAAATTTTGTGAGGCCGGACATGGAAAGGGGGATAATGATGGTGCAGGAGCATGTATCGAAAGAGCATGTTAGAATGAGAAGAGTTAAATTATAAAGACAATGCAAAGTTGAAAAATTCAAAATTAATCATCAAGTGGTGTAATGATTCGATAGGTCCAGGTAATGAAGGTAAGTCTTCAGTTTGTAGATTTTTTTGGTTGATAGTTGATACTAACATTTCACCATATGAGGATTGTTGTACAATGATAGGATCATGTGAGCGAAACTCTTTCCTTAGCTCAAATGCAGGTTCATGGAGTATCCATATGTGGAAGATGGCATGTTTTTGTTCTTCATGTACAATTCAAGCTTGGAATGAGTGTGAGTCAAAAGAGTGGGTTGATGAATGGTGGTTAAGTTATCTTAGCCCACTTCACACGTATCGGCTCCCGAAAACATTGGAACTTACATAGATGGAATCATTGGTTGACTTTGACCACATATAAGATCTAGTTCAACTAGGTAATATATCTACTTGCATAGTTTTCAAAATTCATATTGTTATCTTTGTAGTGTTTTTGTAATGTTGACTAATTTCATCTAATTTGTTGCACATATCAATGTAGGGCATGTTTATGCAGTTATTACAGATGAAGAAAATGAAGAGGGAACAAATTATTACTTGTTTTGTTGTGTTTAGGCCAAAAATAAATTGTAGGCCCTAGTTACAGATGGAGAAAACATTGAATACCCTATAGGATAGGTGGTTGTTACTAGAACATGGATTAGAAGGTACCCACATAAGAGTGCTAATGTTTGGTTGTTTCAGGACTTTGACATGCATCATAATATTCTTCATTACTTGAACCTTGTTGTGGCATCCAATGTTCATTTGATCAAATATGGTGGTAGACCTTTGAACAAGACCTTGTGGAAGGTGTGTGATTCTAACCATGAGGCAATACTTGACACAATAAAGAGTAGAGTAGACCCAAATGCTTTGTTGGATTAATTTTCAAGTATGCACATTGGTTCTTATTAATTTGTAAGTATGGACATTAATTTATATTAAAATTTCTAAGTATACACATCAAGATTAGTTGATAGTTAAACCTTTTGTTTCTATATTTCAAGTTGACATATGTTTTGGTTCCTAGTTTACATATGTTTTGGTTCCAAGTTTACATATGAATATTGGGTAGATTATATGTTTTGGTTCAATGTGGTAGCATAGACAAGGTAGTGAGTAGTTTGAAAAAATGCCTCAAAAAAATAGGGTTTCCTAGTGATGTATATCACCAGGAGACCCCATTTCTTTGAGGAATTTTTTCAAAAATTTTGCTACCTTGTCATTGCTACCACATTGACAAGCTAGTGAGCTCAATAGCTTTTCAATGCAGTAGCATAGACAAGGTAGTGAGTTTGAAAAAAATTCTCAAAGAAATGGGGTATCCTAGTGATTACAAATCAGCAGGAGACCCCATTTCTTTGAGGCATTTTTCAAACAACTCACTACTTTTTTAATGTGGTAGCATAGACAAGGTAGTGAGTTGTATAAAAAATGCCTCAAATAATTAATTTAAAATGGTTTGTATCTAGACACGTGATTTGAAATGTTACTATGTCGAAATCTAAAAAGAATCAATTTAACTTTATTGACATGATACATATGATAAAATATATTATTAAACATGTAATGCTTTACCTTTAGGGCTTTGTAGTTTAGGGAATTGACAAGCTGTATGTAGTAGACCATCTACTTGAAATGTACATTATAATATAGCTAGACACAAAATTATATTAATTTTTTGTTATAGACATACCCTAAACTACACTAGTAATGCTTTGACCCAAAAAAATAAATTCATACATTTCTATTGGTATCTCTACTATGTTTCCTTTTAGAAATCCTCATTACATTCTTACATTGAAATACTTTATTTATATTAAAAATCAAAATAATAGAAAAAAGAAAAAAATATGAAATGACTTCATTGCATTTTTATTTTGTATTACAAAACTTTATCTTTGTTTAAGATATTCATGGCATATCTCTACCCCATTTTCATAGCTCTTAAAGGAATTTTTTCAAGAAACTCACTACATTATATTCAATATTTCAAACAATATTCCTTCTAACCCCACTTATAGATAGGCGACTTTTCTATTAATTCATTGGTTATGAGTTCATTATTTGACTCAATAGAATAAATATAGATAGGCCTACCTTTGTGAGAATGAATATTTTTACTCAATGATTAACCATTTTAATTAACATACTAAATTTAGTAATGTGTAAATGCATTGTTTTACATTATAAATATAAACTCTAAATTTGGCTATATTATTCTCATATTGTCCTTTTATTAGTTTTCCTAAAAGGTAAAAATGACAAGGTAGTGAGTTGTTTGAAAAAATGCCTCAATACATCACCATGAGACCCCATTTCTTTGGAATTTTTTCAAACAACTTACTACCTTGTCAATGTGGTAGCATTGTCAAGGTAGAGAGCTCAATATCTTGTCAATGTGGATGCATTGACAAGGTAGTGAGCATTATAAGAAAAAATGCCTCAAATAAATGGGGTCTCATGGTGATGTCTTTGAGGCATTTTTTCTTATAATGCTAACTACCTTGTCAATGCATCCACATTGCCAATGTATTGATCTCACTACCTTGCCAATGCTACCACATTGAAAAGCTAGTAAGCCATTTTAAAAAATGCCTCAAAGAAATGGGGTCTCATTGTAATGTATAATTGGGTCTCATGGTGATATACATCCCCATGAGACCCCATTTCTTTGATGCATTTTACCAAACAACTCATTGAGGCATTTTTTCAAATAGTTCATGTGCCTTGTCTATGCATCCACATTTCACATGTGTCTACTAAGGAAATTGCAACCATAAGACTAATGAAAATCCCCCTTTTTATGTTTTGATAGATGTCATACCCCATTTCAAGGTCCCCTTGCTACTATGGCTAAAAGCCTAAAACATGTGCTTTCGACCAAACTATGGATGCATAGAAAAAATCTATCAAAGCATAATAGTAAGAAAAAGCATAGACAAGGTATTGAGTTGTTTGAAAAAATTCCTCAAAGAAATTTGGTCTCATGGTGATGTCCATCACCATGAGACCACATTTATTTGAGGCATTTTTTCAAACAACTCATTGCCTTGTCTATGCTACCACATTTTCCATACATTTTCCATTTTGTGTATATCCTACAACCATTCCAATCTTTATAGGAAGATCGAAAAATGAACAAGTAAAGTCAAAGATTCTTTAACTTAAGACTTCCATGGAGAGAATACAACTAAAAATAGATGATAAGGAATAAGAAATATGAAATGTAAGTCAAAAAAAGGAGAATCAGTGCGGTGGGTCCACCGAAAATTCTTATCTATAAAGGTAGATAAGTTCTGTAAAGAACTTGTTAAAAGAAAAATTTGCATTCTGTAATAAAAAAGACACTTCCAAAGATGATAAAAATAGTTACAAATGCAAAGGAAATAGTTGGAAGTGTTGAAATTGAAGCAAAACAACTAAAGACTAAAATTAACCACTTAGAAAAGGAATTCAAAGACAAGAAGAATATTTTATCATCAATGAAAAGGAGGTTAAGCTGTTCTAAAAACACTTGAAAAAGAAGTAGACCAAATTGAATGAGATACATAATGTATTCAATGAAGAGATTCTTCCTAGTCTTGAGAAGTTGAGGAAGGTGTGTGTGCAGATTCTTCTTTGTTCATCATATGACCAAACCGCCTATTCCAAAATGTCTGTATGGGTGGGGTTATGCTAGGAAAGGCCCTCTTTTTCACCCAAACACATCAAAACAGTCTAAGCCAAATTCTACTGGCAAAGTCTCTTAAGAGACCAAAGTGCAAAAGGGTAGAAAACTTCAACGAGCAATTACTTGGAAACCGTGACACTTGGAAACATTTTTTCTAAGGCTAGGGATCACTTAGGGAGCCTCTACAATAAACTCTCTTAGTTTTTGATAGCTCTAAGTCATTTTCCCATGGTGAATAGATTTTAGTTGATGAGAAATGAGTCAATTGCATGGAGTGTAAAGTTGGAAAGTGGTGTAGCTTTCGTTTTGTTCATCATACAACCAAACCGACTATTCGATCAAATTTGTATGGGTGGGTTTATGCTATTAAAGGTCCTCGTTTGTACCCAAACACGTCAAAATAGTCTGAGCCACATTCTAATGACAAAGTCTCTTAAGAGACTAATGTGTGAAATGGTAGAAAACTTCAAAAAGTGATTACTCAAAAATTGTGGCACTTGGAAACAATATGTTTGATGCTATGGAATCATGTAGAGCCCCTCTACAATATCCTCTCTCGATTTTTCATATCTCCAAGTTGTTTTTCTATGGTAAACAAATTTCAGTTTATGGAAAATGGGTCAATTGCATGTAGTGTAAAGTTGGAAAGTGGTGTATCTTTTGTTCTATTCATCATATGACCGAATCGATTGTTCCAACATGTATGTATGGGTGGTTTTATACTAGGAAAGGTCCCATTTTGTACCCAAACATAGCGAAACAATCTAAGCCACATTCTACTGGCAAAGTCTCTCAAGGGACCAAAGTACAAAAGGGTAGCAAACTTCAATGAGTGATTAATTAGAAACCATGGCACTTTGAAATATTCCATATGAGGCTATGAGATCATGCAGTTTCCATCTACAATAACCTCTCTCAGTTTTTGATAGCTCCAAGTCATTTTACTATGGTGAATAAATTTCAATTGATGGAAATGTATAGGTGCGAATTCACACCCCTTAAGCAAGTTCCCCTCTCACATACCCTCACCTTCTAAAATTAAATCCGAAGATGAAATTCCACATCGTCCACCTGCCTTCCATACACTTGTAATCTATCATGTGCATCAGTGAGAGAATATTTTTCAAGGACGCATGAGCAGTGTGCTATCGTCCCTGGCAAATACTTGTGTTTGAAGTTGGCAGAGGCTTTACACACCCGATTAGGGTTGAATTGAAATGTTCCTCTTCGACCAACCAACCTAAAAATAACAGATTCTTCCTCTTTCTTCCTTAAAATTCATCAATTATCACTTCATTTGAGGCTCTATCAATTCTCTTGAACTCTCTAAGCAATTTCTCTTCACTCTTTCACTCTCAAGCAGCATTTCAACACTCTACTCTCAAGCATTTTAGCAATAGAACTCCATAACCTCTACATTGCAAGCGTGAGGCCATTACAGACATTGTGAGCTTGGAGTCTTGAGATACCTCCCTTCACCATGGTTGCAGTGGTGGTGACTTTGCCAAGTTCATAGCTTGATTTCTCCTTCCATTGGCTAGTGAGCTTTTGGGTGGAGGTGGTGATTGTACATGTGGAGCAGCTGGTGAACAGATGCTTGTGTGAGATTATCTTTGTCACCTTAGCTCTCCTTTATTTTCTCTATCATATTCATTTTTACTTTTTGTATTTCCTCATTCTATTTTTTCCACCTAAAACCAACAAACTAGGCTATTAGTATGTTTTTAGGTAGTCTTTATTGTACTTCCTATTTTCTAGTCATATAGATGCCAGCATGCTAGAGAGAAGCCAGTGCATCGCATTGTCATCCCAAAACTATGTTTCCATTCTCAGACAAGGAGTTGTCTGAGGTATAGTACAGACTCCAAAAACTAGCTCACCTAGCCTAAACCTAAAACTTGGGTCTAAAGAGTGAAAAAAGTACTTCATAGTTCTCCTCATTCTTAGTCCCCTTCCTTTAGAGTGAGGTATGTTAGGGCAGCCCTCCGCTCTCGAATATCCTTGACTTAGTTCATCCCCCTCTCTTACATTTTTGTTGAACCCAGTGCGAAGCAACATCTACCCATTCGTCGGTGTTGATAGTTTTCTTATGTACCTTATGATTGTTGTAACCCTGAGTGTTTTGATGGTTTATGAGCATCACAACCCAGTCCATGAATTCTGGGTACATTGCTAGGAAAAGTTTGCAGCACCTACCAATGGAGAAGATGAAGGTCACTTCTAGTTTTAGCCTCAATTTTTCCACTAGTTTAGCTAATGAGTTTACCACTTGTTTTCCCATGAATTATACTGATGAGATGGGTTTCATGGAATAAGCCAATCATGTTCCTACCCCTCCAGCATCCCCTATGCCTTCATGTGTAGATGAGGATGATGTTGTGCATGTTCCTATGAAAGGCCTTATGGAATTAAATAACATACTACTAGACATTGAAAACCACTTAAAGAAAGCCCTGAGCATGGTGAGAGTCACTAGCCTTGCAAGAGAGGTGAGACAATTACTAGGAAAAGATCAAACAAGTATAGAATTTATATGTGACCTCTTCGATCTAATTGAATCTTATGTCCCCTCATATAGGCCTAAATTGGGTACCACCTGAGGAGAACTGCTTGGTTCCTATGAGAAGAAAATAGGTGTATCAATGGCTACTACATCCATCTCCATGGCAAAATTAGGGCCCTCAATTAGTGTCTCCTCTGCTCCTTAGGGCCCCCTACTATCAAGTTGAATAAAACACCCCTTAGGTTTAGTTTCACTCCTCCTACTAATCCTAGTGGCGAAGGCTTGGGTGGAATGAATGGTGGTGGATTTTGTAGTGGAGGTGGCACTAGCAAAGGTGGCCTTGGTGGAGGTCATGGAGGCACTAGTGGAGGTGGCTTCGATGGAGGCCCTACAGGTGGTGGTGGTACTGGCGGAGGTCATAGTGGTGGATCCAGAGGTGCCTTAGGAGGTGGTGCTGGTAGTGGTGGTTTTGGAAGCTCCACTGGTCCCTTGTCATCTAATGACCCTGTTTTGAACACCTTGCTTCAGAATATGGTCCATATGCAAAACCAGCTAGCAAGTCTCTCATAGGCCTCTACCCATCCTATCTTTCAACCCTTCTTTTTACATAGCCCATTATCGGTGAAAATCTTAAGCACTCCCTTGCCACAAGGAATGGAGATTCCAAAATTTGAAAAGTATGACGTAAAAGGGAACCCGCAAATGCATGTTTCCACCTTTAATTCCATGTGTAAATACTTCTTCCATCATGATGTGTTGATGACAAAATTATTTCATCAATATCTTAAGGATAAAACACTTGAGTGGTATTGTTCCTTACCTAAAAAATTTATCTTCTCATTTGATCAACTTGTGAATCAGTTTCTCCAACAATTCCAAGCCAACATCAGACCAAAGATGACCTTTTTAGAAATTGTTCAATGCAAGCAAGGGGATAATGAGAAGATAACTGATTTCATAGAGTGGTATCAAGCACTCTTTTCTTAGATCTTGTATCCACTGCCCGATTCTGATGTGCAAAAGGTGTTCATAGGGAACTTGTAGAGAACTTGGTAGGAAAAAATTTCCCTTATCAAGTACCCTTATTTCACGCATTTATGTGTGGCATTACAAGAACATCAGCATATAGTAGTTTAGTTCAAGGGAAACTCCTCACACTCTCATTTAGAAGGAAAATCTATTGTATCAATCTTAGGAAAAGGTAAGGTTGTTGCGAATGTAGTAGTTGTAATGAACGATAATGACCTTAGACACAACAGAAAGTTCACAAAGTTAGTAAAATATTATTCTTCCATCTTGTAGAAGTTGTTGAAGGATAAGATCATAACCTTGGAGACTCCTCGACCCCTCAAGGAAAATTACCCTGATTGGTTTGATGCAAACACTTTCTATCAATACCATGGAGTCAATGGACATGCTACCAAACACTGTATGTGCCTATGTCAAGAGATATAGGACCCAAATGAGGATGGTACTATTCATCTTGATGGGAGTAACCAAAATACAAAAAAATTGGTGGCAAAAGAAAATAGTGAGTTGCAGATATACACAAACCCATTTCTGGCCCATTCTACTAACTTAATTATTGATCCCTTTGATTCCACCACTCAGCCTGAGGCGTATGTTAACATGGTTATGGTTACTCCATCTCCACAACCTACGACTAGTTTGCTAGATGTGGCATTCACATCACATAATTTTCCCTTGAACAACAATACCTCTCCCCTCTACATTCCTACTCATCTCAATGGGAACATTGTGATGGCAGTCTTAGTCAACTTTGCAAGTTGAGTGAATGTCATTATCGAGGAGACGTTGTGGTTGAATTCTTTACAAAGGGAGGAGTATGAAGAAACAAAATATAAAATTTGTACACACAATGGCCTCTCTCTCAAGCCATATGGCTTAATAACTCTTTCCATCCTACTCAGACCTAGGACTATGAACACAACCTTGATGTTATTCTAGAATTGGATTTATTCAGAGTGAAGTTAGGCATACCCTAGCTAGTTTGCATGAACAAAATCACTTTTGTCATTCATAAGTGCTTGAAATTCTCCCACGAAGGTGTTGTGCACATGGTGCATGACACTAGATACCAATCATTGGTATCCTATGTGGAATACTCATTGGATCATTTTTGGCCCACCCTAGTCAGTTTGCTTCCCCTAAGAACATAACTACTTTACAAAAGTTATGTGTAGTATAAGACCTGGGGAAAAGGACAACCAAACTTGACCCTTTCGTTAGTGTAGTAACAAGCTACCTCCTCTTCTCAAAAGGGGAGGGGGAAGCCTACCCATCCTCAGGGTTCCTCTCTTGCTCCTCTTTCTGAAGAAGAGTTTTGGATGAATACTCTTGGTTTTTACTTGAGAAATCTGATGATACTAGCTTGGCATAGACCCAAGATTCGAATATTCAATCTTCCCACTACATCCTCTGACAAAGCAAAAGGTAGAGCTTGGCCCTTCTAGCGATGGAGGGCATAAGAGGAACCCACCTTCTTTGAAAGGTGGTCCTATCCTAGCTTATTTTGTTTTAGTGATGGAACATGTCTCAGCTTCCCCTGAGTTTTTCACCACTCTCGAGTCACTCGGTGAGCCAAGTAGTGAATCTCGAGTGTAGTCCTCTCCGTTCGTTGAGGAACAACATGGCACTTTTAGAAAGTGCATGTTCAACTCTTTGGACAAAGTCTCGGCCTTGTTGGCGATCTTCAAGAAAAAATTGACCATGGCTCCATAAGATCTGAGTGGAGAAGACCTTACGGGGGCTTCTTCCTTAGCCCTTGTTGCAAGAGGGTTGGAAGCACCTCCCCTTAATATTCCACCACTGCAAACTTACCTACCTTCCCATTATTATGATCTAGATTGGGGAGCAGATGACCTCTTGGCCGATAAGTGTTAGGGGGAGGCCTCTTCTTTATCTTTATATTAGATATGTGTGGTGATGTGTTACCCCATGCTCGTGCTATGTGTTCCTGGATTACCCTTGTCACCCTTGTTGGTACTTGGATACACGAACAATTTGGTGTCATAAACCTTTTTCTATTTGTATCATCATTCTTCCTCTGTTATGTGTTTTTACTTTCAACAAATTGGGGATGATGCAAAGCATTGGGGGAATTTAGGCTTCCCTTCCTGTTGACCCCAATTTTTATTTTTATCTTGTCTTCTTGTTTGTTCTTCACATGGTCTGATATAGTAGGAGGTTGATGACAATTCATTTATATAATATTATTATACATATATATTTATGAGTAGCTTTGACTCTGAAATATCATATCACCCTTGTGTCTCTTGATTTGTTATTTTTTTTCTCTTTTTCTCTTTTCTTATCTTTCTTTCTTATTTGCATGAGTTGTCCCTCATATGTGTGACAATTTTACTTTCACAATGTTGCAATTTTTAGAAAATGCATTTGTTGCCAACGAATCTTTTCTTGAAAGTCCTTGCAACCTTTTTTCAAAAATCTCATTCTCGACTTGGACCTCTAGTGGAACGTGTTTCCTTCATCATGGGTTCGTAAAAAAAGAAACTTGAGAAATTTCCTCCGAGATGAGAGTAGCATTTTCTTGTGGGAGAACCTCAACCTTCCCCTCATGAGGGGGAATTTTCTTCCTTTCAAATTCCTCGATGAAGTGAAAATATTTTGAAAGGATTCCTTTACGATGAATTGATTTGAGAAAAAAAATCTCTTTTACACTTTCAAACAATTTGTCGCTTGAGCACTGACCCTCTTCTTTTGAAGGGTTCCTGAGGGACCCCTTTGAAATCCTTTCAACTTTTTGATGGTCTGCATGACTGCCTGCTTATTTACTCGTGTGGCTACTTTGTTTTCTAACATGTTTTATCTATAGATTAACATGTCACTTTGTAGGTGCACCTATAAAGTCGCTCTCAAATTTGACTCTGTGAAGTCTACTTCTTTGGGTTTACCTCTTGAGAGGTAACTTGGGGGACGTCTCCTTGTAGGTCTGTGGGCCTATAAGGTCCTTAATTCACTAGGTTTCCCCCATGAGAGAAAACTTGAGGGACTCCTTTCAGATCTGTGATCATGTAAGGTTCTTACTTCTCTAGGCTTCCTTCATGAGAGAGAACTTGGGCGTTTCCTTCTTGAAGGTCTACAGGCTTGTGAGATGCTTTCATCTTGTGGGATCTATCCATCATTGGTCTAAGGGTCTTCAATGTACTTTGTACAGCTTCATATTTTTGCGGGGCTATTGAGTCATTTTGTTTGAAACTCCTCAAGGAGAGTACCTATGGAATCCTTTTCGTACCCTGTGCTTTTGAGTTAAAAGCTTATGGTCTACTTCCTTGATAGTTCAAGTATACATCTCTAACCCTACTAACTCTTCGATCTACTCTATCAAGTGCTTATCACTATCCATGCTCACTAAAGTGGGGGACAAATGTATAGCCACAAATTTGCACCCCTTAATAAAATTCCCCTCTCACATACCCTCACCATAGAAAATCAAATCCGAAAGTGAAATTTCACATCATCCACCTACCTTCCATCCACTTGGCATCTATCATGTGTGTCAGTGAGAGAATATTTGTTAGGGATGCACGTACGATGTGCAAACATCTGTGCGAAGCCCTATTGTCCCTAACAAATTCCTACATCTAAAGTTGGTAGAGATGTTACACACCTAATTAGGGTCGAATTATAATGTCCCTCTTCAACCAACTAACTTGAAAATGGTAGATTATTCCTCATATTCTTCCTTCAAATTCATCCATTCTCACTTCATTTGAGGCTCTAGCAATTCTCATGAACTCTCTAAGAAATTTCTCTTCACTCTTTCACTCTCGAGCAACATTCCAACAAGAGCTACTCTTGAGCATTACAGAAGTAACACTCCATCAAATCCACATTGCAAGTGTGAGGCAATTAAAGACATTGCAAGATTGGAGTCTTGAGAGACCTCCCTTCACCATGGTTATGACGGTGGTGACTTTGCCAAGTTCCTAGCTTGCTTTCTCCTTCCATAGGTAGTGAGCTTTTGGGTGGAGGTGGTGATTATACGTGTGGAGCTAGCAGGTGAATTGGCACTTGTGTGAGATTATATTCATCACCTTATCTCTCCCTTTTTTTTCTATATCATATTCATGTTTACTTTTTGTATTTCCTCATTCTATTTTTTCCACCTAAAACTGACTAGCTAGGCTATTACAACGCATTTAGGCAGTATTTATTGTACTTCCTATTTTTTGGATATACAGATGCTAGCGCGCCAAAGAGACACCAATGCGCCATGTTGGTGTCCCAAAACTACACTATCGTCCTCAAATAGGGAGTTGTCGAAGGTGCAGTACAAACTCGAAAAACTAGCTCACCTAGACTAAACCTGAAACTCCGATCTGAAGAGTGATAGAAGTACTACATAGTGCTCTTCATTCTCGATCCCATTCCTTTAGGGTGAGGTAAGTTAGGGAAGCCCTCCACTCTCAAATCTCCTTGACCTGGTGCCTTAACATAGTTAGTCCCCCTCTCTTACATTTTTGTTGAAATCGATGTGAAGCAACATCTACCCATTCATTGGTGTTGATACTTTTCCCGTGTACCGTATGATCATTGTAACTCTAAGTGTTGTGAAATTTTATGAGCATCACAACCCAATTCACCACTTTTGGGTACATTGGTAGGAAAAGTGTGCAACACTTTCCAATGGAGAAGATGAAGGTCACTTCTAGTTTTCTCCCTAGTTTTTCCATTGGTTTTCCCACAAATTATGCTAATGAGATGGATTTCATGGAAGAAACCACTCATGTGCCTACCCCTCTAGCATCCCTTATTCCTTCATCTATAGGTGAGGATGTTTTTTTGCATGTTCCTATGAAAAACCTTATGGCATTAAATAACAGACTACTAGACCTTTAAAACCACTTAGAGAAAGTGATGAGCATGGTGAGAGCTACTAGGCTTGCAAGAGAGATGAGACAGTTAGTAGGAAAAGATAAAACAATTATGGAATTTCTACACTACCTCACTGGTATGACTGAAGCTTATGTCCCCTCGTATAGGCCTAGATTGGGTACCACATGAGGAGAAATAGTCAATGCCTACTACATATGTCTACATGGCCAAATCAGGGCCCTTGATTAGTGTATCCTCTGTTCCTTAGGGACCCCTCACTATCAAGGTGAATAAAACACCCCTTGGGTTTAGTTTCACTTCTCCTACTACCCTTGGTGGCAAAGGCTTGGGTGGAATGAGTAGTGGTGGCTTTTGTAGTGGAGTCAACACTGGTGGAGGTGGCCTTGGTGGTCATAGAGGTGGTAGTAGAGGTGGATTTGGTGGAGGCCCTATTGATGGTGGTGGTATTGGTGGAGGTCATAGTAGTGGCTCCATAGGTGCCTCTAGAGGTGGCACCGGTAGCGGTTGTTCTGGAGGCTCCACTGGTCCCTTGTCATCTAAGGACCCTGTTTTGAATGCCTTGGTTCAAAATATGGGTCGTATGAAAAACCAGTTGGAAAGTCTCTCCCAAGCCTCTACTTGGCCTATCTTTCAACACTTCTTCCAAAATGGCCCATTATCGGTGACAAGCTTAAGCACTCCCTTCCCACAAGGAATGGAGATTCCAAAATTCAAAAAGTATGGAGACAATGGGGACCTACAAATGCATGTTTCTACATTTAATTCCATGTGTATAGACTTCTTCCATCATGATGCATTGATGGAAAAATTATTTTCTTGATCTCTTAATTATACAACACTCTAGTGGTAGTATTCCTTACCTAACAACTCTTATCTTCTCATTTGATCAACTTGTGGATTAGTTTCTCTGATAATTCCAAGCCAACATCAGACCAAAGATGACCTTTTTGGATCTTGTCTAATGTAAGCAATGGGATAATAAGAAGATAATTGATTTCATAGCGCAATATCAAGTGCTATTTTCTCAAATTCCATACCTGTTGCCCGATTCTAATGTGTAGAAGGTGTTCATAGGGAACTTTTAGAGACCTTGGCTTTGTAGTCTCTAGGAGGGGTATTCGAGGTTACATCCAAAAAACTACTAGGCTTCATAGTCTCCAGGAGGGGTATAGAGGTAGATCCAACAAAGGTCAAAGCTATAATGGAAATTCCCCCTCTGCGTAATCTCAAACAATTAAGAAGCCTCCAAGGGAAGTTGCAATCCATCATATGGTTCATAGCTCAATTAGCTGATAAGTGTCAATCATTTACACATCTGCTACATAAGGACATCACCTTCAAGTGGGATCTAAAATTTCAAGAAGGCTTCGATAAAATTAAAGAATATTTGGCTCATCCACCCATCTTGATGCCTCCTATTTTGGGTAAACCACTTTTTTTGTACATCTCAGCTACATTAGTTGCACTGGGGGCATTATTAGCTCAACATGATGAGACATCTAAGGAGTGTGCAATTTATTACATCACTCAAATATTCTCCAATGGAAAAGGATTGTCTAGCAGTTGTCTTCAGCTCACAGAAACTTTGTCATTACATGCTTAGTCACCTTGTCAAGCTAATATCAAAAGTTGATCTAGTTAAGTATCTATTGTCCAAAACGTCTTTGATTGGCCATTTGGCCAAGTGGGTCATGTTACTGAGTGAATTTGACATAGAATATGTGGACGGTAAGGTGATCAAGGGACAATTCATAGCAAATCAGTTGGCAGATGCCCCTTTGGTTGATGCATATCCTTTGGTAGCTGAGTTCCCTGATGAAGAAGTCCTCATAGTAACAAAAGTAGATACATGGATGCTCTATTTTGATGGGTCTTATACACATAATGGAGTTGGAGTTGGTGTCTTATTTGTCACTCCTCAAGGTGACTAAATACCAAAGTCATTCAGATTAGCATTCCCATGCACTAACAATATAGTAGAGTATGAAGCTCTTATCACTGGCCTTAGAATCACCATTCAATGAAACATCTCATGGTTATGAGTCTTTGGTAATTCCCAACTGATTATCAAACAAGTCAATGATGAGTTTTAGATGAAAGATGACAAGTTGTTACCCTATAAATGCATGGTAGATGACTTTAAGAAGTACTTCACCTTCATCCAGTTTGAACAGATCCCTAGAGTTTATAACAAGTCAATGAATGCAATGACTACGATCAGTTCCCTCATTGATATGCCAAAGGATCGAATGGAATGTGAGTTCCTCATTGAATAACTTTTAATCCCAACATATGACGTCCCTGAGAGTGAGATGGTGTACAATATCGTAGGTCCCAAATCACCTTGGTTCCATGACATTTATACCTATCTCCATTATAATTTCCCTCCTTTTGACCTTACACAAAACCAATGTAACTCCATCCAACGTACTTCCCACTACACCATTTTGGGAGATACACTTTATCATCGTGGGTATGATGACACTCTTCTTAGGTGTCTTAACGAATCAGAAGCCCACACTATGTTAGAGGAGGTACATAGTGGTGTCTATGGGGCCCATTCTAATGGCATGGCCTTAGCCAAACATATTCTCAAAGTTGGGTATTATTGGCCTACCCTGGAGCATGATTCATACGAGTTCATGAAGAAATGCCTACCTTGTCAACAACATGCGAATTTGATACATGCTCCCACCCAAGTTTTGCAACCTATCATAGCACCATGGCCCTTTTCTCGGTGGGGTTTTGACTTGATCGGCAAGATGTACCTTCCATCTTTTGATGGCCATAATTTCATCATCACCACCTCTAAATACTTCACCAAGTGGGTGGAAGCAATTCCACTTTCTCAAATTATGGGTGTAGAAATCTCCAAGCTCATCCTATACCATATTCTCTGTAGATATGGTATCCCTTCCACCATCATCACTGAAAATGGAAAGCCTTTTAAAAATTATTTTATGAAACACCTTTGTGAAACCTATCACATCCAACATAATTGGTCCATGCCCTATTACCCACAAGGTAATGGTCAAGCGGAGGCTACCAACAAAACTCTCATCAAGATCCTTAAAAAGGTGGTTAATAATACTATTCAAGATTGGTGCCTCCATCTCCATCCCACCCTTTGGGCTTACCGAACATCCATCCGCACTCCCACTGGCGCCACTCCCTATTCTCTCATTTATGGTGTTGATGCTATCTTTCCGATCGAAGTCGAGATCCCATCACTTAGAATATCTCTAAAGAATCTCATAAGTGATGAAGATGCTCAGGTTGCATGACTCGGTCAATTGGAACTCCTAGATGAAAAATGGATTAAGGCATACAATCACCTTCAAGCATATCAACATCATCTTAGGAGGAGCTACAATAAGAAGGTTTTTCCTTGCCAATTCAATGTGGGTGATCTAGTCCACAAGGAGAATCAATGTACTTAAGAAGATCAAGACAAGAAAGGAAACTTTGAGGAAAATTGGTTGGGTCATTATGTTGTCATAGCTAAATATGGTTTTGGAACATCTAGGCTTGCTACACTTGAAGGGGAACCCCTAGAAGAACCTATCAAAATCATGCACCTGAAAAGATTTTATACCTAAGTCAGCTAGGTTATCCTATCCTAAAAAATACCAAAAACAAGTAAAAAATCCTAAAAAATAGAAAGAGGAAAAAAAGTCAAAAAGATCCAAAAATAGTAAAGAAAAATAATCTGTCCTATGGTGAAAACCACCCTTGGTGGCACCTTGGATAAGTATGTTTAGTGAAAACCTGGCAATAGATTCCATTCGTAGAGGGCTTAATCATTATCTACCTCTCGTCCTAGTCACTTTATGCTTCCTCCCATCTTATTCTCACAGCCTCTCTTGGCATCCTATCATATCCTATCCTCTTTTCAGTATCCCCTCATCCATCGCTTGGTATATTTTGGTTGAGCATTTGGATGATTCTCGTCAGCTATCCCCAATCCTAAGCTTTAGTCCTAATCTGAGCTTTTTCCACTTGTCTATCCATGTCATCCATCCATCCCACATCATCACTTAGGGTCATTCATTGTGTAAGTCCTCATTAGGTCTCATCTTGTTGTTTTTTCATCTTGTTGTAAGTCCTTATTAGTTTCCAGTATCTAAAATAGTATGGTCTATAGACTAATTTGGATTTGCAGGAAATAAATTGGTCCTTGTCGTGTTGGTCCCCCATTATTCATCTGTTTGGTCCCATCTTTTAGTGCTAGTCTTTTTTTCGAACTACATTGCCCCTGCACTTTCACATAGGCAAGGTTGATCATTTGATCTGCCCTCGAGGATTTTGTTCGTCTAGTATTTGTCTTCCATTATGGTCTCCATTGTCCCCTTTCCACTTTTACCCATGGTCGATTGTTAATCTTTTATCAAACTATGAGGGCTCTATGCTTTCATGTAGGCAAGGCTAATCTTTGATCAACACCTAAGACCCTAGGTCTTTAGGGTTTGTCAAATTGTGCCTTGTGTCTTGTTTTGTGTCGTAAAGTATGTCCCTATCTAGTTGGGTCTTAACAAATGAGATCCACTAGTATCGTGAGGTTCAATCAATTTTGGGTCTCCCAATCCATGTTGATCACTTAGTTTAGTTTCCATCTTTGGTCTTAACAGGATGCGTCCTTCCTATATCAGACCTTAGTTTAGTTTCCATCTTTGGTCTTAACATGATGCATCCTTCCTATATTAGACCACAACAATCCCATCCACCTTTTGATCCTATTGCAAAGGATGTTTGAAATTGATTCCTTTCTTGCGATGCTTTTGGTATTTTGTTTATCATTTGAGATCCCTATTACACTTCACTAGAGTTGTCAAGGTCCTTTATATCATGATGTGCTTTGTCGAATTGACATAGGGGCATATATTGATCTTTTGTCTGTTTTTGTCTTCTTGGTTGTCCCATGTAGTACCCACCAAGATCCCTATGGTCTTGTGTTATTTTGCAGCATCCTTTGTGCTTGTGGTTATCCTAATACCTGGCTTGACCAAAGCCATTATGGTTTTGGGGTGTTGGGATAGCCTTCTTGTCTGTTGTGTTTTTTTCATGCATTAGACACTAACTTTCCCTAGTTCCTCATACCTTGGCATGTCATGTCTTGTGCTATACCAAAAATTAGTGCTCCAAAATTTGCAAAATAGCATTAGAATTGCATTTCATTTCTCATCCCATTGCATTGCATTTCTCCTCCATCCATTCTTTCCCTAGCCTATGATTAGTGATTTTGGTTGTGCAAATTCTTCCTTTCCATCTATCCTTCTTCTCAAGATTCCTATGGTTTTGACAGGTGCATCATCACACCCACCATCACTCCTTTTGATATGTGACACATTGTCACATCCATCATTCACCTAGGCTTGTATTCATCATTATGGTCGACAATAATGAGGTCATCTCCACAGTCAAATCCCTAGTTTTTGACGTGAAAAATGAGCAAAGCAAATGAGATTGATATATAACTATAAGGAAAAGCATGAAACCCTAACACAAATAGAAGCAGGTGAATCCAATTGTTAATTAATCTAGATCAATGTCATATTAAATGTAGAGGGTACAATTTGATCTCAAGTGGCGCTCATTTCATCTATTTGCATTGCATTATCATGCCATTTTTATGTTGTTTAGATTAACATGCATTTGTTATTCTAAGCATTTAAAATTCATTTAGTTTCACCCCATCTATCCACAACACTAGATTACATATAAGCATATATCACATTTCATTCATTGCATCACATCACATTTTCATAATAATATTCCTGGATAAATTTCCCACTAAAAGTAAAAGCAAATCATCATACATGCATGCACATATCCATCGTCACCTACATCACAAATCATTAGTCACACATCCATAGCATGCAAAAATCATAAATCATCCATCACATCCTGCATTACAAAGTGTTAGGCCTAATGCATTTCATCCATATCATCCACATAAACATAAACGTAGATCATCATAGACGCATGCATATATCATAATCATCACCATCATAATCATCTTCATATCCCATAATAAATCACATACATCATAATCCACATGCATCATAATCATAAATAAACATCCATCACATAATAACACATGGTGTTGATAATGTCCACTGCATATCATATAAATATCCAAATATCATAAACCATAATAAAGTCCATGGGTATGTGCAGGATCATTATGGGCCAAAAAGTGGTGATATGAAGGGTATGTGTAGGGTATGTGGCTAATGACATTCTTTTAACCCAAAATTGATGAAACAAAAATGGTTTTTATAGATATTCTCAGCTTTCCACCAATATAAATTATGCTTTAGTTTGAATTTAATAAATAATTATTATTCATTTTCTATTTGAATTATGACTAAAGTACTGATTGATAGGCTGATTGAAAAACATATATAGCCTTCAAATGGTATCACATTTTTTGAATTCAAAAAATGTGTTACATTCTATGCTTCACATACTATAGGATTAAAAAATGAATTTCATGAAGTTTTGACCAAGTTAAGGTGGTCAGACATACGAGTTTTAAATTTTTTAAAAGTTGTAATAAAAAATTCATAATTAATTATTTACTTGGAAAAAAATTACAAAAAATATGCATCACATCGGGAAATGATTCCTCTACTTATATTTAAATTCTTATAAAAAATATTATCATTTTATTGTGGTTAGGGTGGTCAGATAGACACCTATAGACCCTGTCCTTGTCCATTGCATATTAAATCTGCACCTATCAAAAAAATTGAGATCTTGTCACTCTTGTTTGCTCTATCCTGATCTTCCCTCATATGATCTTTGAGGGGATTCTACCCCTAATCCTCTGTCATTGGGAGGTGTCTCGCAAAAGTTGTACCCGCGCATGTGTGTAGCTCCTGAGTGGGATGGCACTGGAATTTGAGGTACACATTTGGAATAGGGAGATACTCTCTAAGTCACATTTAGGACAGCTTGATGATAAGAAAACATGTATTTTTCCTCTATCCTCTCATTTTTTTCCTATGTTTCATGAGTCCTAGCCATGTCTCTCTTGATACTGTATCTATCCTACAACCTTGTGATGAATCTCCTCTCCTACTCCCATGCATCTTGAGCCATCCTCATTTGATCAACCTATGCCTATAATTAGGAAATCTACTCCACTGTTGCATCCCTCTCATCCTGCACAGTCTGCATCTATGCCATTGTTTCCTTTTCTCTCTCTAACACCACCCCTACATCTCTAGTTGTCATCCTTGCACAATCAGCCTTATCTCAGAGCTTGCCTTGCTCCCTCCTCAGCTCATATCTCTCCCTCTTGGTCTCCTCTAGCCCCCTTGGTGCCTCCTCCAGCTGCCTCTCCATGTCATCCCTTTCCCTCTCTATCACAAAAATTTGTGCACCCACCTCATCTTCTAGTGCACCATAATCTCTTTGAGCCTCCCTCTGCAACCTATCTTTCTTTGCCTATAGCCTATCCTAATTTTCCTCTAACTCCTTGAGTCTATGATCATAAATCCTGAATCTCACTAATGCTCTAGTATGCAGTACATCGGGATCCTCTGGATGTGGTGGTACATAGGGCACTATCACTAGTAATGGATGCACCTTTGGCGCATCCTCATCCATGGATTGCACTCTCTCCCCTCTTGCCTGCTCCTCTCCTCTAGCCTCTCCCACCTCAACATCTTTGTCTCTTCCTTTCCTCTATCAGCCACCCCTCCTCTTGCCTCTCCTTTATTATCTATCCAATCTCCTCTATTGTCCAGCCAATCTCCTCTCATCCTCTGAGCTATATCCAAGTGCCCCTACAATTGGGTGTATTGTCGTCATCCACCCTGGCCTATGGTTTTTCCACCATGCAGAGTACCATACCATCATCCCTACATCTATCATCCCTCTTCTCCTAGGATATGGTACTAGCTGTAGGTCCTCCCACATCTACCTCACAAAATCTATCATGATTTGATCACCCCATAAGCACTCCCGACTGATCCAAAAAAATCTTTGAGGCCCCACAGGGATATCCTATTGCACACCAAACAACCTTGTGACCCTGTCTAGTCTATGGAGCTCAACAATGTGCAGGTCTCACCTGATCAAGTAACACACTGTGAAAAAGTAGGCTCTATGCCACCTCTCATCCTCCCTCCATCTAGAAAATAATCATCATTGGTAGGGTTTCCATACAATCTGATCCTCCCTCAGGTCATCCAATCTCCTCCTCCATGCATCCAGGTCGCCCATATCTAGGTTATGTAATCGTAATCTATACTCTGTACCATACTAGTATGATACTAGAAATGTCTCATCATGTGTCCTTGCTATCAAAATCCCTTGGCTCGCAACACTAATGTGCTCCTAGGCCCATACCTAGAGCAAGGTCACATGTGTGATTCTAAGGGTTCTCCTATAGTACACCACATGCATGTCTCGATACAACTGGGTCAACACACATGCACCCCATGAAAACTCTCCCTCCCTCCTCTCCACAATGTGTCTCACAAGCTCAATAAACTTGAGGCTATAGAAGCATTCGCTCTTGTATGGCAGTAAAATACCACTAATCAGGCCGTAGAGGTACAATGGCAATGTAGGCACCCCTAGTCCCATGCACACATCCAAGTCTAACTCCCTCCCCTAGATGGGGAGATCCGCTCATCTGAAAGTTTCCCGTAGGATCCTATCTAAATCCTGACCTTGGCTCCATGGCCAGCTAACTAAATGCCCTCCAATCGGCAGCTATAGGATCCTCCACGCGTCTTCCAACGTCACCATCATCTCCCTTGTCAGGAGATGGAAGGTCAACATCTCTGAGCTCCACCTATCCATCAATGTTGTCAAGAGTGCCCGGTGTGCTCACTACTGAATTTGACTCCATTTTTTGACAAATGTTCATCGGTCCTTCGACAAACATTTGTCAGACAATCGACGAACTAACAAAAAAAATTATCGCCATTTTTTCATTGAAATTCTGACGATGAATTAAACGTCAAAATAATGGCATAGATTCATCGGTTGTTAGCATCATAAAATGACTTAGATTTTCATCGAAATATCAATGAAAACTTCATGTATCCACCAATGAATTACAACCAAAATGCAATTGCAATGGCTCTTCCGAAGTGTCGAAACAACACCAGAAGTTCATTGCCATTTCGAAAAAATGGGAAAGGAGCTACGATGAAGCCTTCATTGCATCTATACCAACTTCGTCAGACCTTTTCGGTGATTCATCAGTGGCCTTCATCAAAATTGTGATGAAACAATGCAATTTAAAAAAAAATATTAGTTGAAATGTACCATCGCGAAGACTCTTGGTGATGACCACTAAAGCCAACCTATTAGTGAGAGATCAATCATCGACACAGGATAGAAAACTCACTCCAATAGTCCATGTCTTGTCAATGAATTCTGTCGGCAAGACAAATCCAATCTCACACCAATCTAACCTCTTCAGGAGTTTTAAATAGACCTACACCATGTTATCACAGAGACTCTTAGCGGTGACCACCGAAGCCAATCCATCAATGAGAGATCAATCATTGGCACATGATAGAAAACTCACTCTAATAGTCCATGTCTTGCCGATGACTTCTGTCGGCAAGATAGATCCAATGTCACACCGATCTGACCTCTTCAGGAGTTTTGAACACTATTGGTTATCGATAAGACATTCTGAGGGTCTCACTGATTAAACGAGTGTCTAAGAGCAAGTAAAGAGATGGAACCTATTAATTTTCTTATTTTGGGGTTCTTTAAATCATAGAATAGATACCATCTTCTTGTGTATAATGCACTTATATTCAGATTTGAATTCGAGACCAATTGTCATTGCACATTCCATTTTACTTGCACAGAGTATTCTATAAGCGATATATTGATAATGCCAAATGATTTATGGTGTTGTACAACTATACCTATCATCACAGTTCTGTTCTTCCCCCCTAGATAATCCTACAAAGACAAGTGTACAATACCGAGTTAAATAATATGAAAAAGACTTACTTCCATACAAATTAAATGATTATTCTCACAATGGAAATTGTCTAATCACAACAAAAATTCCATGAAATGTTATCCATGCTTCATAAGAGATGACTGATCATACATACAGACTGCAAGATGCATAGAAAAAGCATTACACTTGAGAACAACCAAGGGCTAACAAGCGAAGGAGTGAAGAAACGTATGGATTGAAGAGAAAATGTGTAGGGAAAATGTTGAGTAGTGTCAAGAGAACAGAGCTTGTAGAACATATTCTTGACCTAATCAATCTCTTGAACAACTTAAAAAAATTAAAATACTAACACATACATGAGACATGTAATGAACTTCCAATATCTGTTATCTTTTTCATTCATGCAGAGGTAGGTAAAGGAGAAATAATTATAATTGTAACACTATTCATAGTCCAGTAAATTATGTTTGTAATTTGTGTTCAATGGACCTCAGTTTTATCATTATATTGCCCATTTAATACCATATTTTAACCCAGGGTTCAACTATCTCAGATCTAAAGAAGCACCTTCAATTAACCATTTAAAGTACTATAAAATAAGGCAAGACTTTTACTTGAGAAAGATTGGGTACACTTGTAGGATTAAAGTTCTCCCAACCATCAGGATTTATTGGCACACAAACACAACCTGCAACATATGAAGTAATGGATGACTACAAGTTAGTGAAATGGTCCTTAATATGTGACTGGTTTGCAAATTGATTGGTAGAAAATAAGGTTACAAACACATCTACATAAAAAATTATGAGGACAATCTATTGTAATCATCAAAATAGATGAAAAGTGCAAAGGAAAGAGTTGAGCTACATCTCTAGAGCCTAAAAAAATACAAGAAACATAAAAAAAATGAACAAACCAGTTTTTGGATGAATACAAAATGGTGCCTTTAGCAAGTGATTCATATGCTTTCACACCTGATAGGACATTAAGAAGATTTTAGTCTTCCTTTGTGAAATTAACTACTTACAGAAAAAACCCAGAAACCAATATTATATACCTCCATGTCTAGCCGAGGGTAGGTATAAGAGAAAAAAATTTCCTCAATGCAATTCCAAAAAATATCAATGTGTGTGTAGGTTTGTATTACTCAAAATAACATTTCACTGCCTAAGGAAAAATACCAAAGTGATGTTTTAAATTTCAATCTTCACATGTAGGCTCCCTTATTGCTACACATGCATATACAAGCATTATTCGAGCTCTAAAATATTCAAATATTAAGGATTTAATTAGCTATAAGATGGAAATTTGTTGTTTAGACATAATCCATTATCTTTTACATATCTTTATTCACTCCTAGCGCTTCAGATAAATTCTTGTAAATGAGATAGAAATTCAAATCTTTTATGACAAAGAAAATTCTTAAAAGGAGGGGGGAGAGAGCAAAGGGTAGGGGGCAAGAGAATGCTTGAATGTATAGCAAAGTATAAAATTTTGATCATTATAACAATGAAATGAATCTTAAGTTTGAAGCACTAATATCATTTATAACATTTATGATCAAGAATGAATGTAAGTAGAGAAACTTTTGCATACCTACAGATGGTACAAATTTCCATGGTTAAGTGGAAGCCTCCCATCAACAACAAGATCCAAATATCTGTGTATTTATCTCAATCGAGCCTC
Organism: Sequoia sempervirens; assembly: GCA_007258455.2. Classification (NCBI taxonomy): domain Eukaryota; kingdom Viridiplantae; phylum Streptophyta; class Pinopsida; order Cupressales; family Cupressaceae; genus Sequoia; species Sequoia sempervirens. The sequence goes on along the minus strand of VDFB02072274.1, from coordinate 6,456,938 downwards.
TAAACCCTTCAAATCTGTCAATTTTGCCACTAACCTGTTATGCACAAAAGTCAAATTTTAGAGTTATGTCACCACTAAAAATAGAAGAAACAAAGCTTTGAAACCAAATCCACACACAACACAATGTGGTATTCATACAAATCCATACAAACAAACTAAACTTAGATCATTGGAATGGAAACAACTTCAAATTATGATGCAGAGCATGGATCCAAGGTATAAAGAATCATTTTTCTGCCACCATAGTGAAAACTTAGCACTTTCTTTCATCTTTGCATATTGGTTTGATGCTTCAAATGATGCATTTCTTATATTGAAAAGTGCATTACCTTATTGAGCTTCTCTTTGTTTTTAGAATATTATAATATTCTCTACTTAATAGGGCCAACCACGTGATGGTGGAAGCTCATTCCCCCCCCTCCTCACATCACTCTCAATTCCCCATACCCAATCATATAACATTAATCATTCATTCATCCATTAATAACATATAACATTCATTCATTAACATATAGCATTCATTAATTAACATATTCACATTTATTCATTAACATATAATATTCATTCTTTCAGTTTTTACATATTATCAAAAATATGGTTGTCATGATATGATTACAATCACCTTTTTTTTTGTTTCTTTTTTAAAGCTAAAAAAATCTAAAGTGGAGTATCATTTTCTAAATCATCTATCCCCCCTTTAGTTGTTCTGCCCTCTACTCTTGATCTTAATGTACGCCTAGTCATCTGCTCATGACGTGGATGTCGTTGCAAGGGGGGTCTACTGCAATAATAAAGAAATGTTAAACTAATATGTTTTATTATTATTGTTACAAGTATTTCATTAATTAAAAGAACATTAGAGTGGTTCATGTTCCTGAACCTGTTATAGACTCATGCTCAACATGTTAGACACTATAAATCCTTATCTATAGTTGAAACGAAAGGTTTACATTAATTAATGCACCAATTGGAAATTAAATATTTTTAAAATAACATTAAGTGGTCCTCTTTTACCTGATGGGGGCCACATCATGTTCTGATCTTCTCTAGCTTGATCATGCTCAACACGTTGATCACGCTCTACATGCTCTAAAGTTGAAACACAGAAGGTTACATTAATTAATACACCAATTGCAATTAAATATGTTTAAAAGAACTTTAGAGTGGTCCTCTTTACCTGATGGGGCCACATCATATTCCTGATCTTCTCTAGCCTGATCATGCTCAACATGTTGATCACGCTCTACATGCTCTAAAGTATCGGGATACACACCATGACAGCCATCGAGGTTGTGTTCCACCCTCACGGGCTACATTCCAATGTCATGTGTAGTATTATCATTGCTTGGATGTTTAAAACATGTATGAGCATGTAATTACTTTATGGTGGAAATTAATATTGAATGCGTTACTGTGTCCAATTTTAAATAAAAGGTATTATTGAGTTTATTTGCTTGTGTGTTAGATCAGGTGGAAGATTGTGTTTGCCAGTCAGACTCTTAGGCATTGATATTACGACTCCATAGCCTTGGTGATCCCATAATGAAGTGGTTTACAATTTTTTTGGCCCAAAGCTGGACACACAAAATTATTATTTTTAACTAAATCTTCACATTAGGGCACCCTATAGCTAAGCCGTGAGGAATTTGAAGATCTTTTACTGAAACTAAGAGTCTCATCGAATTTTGTTTGTAAATTCACAAAAATAATTTTTCAAAATTTTTGGAATCAAATTGCACTTCTTTCCATCTCCCGCGATTTTTTTTTTTTTTTGAGAAAATAACATTTTAGAAAGTAAGCCTTCCATTATAGCATAACTTTTTTTTCCATGAAGGATAAAATTCCTAATTATTTCAAATTTTAGATTTGTAACTTTGATATCTAATTAGCTTCCCTTGGTTAGATAGTTTTTTATTGAAGGTATTTTTCCTTAATCGGATTTCAAGAATCAAACAAATTACAATTCGGAACCGCAGTAGCGGTATAGCGGCGTAACTTTTGTATATGTCAAGAGTTGAATTTAATTTTTTGTTGGATTCGCGGCTTCAATATCACGTTTTTCTTATTTTCAAAAAATTTGATAATCTTCTATTTTTCCACATGTGAAGAACAAAGAAATTAATTTTCGATGAAAAACCTAGGTTTAATAAAACTTAAAAAACAAATACATAACAAAACCAAAACATATTAAAATTATATTCATTGGATGGCTTGTTTTGAGGAATACCATAATCATTTGAAATAAATTTTAAATGAATTCATTTGATCCCCCAAAAGCTAAATCAAAAGTGATTTTTTATCAGCATTTTGATAGGTGTAAAGGAGACACATTTATAGGTATGGTTTAAAACTAGCAAGGTTATATCCAAGGGGGTTTGATCTAAGGTGATTTGATCAAGCCCTCTTCAATTGGAATCCTTAAAATGGAACTTTTTATGGCTTAAATCATTATATTTTCTAAAAATATGTGATTTCAGCTAAAATTTGTTCCTCTCAGGAATTATGCAAGCCACTATTATGTGACACCCCTTCTTTGGAAGGAAATATTGAGTCCTCTTCTATGGAACTTCTGTTGAATTGAGCCCTACATTTTTGCATAGATCATGAATTTTTGCTTCTATCTTTGTGATATTAAAACAAAATTGTTTCAATTTATTATTTGAATCTGTCTTCGACTTTATTGATACTTACACAATTTTGTCTTGACTAATTTCATATATTTTTAAAGAAAGTTGCGATTCCCACATTTTTCTAGTTTTCCTTTGTTGCCTTTGATGTGTTGGGTAGCCTATGAAAAGTTTAAAATACATTAGATTATGTAAAAAGAAAGATTAATCAGTATATAATTACATTGTTGATGGTATCACATACCTTCCTTGGCCCGGTGGTGTCTTTCTTTTTCTTTTTAGCCTTCTCCTTTCCATCGACAAGGTCCTTCCCTCCCCTCGCCGAATCATGGGGGGATGCTTGGCACTTTTTCTTCTCTAAATGTGACCTATATTGGTCCCTCACATACTTTAGATGATGGCCAGCTTTCTTAAGGACCTTGGTTGGAGTTGAATGTTTTATCACCGAAGAGCACAACTAAATGGTTAATGGGCTCATCTTTTTAAATCTGATTTTGGGCATTCCACCCAGGTACTGTAGTATGGGTGGGCCTGAAGAGTTCCAATGTAATATCACTTATATTTTTATAAAAAACATCATTTCTTTCAAAATGATCATGGGATCAATAGTCTAAAAGAGTGATCAATAAGTAAATTTCAATTGGATTATATATAATAATAATTAAAACATTTTAAAGTACTTGGGACCTTCTCTATCTTTATGGGAACAAAATCCTTGATCACCCCAAATGTGACTAGAAATGTTCTTGTACTAATAATACGGGAAGATCCAAGAAATATTGCTAAAATATCACCAGTACTAGTGGCCTCTGCATCCCCAAGTACATGTCCTGACGCATGTTCTGGCATGTGTTCGCTGCTAGAGGGTGCACTAACAGATGCCTACATGGTACGTGTTTATGGCATTTCAGGCCACAATATAGGCACGAATGATGGGGTCATATGATGTGATGTATGCGCAGGAAGATCAGGATGGACACTTGTACCAACCCCTACTCCTTGGGAAACACTTGTAGTACCCTAATCATGGCTAGGAGCATCATGAGGATGCAAATTTTTTTGTAAAAACAACACATATTTTAGTTCATGACATAAAAGAGTACAAAATATAAAACCATGAATGAACTTATGTTATAATTAAAGACCTCAAGACAACTTACTTGCAAGTTTTGTGATCTTGAAGTCAATATTTTAACCCTCTCTCTTATCTCATCTGTTTGAGGCACTATGAATAAAAACTAAGGATTTCTTCATTGCATATTTTCTGGGTCTTCCTTATCATATCAAGAGGGTCTGTTGAACAAGCGATGTCATCATCACATAATATTGACTGTACCTCCCTATGGATGCTCTCGTCTACTACTAGTGCCTTTCCCCGATTAGTCGACTACAACAAGAATATTAAAAACATTATCCAAATTAACCCAATAAACTTATGAAAACAACATAATAATAAAATATTTTTCTCGTATCTAATTTGTACAATTACAATGAGGTAAAATTGTTGGGTAGAAGCGCCTAAAGATACATCATGATCTGTGCTTTGGGCTGGAGGCTTTTCCGTACAATCAATGTCCCACTATGACAAAAATTAAATATAAAAAACATTACCAAAATGAAACCAATAGACTTACGAAAAAAAAACATAAGAATAAAATGGTATATTGGAGTCATTAATTGGAGGTTGGGTAAAATGGTACATATTACATACCACCCCCATAGGAACTATGTTTGTAACTAAGTGATTCAAATTGTAATCGATTAGCAACTCTTCCCCTACAGTTATTGATTTTATCACACATACGAATACACGGTTTCCCTCGCACTCCTCAAATATGCAATTGGGTTGCTTATTTGTTGACCCAGGTCATGTACTATTTATAAACCCTACAATATTCCCTGATGCTTTTGGCCTTCCATCAATGTACATAGCCACTCATTTATTTTGATCCTTATCTTTTAGCTGTATATAATTTGCTGACAATGCATACCTACGCATACTTCATGTATATCAAACCAGTTGCATCCAATCTTTGTAACTATAACAGGGTCTAGCATACTCCATCAATTCAGTAACTTTTTCATAACAAACCTTTATGCTATCCATGCAAAATAGGGCCAAACCATGTAATGACGATGGTGCTATGCTATATATCCTCTTGTTGACACAAAAATTAGTGTTTATTGGAGGAAGTTCCTTGGGTGCCCATTGTTTCCGTAGATGTTTGTACCTCAAGGGCACCTCAACATCGCCTATTCTCTCATCATCATAAGAAAATGACCCCCCTTCAGTAAGAAAAAATTCCATGCATTTACAAAGTTTTCTTTTAATCTTTTGACCTCTAGTTGATCTCCCTCTTTTAGACATACTACATGTCTCACTTTCCTCTTCTCTTCCTAAATTTCCCTCGCTCGAGGAAGATAGATCTGAAAAATACCTATTTGGTGGTACCTACACTCATAAGGATGTTGGATGAAGTTATTTTTCATGGTATTGCGATCCTAAGGTGACATTATGATTAATCTAATGTTCATTATAAATTTCACAAGTTATAAGGTAATCAAGTCTTGATAGATTGCAAGTTATTGTTACTACCGTCCAAATGTGTCCATCACAAATAAAATCTACTTAACGTTTTAACTCCAAAACTTTGTAACAAGTGTTAAATGTGACTATGGTCCACCAGTTACACAACTGAGGCCTCAAATGTATTCTCTAATTGTAATCAAAGTACTTTTGTTCTTCATTCAAGTAAATAAACTTGAAGGGAAACATCACCAAGTGGTTTATTGGACACCTACATGACTAAAAATAGCAGCAAATTTACATTTAATTTCCATATGTCTAAGTGGTTAACGGGGAGGGAGTGTGTACTATTAGAAACCAAGATCAGATTTGCAAACCAGAATATCCTTCCACAGAAGATAAAAACAGAAAAAGAAGAGATTTGCAAAAGATGTGCAAATTGATATATTCAAAGTACAAATAATTAAAAGAGATAATTTGCTATATAAAAGCAAAGATGCATAAACCTAATCTTATCTTGAGCAACAAGATAGCTCAACAAGATAAGGATAAAACCTATAACTTAGGAATTAAATATGCCTAAGTAAACTTATGAAAAGTGTAATTAATAATTAATTACACCAACACCCCCCATAAATGCAACTTAGGGAGAAGCAAATTATTATGCAAAGATGAGTCCTGACAACAAGGCCTGATCAAGTACTCATTTAGAAATACAAAGAGAGAGAAAACCCAATGGGAAAAACCCCCTTCAATGAGATGAACTGCTGCAAAGAAACACTGGAAGAACACTAATGAAGAAGCACTGGAACCCCAAATTTGGCAAGCAAGGAAAGATACTTCTATTTTCAAAATACCATATCAGAATCACAAATGCAACAACAGACCCGATGCCAAGGAACACTAGAAACTCACATACTAGATCAACCTTGAAATTTGTAAGCAATAGTAGATGAAAGAATGAATGAAGCCCATAATGATGACAAAATCTAGAAGTTGTGTCTCTCGAAGCCAATGCCAAACTGAAACTAAAACTATCCATAAGATGAGTACCATCAAGATTTTGGAACATTAACCATAAAAAAATGGCCTTCAAACTGAGAAAGATTTGAACCAATTTGGATCAAGAACCATAAACTCCCAATGTGAAGTGTGAACCGAAGCAAACCAACGATGTGTTTAGCTAACTAAGAAAGAAGCTAAAAGGAAATGATAGGAAACCAAACAAACTCATGTGAGTTATCACCAATACGAAGAATAGATGCAAGAACCCCCCTTAATGGAACTTTATATCAGTTCATTATTACAATACCCAATGATTGTAGAAGGAGAGAATGCAAAGCTACAGAAACATAAGTGAAAATGCAAACCTAGTGCACAAAACAAAAATGAATGCATGCATAAAATAAGGTACACATATTTTGTAAATGACCTCATATTTGCATAGATGCTAGAACCATCTTTCCAAAGCCGTGAAAATCATGAAAAATGGATAAGAGAGTCAAAAGATATGTCTCCTAGAGTGTAAATGGAAACATCTGACTTCAGAGGCTAAAAAAGGAATAAAAAAAAAAAAACTAGAAAATCACACCTACACCATTGTATAGGGAATGGAAACAGCTTTCCGGCGATATCTCGTTTGCAAACAAATGACGTCGTATGTGAAATTTATGCCCAATTTGGTGAAAATGGTCCAAAACTGCCCAATATGGCCTCCAGAAGCCCTCAGGGGCTAAAAAAATAGAGCCCCTGGTCGCATTGGTGGACTAGGGGGTTGGCGGTTGGGGGCTTCGACATATCCCACGATCACCAATGTGACTGGGGTGGGTGCTTAAACTCCGGCAGGGGATTGCGGCATGGGGATGGGTCCCCAATGTGACTGTAGGCTAGGGCCCGTAGGGGCTAAGTGCAGGGAGCGGTGGACCGGCGGTTGTGTGTGGTGGCGGTGGCCGCCTAGTGGCAGCTCAATGGCCACCAGGTGATGGGCCTAATTTATGCGAGGAGCGCCAAACTTCCATCCAAATTTTTGATTTTTTTGATTTTTTTTTTAAATTTCAATTTTTGTGCCTCGTAGAGTGTGCCTAGGGGCCGTATGGCCCTTGGGAAAAAAAATTTGCCTCTCCAGATGACTGTGTCCAAATTGGACAAATTTTATATCAAAATAGGGGTTTTTGGGCACTGCGAATCCAACGACGAGGCCCGTTTGGGCCCAAAGTGCTCCAAAAATTAGGTGACCCCCAGATTTATTAGAAAAAAATCACTGACCTTGAGACCCTCACAGATCTGGAAAACGGTGACCAAAATGAATGAAATAAAAGCCATTTCTGACTTTTTCTAGCACTTTGAATCCAATGAAAAACCCCGATCTGATCCAAGACGCTCCAGAAATATGCTCAAGGAAAGAAACCCTCGAGGGACCCCAAACACGCTCTATAATGTATTCCTCCAAAAAGGCTGAGAAGGGGCTGCAAATCAAGGCTCTGATACCATGTTAGAAACCAAGATCATATTTGCAAACCAGAATATCCTTCCATAGAAGAGAAAAACAAAAAAAGTAGAGATTTACAAAAGATGTGCAAATTGATATATTCGAAGTACAAATAATTACAAGAGATAATTTGCTTTATAAAAGCAAATATGCATAAACCTAATCTTATCTTGAGCAACAAGATAGCTCAATAAGATAAGGATAAAACCTATAACTTAGGAATTAAATATGCCTAAGTAAACTTATGCAAAGTGTAATTAATAATTAATTACACCAAAATGTACTAGGCCTGGTTAAGTCATCATAAGTTTATGCTTTGGCAATAAAATTTTTTTAAGTCATCTTAAATCTTCCTATGTTTAATTGCTATGAGACTTTTGGTATGTTTTAAGGTAGGATGATTGATGAAAGAGCCCAAAGAGCCTTTCTCCATGGTATCTAGGTACACATAGCAGTGGTCTTCTCTTATATGGCTAGACATGATTTAAAGAACTTAGCTAGGAATTATTCATTTAACCTAATGTTTTCTCATAATGCCAGCATTGGAAAAGTATGATCAAATTCTTCTATTATGAAGAATTGGTCTATGTGCCTCTAGTAATCACTATAAATGTTTGTAAGGATAAAATGACTAGTTGCATCAAGTAGGAGAGAATCAACTTTGAGTTCTTCAAAGATTATATTCCTTTATTCATAATTTTTAAGGATTGTGTGTGGAGGTTATCACTACCAAGTTTATTCATAATTTTTAAGGATTGTGTGTGGAGGAGGTTATCACTACCAAGAAGGGAGGAGACCTTTCCTTGTGATGGAACTTCAAAAAATTTATCTTTGTGTTCCATTTTTATCTTGCCTTATGTCTCTGGTCATCTATGGTGTTTGGGCAAAGCCTAAGGTTACAACTGACCTCCTAGAGAACTAAGTGTTGAAGAGAACCAAGATACAGACACTAGACATATGGCATATAGGTCATTTGTAGCAGACAATGAATTTTGATATACAGAGACTCAGATGCATGTATTTTGATGGAGTAAATGAAGATATCTAAGTTGCGGATTAAGATTTTGGTATCAGCTATTTGTTAAATTTATGCGGTTATTTGATTGTCTCCATTCTGATGCGTCTCTATTGTTTAAATTGATATAACAAGTTTATACTTAGTTTATCATTGTACATTTGCTATATATGTGTGATCTGGTTATTTGTTTATCTAAAGTAGGGATTAAAATATTTTAATCAATCACAACAATTGGGAAGTGTTACTTGGATTAATAAGAAGAATCACATAACTATAATTTTCATTCTATCTCAAGAAGAGTTTGTCAATTATTCACTTGCACGTTTACACAAGTTGTAAACAATTTATGTGCCTTACAGTTTGAATTATTGCCATTATTGAAATTCACATTTGTAGATATTCATTAGACTCCATATACCCAATAAGGAATTGGTCTCCCCTTGTATTCTTTTATAATTTTCATTATTCTTATTTATTTTACACTTACATTTACAAATACACATATATATGCATTTACTATTTTCATTTATTTCTCATGTAGTTTAATAGTTTGATCGATTTCATATTATATGTGTTGAAGACTTTAGAATTTCAATTACATTAATTTATGGATATGTTGTATCTATAACACTACAAAACCATATGGTATTTTCATTTACACTTGCATTTAGAAATACACATTTATATACATAGATATAGATTTCTTTAATGATATGTTGCATTTACATTTACATTTAAAATACATATACATACATACATACATACATATATATATGTGTGTGTGTGTGTGTGTGTGTGTGTGTGTGTGTGTATCATTTATATATCATTGTGTTTAGAAACAACCCATTAGGTGCAATAAATGGATAAAAATTCATAAAATCAAATCTCCCATACATATTTTACATTGAAACCTAGGCTTGAACCTCTCATTTCACATTCTTTTCTTCACACTCTTGAGGACATCAACTATACCTTCTTTATTTCTCATCCTACGCCCTATTCATGCATTCTCTGAATTACAGTATCCATGGGGCCTCTTACACAGCTTCACAATCACAAAAGTGTTAGAGCCCTTTATATCATGTTTGGACTACAAACCCTCAAAAAGCGGTGTAACTTCAGTTATGATTTTTGGTGAGTTGTATGGACAAAATCATTAGCACCAACTCATTCTTGGAGTCTTTTGAAAGAGAAGCGAATCAGGTGGTAGTTAAGTACAAACCTTATAGTGTCAAGGTGAATGAGGTGATCAATTTTGATTTTCCAATTGATGAAGAGTACCAGAAATGGGTAAATGTATATTTAACTGAGGAAGAGTGAAAAAGAGTAGGTTGCTAACGGTTGAAAAATCAGTTGTTGCAGTTACAATAGATTCTAGTTTTGTTTTTTGGTGACAGTCTAGGCATGGAATTCTTGAAGTTTTTTGTTGCTACATCAGCCATTCTTAGTGCACACGATGAACAAGAAGATTCTCTGGGGAGATTGTTGTAACAAATTTTTGGAATATCACAAAGCAGTCCAATTGGCTAATGACACATGTGCTTTCTGGCTTGATGCTTGTTTTCTCCTTCTTTTTCTATAAGAAGGATTTCAAGGCTAGAAGTATGGGTTAACAAGTTAGATATTTTTGGTCGAGTCTAGATGAAGTTGCAAAGCAAATTGTAAAATCTGATGGTTTTAGGGAAAATGCAATTTAGGTTTTGAGTCATTATGTAGTAGGTTTTGAATTCATGGGGATTTCATGTTTTATGACAATACCAGCATTTGAATTGATATGATTAATTCAAACTCATGTCTATCCATTGTACAAGCATATCTGAATTTTGAATAAAATGATCAAGGGTTGTTTCGTTCATCTCACTGTTGTGGTGTGTATGATTCTTGTTTTAGCTTTAATTCAAGGAATTAATTAAAATGCTTGAATGGGATTGTAGGTGGATATGTTTTGTATAAGGATTTGATAAGTAGTATTGGGTTAGAATACATATTGATGAGATTGTAAAGCAATGTTATCAAGAATCTTATATGTTATGTGTTAAATCTGTCATAAACCCTTAAATGCTTATAAATTTGACTCCTCTCATGGATATATGGCATTGATCTAAGTTGTACTTATTCGTATGGTTTAGTATTTGTTTTCCTTTACCTAGAGCTTGCTACAAATTGCAAATCAATAACTATCTTATATTGTGAAATGTTGTCATTATCTCATGCTCCAAATAGTTGATATTATTGATAAACAACCAATTCTATTCGGTATTATCCTATTATGTTGAGCTATTAAATGAGATTATCTATTGTTGTTAATGTTGTTTATGATGATGGTGCAGAGGTTGTAAATGCATTAAGGGATCACCCTCCTGGGTCTTGCAGAGCCCAAAGTGTAGAAGGTCTTTAAAATCCTCATCAGTTGGTCCAGGTCCTTCGAGCTGCCCTTTATTGGAATTGAAAATTCCATAGGTAGATTATAAGATCAACCTGCTTACCATAAAAAAAACCAACACCTTGCATATGTTTGTGGTGGAGGTATTAAAGAAGAATTGTATGCCTCTATTTCCATTCATTAGATCTACCTTAGCCTAGCATATACTTGGGCTAAGTCTACAATTGCTTCAGACTCATTCGATGAAGGCTATGTTTGATGAAATCCTAGACCTCAATGAAGATGTGGGTAGATTATGGGAGTTTTTCTAAGACTTGAGGCTGGTCGATAAAAATGTGAAAGATTAAGCTATTTTTTTTTTTTTGTCTTATCTTATACCATTTTATGAGAATGGGGGTGCCAATGTACGAGAAGATCTTTGGAAACTAGGCATGAAAATTGCAGGCTAAAGAGAATGGGGTGCCAAACTTATAGTACTCATTGCCCCTTGGTCATCAATTTTCCCTGAGTTCCCTCAACCTCGTCCTCGATGCTGGTATTGACCTTGTTTTCACTCCTCCAAACTCTTCCTTGGTGCTGATATTGACCTTCTTTTCACTCCTCCAAACTCTTCCTCAGCATTGGTATTGACCTTGTTTTAACTCCAAACTCTTCCTCAGTGCTAGAATTGACCTTGTTTTGACTACTCCAAAATCTTCCTTGGCACTGGTATTAACCTTTCACTTCTCCAATTTGACGAGCTACAACCTGGTTTCATTAGGTTTTACAGTATATTAATTAAATTGAAATTTTTTGTGCCATTTAGCTAGGTTTTAATATTCTACAATATAGTTAAGTATATATTAGCTATATTTTACATAATAAATAATATAATTATTCAACTTATTATAATTATATATTATATTCTTTAACAAAATTATTAAATATGTATAAAATTATTATAATTAATAATTAATAATAAGTATATTTTTATATAATACAAAATATATTTAATATAATAGTAACATATATTAATATGAGAGAGAGAAACTAAATTTTGATTGGTTGTTTCATGTCAACAATCCAAGGATGGCATGTGTCATTGGGGAGTTATGCTCAAGGTAGCATTCCATTTGATTAAATATATGATAATTCTCCTTTAAGACCTCTTGAATGTACCCATTGCACACTTAAGGAGACAAAGATAAATATAGGGAAGAAAATATAGAGAGAGAGGGAGATAATGACAAACATACACATAGAAAGGGAGACAAATAGATAGAGAGAGGTAGAGAGATAAAGAGATAAGGATGAATAGATAGAGATATAGGGAGGGTGATTGATATATCTCTCCCTGTCACTCTCTATATCTCTATATCTCCCACTATCTATGTCACTCCCTCTTCCCCCCTTTATATATTGAGCTATCTCTCCCTCTCCCCCCTTTCTTTCTCATTCACTCCATATCTCCCTCCATCTCTATATCTCTATCTCTATTTCTCTTTTATCTCCCTCTCACTCCTCTCTCTATCTCTTTCTATCTATATCCCTTTCTCTCCCTCCCCCTCTCTATCTCCCCCTCTCTATCTCTCACAATCTCTCCCTCCCTATCCCCCCTATCCATCGGCTCTCTATCTGCACCTCTCTTCCTTTCTCTTCACATATATCTCCATCTCTCTTTCTCTTCCTATATATCTCTATCTCTCTCTCTTTCTCTCCCCATATATTAACTAAGAATCCATGAGAGCATACAATATATATGTTGGTAAAACTATAATAGTGTTTTATTAAACTATAAGTAACACTTATCTTTCTAATGTCAAGCATTCTTATAAAAATAGTGTTTTATTAAACTTTAAGTAGATTATTGTCACCACTCTTCATTCAACATGAAATTCCAAATGTAGCAATTGTTTTGTTTCTTTTGTCAAGTTTCATTAACCAAGCTATTTACTGAGTTGAATAAAGTTGTGTTATGACCCTTCATCTCTTTAAAATAATTACACAATATTAGCGAGATCAAGAAGGGGAGAAAACTAAACTCCTTCAAAATAGGGGTAGTTGTGGGTTTTTTGGTTTTCTTTGTATACTATATACTTAGTTCCCCTAGAATAAATAATTCACTTTAGATCATTTTCTTAGTTATGTATCCTAACTAATATAGAGTAAGCTTTTTCATTTTAATTTACTACTAAATAATAGTTTATGTGTTGAAAGAATTGTTTCCATTCTTTGTAGTTTTTCCATTGGAATACAAATCATATTTAATTCCATGCCAATATACTTCTTTCATAAAGATATTTGTTTGAAATAAGTGCTTCATAACCCATCTAATCAAATCATAATTAACCTATCAAAAAGGAAATAGGAATTTTATAAAGAAAAGAACACTTGACCCAATCATAAGTGTATGGCCTTCGAAGAAAGGAGTGATCCACCTTAGCAATAACAACTACCTAATTTAGACTTGGGTATGTGCAGGATCATGATGGGCCAAAAAGTGCAACATGAAAAAAGTAGTGTTTTGAACTTGCCAAAAAATGCAAAAATCTCATGTTGACTTTTTTTTGGGGTTGGGTGTTAGTACATTTCTCCATAGAAATTGCCAAGACAAAGTACTACAAATCAGATATCTGATTTGTTTTGGATATCCAATTCGTGTCTAATATCTAATTTGAAAAACATTTTAAAATGTAATATTTTGGTGATATAAATCGAATATCCGATCTAAATCAGATATCCGATTTTTGCACACATATACCCAAGAGTAATTAGGAGGTAGAGGGTGGGAAAGAGAGAGAGAGAGAGAGAGAGAGAGAGAGAGAGAGAGAGAGAGAGAGAGAGAGGGAGAGAGAGGTGGAGAGAGAGAGAGACGGAGGGAGAGAGAGAGATAGAGAGAGAGGGGAAAGGGAGAGGGAAAATGAGAGAGAGATGAGGGAAGGGAGAGAGAGAGAGATATAGAGAAATAATTAGGAGGGGAAGGGAGAGGGGAAGAGGGAAGAAGGGGAGAGGTAGAGAGAGAGCCAGATAATTAGGAGGGGAAGGGAGAGGGAAGAGTGTTGAGGGTAGAGGATAATGGTTTAAGGGTTTTAGGGCTAGGGGTAGGTGGAGAGTGTTGAGAGAGAGAGGGAGGAGGAGTGGGAGAGATATAAAGGAAGGGAGGGTTAAGGGTATAGGGTAGAGGGTTAAGGGTTTGGAGGGTTAAGGGATAGAGATAGAGGGAGTGAGTGAGTGAGAGAGGAACCCTAAGAGAGGGAGAGGGGTAGGATATTGAAGATACTGAGAGAGAGAGGGAGGGAGGGAGAGAGATATAGGAGGGAGGGTTAAGGGTAGAGGGTAGATGGTTTAAGGGTTTAGGGTTAAGGGTGGAGGAGAGAGATAGAGAATTGAGTGAGTGAAAGAAAGAGCCTAAGAGAGGAGGGAGGCTGAGGAGGGAGAACTAAGATAGATTGAGTGAGTGAGTGAGTGAGTGGTGAGTGAGTGAGTGAGTGAGTGAGAGAGAGAGGCCTAAGAGAGGGAGTGGTGCTAGGAGGGAGAGATTTGAGAGAGAGAGAGAGAGATAAAGGAAGGGAGGGTTAAGGGTTGAGGGTAGAGGGTTTAAGGGTTAAGGGTTTAGGGTTAAGGGGAGAGAGATAGAGGGAGTGAGTGAGAGAGAGACCTAAGAGAGGGAAAGGGGGTAGGATATTAAAGATACTTGAGAGAGAGAGGGAGGGAGGTGTTAGCTCTCAAAAATGTAGGAAAAATGCTTCAAATGGTTGCCAATATCTTGGTATGTTTTAGGGTAACAGACAAGGCCAAAATAGTTTAGACCTTCTTCTCTTCAGGTGCTACTAGAACAAGGCGGGTATACCTATATGAATGAGGCAGACTTGGTTTGTGTTTATTTCCTAAAATAATTCATCCACAATGGCAAATGGTAGTGGATAAATGAATTTTATTTTGGTATAGATTGTATAGCAATATCAAGGCTAAAACTTAATATGTTTAATTTAACAGATGTAAAAATGAGTGAAACCTAAATGGTGAAAATGTATAGACTAGTGCCTTATTGGGTATGCAGAGTCAAATGAGAAATCTAAAATGAGTAACTTCTTTATGGCAGATACTCTAATTGTTTGGAAAATAAATTTGAGTTTATAACTTGTATAAACATGCAAGAATATGATTACCAAGTTCTTCTTAATGATCCAAATGGCATTCTCTAATTACTATGATCAACTAAAAGGATTTAATATTTTATTGAAAGAACCAATTAATTAACCATACAGGTACAACAAGTGTGCACCGATAAACTGAATATAAGCTTGTTATATCAATTTAAATAAATAGAAAACATCAACCTTGGAGACAATTTCAGTAATACTTTCAATTAACACAACAAACAATTGATAATAGAAATACGCCACCACATTAAACGATTTTCATTGATATCTCCATAGTTTCAAACATGCATCATAGTCTCATAATTGTAAAACATTGTAATCTACTGTATCTTTCTCCTATTCGATATTCGTTATTTGCTACCAAAAATGGATATTTATACATCAACTATTCGGAAGGACACGTCCTTTCATAAATGTCTTATGTTAAAACAATAAATAATTAAAAAGAAGTAATTAGGCTCTATTAAGCCACAAATGAATCTTTGACAAGTGGTCCAAGTAGTCCTGGTGCTCATGTTTATTTGCATCTCCCAATGCATTTTGGATCACAATCTCCATTTTCACCATCTTTTCATTCTGTTTGCATGCTTCATCCAGTGTTGTATCTTTCACAGTAGTTGCCTTCAGAATTTCTTGCAATATTGATTCACTTTCACCTTTCCACCTAGTCATTTCTTTTAATTTTCCTCTATCATCGAAGAATGCAGTCAATCCCTTTTTGGTGGTATCAATTAATCCCTACATATCCCCTCACAATTCTTCAAAGAAGTCTCTGTGCTTGTTTACAAGATGATTTACAGCCTCAATTGCTACATTATCAGAAACATCCCTCTGGTTTATTTCTTGAAGCTTCTCTAGAATCCTACCATCCATTATTTCATGTTCTTGCAATGCAGCAAAGTTATGTGAGTGTGTTGCCCAGAGCTTATTCAACCAAGTTGTTAGACCGGCTTGTCTTTTCTTAATTACTGCTACAAGTGCATCGTATTTCCATTGAGAATATGCACTTGATCCTTCCCAATGATCTTTTTCTTGTGAATTTTCACCATGAGTGAGCAGCTTGGTTAACTTCATTGTAACTCCTAACAAATCTTTCAGGCGGTCATTTTCTCTCAACATACTCTTATTATTCATTTTGTAAATTTTCTTTCCTTGATTAACATTTGTATTTGAGCTTTGTTCAATTTTGCTACATTGATTCCAATCTCCACATATATACAACGAATTGAAAAAATATCGCTACTTACCTCATGTATTTTCCAAGATCATATATAAATTTCTTGACATTGTTGTCAAAGTTGGTTGGGAGAGATAGAGGTAGAACATACTGCAACAATTATAAAATGATCTTTTCATTATTTTCCCAAGGGTAGTAAACATAATACACTGAAAAGTACATGCATTATACAAGTGTGTATAATATACCAGAATAATTACCTTAATGAAGGTATGTCAATCATGTGTTTCCATCCCTAACCCAAATTCACCTTTCTTTGTTATTATATTGTTTATGTTCGCAACAAATCCTGTGGGAAATTGAATTTTTCGTATGACTTCTTTTATAGCATTGCTTTGTTGCTCCATTGGTAACCAAGGAAGGGCACTTATATTAATTTGGTCTCCATTGCTATTTAATTGAATGAAAATTTTCATTGGATGATTGGCTTCCTAAATGTCACTACAAATTTTGACAATTTTTTCTGTCATGCCTTCCATCCAATATTTTCCATAATGTTTCTGTTATATTCTTTCCGATATGCATTGTATCAAATAAATGCACAATTTGTAGCTGCTCATAGTAGGGCAACCTACTAAATTATCTGGGATAACTTTTCAGTCCCTGTGGAAGTCGACCATTAATGCCTTGACGACCTTCATGAAGCATATAAGTTAAACAAATTAACGACAATCATTGTCAATTACAGCATGAGTAAACACAACACAATATTAAAATATAAATTCAAAACATATCATATATGATAGATAAACAATTTGATCTAATGTATAACCTTGACGAATAATTCTATTATATTTCAACTTTTATAGGCGAGGTGGCATTCTTCGTGGTTTTGATGTAGTCTCTTCTTTCCAATTGAAAAGATGTTTTTCAGTAGTTCGATACTTATGATTTATATGGAGGAAGTTCCTATACTCATCAAACACCTACTTTCCCAAACTTGTTGAATGACGAGATTTCATCTTTGGACCACAAATTGGACATGCAAATTTTCCCTTTGTTTGAAGACTTGCAAGATCATATATAATTGGATTAAATATGTCATTTTTTATAATTATATATAATGAATAGATTATTTTAAAAGCATGCATGATATCTAGTTCATAAAATTAAATATTGTTAAAGTCAGTTGAACATTATAACATACCACCAAAATGTGTTAAGCCCAGGGCATCATGAATTGTCCATACAAGCATTGCATGGAATTGAAATTATCTTTGTCCTATTGGTCTAGAGATGTCATACATAGTGACGCCATTCCATAACTTTAGTAACTCATCGATAAGAGGCTTGATATATACATTCATATCTTTAACTTGGTACTTACCTAGTTGAATGAACATAAACATTACATAATTATTATAACCATTTTACTGACATATATAAAAATTAATGTACATGACTATTGAATGAAAAAAATATGTCATTATGCAAAAAATAAGACAAATGAGATGCTACTATGTTAAAGAAAATTGATGTAATAAAAATACCTGGAACAATCATTGACAACATTATGTGCCCATCTTTATTGACATCCATGGAGGAATGTTATTGTTGATAACAAAAACAGGCCACACCGAGTAAATAGATCTCAGCTCTCCAAATGGATTGACACCGTCCACTCCCAATGAAAGCCTGAGATTACGAGGTTCTTCTTTAAAGTGTGGCCATTTTTTCTCCATGTCCCTAAATGCAAAACCATCCACAGGTATTCAAAGGATGCCATCTCCACTTCTATTTTGTGCATGGTAATCCATAAATTGCACTAAGCTTTCACACCTAAATAATTGTTGCATTCATAGAATAATGGGAATATAATGAAGAACCTTGTGAGGCACCTTTTTTTTAAGTTGATTTGTTCGATATCTACTGATATGACATTATGAGCATTATGTTGCAAATTCGTGTTGTTTATGATATATAATATGATCATTGGGGCATGCATCTATTGCTTGATACTCCATTCTGATATCTTTCATAATGTTAGATAAATCTCGGTATGAGCGAGATAAAATATTTTATGGTGGTAACAAAAATTCATCAATCAATCTACAACAAAAAATAATTTGTTAATATAAAAAATATCAATGGTACATATGTCATCCTTTATTTACTATTGATGAACTAATAGCAATTAAAATAGATGAAAAAAGATGACATATATGACATACCTTAACATCCATGAGATTGCTATGTTTGATAAACCATTCATAACCTTCAAGTTCAACAACAACAATACAATATAGAGAATATTTGTTTGGGAGACTTCATAAAGGGGCTCGTATGCCTTCTCAAGTACACGTAAATCATGACATCATCAAAGCCATCTCGATCATCATGATCAGCTCTGCCACTAAATTTGTCATGGATCAATGTATTTGTACCATCATCTTCAACTGTATTTTTTGGTGCATGATCATCTTCTTCGATAGGATCATTAACTTCATCTTTGATATTCACAGCTCCATGTTCATCTACTTGCAAAACCACGTTCTTCAGGTCGTAATAGTCCATATCATGTGCCCTATTATGCCCCACCTTTATAATAATGATAGACATAAATAAACCATGATCATGATCAAGTGATTTTATATATATATACAATGTTAAAATGATATAAACATTTACAAATTCAATCAATATAAACACATATAATGAACAACTTACCAATGGATGATAATCATGCCCCCTTCAACATGACCATGCTTCCTACAATGTTTTTTAGTTATTGTGTTTACAAGTCATTTGGTCTTTAATCCCTTGCAATTATTGCAAGGATAATAACATTTCCATCACCCTTTCTTTTCAATCCAGCCCACATTCTATCAAGTGTCTCTTCATTTTTTCCTGGACTAATATTATCTGACATAATTTGTCTTTACCAAGCTTGACTATTTAGATCTTCAAAAAATATCAAACTCACACTCCAATAATTTTTATTCATAGACAAGTAACAAAATCTAATAATTCTCATATTTTACACCAAAAAAATTTGGCATGCAACCACCCCTACAAAAGAGAAGATAGTCTGAAGTTAATGACCCTAAAAAACACTTTAAAATGCTAATTCCAAAACTTATTAAATTCTAATTTTACTATGATTTCCAACCGTTAGACTCCTAAAATTAGAATATTGAACTTGATCACAAACTTCCTACAATGATGGAGGTAATGAGCTATTAATAGCAAAGTAACCCATTCCTAAGGAGCAACAAGTTGGAATCATCATTGCTAATGTCAATACAAATTTATCCTTTTAGTTAAAGATGCAATGTGTCACTTCTTATGATGAGCTTATCCTTAGGGCCCTCAACATTGAGAGAGCCCTAATCGCACAAAGAAGCACACACTAGTAGAATTTGGAAAATAAATGACTAGGTGACTAAAACTTTTAGTCACAACAACTAAAAATGACTAAATTTTGCTCATTTTTTGCAACTTGGTTATAAATGAGTAAATAAATTACTAGTTTGGTCGATTAAAAATTATTTAGTCACACAAATAAAAATAACTAAATAGTTAGTCATTTATTTAGTCACAATCCATTTGAATAAATAATTTAAGGAATCAAGAATATAGCCCACCAAAATACTCTAAAACTTTAATAAACATACCCTAAAAAATTTGTCAAAATCTTATTTTTAGGCGTAGCCCACCAGAATGGAGTTTTCATTTTAATAAACATACTCTAAAACCTTCGTCAAAACATTATTTTCAAGCATAGACCGCTAAAATGGAGAAGTGTTTCCAGTAAATAATGATATGAACTGAGGAGATGTGCGTGAAAGGAGGCATAAGATTCATTGTTGTTTATCTCATTACTGCTCTACTCAACAAATCTTACATTGTTCTCGCTACTATTTGTAATCTAGGTATTTACTTGACATATATTTGCATAATCTCAAATTCCTTCATAGGCTTTTGAAGTATCAATGTATCCCATATAGGGTTTAGAATAATTTATTTTAATTAAAAAATAAATAAATGATGTATTTCCCTCAGAATTAGATAATGTGGAGATCTCTCAACTGGGTCCCAACACACTATCCCTCTTTGGCAATGTATTCATTACTCCAAATAATTAGGGTTTTGTATGTACATCTTTAATATCTCAAGGATCGTATTTTAAATAGATCTTAAAGGTCTTTTCTTTAATCCTTTTCATGGTAACCCTTGAGTTCCATAATCCACCCCCACCCTTCAAGAATGTTGTCTTGCCAGATTTCTCACATATATGCATATAAAAGCAAAAGTCCTCTCATACATTGTTCCAAAACCACCACTCACGCCTTTGCTTAAAATGTTGCCTCCATAAGCACAATATCATGTTTTAAAATCATCATTGCCAGTGATTGACCATTATGGTCACCACTTTCATCAAGATACAATGAGTTTTTTGTCTTCAAACTCAAGGCATTGTGCAAGATAACATTGTGAATTGTTTGTTGTGTACGATTTGATTTTATTGCACATTTACTACTTTGCTAACTTCCCTTTAGCAAGACTAATGTATTACACCCTCAACTGCAATCTCAAACAGCTCACCTACTATCACTCTTGAAGATTCCCTTTTATGAGCCCTTCTATAAAATCAAAAAACTATGCCCTATAGACTACCTACTTACTACTGTGGGGGCTCATATTGTTTCATTTGTATTGTAGATCTTAAGATCCTTCAACCTTATTGACACTTACTTCACAAATTCACAAGGTATTATTCACTATTCTCCCATCTTTGATGAGTCTCAAAACACTGCTCAAACATGTAATCCACTACCTCCATTATACATTAATGGCTAAGAAGAAACATTGAACCTATGATTACCACTATTACTTCATTTGGACAATCATTCCTTGATTGCATTTTCCTTGTCTAACACTACCAAAAGCATTTGAAAAACCATTAAGGTCAGTAAGGGGATAAGGAAACTCACTGTTAAAATCTCTACTTTACTATGCAAGGTTTGAGCTTTATTATCTTGTCACTGCTCAACCTATTTTTGACTGTCACATCTCAAGTGACTGTCATTCTTCTTACCGTAGATTGAATTTATAAATGTCACTAAGCTACATAGTGTGCTTGTTATTGGCTACGATCTTTAGATTGCAAGATTTTGTTATTAGCTACAATGTCTCAATATTTCTAGTATTGCAACCTCACTAATCCACTAGAGTTATTGTTTATGTTTCTACGGAGTCCTAGGGTTTGTACCCTAATCATGCTCTTACCAATGCTTCTGTTGGTATTTAATAACAACCTTAAATCTTGGGTCAAAAAATTAGTTGTCTTGACAAAGTTGTGGTATGATCTTGGATTGTATCCTAGAGTGTGTGGGAAGCTTATGTTTGATCATTAAGGTATGTAAACTTGATCAAGGAAATGTATCATATATAGCATGGTTCTTGCTTTAATACTTTCCATAATGGTTATTAGCATATCACATTATTATAGTTTGCAGTAACCCAAGATTGCATTCAAGTATGTAACAAACTTGGTTTGTAGTTTAAGCTATACACTTTTAAGTAACATTCATAAGGTTTAGAAAATCTTGATCACTCTCTAGAATAGCCCATTAAACATGGGTTGTGCTTGAATGCACTACATAATTGATATAACACAAACACTTTGCATATCAACCAGAGTTATAGGCTCTTTATTGCAGCAAGAGGTAATCACTCTTGGATCATGCTATAATTACATCGTAACCTATCAAACTTGAGACAACTTGACTGCACCCAATGATGATTGACACCTACATTATACAACCTGAATTAACTAAATTATATGAGTGCCTCCATTTCTATCACAACATAGCCACATTAAATTTGGGTCACACATGAATGCATCATGTATTTGTTATAGCACAACTGTGCCACATAACCAATAGAGTTATGAATAACATAATTACAGTCACAAGAATTTGTTCCTTGGTTGTGATCTTATGGTGATTCCACACAACAAAATATGGAAATAAAATTATCAAAACTCTAAACCTCTAAAAATGAAATCTGATGAGATGTTGCTTTAAAATATGATTTTCAAACTTGGAACTACAAATCTGACTTCACAACTAAATTTTGCAAAAAGATAATGACTACCCTCAACCTGGTGATATCTTCTTGAATTTTTTTTACTTTTCCCAAGAAAATCGTCCTTAGTTCTCCACAAACTTTCTCAAGTAGAAAAAAACACTTCGCAATAAATCAGCAAACTCACTTTTCTTTATGTCAGCCACAATTTGATTTTTTTCTTATTTTTCATGTTTGTCAAAATTTTGACGAAATTGCTAGTTGAAATTTTGACAAAACCTAGGTTCGTCGAAATTTTGACAAATGTCAGGGATAAACTTTTAAAAAATTGAAAATTACACATCAAATTTTACAAGCACTCGATGATACATCAAATTGTACATATTTCGTCAGAAATTTTCGTCAGATTTTGCAATCAAATGAGTTAGTGGCTCTATTGTTGGGGTACCCCAACATGTGCAATAACCTTGCCTATGCTAGTGCTACATGGTCATGGTCATCCATCGCCTTGATCATCACCTCCAACATTGTTGAATGTATCTCATGCATCCTTAGAGTCTCCAAGTTCTGCATCCACACAAAACATTTTGTTAGCCTTTTACAATTCATTTTCCTTTTTTTTCCTCATTTTTCCCCTGCCCCGGGTTCTAGCGAATTCATCCCTTTTCCGGTTCTCTCACAAATTTGACTCTTTCCCATCCCATCCACAAATTCACCCATTTATCTGGCGAATTCACTTGTTTATTTTGCGAATTCACCCTTTTTTCCCCACATCCATGAATTCGCATGTTTATTTGGAAAATTTGTCCCTTTTTCTCCTATCCACGAAGTCACCTGTTTACTTGGAAAATTTTCCTCTTTTTCGTCTCCCCTCGAATTCACTTCTCTTTTTGGTGAATTCGCCTCTATCTAGCCTGCCCACATATTTGCCTCTTTCCCTGCCAGCTTTGCCTCTTTTCCCGCCCTTGTGTGAATTCACCTATTATCCAGGTAAATTCACCTTTTTCCTTTCAAGGGCGATCTTGCAATTGCTCTTGCATCTTTTTTCCCTTCGACAGGTGAGTTCACTACCCTTCTAGGTGAAACTGAATAAGCTCTTTCCCATCTTGGGTGATTTCAAAATTTCCTATTTTCTGTCACTCTCGCTTTTGTGTCATGCAATAATGTGTCTTTTTCCGAGAGAGGCAATTTAGCAATCGCCCCTCCTTTGCGCTTTCGCCCCTGCACAATGCATGATCACCCCTTTCTCGATTTCCCTTTTGAACAGGTGAACTTGTCGTATGGACGAGCCAATCCACCCTTCTGCTATGAGTTTGTGCCCTAAACCTACCCAAAGTCCCCAAATTAAAATGCATAATTTTTTTTAACTCAAATTACATAGTGGGCTCCCGAATCTTACCTGGCATGGCACTTTGCGATCATAGTAGAACTACCACACCTCCTCACCTCGGTGGATGAGCTCATCATCCATAAATCCCTCATCCTTGCTCAACCCATCATCCATCCTTGTCACTCTCTCTTTCTCTCTCTTGCTTAGTCAATTGCTAAGTGTGTGAATGGTAAATACTAATTTTCAAATTTACTATTTATAATTTTTAAATTTTTCACCTCTTTAGCCTTTTTAATTTTGGGTAATTTTTACCCTCTATTTAACCTTTTTTTAATTCATTCATCCCTTTTCTTCCATGGGCCACCATTTACA
>VDFB02072274.1:6413720-6432341 GCA_007258455.2 Sequoia sempervirens | reverse complement strand
CCATCCTCCATAACTCTTTCTAATCTAGATTAATTTAATTAATCTATGATTAGGATGTGCACACCCCTAATCATCATTAGGGTCACATCCCCAATAATACCCCACTTGTCCCTAATCCTTTATTAATTCATCTAATCCTCTATTTGCACAACTCGAATCACCTAATTAGGTCAACCTAATCTTCACACCATTCTTGGAGAAACCACCTGAGTCCAAGCACGTTATTTTTTCTTTCTCTCCTTTTTGAAGAAGGAAACCCTCCCCATGTGAATTTTAAATTCACATTTATTCTATAGGCCTTTTAAAGAATTTTTAATTCCTCACATATCCCATCACCCACATAGGGACAAGGACCTCCTTTATGAGGAGATCTTGTCCAAATCCCTAGGTACCATAAGGTACCTCCACTTCATCTCCCCTTTGACACCTCACCTAACACATGGCAAGATGTGAGGGCTTGTGAGTCCTCAACTCACCCTAGCCCTTGATCTTGTCCATTGTGGCCTCATCTTGACCCTCCATTATCTAGAGGTATTTCCCCTAAAATTAAAGGAATTTTCTCTCATCTGCATCATCACACTTGCACTCAACTTAGCACTCAATCAAGCCAAAATCCTCCATTGTTGTAGGATCCTTTACATCCACACCTTGCATCCATCACAATACCCACTTGCATCATTGCATTTTCCATCACCTCACAATCATTAGAACTAGGTTTCATCCTACTTTTCCATCCAAAGGAGCACACATTCAAATGATCAATAGGGCCAACCAAGCAATCAACTCAACAAGGTAAAAGATTTATTTTCTTGCATTTTGTTTGAGTTCATCGTATGCCCAATCTTGAGTTTTTTTTTGTGCTTTTTCTCTTTGCATTAGTTTAGTTTTTGCACTTTAGGTAGGTCAAATTCACACTGCACACATAAATAATATCCACTATTAATCATTTTAAATTTATTGTTTATTATTTTATTTTAAAAAAAATTTAAAAAAATTGGATACTTATTTGGACTTTAGTTTATAAGAGGCTACAATTTTAAATGTAATATGTGAAAGGGTGGTGTGGAATGGATAATTATGTAAATTAAAAAAATTCTACTAAACTTTTCTTATTAGAGATAGCGAGCCACAATAAAACCCCTCATCAATAGATTTTGATTGACCATTCAAAATGACTACTCAATATCTATAATCTACATAAAAAATCATTCCACATTTACTGTTAACCTCAACCCTAAATAACTTTGAATAATTAACTAAATAACAAAACATACATAAAATTTTAACTAAAGCTAGCCTTACATCTATAGGTTTTAACGACTGCAATTATTTTAAAGTGACCATAGACTCTACCCTATTAGTTGTAATTTGTGAGATAAAACACATCAAAATAGAATTGTACCAGCATGCATGCAAACACCATGAAAATAAAAATAGAGAGTTTATATGCTTTCAGTTTTGTATATCTTTCTCTTTCTTTGCAAACATTCCTCTTAGCTTTGTTTCATTTGTGGAGGCACATGAATTCATAAATTTTTTTCTTTAAAACTAGCATACATATATTAAATATTAATATATATAAAATACGCCGAGAGTTATCATTATTGAGTGCTTCTATGTTGGAACTCAACATATTTTTCATTGATCTGAATTTTCATGATTTTTGAAACACAAAATGAATTAGATTTAAGAAAACACTCTAATATATATAGTTAAATATACATTGTAACTTTCAATTTATGTAAATTTGTCTAGAATATACATTATATCATCATTTAGTCAAATATATCTATTTTATAGTTTGAAAATAATAAAATTTAAAAAAAGATACAAAATATTGCATCAATCATTTAGCAAAAAACTTATAAACTCCATTAAATTAAACTTATAAAACCAATATTTCTATAGTCCTTCAATAATTTTATATTTATATGTAAGACTAAAATTTAAGATTGAAATTAGAACTATAAAAAGAGAATTTTTTAAGGATAATATTTCAATTAATTTTTGCTCAACCTAATGGAAATACAACTAAAATTAAATTAATATTTAATTATAATATTTAAATAGCTTTATTCATAATTTTCTAAGGTTAAATGAATTTTCTTAGATTTAGCTATGTTTCCATTAGTTATATTTTCAATCTTAAATTTTAGTCTTACATATCAATATAAAATTTATAAAAGCACTTAATTATAAAACAATTCTATTATTTTTACTTCCTATTAATATTCAAATAATTCCTCTATAAACTTACTTTCTTATTTACTTGATTTCTTAATTTAAATTTTCAAAATAATATTGAAATCCCCATATTGTTTATGAATTTTTTATTTTTACTTCCTTACAATATAATTTTTTTAAAAAAAGAAGATACATAAAAAATCATTCCACATTTATTGTTAACCTCAACCCTAAATAACTTTGAATAATTAACTAAATAACAAAACATACATACAATTTTAACTAAAGCTAGCCTTACATCTATAGGTTTTAACGATTGCAATTATTTTAAAGTGACCATAGACTCTACCCTATTAGTTGTAATTTGTGGGATAAAACACATAAAAATAGAATTGTACCAGCATGCATGCAAACACCATGAAAATAAAAATAGAGAGTTTATATGCTTTCAGTTTTGTATATCTTTCTCTTTCACTGCAAACATTCCTCTCAATTTTGTTTCATTTGTGGAGGCGCATGAATTCATAATTTGTTTGCTTTAAAACATGTGGCTGTATTGAGCATCTATTAGTCACCAATCAGTAGTTAAGATCATTCACACTTCTTTAATAAGACTCATTACTCATGATTTAAGATGAGTCTGTTTAAACCAAACACATTTCCACTACAATTATGTGATAATAATTAGACTGATTTGAAAGATTTAATTACTAGTCACTCATCCAACAATAATGCATGAAAGAGAAATTAACCTAAAAATATGCATTCGATAGAAATAGAGAAATAACTCAAAATGTACCTAAATGCTTGCTAAACATTGAGAACTCTATAATCATACATGTGTTATGGATGAAATGGAAGTTTTTAATAAAGTTATTCATTAGTCACTTCTACTTCTATTTAACTTTGTTAGTAATTGTTGTGAGATACGATTACAGATAAAACTACAATACTCTTCCATCTTTGTATGATTTTAGCTAAGGTTCCAATAAATATTTATTTTGGTCATGATTCTAATTCTTATGATAGAGTTTAAATAGTGCATTCTAAGCATTGACTTGTTATAATGTTTCATCTGAAATCAGACTTACTTTTCTATTTGGACCCATCTGTTAGTGTAATTCAAGATGAGCCACCTAAGAAAGTCAAACCTAAGAATGTGTTGTTTAAATCAAACCTGTTTTTAATAGGAAGATGAGATCCCCCATTTGTGACTTCATAATTCCGATAAAAATATTTACCCTTAAAAAAAAGGTCATACCCATTCCTACTACAATTATATGTTATTAATGATTTAGACTGATTTGAAAGATTTAATTGCAGGCCACTCATCCAAAACAATTCATGCAAGAGAAATCAATTTAAAAATATGTATTGGGTAAAAATACAGAAACAATTTAAAGCAGAAGTAAATGCTCTCCTGAATATTGATTGAAGAATCTGACGTCATATATTTTATAATGTAACAAAATAAATCTTTTTAATAACATCTACAAAATCAAACAATCTATGAGATCCAAAAATTGAACTCGACAATAACCAACAGCAAATACTAATCAGCAGACCACAACCACAATACCGACCTAAGCAGACTCATTTTACATTTGTGATTGCTAGGCACTCATATAATTTATTCATTTCCAAAATACATGTAACAAGTGGGCTGATATGCCAATGAAATCCTCTTTCGTTTATATCTGCAAATCTTAACTAGTTATTGGCATCTCCCGCTTCATCATCACTTAAATCAACGTCTCTCACATACTTCTTCCACAGCCAATGCTGTTTCCATACTTTGTCTGTCATTTCCTCAAGTGGAACATTCTTCGTCTCCGGAAGAAGAAACAGTACAAATATGGTCATGATTAAAACCCAACCAGCAAAGAAAAAGAAAATCCAGTATTTGAAACGGCAAAGCATAGACAAGAATGCCTGTGCAATAACAAAAGTGAAGAGAAGGTTAACACACACAGCGAGACTCTGTCCGGCAGATCTAGTTTCCAGTGGAAATATTTCACTAGGAATCAGCCATCCAAGAGGCCCCCATGACCATGAAAAGGCTGAAACAAATGTGCACACCATAAACACTATCACAATAGCTGTGCTACGAGAAAGTTGTTCATCCTGTTTGAAGCTTACTCCCAACAGAACTCCAATTATCACCTGCAAGTCAAAACGACTCGTTAAAACATATTCTCAAAATTCAACATAAAATAATTATTAATCATCTATTAATGATATTAGATTTTCACAATTTATAATTTTTATCATTGTTGTTTGTGGATTAGACTGTGTAAGTTTTTTGCATCAACATAGAAGATCACTCCATGATTCCTTATCAGGATAATAGACAGCTAGAAAGAACTTACACGAGTGTGATCCAAAATGCTAATGAAAAAAACTTCAGTCCTTATGATGATGAATAATGTTAGCTCTCTATTATCTTGATGATGGATTATGTAGTGTGATTCAAAATGTTGATGCAAAAAACTTACATATAGTCTAATCCAGAAACAGCAGTGATGAGTACACTATATATCCTGATGATGGATTATGGAATATGATCGGAAATGTTGATGCAAAAAACTTACATACAGTCTGATCCAGAAACAATAGGGATGAGTAAGCTCTATATCCTGATGATGGATCATAGAGTGTGATCTGAAATATTAATGGAAAAAATTTACACAGTCTAATCCAGAAACAACAGCGATGAGAACTATCTATATCTGATGATGGATTATGAAGTGATCCAAAATATTGATACGAAAAATTTATACACAATCTAATCCAAAAACAACAGCGACGAAAAGTTAATCTATTTACCTGAGTAATAAACATCTGCACCCCGGCCTCAATAAGAAGCATTCTGCGCCCAACTTTATCAACTGAGAATATTGAAATTATAGTAGCAATAAGATTTACTGCACCAGTAATAACTGCAGAGTAGAGCGAAGCATCATTCTTGAATCCTAATGTCTGAAAGAGCAGGGGCGCATAAAACATAATGGCGTTGATACCAGTGAACTGCTGAAAAATTTGCAGGCAGATTGTTATGACAATTTGAGGCCTGTTTCTCCGCTTCAGCAAGTTTCTGAATGGATGCTTAACTTGCTGTGCCATTCGACTGGCCTCCACTAGTTCGTTGAACTCTGGATCTACATTGTTGGTTCCTCTGATTTTTCTCAGAACGGCCTTGCCCTCTTGCAGGTATCCTCTTTCAACCAAGCTGTTGGGTGTTTCCACCATAAATAAGGAGCCTACGGTAAGGAGGACCGCTGGAATTCCTGCTAGACCCAGCGAAAGTCTCCACCCCCAGGACTTGATATTTTCCGCTCCGTAATTTACCACATTGGCAAATAGAATCCCTAACGTTGTATTGAGCTGGAAGAGAATGTTTAAAGCGCCTCTAATCCTGGTTGGTGCGATCTCCGACAGGAAAAGAGGAACTGCCTGCATCAGGAGATTTACCCGTTTTGTCAAGTCCTGATCCTTCTCTATTTTAGAATTTGAAAGAGGGAAATCTTGGCTATAGTATGACATGTTTCTTGTGGATTTTTTTTATTGGGGTTACCTATTAAACAATACAATCTATCATTATTCATGAATTAATATTATCAGATTTTCACAATTCATGAGGTTGGTATTTTTGTTGTTTCTAGATCTGACTGTGTATGAATTTAGCATCAACATTTCGAATCACACTCCGTAATCCATCATCATGATGTTTTAAAGATGTGATCCATCATTCTCACACCTTCTTTCAACTCTCTAACATCTTGATGATGGATCATGGAATGCGATTAAAAACATTGATGCTAAAAATTCATACACAATCAAATTCAGAAATAGCATAAGTACCAATCATTCATGAAGTTTGATCTGAAATATCCATGAAAAATACAGTTAGATCCAAAAGACCTCATACTAATATCATGAACTGTGAAAATTTTGTATATTCAATTTTACTATATTGTCTACCTGATTAGCAAATCCGAACCCACATTTGATTTTATCATCAACGTTTGGAACAATCCAGAGATGTTAGAGAGTTGAAAGAAGATGTGAGAATGATGGATCATGGAGTGTGAGCGGAAACATTAATGCTAAAAATGATGTTTTAAGATGTGATCCATCATTCTCCTATCTTCTTTCGACTTCTAATAACAACTTGATGATAGATCATGGGAAGATTGATGCTAAACATTTATACACAATCGAATCCAAAAACAGCAAAAGTGCCAATCATTCATTGATTCAAAACATCTTTGAAAAATACAATTAAATCTGGAAACATCTCATACTAATATCATGAATGAATTGTGAAAATTTTATGCTTTCGATTTTATTATTTTGTCTACCTGAGTAGCAAATCCGACCCCACATCCAAGCAAAATTCTTCCGAGAATAAGCATGATAAGATTAACAGCTGCTGTGTTCAACACCACCCCCCCAATGAAAAATAAGCCGGAAATAAGTATGGTAGATCTCCGACCGTAATTTTTGGTTGTATACGACGCAAAAAATGTCGCTACAAGACCCGCCATATACAGAGACGAAGTGAACAGCTGAAGGTTTTCATTGTCGTATTTGCAGTATGCATTTTCGTGGGCCTCTTTCTTTTTGAGATACACAACTGGAAAAAATTTCTCCAGAAAGTCATCCATCGACGTAACCCCGCCTACATGTGAACATAAAAGACATGGCCAGTATTTATAACCGTTTGGAATTTTTGCATGCTATTTTGAGCTTACAAAAAATGAACAGAAAAACTCAAACATTTTTTCAGTACCTCTCGATAGTATTATACATCAAAAATAAAGAAGTAGACATAAAAGGGTTTAATTTAATTGATGGAGTACAGTTGACCAGGGTGATAGTTTATTTTTTATTTATGTCAACTAATAGGATTGTAACTCCAGTAGGTATGACATAAGGGATGAGCGGATTCACCAGATGATTTTGATGAAATGAATACTCTTCGGTCCTTAGCTCTTAGATAAAGAGATATCAATATA
This sequence comes from Sequoia sempervirens, assembly GCA_007258455.2. Lineage (NCBI taxonomy): Eukaryota > Viridiplantae > Streptophyta > Pinopsida > Cupressales > Cupressaceae > Sequoia > Sequoia sempervirens. The sequence continues at coordinate 6,425,139 of VDFB02072274.1, read as the reverse complement.
GATTTGTGTTCTCATATTAGATAATTAAAATGGATTTTTATAAAAAAAAAATGGATAATATTTTGAGTTCACAGAAAGAATACAAAAACTCTGAATTTTTCAATAGCTCCCAAAAGAATAATACATCAAAGACTAAGATCTGTCTGAGACCATTCAAAAGGGTTGTATTTCAATTGATTGAGGATAATAGTATCTTCTTTGCTTACACCATCTATCAAAATTCAAATTCTCAGAGATATCACATAAGAGATGAAACCCAGATCATATTCAGACGACTTTTACAGAATGAATAACCTTCAATTTCTAAAGCTTAAAGAAGTGGTATGAACAGACATATACTTTCTCCTTCATAGAATAATTTGCAGGATGGTAGCAAATATGTTAAAAGAGAAACATACCAGAAATTCCAATGTCATAGCCAAACATCAACCCTATGTTAAAAGAGAAACATACCAGAAATTCCAATGTCATAGCCAAACATCAACCCACCACTTGCAGCCAAGATACATGTGATGATAACATAAGGCGTTATGTGACCCTCAAACTCCATTACCATGGATTTCCTTCGGATTGAAAAACCCAGAGCAGGCATTTTCACAAAATCCTCAAAGAACCAACCAAAAAAGCTTGGCTCTTCACAGTAGTCTCAAATCTAACAAAGACCAACACCCAAATAAAGAAAAAAACACAGCAGATTCCTTTCCAAAACAGGCCGAATCAAACTCAAATATTTGTCCTACTCCCCCCAAAACTGTAGAAATGTATAACCCTAAGATCAAAAACTTTAAGCAGTTAAAATCTTATGGGAAATCCACAATATCCATCTGGACGGGAGGACCTTGGACCTTTAACTATGTTTTTTGGCACCTGGCTAGTATAAAGTTGTTCTTGAAATTCGAAACCTTGTTGGCAATGGGTGGTGTCCAAAACAGCACGCTTATTAGGACACTAGATTCCCAACCAACGTTTCCATTTCATGAACCCTAAAAGTAACTTCAAAAACTTAGTTCTTAGTAAATTGAAGCCGTTATGTTGAACATTGTGTAGATGGCTATCTTTAAATATCATTTTTTAATGGTTAAAGATTTGATTTGGGTCAATAAAAATAAGATAAATATTATCAATTTTTTATATTGGTGAGGTGTAAAATTATTATTGATTGTTGGATTATTAAAACAAACAGTAATGATGATAATTTGTTCCAAGTGTTGAGATTTCAACTTTGATGGTTTGATGTCTTGATTGATTGGTCAAGATTGATTAATTGAATTAGTTGATTGAATTAGGTTTTAAATTGATAGATGACACTTCGAAGGCACACATTATATATCTTCATACCTATAAATAATAGACATCAAAACGTCACAAATACAACAAATACATATGCAAATGTTTTCTACATAGAAACCCATACAATACAAACACAATCTAATAATATACACTAAAAACCAATATGAGGAGAGAGGATGTTAAACACAAGGTATAAGATGTTACATACAATCTCATCCCCAAAAGAAGTGTAACCATTGATGGAACTTCTTCCTTCATTCGTGCTTTTAATAGCACTTCTCTATTGATCAAGGATCTCCATTCAGGGCTCATGACATACCAACAATCATGTGAGAAGAAGGTGACACCATAGAATTTAGACAATGGCAAGAAATCACATGAAATGATAAGTGAAAATGAGAGTGGAAGAGCCCTATATAATTCTTATAAGGCCATGGTCTAAACCAAATAAGTAAAGAACATTAATTAAACAATATTTAATATTAATCATTTTAAATTTATTATTTTTAAATTTTATTTAAAAAATATTTTTAATTTTTTTTTATTATTTATCTAAATTTTAGTGTAAGAAAAGACTGTAATTTCAAATGTTAATATGTAAAGGGGTTATGTAGAATGGATGGTTACATAAATGAAACAAAAATTATTTTTATTTCTAATAGGTGTAGAGAGAGTCAATAGATTTTCAATGACCATTCAAAATGACTACTTAATGATTATAATCCACATAACAAATTATTTCATATTTATTGTTAACTAAATTTAAATAAGTAAATCAATAACAAAACATACATACAAATTTGACTTATCGTTTAAAAATTAATTTGAAAAGTATAAAATTAGCCCACACAATAATTAGATCATGTTACCTCTTAAAAAACCACGAAGATAAATATTTAAAGAGATTTCGCTATGCTTTAGGTTTCACATAATACTCCTTTGAATTACACAATTTGTTTACTTCAAAATAGCAAAATATCTCCCATAACATCTAGGATATACCTTTTCAAACAAGAGTGTCTAAATGGAGTATCTGGAGGTTTCAAATTCAGTTTGAAGGAGCCAAGATTCACAAAATAAAAAAAATACTACATGATTAATTAAAACCTTTTTCTAAACAATAGTGGCTCTTATTTTTTAGTTCAAAAAAATTTAAGCAGGTGCAATTGTGGTGAGGCTAGAAACTGGCCCACCAACATAAAAAAATTATGTCACTTGTCAATCATACATAATTTTTAAATTCCCACCAATTAATTTTTTATTATTTAATATTTATTTACTCTATTAAATTGAAAATGCAAAATAATAAAAAATTCATGACACCACTAGCTTCCTTAAATTTAGGAGCTTAATTTGTAAGCTTAAATTACATTCAAATCATGGGATCATCCACTTTAAAATAATCTTAAAAAATATCAATAGCACCCATTGAATATTTTTTAGAAGCTCCCATCCATGAGACCCCACCCTTAGTAATTCTCACAAGATGGGATTATAGATAAAACTACAATACTCTTCCACTTTTGTATACGATTTTAGCAAGGATTCCAACAAGTGATTATTCTATTCTAGTCAAGCCTCTAATTTACAAAAGAATTTTTTCACTTTTAGATATAAATAGCACATTCTAAGCATTGATTTGTTTAGATGGTTCATCTAAAGTCACACTCACTTCTCTAATAAGACCCACTTATTAGTGTGCTTTAAGATGATCCATCTAAGCAAATCAATGCCTAGATTGTGTTGTTTAACCCGAACCCATTCCCACTACAATTATGTGGTATTAATGGTTAGACTGATTTGAAAGATTTAATTGTGGGCCACTCATCCAACAACAATGCATGCAAGAGAAATTAATGTAAAATATGCATTTGACAAAAATACAGAAACAACTCAAAACATAAGTAAATGCTCTGCAAACATTGATAACTCTATAACCATACATGTTATGGAAGAAATCGCATATAAAACTACAATACTCTTATGTCTTCATATGATTTTAGCCATGGTTCCAACAAGTGTTTATTTTGGCCATGATTCTAATTTATAAAGTGTTGAAAATGAAGGTAATTTTGTAACTTAAAACTTGTAAAACTGTGTGATTGTAGATTTAATTAAGTGTTCTTTGTTCAATTCTTTGTGGATGATTAATTTGTTTAGATAAATTTTACCAATTGTAGAAAGAGACAAAAGATTGTAGAAGAATGAGACAAGAAGATATAAGTGACACAACATATATGTGGAGAAACCCTTTCGAGAAAAAACTCCACCACCAGAATCAATAGTGTTTGTATTATTTAACCTTAGAACAAGATTGCAATAATACTGTATCAATCCTTGATTGATATGCTTCCTTGCCTTCAACACTCCTTCACAACCTGCAATAAACTCTTTTTGACTCTCATTGAACTCACAATAAACTCTCATATGCTTGTTGCAATTTATAGACAATTTTGAGCATGTAAACTAACATAAGAGTTATCAACACAAGAGATAAACTCTCCTCACAAATATCTACACCCAGATTATGCAAGTAGAGTTTCACAATGTAACTTGAATCCAAAACCAAAGTCTCCTCAATTTAGGCGTCCCAAACTGAACACTTAACTAAACTCTAGATAAAAAGATATCTTGGAAGCTTCACCTCAAAGTTGGCACCCAAGAATGGGCCTACTTAACTGAACCTTGTAAATATCTTCTCATGCAAAAGGTGTTAACTGAAAGATGCCAACTTGGGCACCCAAGGTGGGTCCAAGTCAATCTTAGTTAACTGAAACATATCTCTCCATCAATTCCTACAAACATCATGCATGATTGATCATCCCCACTTAACTAAAAGTATTCACCTTGTTGGCCTTGTCGTTGCACCAAAAGGTTGACCTATCAATGCCCAATATAAGCATCAGATAAGATCCACAGGAGGCGGTTAAACCATGTCACAAACCCAAGCACTCTGTTGGACAAGGAAGACCAAGGGACACACCATCTTGCAACAATCCCCCTAGCACAAGCGAGGGGTTTGAACCTATGACCTTCGCTCTGATACCAATTGTTGGCCTTGTCGTTGCACCAAAAGGTTGACCCATCAATGCCCGATACAAGCTTCAAATAAGATCCACAAGAGGCAGTTAAACCATGCCACAAACCCAAGTGCTATGTTGGACAAGAAAGACCAAGGGACACACCATCTTGCAACACACTTGTTATCTATCATGCAACTCAAGTCAACTTAGTTAACTAGCATACAACTAAAATTAACTACATGCAACTGAAGATAACTGAATCATAATTGAACTGAACTGAACTGAACTATATTGATACTGAACTAAAAGTGGATGTCCCCACATGTTCCTATTATTGAGGAATAATCACAAATGTCAATTTACATGTTCATTTCGTTCAAATATAATCTCTTTCTAATCCTAGTGTCAAGAGGAACACTTTCCAAGGACTTAGGAGATACATGAAATATGTTTAGGATTGCAATTAAATGGCATCCTATTCCCAACATAAAGAACATTCTCACAATAAGACTTAGTACATTGTAAGCATTGACTTGTTTAAGTAGACCATCTCAATCAAACTCACTTTTCTAATTAGACCCATCTATTAGTGTGGTTTAAGATGAGCCACCTAGACAAGTCAACACTAAGAATGTTTTGTTTAAGCAAACCTATTTTTGATAAGAGGATGAGCCCCCCATATATGATTTCACCCTTTTAAAAAAAGTCAACCTATTCCCACTGCAATTATGTGGTATTAATTATAGACTGATTTGAAAGATTTAATTGCAGTCCATTGATCCAAAACAATGCATGCAAGAGAAACTAATGTGAAAATATGCATTTGGCAGAAATAGAGAAACAACTCAAAGCAGAAGTAAATGCTCTCCTGAACATTGAGAAACATGTAGTCACACATTTTATAATGAAATGAAATGAAAGTTTTTAATAACATCTACAAAATCAGATGATCAATGAAATCCAAAAATTGAGCTTGACAACAACCAAAAAAAATACTCATCAACAAAACACAACCACAACCACTAACAAACTAAGTAGACTCGTTTCACATTTGTGATGGAAATTTTACTAGCTACTCATAATTTATTCATCTCCAAAATGCAGTTAACAAGTGCACTGATATGACAATGAAGTCTGCTTTAATTTATATCTGCGCATCTTAATTAGCAGGAGTTGGCATCGGTTCTTCCATTTTCTTGTTTGGAATAGGCATCTCCCGTTTCATCATTAGTTAAATCAACGTCTCTCATATACTTCTTCCACAACCAATTTGTCTCCGGAAGGAGAAACAGTACAAATATGGTCATGACTGAAACCCAAGTACCAAAGACAAAGAAAAACTCATATTTGAAACGGCAAAGCATAGACAGGAATGCTTGTGCAATAACAAAAGTGAAGACAAGGTTAACACACACAGTGACACTCTGTCCGGTGAATCTAGTTTCCAATGGAAATGTTTCACTAGGAATCAACCACCCAAGGGGCCCCCATGACCATACAAAGGCTGAAGCGAATGTGCACACCATAAGCACTATCACAATAGCTATGCCACGGGAGAGTTGTTCGTCCTGTTTCAACCCTACTCCCAACAGAACTCCAATTACCACCTGCAAGTCCAGACGACTCGTTAAAACATATTGCTCAAAACTCAACATACAGAACTATTGATGATATTAGATTTTCACAATCTATAATTTTGATCATGTTGTCTTTGGATTAGACTGTAATTTTTTTACATCAATGTTTCAGATCACATTCTATAATTCATCATCAGGAATGATGGATTATGGAGTGTGATCCAAAATGTTGATGCAAAAACTTACACAGAGTCTAATCTTGAAACAATGGCGAAGAGTACTCTCTGTATCCTGATGATGGATCATGGAGTGTAATTGGAAATGTTGATGAAAAAATTTACAGAGTCTAATCCAGAAACAAAAGCGATGAGAACTCTCTATATTCTGATAATAGATCATAGAATGTGATCTGAAATATTAATGCAAAAACTTACACACAATTTAAACCAGAAATGAGAAATTGAGAAATAAACATCTGCACCCCAGCTTCGATAAGAAGCATTCTGCGCCCAACTTTATCAACTGAGAATATTGAAATTATTGTAGCAATAACATTCACTGCACCAGTAATAACTGAAGAGTGCGAAGCATCATTCTTGAATCCTAATGTCTGAAAGAGCACGGGCGCATAAAACATAATGGCGTTGATACCAGTGAACTGTTGAAAGATTTGCAGGCAGATTGTTATGACAAGTTGAGGCCTATTTCTCCGCTTCAGCAAGTTGCTGAATGGATGCTTAACTTGCTTTGCCATTCGACTGGCCTCCACTAGTTCGTTGAACTCTGGATCTACATTATTCGTTCCTCTTATTTTTCTCAGTACGGCCTTGCCCTCTTGCAGGTATCCTCTTTCAACCAAGCTGTTGGGCGTTTCCCCTAGAAATAAGGAGCCTACGGTAAGGAAGACCGTAGGAATTCCTGCTAGATTCAGCGACAGTCTCCAACCCCAAGGCTTGATTTTCTATGTTCCGTAATTTACCACATTGGCAAACAGAATCCCTATCGTTGTATTTAGCTGGAAGAGAATGTTTAAAGCGCCTCGAATCCTGGTTAGTGCGATCTCCGACAGGAAAAGAGGAACTCTGCAGCAGGAGATTTACCCGTTATGTCAAATCCTAATCCTTCTCTATTTTAGAATTTCAAATGTTTTTGAATTTGATTGTGTCAATATCAAACAATACAATCTCTATCATTCATGAATTAATGTTATCAGATTTCCACAATCCATAAGGTTAACATTTTTGTTGTTTCTGAATTTGATTATGTTTCAATCATACACACAATGATCCATCATCAAAATATTTTGAAGATATGAGAATCATCAGAATGTTTTGTGAATGTGATCCATCATTCTCACATCTTCTTTCAACTCTCTAACATCTTAACGAGTTGATGCTAAAAAATTATACACAATCAAATCAGAAACAACAAAAGTGCCAATCATTCATAAAATTTAATCTTAAACATCCAGTGAAATCCAAAAACATCTCATACTAAAAATTTATGTCTTCGATTTTATTATTTTGTCTACCTGATTGGCAAATCCGACCCACATCCAAGCAAAATTCTTCCGAGAATAAGCATGAAAAGATTAACAGCTGCTGTGTTCAAAACCAGCTCCCTATAAAAAATAAGCCTGCAATGAGCATGGTGGATCTGCGACCGTAATGTTTGGTTGTATACGACGCAAAGAATGTCGCAACGAGACCCGCCATATACAGAGACGAAGTAAACAGCTGAAGGTTTTCATTGTCGTATTTGCAGTATGCATTTTCATGGGCCTCTTTCTTTTTGAGATACACAACCAGAAAGTCATCCATCGACGTAACCCCGCCTACATATGAACATAAAAGTAGTCAGAAGCCAGAGACGTGCCAGTATTATAACCATTGGAATTTGTTTGCATGCTATTTTGAGTTTAAAGAAAATGAACACAAAAAACTCAACAATTTCTTTAAATAACTCCCAAAAGAATCATCCATTAAAGACTAAGAACTGTTTTCAAATCATGCAGAGGTTTTTAAATGAAAGAAGTAGACATCAAAGGGTTGTAGTTCAATTGATTGAGTAAAATAGGCGAGGGTGATAGAATCTTTTTTTATTATGCTAATAAGAGGTATGGCATAGAGGCTGAGACCATGTTCTAAATGACTTTCAAGAAATGAATACCTTTCATTCCTTAGTTCTTAGCCAAAGAGATATCAATATAGACTTGTGCTCCCATATCAGATAACAAAAATGTAGATTATATAAAATCTTCCATAAAAAAATTTAGTAATATTTTGAGTTTATAGAGAAAGAACACAAAAATTTTAACAATTTTTCAATAACTCCCAAAAGAATAATACATCAAAGACTAAGATCTATCCCAAACCGTTCAGAAGATTTTAAATGAAAGGTGGCATCAAAAGGTTGTAATTCAATGAGGATAATAATATCTTTTTTATTACACATCTAATAAGTTCAAATTCCTAGAGGTATGACATAAGGGATAAGGCCAAGGTCATATTCAGACAACTTCAACGGACCTCTTAACTTCAATCCCTAACTCTCAACTTCAATCCTTAACTCTTAACAAAATGAATAAACTTCAGTATCTATGACATAAAGATAGACTTATACTCTCATATCAAATATGAATAATATAAAATCCTTCCTATAAGAATTTTCAGGATGGTAGCAAATATGTTAGAAAGAAACATACCAGAAATCCCAATATCATAGCCAAACATCAACCCTCCACTTGCAGCGAAGATACATGTGGTGACAACACAAGCCGTTATTCGACCCTCAAAACTCCATTACCTCGGACTTCCCTCGGACTGAAAAACCCATAGCAGGCATTTTCACAAAATCCTCAAAAAACCAACCAAAACAAGCTTAACTCTTCCAATCCTTTGAATTTTGAAACGCAGCAATGTCAAATCTAACAGAGACCAACACCCAAAAAAGCAAAACAAAAACACAGCAGATTCCTTTTCAAAACAGGCCGAATCAAACTCAAATACTTCTCCTACTCCCCCAAAACTTGGAAATTTATAACACTACAATCCAGAAGAAGATTTCTTATCCAAAAAAAACCACAAAGATTTATGTCAACTGCCCAGCTTTAAAGGACAGTAAAGACAGCCCTACTGCTACCTCTGCCCAGGCATTTCAGTGTCCTAGTATGAAGCCACACCTGACATTTGTACCCCCACACATAAAGTACCCTGGCTGCCACGTAAGCCACCTGAGGGATTGATCCTACGGTCTGCATCTAACCCATTTCCCATGGACCTTCCCTCTGTACCGTCCGATCTAGCAACACAGTCCTACCTTCCATGACAACTGGCACCACCCTGTATTTCATGGTTATCTGTATGATAAGATCAAAAACTTTGAGCAGTTAAAATCTTTTGGGAAATCTACAATATCCATCTGGGCAGAGGACTTTGGACCTTTAACTATGTCTGGTGCCACCTGGCCCATATAAATGAGGGGATCTACGCGGCTATGACCCACACAAATTAAAATCCATCGTTGAAAACATATCGAAAACAAGAGTACAGTTATGATTCAGGCATTTTTCTACGTGGGTTTTGGGCATCGTGAATTGCTTACGCGCGTTGAATTCATTCATCATCGTGGAAATTTAAATGCGTATTAATGGATAAACTATAGATTTCCAAAGTTGTTCTTGAAATTTGAAATACTGTTGGCAATGGGTGGTGTCCAAAACAAGACGCTTATTAGGACACTAGATTGTCAAGTAACGTTTCCATTTCAAAAACCATGTTTATGTTTCCTTTCCCCTAGGTGAAAACTCTATCCATTTGTAACTTATCCGCCTTGTGGGCTAAACTTATCCTCTCATTGAAGCCATTATGTTGAACATGGTGTAGGATGATATTCTTAAATATCGTTCTCTTCAACAGTTAAAGATTTGATTTGGGTTAATAAAAATAAGATAAATATTTACCATTTTTTTATATGGATGAGATGTAATATTATCACAAGTAATATTGGTGATAATTTGTCTATGAGATTTTAATTTTATGGTTTCATGATTTGTTTGATTAGTCAAGATTTATTGATTGAATCAGTTGATTGGAATAGGTTAAATTGATACCTCATCACTTGGATGCATTTTGGATAACTTGGTGATGGGGTGCCCCCTTGAGAGGTTAGGTGGGTTGGAAGAACATGCGTGTACTCTAAACAAATGGATACCAACAAGGATGTTAAGGATGCAGTGAAAGATGGATATTAATAAATTTGGAAGGGAAGGGAAGGGATTGGTGAAAAGGATTGGTTATGATGAATTGAGTTAAAGGATGGATGTTAAGGATGAACAAGCAAGGGATTCAAAAAGATGGATGTTAGTAAGTGAAAAGATAGTTGAATGAAAGATGGATGAAGATGAGAATGATGGATAGAGAGATAATGGGTAGAATATGGGAATTATAAGGTGTGAGTAATGATGGTTGGGATTATGGAAAAGATTGATTATCGTTTAATGTGGATGAAAATGGTGGATTTATGAGCAGAGGTACATGCTAGGAATTCATTAGAAAACTTTGATATGATGGAGCAACATTTTGGTATCACGTAGGCGTCATACATCATGATATAGTGGACCTTAATAATGATACACCATATGCATGAAGGAATGACTCAAAAGAAAGGGATGCAATCAATCATATGTCATATGGCACCATGATATGGAGGAACATGATGGCACTATAGTGATATACTGTAAGGACCATTACAAATGCAAACATGATAAAACACACAAGAAAATATGCACAAGCATGCACAAATGATCCAAAGAAAACTAAAATATTGCCCTTGATCAAGCTAAAAACCAAAGATTGATTGATTGATGACGATAATGTTGTTGAAATATCCTGAGAACAATGCAAGGATTGGGAATGACATATCTTGATAGTAATGGTTTGATTTGAGTTGATCAAAGATTGTATAGAGGCTGGGAATAAAACCAATGGATGATTTTGGATAATTTTCTTAGATTTCTTGGCAGATTTGTGTGGATTGGAATTACTAATACTAGATTGGAATTTTTTAGATACATGGGATTGCTGCATTGGATTATTTTTAGATAGCCTTTTTTTGTAACCAATGACAAGGGAAGATCAAGTCTATAGACACAGATAAAGGAAGGATCAAATGGAATAATTAAGATGTTTTAGATAGGGAACCAATTTGTGACACAATTAAGATGCCACATGAGAAATAAAACAAAAAATAAGGACCCGACGAGTGCCAAAGGCTTGGATGGTCCAAGCCTTAGGCTCAGGCAATCAAGCCTTTTGGCAAGCACCAAATTTGGTGCTCACCAAATTGGTAAGATAAAAAAAAAAAACCTATCATTTTGTTTGCCTCTGTCGGTCTAACTCGAGGCTCGCATTTTTCATGCTCCATAACCCGCGCTTGCCAAAATTGAAGGTTGTTTTTTCACTTGCAAGCTTGAATATTGATCAATATGACACCACGACATCAAAGAGATCGAAGAGGTAAGTATAGTTG
>VDFB02072274.1:6326334-6412733 GCA_007258455.2 Sequoia sempervirens | reverse complement strand
AGAGAGAGAGAGAGAGAGAGTTATCTAGGTAAGTTGTCAGAGGGAGAGACTTGAGAGATAGGGAATGTGATAGAGAGGGAGTGAGAGAGATGGAGTGGGAGAGAGATAGAGGGAGTGAGAGAGAGAGATATTAGGGTTTAAGGGTATAGGGTTGAGGGATTGGGGTTTAAGGCATAGTTGCAACAATCGATTTTGGCACCCTAATCCTTTCTAGCACTTCTAGGGTTTTTCACCTAAAAGGAGAAAGAAGGGACAAAATGGGCAATTGTCACACTCAAAGCTAATGCAAGAGTAGATGAAATATGAATGAAGTATGCCAATGTAATGATCTAAATGTAATATACTGAAAAAGTAAATGAGTTACGAATGCAAAACTTAAGAAATGTAAACTGTTTGAAAACACATTATGATGTGTGAAAACACCTAGAAATGAATGGTAAACTGTAATAGAAATGGATGAAACTAAAAGTGTGCACCTAAGATCTTACTAGAGACTAGAAATGACTTTTGAAATGTTTTTGATCTTGATTTTTAGGCCTAGTATGCATTTTCCATTATGGGTGAATTATTCCTAGATCTGGGAAACTATTCCACCGCCTATTTCGAACAAATGGGTATCCAAAACTGTAGAAAACCCTATTCAGGCCTGGCTATGGGACTCATTCGCCATCCATGGTGAATCAGTCCACTTTTGAATTTCTAAAAATCCAAAGGTGGAAACTCAATTCTCTGGTTTGCACTTCGGTTCCTGACAGGTGTCTGCCTCTTAAAGTCAAATTTTTGGGTTTGAAAGTGACTTTTTGTTGATATTTTGACTTTTTTAACAAGGAGATGTCTTCAACAACTTTGCAACCTGATCTTCAATTATTTTCAATCCTCCAAGATACCTAAATCTGCAAACACACAAGAAGAGAAGGAGAAATGTTGGATGTTAGGGCATGGGGGTTTGCCTTGGTCAAACCCCTTTTAGGTAATTAAACCAAATGAAGAGATAATACGAAGAACAAACATGGAATGAAGGAATTAATACCTTTCCATGATGATTGACCTTGATTTTTTTCATCAAAAGATGAAGATTCAACCATTGAATGTCTTTGGAAGCTATCTTGGTGACTTGGAATATAAAAACCCTCACTTGCTTGACTTGAGGACATGACGAATGATGAATGAATGATAAGAGATGTGTGAATGAGTTATGAGATGTAAATTAGGGCCTATAGACTTTATTTTATAGGAAATTCTCCTAATTTTCTCGTAAATTAGATCCCCAAGGTTGACATGAAGAAAAATAAAACTTAAATTCCAAAATTTCTCGTTCAAAACCCAAAAAATGACCCAAATGCGACTAATTCACCACCTTGGGCGAATCAGTCCCACTTGGCAAGGACTCATTCGCCATAGATGGTGAATTAGTCCCAAAGGTGTCCTTTTGACAGCTGGAATGGTGGAAAATGAGAAATTTTAGTTCTCATGTTGATTTCATTGGGTATTTGATCAAATTATTCCTTGGGATGCACAATATGGGGTCATGAGGGCCTATTAATGATGATGTGAAGGTCAATTAGGGCTTGGGACACAAAATTCAATGTGAAAGTGTGATTAAATACAGTTTACAACACTAAAATGAGGTCCACGCAACCTAGGAAGGCACAACATCCAATGTGAATGTGTAGGACACATTACAACACTAGACTAAGGTTAGGTTTAATTCACAGGCCTTCTAGATTTATGCAATAATGGTATTAAATATATTTTATAATGTTGAATTAAGGGAAGATAGGGTCATTACGTCTAGAGAGGCGTGAAACCTTTTACAATACTTTACAACACCTTTACAAGACATTGTTAAATGCATTTGAAAGGGTCCAAGATCTAGTGTGGATGTGAAAAATACCTGACAACACCAAATCAAGGCCTCATTAAGTCCAATTTATCATCAACTATTCCCCAAATCAAGCAAGTTACATTTTTTCTATGGTACAATAGTGTTCAGGGTTGAGGGTTGAGGGTTTAGGGATATGGTTTAGGGTTAATTGAGATACCTTGATGGCTAAGGAGGGATGGATGGCTAAGGAGATAGGGGGAGAGAGAGAGAGAGAAAGAGTTTTCTAGTTATGTAGGTAGGGTTCCTTAAGGAGATACTTGAGAGAGAGAGAGATAGGGTGGGAGGGAAGACTTGAGAGAGATGGGGAGAGAGGACATGGGGGAGATAATGAGTGTGAGATAGAGGGATGGGAGAGGGATAGAGGGAGTGAGAGAGAGATACCTAAGAGAAGGAGAGGGGGTGGGAGGGAGAGACCTGAGAGAGAGGGAGAGATAGAGAAAGACAGAGTGGGAGAGATGAGGTTGGAGAGAGAGTGAGACCTGAAAGAGGGATATAGTGTGGGAGGGAGAGAGTTGAGAGAGAGGGAGAGAGAGATATATTTAGTGGGAGAGAGGGGTTTGGAGTGAGAGGGACTTATCTAGGTAGGGTGGTAGGGATAGAGAGAGAGAGAGAGATTAATCTAGGTAGGGTGCTAGAGAGAGAGACCTAAGAGAGAGGGGGTGGGAGGGATAGACTTGAGAGATAGGGAGAGAGGGAGTGGGAGAGAGAGGGATTCTGAGAGAGAGGGATTGAGAGAGAGGGAGTGGGAGAGAGATAAAGGGAGTGAGTGTGTGTGTGTGTGAGAAAGAGAGAGGGAGGGAGTGGGAGAGAGATAGATTAAGTGACTGAGAGAGAGGGAGTGGGAGAGATATAGAGGGAGTGTGTGTGTGAGAGAGAGAGAGAGACATTAGGGTTTAGGGTTTAAGGGTTGAGGTATTAAGGTTGTAATGGTTTAAGGGTATAGGGTTGAGGTATTAGGGTTTAAGGCATAGTGTCCAAGGTTCAAGGTTTAGGGATAGGGTTTAGGGTTAAGTTAGAGACCTAGATGGCTAAGGAGAGAGAGAGAGAGAGAGAGAGAGAGGAAACATTTAGAAAATTAACATTTTCATAACATGAGCATGTTTTGAAGAAGTTGAGATATAGTCATTTTGTATTGCAAGAAAAATGTGTTTGTGTTATAATGTGAGCACATATTGGCTTGCTCTAAAATGGTAAATAAGTCAACACACACGTGATCCAGGCCCCCATGTTCTATTATTCTCCTAGTTATGCATTTGTTCTAACAAAAAAGAGCTTTTTGATGTTGCTACAAAGTGAACATGCAAAATTTTTACATTCTATCACCTTTGCATGAACTTTCCACCACCTTTTTATTGTTTTTCAACTTAGGAAGGAGGAAATAACAATTTTTTCACATCAAATTCGATATATATCAATTCAAGTCTCAATTTTTATAGTGTTGTAATGTTAATTGTGATTAATTGTAGGAATTTAACATTATACATTAGCTATTTGTATTATTGTTAGTAATTCTATTTGAGTGATATACAATTAAACGTTGAAAAGGAAGAAAGCTTGTGAAAAACTCAAATTGTTGAGTTTGATTCAAGAAGAAAAAAAGACTACATAATTGGGTATTTCCTCCATTCAAATCTCCATTTTTTAGGTATGTCAAGTCTTTACACATTTTCTCTACTTTTTCCTTAATTCTATTATGTTTCTTTATCATCCCTTATCATACATGCTTAATACAATGCTTTGATTTTGTTATTATGCACATTCCATGTTCATCAAATTGTTTGTTTCTCATTATAACCTTAGCCCCTCTTGGCACATTTTCAACTACACAATTCTTTACACTTGCTAATTACATTTCAAACCACATCTCTTTGAGGCATTTTTTTAAACAACTGACCTACCTTTTGTATGTTTCCACATGCTTTATACACATTTACGAGAGTAGTCATAACTATGTAATATAATACATCATTTCTCATTCCTTTTATATGGATGTGCATACCACTTTCCAAAGCTTCCATTTTGGTATAGGCATGGGGGATGTTGGAAAATGCTTTGGAATTTGGTTTACACCTAGAAATTTCATTTGCTTAAAATTTTCTAAAGCCTTTTCAAAAAATCCATTTTGTGCATATCTTGCAGTCATTGTAGTCCACAAGGACATATCTCATTGAGGAATTTTTTCAAATAGTTCATGTGCCTTGTCTATACATGTCTACCAAAGAATTTTATCAAGCATGTTAGACAAGGAAATGAGCTATTTGAAAAAATACCTCAAATAAATGTGGTCTCATGGTGATGGAATGACATTCTGGAATCACCATGAGACCACATTTATTTGAGGCATTTTTTCAAACAACTCAATACCTTATCTATGGTACCACATTTTCCATACATGTCCACCAATTAATTTTATCAAACATGTTAGACAAGGCAATGAGTTGTTTGAAAAAATTCCTCAAAGGAATGTGGTCTCATGGTGATGGACATCACCATGAGACCACATTTCTTTGAGGCATTTTTTCAAACAACTCATTCCCTTGTCTATGTCACTAAAATTTCCATACATTTTCCATTTTGTGCATGTCCTACAATCATTGTAGTCCACGAGGACATATCTCAGTGAGGCACTTTTTCAAATAGTTCATGTGCCTTATCTATGCATCCACATTTTGCATGTGTCTACTAAGGAAATTGCAACCATAACACTCATGAAAATCCTTGCCTTTTATGTTTTGATAGATGTCATACCCCATTCCAAGGTCCCCATTACAAGGTAGTGAGTTGTTTGAAAAAATGCCTCACAGAAATGGGGTCTCACATTGATGTACATCATCGTGAGACCCCATTTCTATGAGGCATTTTTTCAAACAGCTCACTACCTTGTCAATGCTACCGCATTAACAAGGTTGTGAGCTCACAACCTTGTTAATGCGGTAGCATTGATAAGGTAGTGAGCTATTTGAAAAAATTCCTCAAAGAAATGTGGTCTCACAATGATGTACATCACCATGAGACCACATCATCATGAGACCACATTTCTTTGAGGCATTTTTTAAATAGCTCACTACCTTTTTTATGCTACCACATTTTGCATACATGTCTACCAAAACATTTTGTCAAACAATTCACATGCCTTGTCCATGCTTCCAAATTTCTCATAAATTTCTCCCAAAGGAGTTGAAATTATAACATTTGACAAAAATCCCCCTTTCTTTCAATGTTTTGGTTGATGCCCATACCCTGTTCTAAAGTTAGGATGTTGACAAAAGTTGTGGAATTTGGATTTATAGTCAAGGAAAATGCATTTTCTTGAAATTTTGTAATGTCTTTTAAAAAATCCATTTATGCCTATCTTGCATTCCATGAAACCACATTTCTTTAAGGAATTCCATCAAAATATTCATGTGAACTTTGTCTATGCTACCAAATTTTGCACTGTATAAATACTTAAAAGAAAATAGCTTTCCATTTTCCTTGTGTACTTATTGTATTTATTTATTCATCAGGGTTGAGTGACATTTACTCTTCTATAAGATGATTGTAAGTATTTTGTATGAAGGGTTAAATGACATATATTTCATTTATTTGTATGGATTCATTTTTTAGGAACTAATATTTATCTCTTTATCATGTTATAGATAAAATTATCCATCATGCCGAGGAAACAATCAAGGATTAAACCAACAAAGGAAGAGATAAAAGATAAGAATGAAAATAAATCAGCATATATGAGGGAACATCATGAGAAGAATAAATTGAAAATGATTTTCGAAGACATGCCAATTGAAGAGCAATCTCAACCATCAACAAGAGATATGGAATTGTTGGCACAAAGGGAACAATTGTGAAACCATCGTGCTATGAGAAATTTGAATACTATAGTTGGAGACACACCCTCTACCACATGTGAAGATGGAGGGACACCATCTACCACATCTCAAGTTGAGAGTACATCATCACTCACATATGAAGAAGGAGGTACACCATCATTCCCATCTCAAACTCAAGGTATGTCATCTACTCCATCCTCGATTGAAGGTATGCCATGTAGCCCATCTCATTTAAATATTGATGAAATTCCTAATGTTGAGATGGATTTACCTTTGAGAACACCACCTAGAATTTTGCATACAAAGCCAAAGTTTTTAATTAATATTGATGAGAATATTTTGTAGCCACTGGAAGGTAAGATTCCAAAATGTACTTGTAGAAGATATTCTCATAAGATTTGGAGAGTGTTCTTTGAACATTTAAATGAGACTGCAAGATGTCAACTGTTTGTTGAAATGATGCAAAGTATAAAGTATAGGTCCATCATGAAGATTCTTTGGTTGAGAACATCTGGAGCTTCAAGTGGAAAAACAATTGTGAAGAATCTAATAAGTGCATATGAGAGTGTGGGTAATACCTCACGCTTAAAAGATAGTAATGTCACATGATGTGTCATTACATCGACAATAGTAAGTAATCAAATGAGGAATGCTCATATCATTAGAAAGATGAGTCAAGAATTAAGAATTAATAGAAAAACTTTATGAAGAGCAGTTCAAAAGTGCCAAAGAATTGAGGACACTAATTCCACTGAGTTATGGGCATTCTTGGAGAGACTACCACGAAAAGATAACCCAATTTTTGAAGCATTGAGATCACTAATTGAAGAATTTTGGAAGAATAACACAAGGGTATCTAAAAGTCAAAGGGATGTGGTAAGAAGGATAATTGGTAGTCAAAATCATGATCCACATCCAAAGCATTTTTTGGATACGACTCAAACATGGTTTTTTCATAAATTTCTAGAGAATCGTCAAATTAATATTTTTTAAAGATATTTTGAAATGCTAAAACCTTTTCATGTCAAGATAAATCATACATGCACTACTTGTTATAGATTATATATTGAATTTTCTAATGATTTTTATGTTTATTTTTCTATAAGTTTATATTTGCATACTAACAATGTTTTGTAGGATTGTGGCATACATGCCCCATCAACATATTCAAGAGACTTCATATCAACAATTTTATGTAAAAGAGATGACAATCAAATATTCTATAGGAAATTATGCTTGGATGGCATATATCAACATTGTGGTGGCTTGCAATGTATACCAATATGTGAACATATGGAAAGCACGCATGCAGTTGGAAAGGAACTAGTAGAGTTCGAAAAGTGTAAAACAGTGGCCTACAATACAAAAGATGGTAAAGAAGCAAAAAGGTGTAATTTGGTTATTCAAAATATTTTAGTGTATCAATTTATGTCTACATTTGTGACAGTATAGTGTATGAGTATGCAAGGCATACCCATAGAGCTCAATGGTTGGACATGCAATTCAAGTTATGCAAGGACACCTTTCCACTTGGTAGCATTATTTCAGTCATCGAATTTGTAGAGAACTACACTCTACAGCCACAGTGTGAGGTGTAATCATAATATTACAACTCCACACATGTTTCTATATTTTTTCACATAGCATTCATTCATGCAACTAATAGTATAGAGGATAACAGGAAGGTATTGAGGGGGTACCACTTTTATATTATTGATGATCACACACATTTTATAGATTCTGTGCAAGGGTTATTTTAGTTTTTCTACAATGATTTGGCTAGGAGGGGAATAGCACATAGTTAGTATGGTCGGATAACTATGAATGACAATTGAAGAGCTCCTGGATGTTTTATTGGTTTAGTAGGATGCATGTTATTACATGTGTTCAGCATATGTGGAATTTTGTGAGGTCGGGCATGGAAAGGGGGAGCATGTATTGAAAGATCATGTTAGCATGAGAGGAGTTAAATTATAAAGACAATGCAAAGTTGAAAAATTCAAAAATAATTGTCAAGTGGTGTAATGCTTCAATGGGTATAGGTAATGAAGGTAAGTATTTAGTTTGTAGATTTTTTTGGGTGATAGATGATACTAACATTGCACCATATGAGGATTGTTGTACAATGATAGGATCATGTGAGCTACACTCTTTCCTTAGCTCAAATTCAATTTCATGGAGTATCCATGCGTGGAAGATGGCATGTTTGTGTTCTTCATGTACAATTCAAGCCTGGAATGAGTGTGAGTCAAAAGAGTGGGTTGATGAATGGTGGTTAAGTTATCTTAGCCCACTTCACATGTATCAGCTCCCAATGACATTGGAACTTAGATAGATGGAATCATTAGTTGACTTTGACCATATATAAGATCTAGTTCAACCACCTAATATATCTACTTGCATAGTTTATGAAATTCATATTGTTATCTTTGTAGTGTTTTTGTAATGTTGACTAATTTCATCTAATTTGCTACACATATCTATGTAGGGCATGTTTATGTAGTTATTACAGATGAAGACAATGAAGAGGGAAAAAATTATTACTTGTGTCATTATATTTAGGCCAAAAAAAAATTGGACACCCTAGTTACAATGGAGAAAACATTGAATACCCTATAGGCTCAATGGTTGTTACTAGAACATAGCTTAGAAGGTACCCACACAAGAGTGCTAATTTTTGGTTGTTTCAAGACTTTGACATGCATCAGAAGATTCTTCATTACTCGAACCTTGTCATGGCATCCAAAGTTCATTTGATCAAATATGAGGGTAGACCTTTGAACAAGACCTTGTGGAAGGTGTGTGATTCTGTAAGGAAAATCAGATGTGGAAACAATTCTCCTAACATAAATACCTCAGAGAAGAATGTAGATATGCTTTTAATTTTTCCAATTACAATTCAACTAAGATGCACTATGAAGTAAATAACAGAAATAGAGTATTTGACAATCACACATGAACACCAGATATACGTGGGAAAACCCTTACGGGAGAAAAACCCACCACACCAAGAGAAATCACTTTGTATTAGAGTAATGGAGATTACATACAAATGTCAGACTTATCTTTCTGGTGTCTATTTACAGTAGCATTCACCATGAAAAATCTTGTACAAGAACTTTCAAGTTACAGCCTTTACATATTAGAATACATTTACTGACCATACAACAATCTGTTGAATCAACCTTCGAAAAAACCAACAACAATCTGCAATCACAAAGTATATCCATGGCATTCCCTATCTATTGAACTTCCTCATAGAACCATCACAACCGATTGTCTTCCAAATGTTCAGATTCAGCTTCTCCTATTGGTCCACGAGACTCCACATAGGACGGTCAAACGGTCAACAGAATTCACACTGTGTTGTCATCTCGGTGAGACACTAACAGTGTCTCGCCAATGCCACATAAACTTCATATCGATGTCACCAAGAGTCGCTATTATCACCAAGACGTTCCATCAAGCTTCATGTGTCACACCGAATCATCAAACAGTCACCCAAACCTATCACTTTCGCCAGGAGATCATAGCGAGTCACCAAAGGTTATACCGAAGTCACAAGTCATATCGAGCTCCAAAGAATAGTCGGCAAGACTTACATCTTTCACCGAGAGAACATACCGATCCAAGACTTATGCTGAAGTGTTCATCCATCGCCAAGAGTTATATAGAAGATCCCTTATCATCGGCGAGACTTACATTCTTCACTGGGACTTCTTCTCGAGATCATTCGGGTTACCCTGATAGCCATAGGCTATCGGCAAGACATCCTTCAGTCGCTAAGACGTTTCTCCAAAACCCTTCCAGTTACACCAAACGGTCAGCAAGACTTAACATTCTCGCCAAGACCTTTCCCCGATCGCTTTGAGTTACTCCGATGAACATTTGGATGTGTCCCCGTCGGCATGACCTTCACTATTCACTAAGACTTCTCATCGAACCAACATAGGTTATCCTGAAGCCCATAGTCATCATGAGTCTCCCTGATCTACGATTGAATGGCCTGTCAGCCAAAGAACTCCACGTGATAAGAGATCATAGCGAATACACTATGTCACAGTGAAGGCTCCAAAGAATAAGCGTTTGGCAAGACTTCTACAAGGTCACAGCGACCTGTTCAAAACAAAATGTATCAAAGCTACTAGTCGGCCAAACATGATAGATGTCATACCGACTTTTCTCTAATGGAGGTTTCACCCTATGATGATTGAGGCACATATTTCAAACAATCTCCCACTTGACGAAGATCACACAGGCACCTCCAAAGCACAACAAAACTTTACTGAAAAACATGGGCACTAAGGCCCATTGAATTGGCACACCACCTGAACTTGTCTGTGCTCACTGGCTTTGTCAATAAATCTGCAACATTCTCTAGAGTATCAACCTTTTCCAAACTGACCTTTCCATCCTCCACCATATCTTGTACAAAGTGGTACTATACATCAATATGTTTCATCCTGGCATGGAAAGTTGGATTCTTTGCCAGACAAATTGCACTCTGACTGTCACAGAAAATATTTATTTCCCCTGCATCAAAACCAATGTTAGAACACAACATTTCAACCAAACTGCTTCTTTACAAGCATGAGTAGCTGCCATGTATTCAACCTCCATAGTGGACAAAGCGACTACAGCCTGCCGCTTACTCATCCAACTCACTGCACCACCATTCAACATGAATATGTATCCACTGGTGGACCTTCTGCTATCAATGTCCCCTTCCCAATCAGAATCTACATATCCACGAATGCTGAGAGTCCTCTGTGATTCAACTGAATTCCCATGGTAACACAAAGCAAAATCTGAAGTTCCCTTCAAATATCTAAACATTCTCTTCATAGCATCCCAATGCGTTCTTCTTGGATTAGCCATAAATTAACTAAGAACTCCCATTGCTTGGGCAATGTTTGGCCTTGTACAGACCATTGCATACATGAGACTGCCAACTGCACTAGCATAGGGTACACTGGTCATGTCGTCCATCTTAGTAGGAGATTTTGGACAGTCCTCAATAGATAGCTTCGTTCCCAGCATGATTGGAACCACTAGTTGTTTGCAATCATTCATACAAAATCTCTCAAGAACAGCCCTGATATACTTACTCTAACTAAGCCATAGTTTTCTATTCTTCATCTCCCTAGTTATCTCCATCCCCAGAATATACCTTGCTGCACCAAGATCTTTCATTTCAAACTTAGCAGACAACTGAGACTTAAGATCAGAGATCATTAGCTTACTATTGCCTATGAACAGCATATCGTCAACATAGAGAGCAATAACAAGTACTTGATCACTTTCAGCTTTATAATATACGCAGTGATCAAATTTTGATCTCACAAATCCCAAAGACAATACAAAAGTATCAAATTTTTGGTACCACATTTTAGGTGACTGCTTTAAACCATACAGAGACTTCTTTAATTTGCATACCAGTTTTTCTTTACCTTTCTCAACAAAGTGCTCAAGTTGGGACATATACATTTCTTCTTCAAGATCACCATGAAGAAATGTTGTCTTCACATCCATCTATTTGACCTCTAAGTCATACACTACTGCAAGTGACAACAGAAATCTGATAGATGTCAGCTTTGCTACAGGAGAAAAAATTTCCTCATAATCGATTCCCTCTACCTAGGAATAATGCTTTGCAACTAGTCTCGCCTTGTACTTTTCTACACTGCCATCTAGAACAATCTTTTTCTTAAATACCCATTTGCAGCCAACAGCCTTTCTGCCTTTAGACAAGGGCACCAAACTCCAAGTTTCATTCTTTTCTAATGATGCCATCTCTTCATTCATGGCTTCCAACCAAGAGTCTGAATCAGACATTTTAAATGCCTCCTTTACAGTCTTAGGCTCATCAGTGCTAGAAATTAAAGCATAGGCACAAGTAGAATCAATCAATGAGAACCCATACCTATATGGTTGTTTTCTTTCATGGGTTGACCTCCTCACTTACTGAGGCTGAGGCTGAGGTTCTTCTTCTTCTTCAGAACTATCTGAACTACTTGAGCTCTCCTTAGTTTCAAGTACATTTTGTATTTTTAATTCCTCTTTCTCTGGTGTAGGAGGAATTAATGCTACATCCTTATTGTTTTCTGACTTTGTCTCTGACTACAGATCCAAAGTGGAAGGTTTCGGCTCACGAAAGATTACACTTCTGTTGTATACAACCTTCTCTGTATCAGGATTCCAAAGCTTGTATCCTTTTTTGACAGCACTATAGCCAATAAAAATATATTTGATAGCCTTGTTCTCCAGTTTAGATCTTTTCACATCTGGCACATGAGCATATGCCTCACAGCCAAAAATACGAACATATCTAAGAGAGGGCTTCTTACCAGACCACGCTTCCAAATGTTTTTTCTCAACAAGAGCAGAATTTGGAGAACGATTAATTAGGTAACATGCAGTAGATACAGCCTCAGCCTAGAACTTCTCCTCCAAGCTAGCACTACTAAGCATACTTCGTGCTCTCTCCATCACTGTCCTATTGAACCTTTCTGCAACTCCATTTTGTTGTGGAGTATAAGGTGTAGCCTTGTGTCTTTTAATTCCATGGTCTTTACAGTATCTTTCAACTTCATCAGAATAGAATTCACCGCCATTATCAATCCTTAAGCATTTTATTTTTCTACTAGTCTGATTTTCAACAAGGTTCTTAAATTCCTTAAATCGACTGAACACTTTTGATTTACTTTTCAAAAAATAAACAAATGCTCTTCTTGAATAATCATCAATGAACAACACATAGTATCTTGATTTAGACAAAGAAGGAACATCCATTGGACCAAACACATCCAAATGAATATAATCTAGCAAACCAGAAGATTTATGAGGACTAGAATAAAATGAAACATGGTGTTGCTTTCCATATATATACAGTGCTCACAGAATTCAAATTCAAGATTACAATCTTCAAGCCCCTCAACCAGGTTTTTATTCTTCAAGGTTTTTAAACCTTTTTCTCCTATGTGGCATAGCCTATGATGCCAGAACATAGTCTTCTCTGCTGGAAGTTTTACTTCCATAGAGTTTACATAATTAGGGATATTTCCTTCTTTACCTCCACAAGCAGCTTTCAGTGACTTTCTAGAGACATTGTTACATTGAACAGCATGTGCATCCAACTTGTACAAGGTACCAGTTCGAGCACCTCTAGCCAGCACCATTGAACCTCTAGTCATCTTGCAGCTATTTCCAGAGAACGTGACTTGTACTCTAATATCATTCAGCATACTTACAGAAAGTAAGTTTCGAACCAGACCTGGTATGTGCATAACATCATTAATTCCCTTTACTCTGCCATCAGGGAATTGTATCCTGACTCTTCCATGGCCAACAATCTCTAAAGTTGAATCACTTTCCAAGTACACCTTTCCACCATTGTATTCTTCATACTTTGTGAACCACTCTCTATGAGATGTCATGTGGAAAGATGGTTCAGAATCAATCAGCCAACAATCATCTGATGCCTGTGTAGCCAAGGCTGCAATGAAGGCATCACCATCACTATGAGAAGAACCATTATCGGAAGAGCCCTTCTTCTTCTTTTTCTCCTCTTTACAATCCTTTCAGACATGACCAGGTTGCCCACAGTTCCAGTACTTCACCTTGGACTTCTTTCCAGGAGACTTTGATCTCCCCTCTGATTTTGATTTGGACTTCTTGTCCTTCTTCTTGCCTTTCTCTTTTGGTCTTCCTCTGACAACAAGAGCTTCCTTCGCCATCTCAGAAGGTTTCCTTCTTATCTCTTTTGACAGCAAAGATGCAACAACATCTTCCATCTTGAAATTTGATATTGTACTCCCAATAGCCATCACCAGATGATCCCATGAGTCTGGCAAAGAACACAATAACAGCATACAGCAATCCTCTTCTTCAATTTTTACACCAATAGATGTCAATTGAGCAATTAGCATATTAAATGCATTCAAATGATCAGCTACAGACCCTCCTTCCTGCATTCTCAATGAGTACAAATTCTTCCTCAGAAATAGTTTATTCACCAAAGATTTCCCCTGATAAATAGACACCAGTCTCTTCCACAAAGAAGAGGCAGTCTTCTCATGCACATTCAGAAGTACTGAGTCTGCCAAACAGAGCATTATCAGCCCCTTAGACTTTCTGTCTGCAAGGTCCCAATCTTCTTGCTTCATGTCTGTAGGTTTCACTCCAACCACAGCAATCCAAAGATCACGATCCACTAAAATATCCTCCATCTTGAGTTTCCACAACTCAAAGTTATTGCCGTTGAACTTCTCTATTTCAAACTTTCCAGACATGCTAGCCATCTCAACCTATAAGCAGAAATAACAAACTCTAAAAGACTCCCACTAAATAGAATTGACACAAAAAACCCAATGTACCCACAAGGATAACACAACTGGCCAGGCTTTGATACCACTTGTAAGTAAAATCAAATGCAAAACAATTCTCCTAACATCAATACCTCAGAGAAGAATGTAGATATACTTTTAATTTTTCCAATTACAGTTCAACTAAGATGCTCTATGAAGTAAATAACAGAAACAAAGTTTTTGACAATCACACATGAACACCAGATATACGTGGGAAAACCCTTATAGGAGAAAAACCCACCACACCAAGAGAAATCACTTTGTATTACAGTAATGGAGATTACATACAAATGTTAGACTTATCTTTCTGGTGTCTATTTACAGTAGTATTCACCATGAAAAATCTTGTACAGGAACTTTCAAGTTATAGCCTTTACAGATTAGAATACATTTACTAACCATACAACAATCTATCGAATCAACCTTCGAACAAACCAACAACAATCTGCAATCATCGAGTATATCCATGGCGTTCCCTGTATGTCAAACTTCCCCACAGAACTGTCACAACCGATTGTCTTCCAAATGTTCAGATTCAGCTTCTCCTATTGGTCCACGAGACTCCACATAGGACGGTCAAACGGTCAACAAAATTTGCACTGTGTTGGCATCTCGGTGAGACACTAATAGTGTCTCGCCAATGCCACCTAAACTTCATATCGATGTCACCAAGAGTCACTGTTATCACCAAGATGTTCCATCAAGCTTCATGTGTCACACCGAATCATCAAACAGTCGCCCAAACCTATCGCTTTCACCAAGAGATCATAGCGATTCACCAAAGGTTATACCAAAGTCACAAGTCATATCGAGCTCCAAAGAATAGTCAGCAAGACTTACATCTTTCACCGAGAGAACATACCAAACTCCAAGACTTACCCCAAAGTGTTCATCTGTTTCCAAGAGTTATATCGAAGATCCCTTATCATTGACGAGAGTTACATTCTTCACTAGGACTTCTTCCCAAGATCATTCAGGTTACCCCGATAGCCATAGGCTATCGGCAAGACATCCTTTAGTCGCTAAGACATTTCTCCGAAACCCTTCTAGTTACACCGAACACCAAACGGTCGGCAAGACTTCACATTCTCGCCAAGACCTTTCCCCAATCACTTTGAGTTACTCCGATGAACATTTGGATGTGTCCCCGTCGGTGTGACCTTCATTGTTCGCTAAGACTTCTCACCGAACCAACATAGGTTATCCTGAAGCCCGTAGTCATCATGAGTCTCCCTGATCTACGATTGAATGGCCTGTCAGCCAAAGAACTCCACATGATAAGAGATCATAGCGAATACACTATGTCACAACAAAGGCTCCAAAGAATAAGAGTTCGGAAAGACTTATGCAAGGTCACAGCGACCTATTCAAAACAAAATGTATCAAAGCTGCTAGTCGGCCAGACATGATAGATGTCATACCGACTTTGCTCTAATGGAGGTTTCAGCCTGTGATGATTGAGGCACATATTTCCAACAGATTCTGACCATGAGGCAATACTTGACGCAATAAAGAGTAGAGAAGACCCAGATGGTTCGCTGGATTAATTTTCAAGTATGCACATTGGTTCTTATTAATTTTTAAGTATGCACATTAATTTGTATTAAAATTTCTAAGTATACACATCAATATTAGTTGATAGTTAGACCTTTTGTTTCCATATTTCAAGCTAACATATGTGTTGGTTCCCAGTTTACATATGAATATTCAGATGAATATGTGTTTTGGTTCAATGCGGTAGCATAGACAAGGTAGTGAGTTGTTTGAAAAAAATCCTCAAAGAAATGGGGTATCCTAGTGATTGAAATGGGGTATCCTAGTGATTTATAATCACTAGGATACCCCATTTCTTTGAGGCATTTTTTCAAACAACTCACTACCTTCTTAATGTGGTAGCATAGACAAGGTAGTGAGTTGTCTGAAAAAATGCCTCAAAGAATTAATTTAACATGGTTTGTATCTAGGCACATGATTTGAAATGTTAATATGTTGAAATCTAAAAAGAATCAATTTAACTTTATTGACATGCTACATTTGATAAAATATATTATTAAACATGTAATGCTTTACCTTTAGGGATTTGTAGTTTAGGGAATTGACAAGTTGCATGTAGTAGACCATCTGCTAGTAAATATTTACAATGGAATAACATAAAATGTACATTATAATATAGCTAGACACAAAATTATATTAAATTTTTGTTATAGACATACCCTAGACTACACTAGTAATGCTTTGACCCAAAAAAAAAAATATTCATACATTTCTATTGGTATCTCTACTATGTTTTCTTGTAGAAATCCTCATTACATTCTTACATTGAAATACTTTATTTATATTAAAAATCAAAATAATAGAAAAAATAAAAAAATATGAAATGACTTCATTGCATTTTTTATTTTGTATTACAAAATTTTATCTTTGTTTAAGATATTCATGGCATATCTCTACCCCATTTTCATAGCTCTTAGAGGAATTTTTTCAAACAACTCACTACCTTATATTCAATATTTCAAGCAATATTCCTTCTAACCCCACTTATAGATAGGCAACTTTGCTATTAATTCATTGGTTATGAGTTCATTATTTGACTCAATAAAATTTGGTCCACAAGTAGTCAATTTTCAATAATTGATTTTTTATTCATCACCCCATTCTATCATTCATCCTATTGATTTTGGCCTACCTTTGTGAGAATGAATGTTTTTACTCAATGATTAACCACTAGCAATACCTTTGTGAGAATGAATATTTTTACTCAATGATTAGCCATTTTAATTAACATCCTAAATTTAGTAATGTGTAAATGCATTGTTTTACATTATAAATCTAAACTCTAAATTTGACTATATTATTCTCATATTGTCCTTTTATTAGTTTTCCTAAAAGGCAACAATGACAAGGTAGTGAGTTGTTTGAAAAAATGCCTCAATACATCACCATGACACCCCATTTCTTTGAGGCATTTTTTCAAACAACTCACTACCTTATCATTGTGGTAGCATTGACAATGTAGTGAGTTTTTTGATAAAATGCCTCAAAGAAATGGGGTGTCATGGTAATATATTTTTTCAAACAGCTTACTACCTTGTCAATGTGGTAGCATTGGCAAGGTAGTGAGCTCTATATCTTGTCAATGTGGATGCATTGGCAAGGTAGTGAGCATTATAAGAAGAAATTCCTCAAAGACATCACCATGAGACCCCATATCTTTGAGGCATTTTTTCTTATAATTCTCACTACCTTGCCAGTGCATCCACATTGACAAGGTATTGAGCTCACTACCTTGCCAATGCTACCACATTGACAAGGTAGTAAGCTTTTTGAAAAAAATGCCTCAAAGAAATGGGGTCTCATGGTAATGTATAATTGGGTCTCAGGTGATATACATCCCCATGAGACTCCATTTCTTTGATGCATTTTATCAAACAACTCATTAAGGAATTTTGTCAAATAGTTCATGTGCCTTGTCTATGCATCCACATTTCGCATGTATCTACTAAGGCAATTGCAACCATAAGACTCATGAAAATACCCCTTTTTATGTTTTGATAGATTCCATACCCTATTCCAAGGTCCCCTTGCTGATATGGATTCCTTGTCTATGCGACCACATTTTCCATAAATTTTCCATTTTGTGTATATCCTGCAATCATTCCAATCTTTATGGGTAGATCAAAAAATGAACAAATAAAGTCAAAGATTCTTGAACTTAAGACTTTCATGGAGAGAATACAACTAGAAATAGATGATAAGGAATAAGAAATATGAAATGTAAGTCAAAAAAATGAGAATCGGTGCAGTGGACACCGAAAATTCTTATCTATAAAGGTAGATAAGTTCTATAAAGAACTTGTTAAGAGAAACATTTACATTTTGTAATAAAAAGGACACTTCCAAAGATGATAACAATAGTTACAAATGCAAAGGCAATAGTCAGAAGTGTTGAAATTGAAGCAAAACAACTAAAGACTAAAATTAACCACTTAGAAAAGGAATTAAAAGACAAGGAGAAGATTTTATCGTCAACGAAAAGGAGGTTAGTTTTCTCTAAAAACACTTGAAAAAGAAGCAGACCAAATTGAATGAGATACATAATGTATTCAATGAAGGGATTCTTCCTAGTCTCGAGAAGTTTAGGAAGGTGCATGTGTAGATTCTTCTTTGTTCATCATACGACTGAACCACCTATTTCAACACATCTGTATGGGTGGGGTTATGCTAGGAAAGGTCCTCTTTCACACCCAAACACACTGAAACAGTCTGAGCCACATTCTACTAGCAAAGTCTCTTAAGAGACCAAAGTGCAAAAGGGTAGCAAACTTCAATGAGAAATTACTTTGAAACCGTGACACTTGGAAACATTTTTTTTAAGACTAGGGATCACTTAGGGAGCCTCTACAATAAACTCTCAGTTTTTGATAGCTCCAAGTCATTTTCCTATAGTGAAAAAATTTTAGTTGATGGAAAATGAGTCAATTGCATGGAGTGTAAAGTTGGAAAGTAGTGTAACTTTCATTTTGTTAATCATACAACCAAACTGACTGTTCCAACACATTTGTATGGGTGGGCTTATGCTATGAAAGGTCCTCTTTTGTACCCAAACACGTCGAAATAGTCTGAGCCACATTCTACCGACAAAGTCTCTTAAGAGAACAAAGTGCAAAATGGTAGAAAACTTCAAAAAGCGATTACTCGAAAACTGTGGCACTTGGAAACATTATGTTTGATGTAATGGAATCATGTAGGGCCCCTCTACAATATCCTCTCTCTATTTTTGACATCTCCGCCTCATTTTTTCGTGGTAAATAGATTTCAGTTGATGGAAAATGGGTCAATTGCATGTAGTGTAAAGTTGGAAAGTGGTGTATCTTTCGTTCTATTCATCATATGACCGAACCGACTATTCCAACATGTCTATATGCGTGGTTTTATGCTAGGAAAGGTCCTCTTTTGTACCCAAACACACTGAAACTATAATCAAGGGGAAATCAGATTTGTTAAAGCGGGTTAGCACAATAACATTAAAATTCCAATGAAATAACAAAGCACAAAGGAAATAATATGAAAACAAAAGGAACAATGTTACCCTAAGTCCTCATCTTCCATGGTTAACCTTTGTTACACCTCCTAGCTTGCAGTAAATAAAGATGCCCTCAGATTTCAAATGAGCACCTAGACTAATGACAAAGCCCTATGCAAGTGTTGAAGGATTTGTATAAAAACAATGACCTCACAATGAACTAAAATGACAATGACTGCAAATGACAATGACCATAACCTAAGTTGACAGAATGGACATGAGATAGATGGAGAGAGAGAGAGAGAGAGATCTGGACCCCCAAAATAAGAACAAAATTGCCATTTTATAAAAACTGCAATTTTGAATGTGTGGCCAGGATGAGAAGATGACAAATACCCTAGAATCAATGGTCAAGATTGACTGTTGTAGTACGAATTAGGGTTAGGTCAAAATTAGGGCAATGATAAAGATGAAGGGTTGAGATTGAATTATAAGATAATTCAATCAATGGCCGAAATTAAATGAGATGTCAGAAGATAAGATTTGATTTGGAAGATAAGACTGGCACGGACAAAGAGGCTGCTGGAGAAATTAAATAATAAAATTTATTTACTTCAGTGCCCAGTAAATAATTAAATAATAAAGATATTATTTAATTATAGAGGAATGTGACAAAAGGAGTCATTTTGAATTAAATAATGATTTAATTCAAAATTCAAGAGGGTGGGTTAAATTAAATAAATTAAATTTATTTAATTTAATGAGAGAAAAGGCTAATGAATAATTAAATAATTAAAATAATTATTTAATTATAGTGGAAAGTGGGCAAAAATTAAATAAATTAGAATCTATTTAATTTTTAAAAGAAAGGAACTTAATTAGTGACGTAATTTAATTAATCAAAGAGATATAAATGACAAAAGGGGATTTAAATAAATTAAGAAATTTATTTAATTAAAGGAAGACTTAGATAATTAATGACATATTAGATAAATAAATAAAATTTATTTATTTAATAATCAAGCAGAAATAAATGACAAAGGGGAATTAAATAAATTAAGAAATTTATTTAATTAAAGGAAGACTTAGGTAATTAATGACGTATTAGATAAATAAATAAAATTTATTTATTTAATAATTAGGAGGAACAAATGAAATGAATTAATTAAATAATTATGAATTATTTAATCAATAGTCGAATGTGGACCAAGGATATAATTAAATGACTTAATTATGCTAGGACGAAAGTGGGAAAAATGAAGCTTGCAGGCCTAGGTCATTTTTAGGTGTCTACATTTTTCCCCTCTTTGTCATAATGTCGCTTGTCGCATTGTGACAAAGAAAAATAAGTCAAGAATATGCCCCAGTGAAGGTACGGAGTATCCTTGCCCCCTCAAGAAATTTTCAAATTTTGGGTCGGTGCCAGAAAAATTTGCAAAGGGTCCTGATAAATCAATTTGATGACCAGGAAAACAACGGCGCAGTCGGTTTCGGATTCCGATATGTTTAAAGCAAGTTACGGGGAGGTTGAAGGTGGTCAAATGAGCCTCCAGTATTGACTTTGGTTGAAAAATGTCATTTTGACCTTATAAATAGGTTGACAAAGGGGTAAAAGTCAATTCACTTTCACTATTTACCTTGCGAAACTTGAGAGCTCAGAGCGAAAGGTGCAGCAGTGAGGATGGTTATTCCAGTGTCAGAGCACCGTGGGGAGATCGTGAGGACCTTCAGACGGTCAGAGAGCTCAGAGCCGGCGGTATGTACCCTAAACTTACTTTGTCATTTTATCGTTTTACGTGCTTTTTCATGCTTTCTAGGGTAGTCAACGAATGCGCTGCGACGCATATGCGTTCGCGTAAGCCGCAATTGCTTTCGCATTTCACGCATTTGATGTGTCACGACGCAAGTGCAAAGAACAAATGAGCCGCACCGGCGATTCGCGCCGCATTTGATAGTTCGTGCGATGCAAGTGACCTACCGAGTCGCATTTGACTAGTAAAGTGCCGCAATCGCACTGTTGCGACGCAACCGCTTGTTTGAATGCCGCAAGTGTAATGTCGTGCCACATTCACAATGTTGCAACGCAACCGCATAATTTTGTGACGAAAGTGTCATATAGCAACACAATTGACATGTCTAGATGCATTTGGTGCTTCGAATGATGCAGTTGTATTTTCGCGATGCAATTGCTGATTTGCGACGCACTTGCCTGTTGTCTTAATGAAGCTTACTTTGATATTTTCATACCCTTAGTTGCTTCCCATGATGTTTTCAGTTGTCCCAAAAAGATGCTAATGTAGTGTTCATCTTTTTGCAGAGGCAGCTTGCCCCTATTTATACTAGAGAGAGCAGACCGACCACTTTTCGGTTTGCCGATCAGCTGGGCCCGCGAGAGCGGCGACGATTGATGAGACTCGGCTTATTCTATGTTGCATTCATGCCCGCCATTCGAGTGAACAGAGGACTATTGACTGCCTGGTGCGAGCGATGGCATTCCGAGACCTGTTCCTTCCACCTGCTGACAGGTGAGGCTACCATCACTTTGGAGGACATCTACCATATTCTCCAGATTCCTATTCGAGGGGAGCAGATTGTCTATGATCCACGTCATGGGGAACAGACCTTTCATGCGTACTACCAGGATCAGGGTGCCGAACTCAGCATTCAAAGTTATGAGATCCATTGGGATTTCCTAGTAGAGCACTATGGGCACTTCGATGCATTCCTAGCGACTCTGATTGCTAGAATTTTGGTTCCTAATCGACGAGGACATGGATTTCTGATTGGTTGGGGGGACGTCCTAGTCGGCATGAGGCGAGACAGGACAATTTATGCATGGGGTCCTTGCCTGCTAGGGATGCTATACCACCAGCTTCACGATGTGGTATACAGGAGAGGAGAGAGCATCTCTTGTGGGACCACTCTTATGATGATCTAGGCATGGGAGCACATTGCCATATTCTGCCCTCCTATTGACAGACCACAGCTTGCCGCGGGGATGCCCTACTCCTATTATTATGTCGGCGCGTTACAGCAGACCCATATGGGTGAGACAGGGTGGTGGCGACATCGGATCGATACCATGGTGACGTTCATCTAGAGGCCGTACAGGGATTGTGAGGCATGGGATGATGAGGCCGATCATCTGAGCTTCTGCAAACAGTATAGATGCCTTATTGGCAGGACAGTGCAGACGTCCTTGATCATTGAGATGTACCTGCCGCAGCGTGTGTTGAGACAATTTGGGGAGTAGCAGGATGTGCCTGTGGGGACGGCAGAGTATGCCAGGTCATCCAGAGAGTATGCATGGGGGTCGGCCATCCCAGTGGCTTTCGCGACACAGCAGATAGATGGGTTAGTAGCCTAGGCCTACGGTTGGAGAGGTGGAGCAACGGATCCAGGTACCACACCAGCTTATGACCTATGGTGGCAGGCATGCCAAACAGTGCCCCTGATAGATCCTGATGGTCCGGTGCCAGTTGACAGGCAGTCAGTCATTCCTCGGGTACCACAAGCTAGGCAGGGAGGCAGAGGCAGAGATGGAGGCAGAGGCAGGGACGGAGACAGAGGGAGGGGTGGGGATGGAGAGAGGGATGGAGGCAGGGATGGTGATGGAGATGGAGGGAGGGGTGGAGACAGAGGTAGGGATGGAGGCAAGGGTGGAGACGGAGGGAGGGATGGAGGCAGGGGAGGAGATGATGGCGGAGATGGGCGGAGGCGACATCATGCTGGGCATAGACAGGTCCAGAGGGTACGTCCACGAGTGGTGAGGGTGGCATTAGATGCCATCCCAGAGGTTGGTGAGGAGGGTGAGGGTGAGGAGCAGCCCAGACAGGAGGGGGAGGGCAAGGGGAGACAGGAGGGGGAGCCAGAGGTGAGGGGACAGGAGGAGGCGGAGGGGGAGAGACAAGAGGAGGATGTGGAGATG
Organism: Sequoia sempervirens; assembly: GCA_007258455.2. Classification (NCBI taxonomy): domain Eukaryota; kingdom Viridiplantae; phylum Streptophyta; class Pinopsida; order Cupressales; family Cupressaceae; genus Sequoia; species Sequoia sempervirens. Next base: position 6,389,701 of record VDFB02072274.1, on the reverse strand, counting down.
AGGGGAGAGGAGGAGGATGTGGAAGGGATGTCAGGGCACCAGAGGTGGAGGTGGAGTGGCAGTGGAGGAGGAGGATGATGCCATAGGTGAGGAGAGACTGATGGCAGATGGTGGAGGGGGAGGAGGAGATGGAGATGTCATAGCTGATCAGAGAGTGGCCGATCTTTAGCAGAGATTAGACGCCAGCTTGGCACAGGTCGGGTCTTTACAGTCAGCTCTGGAGGTAGCTCGTGTGGAGCGGGATTAGGTAGTTATTCGCCAGCAAGATGCGGCCCAGTGGTGCACAGAGTTTGCAGCCCTTTGTATAGGACCAATGGGAGACATGGCTCGAGAGCTTGCCAGGGTGAGTACCAGATTGGGGCAGTATAGGACCCTTTATGAGCAGGCAGTGCCACCAGAGCGACGGGATCCTACCTTATCCCATTCATAGACGAGGTCAGGTAGTGGGCACAGGTTAGGTAGTGGCAGTGGTACCAGGAGCCATACCAGTGTCGGAGGGTCTACTTCCACAAGACACACCTTGGGTCATAGGTCACACCATTCCCGCAAGCATACTCCGAGTCACCATTCAGGGCACAGTCATGGTTCCATTGGTTTAGTGCAGAGGTCGGTATAGGGTCAGCCACCAGTGACAGATCTGTCCTCTTAGAGTCCTGCTACAGTGACTTCATAGGTATTCACTACTGTCACGATGATGCCCTCACTTGCAGTTCCATCATCTTCACAGACACAGGCCACTATAGGACCATCCCTTGTTTCAGCGCCCGTGACAGAGTTGCCTCCGCCACATTCTTCTCCCCGAGAAGATGATGAGAGCCTTCCCTAGGGCATATTTGTATTGTTACACACTATATTATTTTGAGCCTGCGAGCTCCATTTTTGGGATATCCGTTGACTCTATCCTGTGACATTGTATATTTTTGAGATGATTCTATATGATGATACAGTTTTGATGTGGCCTATATGTGTTATGTGATGCTCTTTGCTTTATGTATTATGACATGTATTATGCTTAATTTATGATGCCATGTATGCCTATTTGTGGTTTTGATGCCATGATGATGCCATGTTTATTTATATGATTATGTTAATGATGTGCATGATGTATTTATGTAAAGATGCACCGATGATGATTATGTTAATGCAATGCTTGTGCTTTTGTATATGATTTAATGCCCTGTATGATCTTATTTAATGCCATGGATGATGTATGTATGGACCTAATGCAATGAATATGATCATGTATGCACTTATGTTTTTGGATGTCACAGGATATCATCGTGGGATGGACGAGAGAAGATGGCGAGACTGATGAGAGAAGATGACCAGATCGAAGAAGAGAAGACATGAGCCCTATGAAAATGCATGTGAATTCCTAGACCAAATCCTTCAAAACTTTACTATAGGACTTTTTAATATTTGTTGCTCTTTAATCCTCATTGGGAAAACTGTTGTAATGGCCAACAAACACCATGATATGACATAGATCAAGGTGTGTAAGGTCGTACCATTACCTAAGACAAACAGTCACAGACAAGGATGATCATGACTCATACTAGGAGCATGCTTGCCCCAGTCTTGTTGTCAAAATCAACCACAAGCATAAAAAAGACAAGGACAGATCATGAAACGTCGCGGCTTCTCTAAATCCTATTTCCAGGAAATCCTTGAGAAACTAGTGACATGATTGCCAAAATACAAAAATAAAGTCCCTATCATGATATGTCGTTACTTTTCTAAATCCCCGAATCAGGACCTCGCTAAGAAGCTAGTATTCATGCGTGTCAATTGTCATGCTACGTCGTTGCTTCTCTAAATCCTGCTTAGTGGGATCTCGCTGAAAAACTAATAACATGATAAAAGATCAAAAGACAATTGTCAAGTGTTTGCCAAGTGTGTCTGGATATCCACTGTTCTGATGTCAAGATGTCGAAATGTTTAAAGTTTTGATTGATCTTGGAAAATGCCAAAACTTGGTGAATTCAGGAAGGACACATCCTGAATAATGCCGATGACGAGAGGATTTGATCCCTAATGGTCGTAAGGGGTCCCTCAAAATAATGACGATGCCTAGGAAGGACACATCCTAAGGCATAAATGACAGAGTTGGTTCTTCAGAAGGACACATCTGAAGAATACTGATGTCATAAAGAGCGATCTTTAGGTGCCAGGAGGATCACTCAAAATGTCGAATGACGATGACGACGCCTAGGAAGGACACATCCTAAGGTGTAAATGACAGAGGTTATCGATCAGAAGGACTCATCTAAAGATTAACCGAAATTGGATAGTTTGACTGGTTTATGATGATTTGATTTGTTTTGATCGCATTTGACTTGTATTTGACTATATGTCGATATTGCCCTGATGACATGAGTGATGTGCTGATGAGATTGTCATGTTGAATAAAATGATTGTTTTACTCTATTTTAGGAGTTTTCCCCATGTGGAGAAATGATTGAAGACTTTTGACGTGTGTGCCAGTGTAGTGCCATGAACCCTAATGGACTAACCTAGTGCAGCCTCGGGGGCTCATCGATAGATGGCCTTGCCTACGTCATACCCTCAGAGACCTCATAGTTCGACATGACCAATGACTTTGTCTTGATGATCCAAGATTGTGTCATGATTTTATTTTGAAAAACCGAAAAGGACTGACCTAATGTCTCGGGGACTCAAGTATGAGTCTTGCCTAGGTAGCAAATGCGCAGAGACAACGTAGTTCGGACAAATGACAAAGACTAATTTGAGATGCTTGACTTTGACTAGAAAGGACATTTCATGATGTTTTTGTCTCTTTTCAGGACTTTGTTATGATGTTTTTGGCTTTTTTCAGGACTTTTTATGATGTTTTTGGCTTTTTTCAGGACTTTTTATGATGTTTTTGGCTTTTTTCAGGACATTTTAGGATATTTTTGGCTTTTTTCAGGACATTTTACGATGTTTTTGTCTTTTTGAGGGACATTTTACTACAGTTGCATGGTAAACATTTTTCCCCAAGTCAGGTTTAAGACTTAGCCATTTCCAAGGAATACGGACGAGATGCTGCTGACTTGCTGGATGGACAGTCGTCAGGACTGGATGTCAATCGTTCATCCACTATGACAGGCAGAGTAGGATGTGATGGCAATTTGCGAAATAATGGCGAAGATTCCTTTCATCCTAGGCCAAGTTAGACAAAGTGACAATAGATGGCAGAGCAATGATTGATTACGCATGGCGCCTGTTTGTCAGGTTTTCACCATGGTACTTGTCCAAAGCGCCTGTTTGCTAGGTTTTCACTATTGAATGAATCATTTTTATCTTTACTATTTTCATGATTTTTGATTTTTTTTGGTGTCACCAAGACGCCTGTTTGCCAGGTTTTCATCAAGGTGACGATTTTTATCATTTTTCAATTTTTTTGTATTTTCTGATTTTCAGCCCCATCCTCTGATGCTATGCGTAGAACTTTTGGAGATGTAAACTATTGATGGGTTCTGTCAACTGTTCCCCATCTGGAGTTGCCAATTGATAAGCTCCAGAACCAAAATAAGATAGATAATATAGGGACCTAGCCAGTTTGGTTCAAATTTTCCTGGCTTTTCTCTGTCTGCTTGGTTCTTAGGGTTCTGCATGAGAACCAGGTCGCCAATGTCAAACTTTCTGACCATAAACTTTTTATTGTAGCTGCGACAAAGGTGGTTTTCTATATGCTTGGAGGTGATTCAGTGAGTTTTGTCTTCTTTCGTCCAGCATTTCCAACTCGTGCAAGTGTGATTGTTGGTACTCCTCTTCATTAGTTAGACCCTTCAAGGAGACTCGTAGCAAAGGAATTTTGACCTCAATGGGTAAGATGGCTTCAGCGCCAAAGACTAGGGCGAATGGGGTAGCTCCTGTAGGTGTACGAATGCTAGTTCGGTAAGCCCACAGAGTAGGGTTAAGTTGTATGTGCCAATCGCAGCCAGCGTCATTGATAGTCTTTTTTAGAATCTTGACAATGGTTTTATTTGACGCCTCAGCTTGGCCATTTCCTTGGGGGTAGTATGGGGATGAAAAGTGGTGTTGGATATGGAATCGCTCACATAACTCATGGACATCTTGGTTTTTGAACGGACGTTCGTTGTCGGTGATGATGGACTGTGGAAGGCCATACCGACAAATGATGTAGTTGAGGATAAACTGTGATATTTGTTTGCCAGTAATGTATGTCAAGGGGATGGCTTCGATCCACTTTGTGAAATACTCAGTGGCGGTGATAATGAATTTATGGCCGTTGGATGAGGTTGGATGAATCTTACCCACGAGGTCGAGTCCCCACTGAGCGAAGGGCCAAGGAGAAGTGATGGGCCGGAGTTCTTGTGCTGGAGCATGGACCAAGTCACTATGTATTTGACATTTGCGACAAGTCTGGACATATTCAATTGCATCTTTTTCCATTGTTGGCCAATAATACCCAAGTCTCGTCAGTTTCTTAGCTAGCATAGGACCACTCAAATAAGATCCACATATACCATCATGTACTTCTCGTAAGGTCATACATGCTTCATCAATATCAAGACATCTAAGGAGGGTATCATCAAAACTACGGCGGTAGAGGGTGTCACTGACAATGGCATACCTTGCGGATTTTCTAATGAAGGACTTCCGTTGGTTATTTGACAGGTTCGGTGGAAGGGTGTGAGACTTTAGGTAATCGTAAATGTCTTGATACCACAAAGAGTTGGGACCAACAAGTTCACAAACCATTTCTGATTCTGGGATATCATATGCCGGTATCAAAAGCTACTCTACTAAGAACTCAAATTGTGACATATTTTTAGGGATGTCCAAGAGAGAACTAATAGTAGCCATTGCGTTAGCTGCCTTGTTCTGTGCCCTGGGGATTTATTCAAAAGACACTGATTGAAAGTATGTTAGGAAACTTTCCACCATCCTCTTGTAGGGAAGCAACTTCTCATCCTTCGTTTCATAGTCACCATTCATCTCGTTGATTACTAGCTGGGAATCCCCAAATACAAGTAATGTCTGAATTTTCCATTTGATTGCCAACTTGAGACCTGTAACTAGTGCTTCGTATTCGGCGATGTTATTTGTACAAGGGAAAGCGATTCAAAATGACTTAGGAATTGAATCCCCTTGTGGTGTGATGAACAAGATTCCAGCGCCTGAGCCATGACCAGTGTGAGACCCATCAAAATACAGCTTCCATGGTGTTGTTGGTTCCGCATGAAAAATGGACTCGTCAGGAAAATCGGTTACCAATGGATGAGAGACTTGGATTGGTGCATCTACCAGTTGATCTGCTATTACTTTCCCTTTGATTTCCTTGCGTTCAACATATTGTATGTCATACTCACTTAGGATCATGACCCATTTTTCCAACCAGCCTGTTAATGCTGCCCGACTTAGTAGATATTTCAATGGATCAATCTTGGCAACCAGTTGTGTCTGATGACTGAGCATATAGTGTCTTAGTTTTTGGGTTGCAAAGACAACAGTGAGACATGCACGTTCAATGTATCTATAGTTCAATTCATAGCCTATCAATGTGCGGCTGATGTAATAAATTGCTCTTTCTTTTCCTTCGTGATCATTTTGGGCCAGCAATGCCCCCAATGTTGAACTAGTAGTTGAGATGTATAGAATCAACGGCTTTCCCTGGATGGGTGGCATGAGTACTGGTGTTGACAACAGGTAATTTTTGATTTTCTGGAAGGCCTCTTGACACTTATCCGTCCATACAAAGGGGACACTTTTGCGCAACAGGTACTGGAACGGGTGGCACTTGTCTGCCAATTGGGCTATGAAACGGTGAATAGATTGTACTCTACCCTGCAAAGTTCTAAGTTCACTGATCCCTCTAGGCGGAGGCATGTCTATGATTGCTTTGACTTTGCCAGATCAACCTCTATGCCTCTTTAGGAAACTATGTATCCCAATAGTTTTCCTGATGTGACCCCAAAGACACACTTCTTAGGGTTTAGCCGGACTTTGTACTCTTCAAGTCTCTTGAAAATTATGTCGAGTACCCTTAAATGATCTTTCCTAGTTGTTGATTTGGCCAACAGGTTGTCTACATAATCCTCCATTATATTGTGCATCATGTCATGGAAGATCGTGGTCATAGCCCTTTGATATGTGGCACCTGCATTTTTTAGACCGAAGGGCATGACGTTCCAACAGTATGTACCCCATGGGCAAGTAAATGTTATTTTGTGTTGATCCTCAGGAGCAATGTGGATTTGATTATACCCAGAGAAACCATCCATGAGGGATAGCATCTCATGTCCTGCAGTTAGGTCAACTATGATGTCAATGTTGGGCAAAGGAAAGTCATCCTTTGGACATGCTTTATTTAGGTCTCGAAAATCTGTACATACCCGAATCAGCCCATTTGGCTTTGTCACTGGCACTAGGTTAGAGATCCATTCAGCATAATCTATAGACCTTATGAATCCGGCATCCAGTAATTTCTTTAACTCGGCCTTGACCAATAGAGCAACTTGAGGGTGCATTTTGCGCAACTTCTGCTTGACTGGTTTAGCATTGGGTAATAGTGGCAGATGATGTAGAACTAGTTCTGGGTCTAATCCTGGCATATCCGCATAGGACCATGCAAAGTTGATCTTCTGTTCTGCAAAGAATTTATGAAATTCTGGTTTCTCTTCCTCAGTCAATGATGCGGCAAATAGGACCATCTTGGGGTCTTTGGCAGTTGAAATGTTATCCTCTATTGTGTCCTCAATAAGCATAGCCGATTTTTCTTGTTGTACAGGGAGAAAGTCCAGTCCTCCATCTTTGGGTGCCTCAAAGAGGTTTTCACCTGCAGATACGTCCTTTATTTTTACTATTTTATTGTCAAGAGGTGCCTTTCAGTTTTCACCTAGAGACGTTTCATTTTTTACCTTGTTTGTACTTTTGTGACTAGAGGACTGGACAGTCTCGCCGAAGTATGCAGTGCCGTCAAAATCAATGGAAAATCCAGATTTGTGGTCCCCACTTGTTATGCCTTCTCGTAATCCCATGAATTCGGCAGTTGCCTCATCATTCTGAAATGTGTCTAGAATTGGCAGTTCTTCTTGGTCCCAATCGACTAGTTCAGGATAGACTAATGCAATGCCATCGTCAAGGCTAGTGAATTTGGGTGAGGATGCAGATAGCATGCAGATGGATTCGGTAATGTTATAAATAAGGTTATCATCGTCCAACTCGACATCGGACTCTATCCAGTATTCTCCTTCACTAGTGTCATATTTGTTGTCATAATAAGGAGTGAAGGTTTTAGAGCCCTGGCTATCAATATCATCTGACACTTCGGATAGATTAGACTGAGGGGGTTCAGATGATGGTTGTTGTGTGTCATGGGAAGTGGTAGTAGGATTTTGACTATTTGGTGCTTGCTCAATTTTGAATGTTTGCCAAAATCGTTGTTCAGAGGTCAATTCCCCTGGTTCGACAAACAAATCATCAAGACAACAGTCACTTAGGGATCGTTCGGAGCCAAATTCCCACTCGTGGGAGTCAATTTTGGTGAGAGGATCCCTAGTAGTCTCGACACTGTCAGAAGCATGGACTCGCTCATTTGAAAGTATAGAGGTACATCGATCGTCATTGTTAAGTGATCCAAACCCCAAACCAAGATACTTCAGAATTTGAAAAGCTTCTATGGGTTCCCTTCAACTAGATTTATTTTTTCCAAGGCCACTAGTACCATCATAGCCTTTAGCCTTCATGAAGTCATAACCTTTGCCATATATTTGAACTGGTAATGGGGGTAATGTGACAGTATCCTTATAGATCCATCCCGTGATGTCAGCAAGGTCTTCCTCACTCATGTCTCCCCACTTGATAAAAATTGTATTCGGTGGAACTTTGAAGGTTTCCTGAGGTTCCATTCTGAAGCTAGCCGACCATAGTCCTTGGGAGATCTAGGCATTGTTGTTATGCTGTATGTTGTGTACAGTTTGAATTCTCCGCAGCCAAGGTCCTGGATTTTGATAGTTGATTCAGTCTTAGGGTTGGTGGAAGGTGGTGGCATGTCAGAAGACATGGATGGAGTGGATGTGGAAGATGGCGTGAGTGTGGAAGGGTCGATGTACTTGGACAACGAGGAGCCAGGTGCTTCTCGATTAATTGGTACTTGGTTTTCGGAGATACCCCTTAAGTTGGTACAATATTGGAAAGGGTCGGGGTCTCTATATATGGTTACTTCTGTGCCGTCGAAAGGAAACTTGAGGCATTGGTGGTATGTTGACGGGACAGCTTTTAAAGCGTGGATCCATGGACGACCAAGTAAGATGTTATATGGTAGTTCCAAATCCAGGACCTGGAGGGTTGTTTCCACAATGACCGGTCCCACTCTGATAGGGAGAGAGATAACACCTTGTGAAGAGCGTTCCTCATCATCATATGCTTTGATCACTATACTTTTCGTTGGGTCTACGCATGCACTAGAGAATCCAAGAGCCTTAACCAATTTGAGAGAGCATATATTCAACCCTGCTCCGCCATCTATTAAAACTCATCTAACCTTGTGCTTGTGGACAAAAACTTCTATGTGTAATGCATCATTATGGTTGGTTTTAGATGATGAGTAATCCTGATCCGAGAAGGTGACATGGTGCGGTGTGGTGAGATACCCCACCATAGTTTCAAACTGATTGACATCAATGTCCTTCGGGACTGACGACTCTAGGAGAGTTTTATCTAGGATTTCTTTGTGTGCAGGAGAGATACGAAGCAGCTCAAGGATAGATATTTGCGTGGGGGTCTTTCCTAGTTGGTCAATTAGGTTGAACTGACTTTTGGGTTTCCACTCTGGTGGGGTTGAGACAGGTTTTGGCTGTTTAGGCGATGCAACAAGTTGTGATTGTTCAGCGGACAGGCCCAATATAGTGATCTTGGTTTGTCTAGGGGGAGGCGGACCAGCTATAGTGACCTTGCCACTGCGAGTAGTAGCATTACACTATGGTGCTCTCTTGACCATAATGGTATTGATGTACACATCGTCAGTTCAGACACTGTTTATAATTGGTCCACTAGAATAATCGTACTTGACTCAAGCGTAGTTAGCTTGGTTCTGTGAACCTAAAGTGGAAGCATTATGAGAACCATGATCCTGCAGTGGATTCTTGTGGATAGTATGATCTATGTTGGAGGTGAATTGCGATCCACCTACCTCGATGGTGCGATTGTCGATAAGGTCTTGTATTATGTTTTTTAGTTGTCGACAATTGGAAGTTGTATGCCCTTTCACTCAATGGTATTCGCAAAGTGCATTGTCATTCCACCATTCTGGTTTGAATTGTCCTGGGTCATATGGTTTTATTGCCGAAAGTGTGATGACCCCATGCTGGATGCATTTCTTAAGGACTTCTTCAATGGGTTCACCCAAATGAGTATATGTGCGACCCCTAGGGAATTGTCGCATCTGACGATATTGGCCTTGATTGTTTTGACCATTTTGGTTGTTTGAAGGAGTATTGGGGGGAGGTTTCAATGTCGTTGCGGGTCTGTTTTGTTGTTGAACCCCTTTTAGGGCCAATACAGGACCTACAGTGTTTGCAGTCTTAGCATCAACAACACCGTCATTTGTGACATGCTTATTCTTAACCCAATATTTGTTTTTGTCGGCGGATGGATTGACGTTCGTGTTTTTGGAACCATATCTCAGTTCTCCCTTTGCGATAAGAGCTTTCTCAATTTGGACTCCCTTTTCGACAAATTCTATAAAGTTTGTGCAACAATGTATTTGCAATGCAAATTTGAGGGGTCCTAGAAGTGTTTGGACAAACATGTCGACTTTTTCCCTTTCGGGAATGTCAATGTGACATCAACTAGCGAGGCTTCTCCATTTTTGAAAGAACAGGATAAATGTCTCACCTGAATCTTCTTGCGTGAGATTGCACAAGCTAGTGATAGAGGTGTCTATGTCAATGTTGTACGTGTAAGTTCTTATGAATTTTTGTTTAAGCTCATCCCATGTCTGGATATCTTTTTGAGTTGAAAACCATTCAAGGCCTTGACCCGCCAAACTTTTGGAAAAAAGTCTCATCAAGTATGTGGGTTCGTAGGTGATATCCATACAGTGAGTTGCGAACTCGCGAACATGTACAATGGGATTTGTCTTGCCTCTATATTTTGTGAAGTTTGGTGACACGTATCCTAGTGGAAAAGCAGGCATATATAGGCTTGGGTCAAATGGGTATACATCCAGGTCATATGATATTTCTGATTTCTTGCCTGAAATGTACATGTTTTGGATAGTTTTCTCCATATCCCTCATTCTTGCTTTGAGTTCATCTATGGTAGGGTCGTTTATGTTTCTAGGCATTGGATTGCCTGGTACGCCATGTGTTCTTGTCTGTTGTGCATGAATGTTGGTGTACTGTGGTGGTATGGATTGTTGCGGTACGTATGACGTGTGTTGTTGGTATTGGAAGTTATGATTGGGTATATGTTGATGAGTATGAATGTTGGATGAGTATGTTGGTATGTGTCCCCCACCCATGTGTGTCATTATTTGAGGGATGTGGTGACCATGACCGGTATAGTGTGTCGATGATGTCATGGGTTGTGTTATTTGGCCACCTTGTGTAAATTGCTAGTTTTGAACAAGGGGGACGTTTGTGTTTGTGCCTTGGGAGGTAGTGACATTTGACTGTGTTGTCGTGTTGACATTTTGTGGTTGTCCTTGGATAAAGATACGTCCTGTGGATCCTCTTGGAGTATTTTGTGAAGTACTACTGAATGGATTTGCCGAAGTTGTGTTCATGGTAGTAGATGGAGTTGTCAAGGGGGGATTGTGGTGACTTGATGATGCCCCCGTGGTATTTACTGTTGCGGTAAAAAGAGGATTGGAATAATTTTCCCATGTTGTTGGGGAGCCAAGAGTGGTTCCATCTGATTGGGGTAGTGTTGTGGATGTTGTGGATGATTGTGATCCCCCAATAGATGTAGCGTTTATTGTATTGGAGATGTTTGGGATGTTGGATGTGGTATGCGATGTCGTTGTGGTGTCAAAAGGGGTGTTGCTCGTAGTATTTGGGAATTGACCACTATGTGAACTGTTATGTGCATTGTTGGCATTAGGGTCATTTAGCGAGTTAATGTCAAATCCTTGCGGTAACTTAGCTCCTTTACTCAAGAGCATAGCTACGAATCTGTCTCTGTCTTGATGGGCTATTGTTTCAGCAAGTTGATAGACCTCTGGGTCTTGTGTCAATGCCTCTATGTTTTCCTGGAGTAGTTCACCATTTTCATCTCGTTGCAAGTAGAGTTCGAATGTACTGTTTGAGGAGGACTGTGTTGTCACTAGAGGCTGATTGTCTAGATTAGAAAATGGATCGTACAAGGTCCAGTTTGAGTCATGTGGAGGATTTTTGGGGTCTTGGCTAAAATTTTCCATTTGTCTCTTTTGTTTTTGAAGTCTGGTTTCGACCATAAATGAGATTGCTCAAAAAGGGGATGACAGCTAAATGCAAGTATGACACTATGTGAAGTCTAGGTTCGAAATGACTCCTGGAATGACTAATGTTTTTGGATTTTTTGTGAATAAGGTATGCAATGCGTATGCAATGTAAGATAAGGTTATCTAAGCACTTCTAAGCTTGAACTTTGTTTTCGATTTGGACTGCTAAAGGACTTTGTTGGAAATGACAAGTTGACAAGATCTAAATGACTAGTGAGTCTTCCTAACTAGACTTTTGAGTTGCAAGAAATCTCACAAAAGAGGATAATGACTAAAAGGATGATTTGATAACTTGGTCCAAGAGGGTCTAATTTCAAAAACAATGACTTTGCAAAGTGTGCTTAAGAGTTGCCTAATCCTAACTATGGATAGTCAAATGTATGCAACGAAAAGGAATGAGGTATGAAACCTATGGTGACTAATGCAAACTAATGGTCAAGACTTTGAGAAATTTCAAGTTAGGTTTCTGACAGAGTCTTCTTGGTGACGGAGTTTGACAAATGGTTGACAGTTTCAAGACCTCAAGTTTCGGCTGTGAAGCTTAAAATTTTGACAGGCAAATGCGTCACAGTTTAGCAGATGCGTCGCAGTTAAGCACATGCAGTTATGTTTATCAATTGCGGCTTTCTGACTATCAAATGTGACTCGGTTAAGCAAATGCAGATTTTTAGTTGTCAGATGCATCACGATGCCTACAGATGCGTTGTTCTAAGTTTTAGATGCAGTTTATTAGAGCAGTTGCATTGTAGAATATCAGTTGCAGTTCGACAAATATGACAATTTTGTTTCAAAGTGATTATCGTGTTGTTTTGATGGAAGTTTTGATCGGTTTGATGAATGTTTTGTTCTGAACTGTGGTAAAAACCAGAAAACACTTGACAAACATAGCGTTTTATAAAGTAACCAAACACACATCAAATAAGCACGATCCTAGGTTAGGCCATGACAATATTCGCTAGATTCCACGTGGGTTTCCCCAACCACATATTTGTAGCATGTGAATTCAGAAGCTTGGCTGCACGGGCTCCCCCTTACAGTGCACTCTCTTCTTAGGCCAACCAAGCTTCCAACCCCCATGAAACTCCCATGGTGAGCTGATCACCTCTACTACAAACTGTGAAAGTGTGGATGCCTTCACACTGACCGGTGCTGCGCTAGCAAATAGAAGGATTTTGGCTTACTACACAAGAGTGTTTAGTTCGGGACCCCCATTCGAGTGGCCATACATGGGGCAAGAGATTAATCACCATTAAGGTGGCACTCCAGCCTGAAGAGGTTAAGCTCAACAAGGTTTAAGGGAGTACAACTCTATCCGTATGACACATCTGCACTCGCAACCTTAGGTTTTCCCTTAAGCTTTACATTTATATACCGGTCGGGGGTAGCTTGGCTTTAGCTCCGTTGCCGGTTTGAGTCGTGTTGGGGTGATGAAATCCCCAAGCAGGCCTAATTTCTAGAGTTGGTAACCATTTCTCTTACACCCAAGATCGCCCGAAAGCACAAGGGGAGAGGATACTTTGATGTACCAAGTCAAGGTAAATAACAAATAAGAATGGGTCTGGTTTTCTGATCACAAGGCTTTCACCAAGTGAGAGCATACTCACCTACCACTCCACAAGCACAATCAATCAAAGAAGACATGATTCTCTTTATAAGCACCAAAAACAAATGTTTGCTAATCTAGAAATAAACAAGCACAATGTTTGTTTCTTCCTTCTTTGACATGCGAATCTGCAAACAATGAATATTAGTAGTCTTGTATGTAATGGTCTTGGACACACGAAAGAGGATTGCCACACGCTACAAGAAAATATTAGTAACACAAAATATCTATTCTAATTAACATGCAGGAATAACCAACACAGAAAAAATAGAAAACCAGAAAACCAGTAAACAGAAAAACTCGAAAATCTAAAAATCAAAATGACAAAATCGAGAGAAACTTTTACCAGACAGATGCAGCTCGATAGGGCAGATGCGTCGTTCGGGACTTCAAATGTGACTCGAAATGTCAGATGGGTCGTTCTGTCTGTCAGTTGCGGCTTGTTAGAGCGGTTGCGTTGCTTCTGTCAGCAAATGCATCGCGATGTTTTAAAAATAGTTGTGTCGATCCATACCTGTACCTACAAAACAACAGAAAACAACAAAAAACCCTACAAAATAGAAAACGCACGAATGGGGCTCGCCAATCGCTACAAAAGAGGATTAGTAACACAAAATCTAATCTAGCCAAGAAGGAATAAAAACACAGAAGAAACAGAAAACTAGAAAACCAATAAATAGAAAAACCCAAAAATCTAGAAATCAAAATGACAAAACCGAGAGCAACTTTTACCAGACAGATGCGGCTCGACAAGCAGATGCGTCATTCGGGTCTTTGAATGTGGCTCAGATCAAATGCGTCATTCTGGTTGTCGATTGCGGCTTGTCAGAGCGGATGCGTCGCTTTGGTCATCAGATGCGTCGTGACACATCAAATGCGTCACAATGTTTAAAAAAAAAAACACTTGCGGCGATCCGTACCTGTACCTGCAAAACAACAGAAGATGACAAAAAACCGTACGAAAAACAAAAAAATGGAGTCGGGTTCACCAATGTAATCAAGGAAAAATCAGATTTGTTAAAGCGGGTTAGCATAATAACAGTAAAATTCCAATGAAATAACAAAGCACAAAGGAAATAATATGAAAACAAAAGGAACAATGTTACCCTAAGTCCTCATCTTCCATGGTTAACCTTTGTTACACCTCCTAGCTTGCAGTAAATAAAGATGCCCTCAGATTTCAAATGAGCACCTAGACTAATGACAAAGCCCTATGCAAGTGTTGAAGGATTTGTATAAAAACAATGACCTCACAATGAACTAAAATGACAATGACTGCAAATGACAATGACCATAACCTAAGTTGACAGAATGGACATGAGATAGATGGAGAGAGAGAGAGAGAGAGATCTGGACCCCCAAAATAAGAACAAAATTGCCATTTTATAAAAACTGCAATTTTGAATGTGTGGCCAGGATGAGAAGATGACAAATACCCTAGAATCAATGGTCAAGATTGACTGTTGTAGTACGAATTAGGGTTAGGTCAAAATTAGGGCAATGATAAAGATGAAGGGTTGAGATTGAATTATAAGATAATTCAATCAATGGCCGAAATTAAATGAGATGTCAGAAGATAAGATTTGATTTGGAAGATAAGACTGGCACGGACAAAGAGGCTGCTGGAGAAATTAAATAATAAAATTTATTTACTTGGGGCCCAGAAATAATTAAATAATAAAGATATTATTTAATTATAGAGGAATGTGACAAAGGGAGTCATTTTGAATTAAATAATGATTTAATTCAAAATTCAAGAGGGTGGTTAAATTAAATAAATTAAATTTATTTAATTTAATGAGAGAAAAGGCTAATGAATAATTAAATAATTAAAATAATTATTTAATTATAGTGGAAAGTGGGCAAAAATTAAATAAATTAGAATCTATTTAATTTTTAAAAGAAAGGAACTTAATTAGTGACATAATTAAATAAATAAAATTTATTTATTAATCAAAGAGATATAAATGACAAAAGGGGATTTAAATAAATTAAGAAATTTATTTAATTAAAGGAAGACTTAGATAATTAATGACGTATTAGATAAATAAATAAAATTTATTTATTTAATAATCAAGCATAAATAAATGACAAAGGGGAATTAAATAAATTAAGAAATTTATTTAATTAAAGGAAGACTTAGGTAATTAATGACGTATTAGATAAATAAATAAAATTTATTTATTTAATAATCAGGAGGAACAAATGACATGAATTAATTAAATAATTATGAATTATTTAATCAATAGTCGAATGTGGACCAAGGATATAATTAAATGACTTAATTATGCTAGGACAAAAGTGGTAAAAATGAAGCTTGCAGGCCTAGCTCATTTTTAGGTGTCTACAGAAACAATCTCAGCTCAAGAGACCAAAGTGCAAAAGGGTAGCAAACTTCGACGAGCGATTACTTAGAAACCATGGCACCTTGAAATATTCCATCTAAGGCTACGAGATTACGTAGTGCCCATCTATAATAACTTCTCTTTATTTTTGATAGCTCCAAGTCATTTTCCTCTAGTGAATAAATTTCAATTGATGGAAATGTATAAGTGCGAATTTGCACCCCTTAAGCAAATTCCCCTCACATACCCTCACCTTATAAAATAAAATCCAAAGGCACATGAATATTTGTCCTATGCCTTAGTGAGAGAATATTTGTCAGGGATGCACATCGGCGCACTACCGTCCCTAATGGATTCCTTTATTTGAAGTTGGCACAAGAGTTACACACCTAATTGGGGTCAAATTGTAATGTCCCTCTTCGACCAACTGACCTAAAAATGGCAGATTCTTCCTCATTCTTCCTTAAAATTCATCAATTCTCACTTCATTTGAGGCTCTAGAAATTCTCTTGAACTCTCTAAGCAATTTCTCTTCACTCTTTCACTCTCAAGCAGCATTCCAGCACTCTACTCATGAGCATTGCAGCAACAGAACTCCATCAACTCCACATTGCAAGTGTGAGACCATTACAAACGTTGCAAGCTTGGAGTCTTACGAGACCTCCCTTATCCATTGTTGTGGCAGTGGTGACTTGCCAAGTTCATAGCTTGCTTTCTCCTTCCACTGGCTAGTGAGCTCTTGGGTGGAGGTGGTGAACTAGCACTTGTGTGAGATTATCTTCATCACCTTAGCTCTCCTTTATTTTCTCTATCATATTCGTTTTTACTTTCTATATTTCCTCATTCTATTTTTTCCACCTAAAACCAATTAACTAGGCTATTAGTATATTTTTAGGAAGTCTTTATTGTACTTCCCATTTTCTAGTCATATAGATGCCAACGCACCAAAGAGATGCCAGTGTGTTGTGCTATCATCCCAAAACTACATTGTCATCCTCATATAGGAAGTTGTCTAAGGTATAGTATAGACTCCAAAAACCAGTTCACCTAGCCTAAACCTAAAACTCGGGTCTGAAGAGTGACAAAATTACTACATCTAGTGCTCTTCATTCTCGGTACCCTTCCTTTAGAGTGAGGTAAGTTAGGGCAGCCCTCCGCTCTCGAATCTCCATGACCTGGAGCCTTGACTTAGTTAGTCCCCCTCTTTTACATTTTTGTTGAACTCGACATGAAGCAACATTTACCCATTTGTTAGTGTTGAGACTTTTCCCGTGTACCTTATGATTGTTGTAGCCCTGGGTGTTTTGAAGGTTTATGAGCATCACTACCCAGTCTATGACTTCCGAGTACATTGTTAGGTGAAGTGTACGACACCTACCAATGGAGAAGATGAAGGTCCCTTCTAGTTTAGCTAATGAGTTTACCACTTATTTTCCCACAAATTATAGTGATGAGATGGGTTTCACAGAATAAACCACTCGTGTGCCTACCCGTCCATCATCCCATATGCCTTCATCTGTACATGAGGATGATGTTGTGCATGTTCTTGTGGAAGGCCTTATGGCATTAAATAATAGACTACTAGACATTGTAAACCACTTAGTGAAAGCCCCAAGCATGGTGAGAGCTACTAGCCTTGCAAGAGAGGTGAGACAATTACTAGGAAAATATCAAACAAGTATAGAATTTATATGCAACCTCTCCAATTTGAAGTTTATGTCCCCTCGTATAGGCCTAGATTGGGTACCACCTAAGGAGAACTGCTCGATTCCTATGAGAAGAAAATAGGTGTATCAATGCCTACTACATTTGTTTGCATGGTTGAATCAAGGCTCTCGATTAGTGTCTCCTCTACTCCTTAGGGGTCCCCCATTATCAAGGTGAATAAAACACCCATTGGGTTTAGTTTCACTCCTCCTACTTCCCCTAGTGGTGAAGGCTTGGGTGGAATGAGTGGTGGTGGCTTTGGTAGTGGATGCGACACGGGAAATGGTGGCCTTGGTGGAGGTCATGGAGGGGATAGTGGAGGTGGCTTTGGTGGAGGCCCTACTGATGGTGGTGGTACTAGCAGAGGTCACAGCAGTGGCTTCAAAGGTGCCTTCGGAGGTGGTGCTGGTAGCGGTGGTTCTGGAGACTCCACTAGTCCCTTGTCATCTAACGACCCTATTTTGAACACCTTGCTTCAGAAAATGGTCCATATGCAAAACCAGCTAGCAAGTCTCTCCTAGGCCTATGCCCAACCTATCTTTCAACCCTTATTTGGACGTATCACATTATTAGTGACAATCTTAAGCACTCCCTTCCCACAAGGAATGGAGATTCCAAAATTTGAAAACTATAGCGGCAAAGGGAACCCACAAATGTGTGTTTCTACCTTTAATGCTATGTGTACATACTTCTTCCATCATGATGCATTGATGGAAAAATTATTTCTTCAATCTCTTAAGGATATAACACTTGAGTGGTATTGTTCCTTACCTGATAACTTTATCTTCTCATTTGATCAACTTGTGAATCAGTTTCTCCAACAATTCCAAGCCAACATCAAACCAAAGATGACCTTTTTGAATATTTTCTGATGTAAGAAAGGGGATAAGGAGAAGATAACTGATTTCATAGTGTGGTATCAAGTGCTCTTTTCAGAGATCTCGTACCCACTACCCGATTCTGACGTGCAGAAGGTGTTCATAGGGAACTTGTAGAGACCTTGGTAGGAAATTTTTTTCCTTGTCATGTACCCTTCTTTTTCTCATTTGTGTGTGGCATTATGAGAACATCAGCATATGATAGTTAGTTCAAGGGAACCTCCTCGCACTCTCATTTAGAAGGAAAATCTATTGTATTAATCTTATGAAAAGGTAAGGTTGTTGCGAATGTAGTAGCCGCAATGAACGATAATGGCCTTAGATGCAACAGAAAATTCACAAAGTTAGCAGAATCTTATTCTTCCATCTTGTAGAAGTTGTTGAAGGATAAGATCATAACCTTGGAGACTCCTCAACCCCTCAAGGAACCTTGCCCTAATTAGTATGATGCAAACACTTTCTATCAATACCATGGAGTCAATGGACATGATACCAAACACTGTATGTGCCTGTGTCATGAGATATAGGACTGCATTGAGGATGGTAATATTCATCTCGATGGGAGTAAACAAAATACAAAAAAATCGGTGGCAAAACAAAATAGTGAGTTGCAGATATACACAGACCCATTTCTGGCCCATTCTACTAACTTACTTATTGATCCCTCTTATTTCACCACTCAGACTGAGGTGTATGTTAACATGGTTATGGTTTCTCCATCTCCGCAGCATGAGGCTAGTTCACCAGACGTGACATTCACATCATAGAATTTTCCCCTGAACAACAATCCATCTCCCCTCTACAATCCCACTCATCTCAATGGGAACATTGTGATGGGGGTCTTAGTCGACCTTGCAAGTTTAGTGAATGTCATTACCAAGGAGACGTGGTTGAATTCTTTACAAAGGGAGAAGTATGAAGAAACAAATTCTACCATTCGTATGCACAATGGCCTCTCTCTCAAGCCATACAACTCAATAACTCTTTCTTTCCTAGTAAGACCTATGACTATGAACACAACCTTTGATGTTATTCCAAAATCAGATTTATTCAGAGTGAAGCTAGGCATACCCTAGCTAGCTTAGATGAATATAATCACTTTCGTCATTCATAAGTGCTTGAAATTCTCCCGCAAAGATGATGTTCACATGGTGCATGACACTAGATACTAGTCATTGGTATCCCATGTGGGATACTCATTTGATCATTTTTGGCCCACCCCGGTCATTCTACTTCCCCTAAGAACATAACTACTTTACAAAAGTTATGTGTAGTATAAGACTTGGGGCAAAGGACAACCAAACTTGACCCTTCCATTAGTGCAGCAACAAGCTTCATCCTCTTCTCAAAAGGGGAGGGAGAAGCCTACCCATCCTCGTGGTTCCTCTCCTTCTCTTTCTAAAGAAGAGTTTTGGATGAATACTCTTGGTTTTTACCTAAGGAATCTAATGATACCGGCTTAGCGTAGACCCAAGATTCAAATATTTGATCTTCCCACTACACCTCCTGGGCCTTGGCCCTACCTATATGGTAGAAGGAAGGGTACCCATGGGGAATCATCTATGTCTCAGCCTCCATGGCCTCCTACCACTCTTGCTTCAAAAGAACTAAACGGGACGAGGCTCACTGCCGAGGCACTAGAGTTGACTCCCCCGTTGTTTCTCAATCTCTTCCTCTTGCTTCCATTCAGGAGTCTTCCCCTCTACCAGAAATGGCTATGATGGAAACTCCTATGGTTGAGTAGGATCCTTTTGTCCCTTCACAACTCCCAGCCTCTAGCTCAAAGAGTCGTAGAAACCACCTTGGGCATGAGCGCAAGCGCCAGCGAAAGGCTCTAGTGGTTCACCAGACCACTTTATAGAAAAATAAATAGGAGCTGACCGCCCTTGTTTCAAGGCCTCATGTTGTTTCCTCCTCTCTCCTACCCTCTGCTTTCATTCAACCAATCTTAGTCTCGCTTCTGGCTCCTACTGTGAGTGTGCATGACCCCAAAAATGTCCAGGTGTTCATCACTCCTTAAATTGAGCTGCCCTTATTGATGTCCCTTCCGAACATCCTGCCATTCCATAAACCTGTGGACATGCCAAATGCTTCGGTGGTTTCCACTACGGTTTTCTCCTCCTCCTCTGCACCTCTCGTCTTGTCTATGAGGATTTCACATCCTCCGATGAAGCAGAAGGTAGAGTGAGGGAACATTTCTCGGCTTCCCCTGAGTTTTTCACCTCTCTCAAGTCACTTGGTGAGCCAAGCAGTGAATCTCGAGTGCAGTCCTCTCTGTTCATTAAGGTACAACATGGAACTTTTAGAAAGTGCATGTTCAACTCTCTAGATGAAGTCTCAGCCTTGTCGGTGATCTTCATGAAAAAACTAACCATAGCTCCATAAGATCCAAGCAGAGAAGACTTACGAGGGATTCTTCCTTAGCCCTTATTATGGGAGGGTTGGAAGCACCTCCCCTTAATATTCCACCACTATAGGCTTGCCCACCTTTCCATTATAATGATCTAGATTGGGAAGCGGGTGACCTCTTGGTCGATGACTGTTAGGGGGAGGAATCTTCTTTATCTTTAGATTAGAGTGTGTGGTGATGTGTTACCCCATGCTCGTGCTATGTGTTCTTGGATTACCCTTGTCACCCTTGTTGGTGCTTGGATATAGGAGTGATTTTGTGTCGTAAACCTTCTTCTATTTGTATCATCATTCTTCCCCTATTATGTGTTTTGACTTTCAGAAAATTGGGGATGATGCAAAGCATTGGGGTTATTTAGGCTTCCCTTCCATGTTGACCCAAATTTTTATTTTTATTTAGTTTTCTCGTGCATTCTTCACATGGTCTGATATAGTAGGTGGTTGATGAAAATTCATTTATATACTATTATTATTCTTATATATATATATATATATTTATGAGTCTAAAATATCATATCACCCTTGTGCCTCTTGATTTTTTATGTTGTTTCCTCTCTTTCGCTCCTTTCTCATCCTTATTTCTTCTTTGCGTGAGTTGTCCCTCATATGTGCAACAACGTTACTTTCACAATGTTAGGATTTTCAAAAAATGCATTTGTTGCCAATGAATCTTTTCTTGAAAGACCTTGCAACCTTTTTTCAAAAATCGCATTCTCGACTTGGATCTCTAGCGGAACATGTTTCCTTCATCATGGGTTCCTAAAGAAAGAAACTTGAGAACTTTCCTCCAAGGTGAGAGTAGCATTTTCCTATAGGAGAATCTCATCCTTCCCCTCATGAGGGGGCATTTTCTTCCTTTTGAATTCCTTGATGAAGTGAAAATCTTTCAAAAGGATTCCTTGATGATGAATTGATTTGAGAAAAAACATCTCTTTTATACTTTCAAACAACGCGTCCCTTGAGTGGACCCCTCTTCTTTTGAAGGGTTCCCGAGGGAGCCCTTTGAAAGAATTTCAACTTGTCAATGGTTTACATGATTGTCCGCTTATTTACCCATGTGGCTACTTTTTTTTCTGACATGTTTTATCTATAGATTAACATGTCACTTTGTAGGTGCACCTGTAAAGTCTGCTTCTTTGGGTTCAACTCATGAGAGAGAACTTGGGGGATGCCTCCTTGTAGGTTTGTGGGTTTGTAAGGTGTTTACTTCACTAGGTTTCCCTCGTGAGAGAGAACTTGGGGGACACCTCCTTTTAGGTCTATGAGCCTATAAGGTGCTTACTTCTCTAGGCTTCCTTCATGAGAGAGAACTTGGGGGTTTCCTTCTTGCAGGTCTACAGGCCTATGAGATGCTTTCATCTTGTGGGATCTGTCCATAATTGGTCTAAGGGCCTTCAATGTACTTTGTACAACTTCATATTTTTGCGAGGCTATGGAGTCATTTTGTTTGAAACTCCTCAAGGAGAGTACCTATGGAATCTTTTGCCTACCCTACGCTTTTGAGTTCACCAGCTTGCGGTATGCTTCCTCAATGGTTCAAGTATACATCTCTAACCCTACTAACCCTTTGATCTACTCTACTGAGCACTCATCAGCATTCATGCTCACTAAAGTGGGGGAAAAATGTATAGGCACAAATTTGCACCCCTTAAGAAAATTCCCCTCTCACATACCCTCACCTTAGAAAATAAAATCCAAAGGTGAAATTCCACATTATCCACCTGTCTTCCATCCACTTGACATCTATCTTGTGTGTCGGTGAGAGAATATTTGTCAAGGATGCATGTGCGGTGCGCAAACATCCACGTGGCATGTTGTTGTCCCTAACAGATTCCTACATCTGAAGTTGGTAGAGGCATTACGCACACAATTGGGGTCGAATTGTAATGTCCCTCTTGGACCAACTGACTCAAAAATGGTAGATTATTCCTCATTCTTCCTTCAAATTCATCCATTCTCACTTCATTTGAGGCTCTAGCAATTCTCATGAACTCTCTAAGTAATTTATCTTCACTCTTTCACTCTCAAGCAACATTCCAACACTCTACTATTGAGCATTGTAGCAGCAACACTCCATCAACTCCACATTGCAAGTGTGATGCCATTACAGACATTGCAATATTGGAGTCTTGAGAGACCTCCCTTCACCACAGTTATGGAGGTGGCAACTTTTCCAAGTTAGTAGCTTGCTTTCTCCTTCCATAGGCTAGTGAGCTTTTGGGTGGAGGTGGTGATTATACGTGTGGAGCTAGCTCGTGAACTGGCGCTTGTGTGAGATTATCTTCATCACCTTATCTCTCCTTTTTTTGCTCTATCATATTCATCTTTACTTTTTGTATTTCCTCTTCTTTTTTTTTGCCTAAAACCAACTAGCTAGGCTATTAGTATGTATTTAGGCAGTCATTATTGTATTTCCTATTTTTTGGCTATACAAATGTTAGCACACCAAAGAGATACCAGTGCACCACATTGTCATCCCAAAACTACACTACCATCCTTAGACAGGGAGTTGACTGAGGTGCAGTACAAACTCTGAAAACTAGCTCACCTAGACTAAACCTGAAACTCTGGTTTAAAGAGTGATAGAAGTACTACATAGTGCTCTTCATTCTCGATCCCCTTCCTTTAGAGTGAGGTAATTTAGGGCATCCCTCCACTCTCAAATCTCCCTGACCTGGTGCCCTAACGTACTTAGTCCCCCTCTCTTACATTTTTGTTGAACCCGACATGAAGCAACATCTCCCCATTCGTTGGTGTTGAGACTTTTCCCATGTACCTTATGATTGTTGTAACCCTTAGTGTTGTGAAGGTTTATGAGCATCACAACCTAGTTTAGGACTTCTAGGTACATTGTTAGGTGAAGTGTGTGACACCTACCAATGGAGAAGATGAAGGTCACTTCTAGTTTTCTCCCTGGTTTTTTCACTAGTTTAGCTAATGAATTTAACACTAGTTTTCCCACGAATTATGTTGATGAGATGGGTTTCATGGAAGAAACCACTCATATGCCTACTCCTCTAGCATCCCCTATGCCTTCGTCTGTAGGTGAGGATGATGTTGTGCATGTTCCTACAAAAAACCTTATGGCATTAAATAATAGACTACTAAACCTTTAAAACCACTTAAAGAAAGTGTCGAGCATGGCGAGAGCCGCTAGGCTTGCAAGAGAGGTGAGACAGTTGGTGGGAAAAGATTGAATAGGTATAGAATTTCTACACAGCCTCCTCGATTTAATTGAAGCTTATGTCTGCTCGTATAGGCCTGGATCGGGTACCACCCAAGGAGAACTACTCGATGCATATGAGAAGAAAATAGGTGTATCAATACCTACTACATTCGTCTACATGGCTGAATCAGGGCACTCGATTAGTTTCTCCTCTACTCCTTAGACCCCCCCACTATCAAGGTGAATAAAACACCCCTTGAGTTTAGTTTCATTCCTCCTACTGCCCTTGGTAGCAAAGGCTTGGGTGGAATGAGCCGTGGTGGCTTTTGTAGTGGAGGTGGCCTCGGTGGAGGTCATGAAGGTGGTAGTGGAGGTGGCTCTAGTGGAGGCCCTATTGGTGGTGGTGGTATTGGTAGAGGTCATACTAGTGGCTTTGTAGGTGCCTTCAGAGGTGGTGTTAGTAGTGATGCTTTTGGAGGCTCCACTGGTCCCTTGTCATCTAACGACCTTATTTTGAATGTCTTGCTTCAAAATATGGGTCGTATACAAAAATAGTTGGCAAGTATCTCCTAGTCCTCTACCTAGCCTATCTTTCAACCCTTCTTCCAGAATAGCCCATTATTGGTGACAATCTTAAGCACTCCCTTCCCACAAGGAATGAAGATTCTAAAATTTGAAAAGTATGGTGACAAAGGGGACCTAAAAAACACGTGTCTGAATTTAATGCCATGTGTATAGACTTCTTCCATCATGATGCATTGATGGAAAAATTATTTCCTCGATCTCTTAAGGATACAACACTCAAGTGGTATTGTTCCTTACCTGACAACTCTATCTTCTCATTTGATCAACTTGTGAATTAGTTTCTCTGACAATTCCAAGCCAACATTAGACCGAAGATGAACTTTTTGGATCTTGTCTGATACAAGCAAGGGGATAATATGAAGATAACTAATTTCATAGTGCAGTATCAAGCACTCTTTTCTCAAATCCTGTACCCGTTGCCTAATTCTTATGTGAAGAAGGTGCTCATAGGGAACTTGCAGAGACCTTGGCAAGAAAAGTTCTCCCTTATGAAGTACCCTTCTTCTGTGCATTTGTGTGTGGCATTACGAGAATATCAACATATGGTATTTCAGTTTGTGGGATCATCCTCACACTCCCATTTAGAAGGAAAATCTATTGTATCATTCTCAAGAAAAGGTAAGGTTGTTGCGAATGTAGTAGCCACAACAAACGATAACGGCCTCAGATGCAACAAAAATTTCACAAAGTTAGTAGAATCTTATTCTTCCATCTGGCAGAAGTTGCTAAAGGATAAGATCATAACCTTGGAGACTCCTTGACCCCTCAAGGAACCTTACCCTGATTGGTACATGCAAACACTTTCTTTCAATACCATCGAGTCAACAAACATGATATCAAACATTGTATGTGCCTGCATCATGAGATATAGGACCGCATTGAGGATGGTACTATTCATCTCGATGGGAGTAGAAAACATACAAAAAAATTGATGGCAAAAGAAAATAGTCAGTTGTGGATATACACGGACCCGTTTCAGGCCCATTTTGCTAACTTAATTATTGGTCCCTTCGATTCCACCACGTTTCAGCTGGAGGCATTTACTGCATCTCCACAGCTTGCAACTAGTTTGCTAGATGTAACATTCACATTGTAGGCTTTTCCCTTCAACAACAAGCCCTCTCCCCTCTACATTCTCTCTTGTCTCAATGGGAACATTGTGACAGGGGTGTTAGTTGACCCTATGAGTCAAGTGAATGTCGTTACCAGGGAGACGTTGTGGCTGAATTCTTTGCAAAGGGGGGAGTATGAAGAAGCAAAATCTACCATTCGTATGCACAATGGCCCCTCTCTCAAGCCATACGGTTCAATAACTCTTTCCTTCCTAGTCGTACCTAGGACTATGAACACAACCTTTGATGTTATTTTAGAATCAAATTTTTTTAGAGTGAAGTTAGGTATACCCTGGCTAGCTTCCATGAATAGAATCACTTCCGTCATTCATAAGTGCTTGAAATTCTCCCACGAAGGTGTTGTGCACGTGGTGCATGACACTGGATACTAGTCGTTGGTATCCTATGGGGTCTACTCATTGGATCATTTTTGGCCTGCCCCAGTTAGTCTGCTTCCACCAAGAATGGACCTACTTTATAAAAACTATGTGAAGTATAAGACCAAGGGCACAGGACACCCAAATTTGAATCTTCCCATAGTACAACATGAAGCTACCTCCTCTTCTCAAAAGGGGAGGGAGAATCCTACCTATCCTTGGGGTACCTCTCTCACTTCTCTTTCCAAAGAAGAGTTTTGGATGAATACTCCCAATTTTCACCTGAGGAATCTGATGATACTGGCTTGGCGCAAACCCTAGATTCAGATATTTGATCTTCCCACTACACCTCCTAGGCCTTGTCCCTACCTATATGGTATAAGGAAACATCCCCATGGGGAATCCTCTATGTCTCGACCTCCACGGCCTCCTACTACTCCTACTCCAAAAGTAGTAAATGGGAAGAGGCTTTTTGTCAAGGCGCTAGAGCCAACTTCCCCCATTGTTTCTCAATCTCTTCCTGCTCCCGTTCAAGAGTCTGTACATCCATTGGAAATGATTGTGATGGACACTCCTATGGCTGAGTAGGATCCTTCCATCCCTTCACAACTCCCAACCTCTAGGTCAAAGAGTCACAGAAACCACCTTGCGTGTGAGCGCAAGCACCGACGAAAGGCTCTAGCGGCTGCACAAGCCACTTTGTAGAAATAGAAATAGGAGTCGACTGCCCCTATTTCAAAACCTCCTGTTGTGTCCTCCTCTCTCCTCCCATCTTCTTCTATTTAACAAAGCTTAGTCTTGCTTCTAGCTCCTATTGTGAGTGCACTTGACCCCAAAAATATGTAGGTGTTCATCACTCCTTCAGTTGAGCCACCCTTGTTGATGTCCCTTCTAGACATCCAACCATTCCCTAAACCTGTTTTCATGTCGAATACTTTGGTGGTGTCCACTATGGTTTTCTCCTCCTCTACGCCTCTTTCCTCATGCTAGCTTGTTTTGTTCTAGTGATGGAACAAGTCCCAGCTTCCCCTGAGTTTGTCACCACTCCCGAGTCACTCGATCAGCTAAGCGGTGAATCAAGGGTGTAGTCCTCTCTATCTGTTGAGGTACAACATGGCACTTCTAGAAAGTGCATGTTCAACTCTCTAGATGAAGTCTCAGCTATGTCAACAATCTTTGTAAAATTGTTGATCATAGCTCCACAAGAGTCGAGTGAAGAAGACCTTGCAGGGGCTTCTTCCTTAGCCCTTGTTATGGGAGGGTCAGAAGTAGATCCCCTTAATATTCCACCACTACAAGCTTGTTTTCCTTCCCCTTATAATGATCTATATTGGGAAGTGAATGACCTCTTGGTCGATGAGTGTTAGCGAAAGGCCTCTTCTTTATCTTTAGATTAGATGTGTTTGTGTTGTGATGTGTTCCTGGATGAACCTTGTCACCCTTGTTGGTGCTTTGATATAGGAGTGATTTTGTGTCGTAAACCTTCTTCTATTTGTATCATCATTCTTCCTTTGTTATGCGTTTTGACTTTCAGAAAATTGGGAACAATGCAAAGCGTTGGGGGCATTTAAGCTTCCCTTCCATATGTTGACCCAATTTTTTATTCTTACTTTGTCTTCTCGTGCATTCTTCACATGGTCTGATATAGTAGGGGGTTGGTGACAATTCATTTATATACTATTATTATACTTATATATATTTATGAGCAACTCTGACCCCGAAATATCCAATCACCCCTATGTCTCTTGATTTGTTATGTTGTTTCCTCTCTTTCACTCTTTTCTTATCTTTCTTTCTTCTTTGCTTGAGTTATCCCTCATATGTGTGACAACATTACTTTCACAATGTTGTGATTTTCAAAAAAGGCATTCGTTTCCAATTAATCTTTTCTTGAAAGCCCTTGCAATCTTTTCTCAAAAGTCACATTCTCTACTTGGACCTCTAGCAGAAAGTCTTTTCTTCATCATGGGTTCATAAAGAAAGAAACTTGAGAACTTTCCTCGGGGGTGGCAGCAACTTTTTCCTATGGGTGAAACCTCAACCTTCCCCTTGCAAGGGGCATTTTCTTCCTTCCGAATTCCTTGATGAAGTGAACATCTTTCGAAAGAATTCCTTGATGATGAATTGATTTGAGAAAAAATGTCTCTTTTACACTTTCAAATAGTGTGTCCCTTGAGTGGACCCCTCTTCTTTTGAAGGGTTCTTGAGGGACCCCTTTGAAATCCTTTCAACTTGTTGATGGTCTGCATGAATTCCCACTTATTTTACCATGTGGATACTTTATTTTCTAACATGTTTTATCTAGGGATTAACATTTGGCTTTGTAGGTGCACCTATAAAGTCACTTTCCAATCTAACTCTACAAAGTCTCCTTTTGGTTTCCCTCATGAGAGAGAACTTGGGGGACAACTCCTTGAAGGTTTTAAGGCCTATAAGGCACTTACTTCACTAGGTTTCCCTCATGAGAGAGAACTTGGGGGATGCCTCCTTGCAGGTTTGCAGGCATGTAAGGTGCTTACTTCTCTAGGCTTCCTTCATGAGAGACGCTTTCATCCTATGACATATGTCTATCATTGGTCTGAGGGTCTTCTTTGTACTTTGTAGAGCTTCATAGTTATGTGGGACTATGGAGTCCTTTTGTTCAAAACTCCTCGGGGAGAGTACCTATGGAGTCCTTTGTTTGTCATGTGCTTTCAAGTTCGCTAGATCACGGTCTTCTTCCTTGATGGTTCATGTATACATCTCTAACCCTACTAACTCTTTGATCTACTTTACCAAGCACTCATTAGTATTCATGCTCACTAAAGTGGGAGAAAAATGTATAGGAACGAATTTGCACCCCTTAAGTAAATTCCCCTCATATACCCTCACCTTAGAAAATCAAATCCAAAGAAAAAATTCCACATCATTCACCTGCCTTCCACCCACTTGGTATCTGTCCTGTGCATTGGTGAGAGAATATTTTTTAGGGACACACGCGTGTCGCACTACTGTCCTTGATGGATCCCTACTTCTTAAGTTGTAAAAGGCGTTACACACTCGATTGAGGTCAAATTGCAACGTCCCTCTTCAACCAACCGGCCCAAAAATGGCAGATTCTTCCTCATTCTCACTTCATTTGAGGCTCTAGCAATTCTCTTGAACTCTTTAAGTAATTTCTCTTCACTCTTTCACTCTCAAGCAGCATTCCAACACTCTACTCTTGAGCATTGCAACAGGAGCACTCCAACTCCACATTGCAAGTGTGAGGCCATTATAGACGTTGTGAGCTTGGAGTCTTGTGAGACCTCCCTTCACCATGGTTGCAGCAGTGGTGACTTTTTCAAGTTTGTAGCTTGCTTTCTCCTTCCATTAGCTAGTGAGATTTTGGGTGGAGGTGATGATTGTATGTGTGGAGCTAGCTAGTGAATTGGTTCCTATGTGAGATTATCTTTGTCACCTTAGCTCTCCATTATTTTCTCTATCGTATTCGTCTTTACTTTATGTATTTCCTCATTCTATTTTTTCCACCTAAAAGCAACTAGCTAGGCTGTTAGTACGTTTTTAGGCAGTCTTCATTATACTTCTTATTTTTTAGTCACACAAACACCAGCACGCCAGAGAGACGCCAGCATGTTGTATTGTCATGGAAGAATTGCACTATCATCCTTAGACAAGGAGTTGTCTGAGGTGCAGTACAAACTCTGAAAACTAGATCGCCTAGCTTAAACCTGAAACTCAGGTCTGAAGAGTGACAAAAGTACTACATAGCACTCTTCATTCTTGATCCCCTTCCTTTAGAGTGAGGTAAGTTAGGGCAGCCTTCTACTCTCTACTCTCCATGACCTGGAGCCTTGATGTGGTTGGTTCCTCTCTATTACAGGAAAACAAGTCAGTTACATGTAGTGTAAAGTTTGAAAGTGGTGTAACTTTCATTCTGATTGTCATATGACCAAATTGACTATTCCAAAACATTTTTATGGGTGGATTTATGCTAGAAAGGTCCTCTTTCACACCTGAACATGCCAAAACAATTTGAGCTACATTCTACTAGTGAAGTCTCTTAAGAGACCAAATTGTAAAAGGGTAGAAAAATTTGACAAGTGATTACTTGGAAACCGTGGCACTTGGGAAACTTTTTTTGAGGATACGAGATCACATAGCGCCCCTCTACAATAATCTATTTCAGTTTTTGATAGATCCAATTCATTTTCCCATGGTGAACAAATTTTAGTTGATGGAAAATGGGTCAGTTACATGTAGTGACAAGTTGGAAAGTGGTGTAACTTTCATTTTGTTCATCATACGACTGAACCAAATGTTTCATCATGTCCATATGTGTGGGTTTATTCTAGGAAAGGTCCGCTTTTTCACCCAAACATGTCGAAACAATCTAAGCCACATTCTACCGATGAAGCCTCTTAAGAGACTAAAGTGCAAAAGGGCAACAAACTTCGGTGAGTGATTACTAGGAAACAGTGGCACTTGAAAACATTCCTTCCAAGGCTATAGGATTATGTAGGGCCCCTCTCTCAATTTTTGATATCTCCAAGTCATTTTCCCGTGGTGAACAGATTTCAGTTGATGGAAAATGAGTCAGTTGCATGTAGTGTAAAGTTGGAAAGTGGTGTAACTTTTGTTATTTTTGTCATACGACCGAACTGACTATTCCAAAACATCTATATGAGTGGATTTATGCTAGGAAAGATCCTCTTTCACACTCAAACACACTAAAAAAATCCAAGCCACATTCTACTGGCGAAGTCTCTTAAGAGACCAAAGTGCAAAAGAGAAAAAAACTTTGACAAGCAATTACTCGAAAACTGTGGTACTTGGAAACATTTTTTATGAGGCTACAGGATCATGTAGGGCCCCTCTACAATAACCTCTCTTAGTTTTTGATAGCTCCAATTTGTTTCCTCGTGGTGAACAATTTTTAGTTGATGGAAAATTGGTCAATTGCATGTAGTGTAAAGTTGGAAAATGGTGTAACTTTCGTTATGTTCATCATGCGACCAAACCAACTATTCCAACACATCCGTATGGGTGGTTTTATCCTAGGAAAGGTCCTCTTTTGCACGCAAACATGTAAAAATAATCTAAGCCATGTTTTACCGGTGAAGTATCTTAAGAGGTCACCAAAGTGCAAAAGGGTAAAAAACTTTGATGAGAAATTAATCAGAAATCATGGCACTTGGAAACATTTTTTTTTGAGGCTACATGATCATGTAGTGCCTCTCTACAATAACCTCTCTCATTTTTTTATAGGTCCAACTCATTTTCCAATGGTGAACAGATTTTAGTTGATGGAAAACAAGTTAGTTGCATGTAGTGTAAAGTTGGAAAGTGGTGTAAATTTTATTTTGTTCATCATACAACCAAACCGACTATTCCAACACATCTATATGGGTGGTTTTATGCTAGGAAAGGTCCTCTTTCACATCCAAACATGTCGAAACAGTCTGAGTTACATTCTACCGATGAAGTCTCTTAAGAGACTAAACTGCAAAAGGGCAGAAAACTTTGACAAGTGATTACTCAAAAAATGTTGCACTTTGAAACCTTTCATCTGAGGCTATAGGATCATGTAGGTCCCCTCTACAACAACCTCTCTCATTTTTTTATATCTCCAAATCATTTTCCCATGGTGAACAAATTTCAGTTGATGGATAACGGGTCAGTTGCATGTAGTGTAAAGTTGCAAGGTAGGTTGCTTTTTGTTTAGTTCTTTGTGGGGCTAAAAATTTAGCACCAACACGTGTAGGTGGGCACATCTATGCAAGGCATGGTCACTGTGCTTCGTTATAAAATTTTCATAGTCTTTCCTATTCAAAGGGTCACAACTTTTCGCCTTTGAAAAGCCACAACTAAATTCATATCATCACTATTTGTGAGAACCTAAATTGATTTATTTGCAACCTTTCAGATATGCTTAGGGAATAGGTAATTCTTGAACTTTTAGTTGGTTCTATTTTTGTCATGCATGTCTCTTGAAGTTGTTTATTGACTATTGTAAGAATACAATTTTAACTTTTAAAGTTGCATTATTCTAATTATTGGGTTTGAATTCATGTTTAGAAATAGGATGAATATCCATGAATTTTGTTGTTGGGAAGTTTGATTCGTGATCTCTTAATCTCCAATAGTCCAATTCCCTTATGATCTTTAATAATACTTACATGCCTTGAGTTTTTGTTTGTGACACTTAGTTGTTACTTTTGATTTTCTTTTGTCAATAGTTTTATGATGTTTTCTTTACCTATGTAATACATAAAGCATGAAGCATAAAATAAAATGGTAGCATGAAGCATCAAGCATACACATGAATTTCCTCCATGAACCACATGAAGCATGAAGCATGACACATTACTATATTCATATGATTGATTTAATGTTCAATAATCTTACAGGAGAATAATGTTCAAACTTTATTATATATTTACAAAATTTATAGAAAAGAAGAGTGCATGGAAAACACTTGGATTTTAAATATTTGAAGTAAACCATCTGCAAATATCTATTGAAGCATGGATTTATAATGCAAATATGAACACCATCAATAAAAATATTTGTATTAACCAAATAGCCATGTAGGCACACATCAATGTATGTTGATATAAGTGTAAAATATATACAAAATATCCATATAGGATTACAAGAATGTCATATAGGAATACAATTTCAAGTATATGCAATAAAAAATATGTTCAAAAATTCCATATAGGCATAGGACAAAGGACCCCAATCAAAATTCATTTCCATCTAGGTGAAGGAAATAGATGGGTGGCCTTTGTTGGTCAGGTGGATGGCAATGCGTATGACACTCGTTTACTTTGAATTTTATGGTTGCTCCTCCTATTTATTTTTAGATCAAGCTTCACCTATTACAATAATAAGTAAAGACATAAATATATAGAAATTACATTAGAAAAAATGATATATTTAACAAAATAATCACTTACCACTGCCAAATGATCTCTCTCCTCAAGTGGAAGATTCACATGCTCAGGTCCTAGCATGCCAAATTCTTATAGAAACCATCCAAATAGAAATCAAATTATAAATCACTAATAATTTTATTTTTCAATAATAAACAACAATAACAATGAATGTAATTTGAAATTTACTAATCCGCCTCATACCCCCGTGAGAGCCATCAAGCTATCTATTGTAGAAGATGCACCATGCTCCATTTCCCTATCAACATCAGGAATTGTTTTTGCTTCCATCGTCTGAAAATAAAATAACAAATTATTCAATCATGAAAACTATAATAGTGATGTAGGTTATAGCTTATAATGTATGAGATAATCAACAAAATTTTGAGTACTTATTGAACTATATATTTCTTACTATTATGCTTACTATTTTCCCCATCCATAGCTTGTTCGAAAGGACCTATTTTAGGCTTTTATCCATAGTAGCAAGGAAGTGAACTATTTGATAAAATGCTTTGGTAGACATGTTAGAAAAATGTGGTAGCATAGAGAAGGCAGTGAACTATTCAAAAAAATTCCTCAAAGAAATGCAGTCTCTTGGTGATGGAATGCCATGAAAATTTTGTTTTTCATGGCATTCCATCACCATGAGACCACATTTCTTTGAGGCATTTTTTCAAACAGTTCATTTTCTTCTCTATACTATTATGTTGGGATGGGGTGGATGGTATAGTATGGTCATGGTTATGAGATGGAGGGGAATCATGACATGAAGATTGAAGGGTGTTTTGATCATGAGGGGAAGAGGATCATTAGATGGGGTGGAAGGTGTACTTTGAGACCACATTTTGAGAGTGATCATACAATGGAGTTGAAGAGGTACATTGATCTAGACACGGAAGGATTCCATTAGATAAAATGGGGGAGAGGGGATTGTGAGAGGGGGATGAAGGGATATCTTACTCTTGAGATGGAAAGATATCATTAGATGATATTGAAGGGATATGTTGTTCTTGATTGGAAATGGGATAATTAGATGGAAGGGGATCATATGATGGAGGAGAAGGGTTTCTTTGATCTTTCTATGAAGGGTAATCTATGTTAGCATGATTTGGATTAGGAGATGGACATAGTTCATTTGATATGGATGGTGTGATGAGTGAGGAAGGTTTTATAGACTCTTCAACTTGGATAGATGGATTGATAGGGGATTCATTTAATATTTAGGGTATTAGGGTTTATCTTGATGTGGGGGTGATGAAGGTGGATGCATGATATGGGAAGATTGCACCACTTTGTTTTTGCATGGGGAAACATCCACCTTTGCAACTAGTCCTTGGAGGAAGTTATTATGAGAGACATGGGACAACTTTTCTTGGTAATAGTGGGGTGATGTGGATTTTAAGGATGTGGGATATGAATAAGTGGAATAAGAGGTGGAAGCTTCCATGGATTGGTAAATTGAGGATGAGGATGAGGACCTTGAAAAGGATTTGGAGGGGAATTTTGGATAAAGGCTTGGTTTTTGTTGTCAAAGGAATAGGAAGGACAAGCAAGAGGAGATGGATTGGGATTGGATGAAGGCAAGGATGGTGGAAGCTTAGCACTGATTCCAAGGAGACATCTAAGCATGTCATCCTTATAATTATGGAAGTAGTAGGTGAGGATAAAATTAGCAGTGGTGATGGGGATTATATGGATGGGACTTGAGGGGAGCTTTAGATGGGGGATTGGTGGAAAATTGGAGCATTTTGTCTATTGAAAATAGATTCAAGGTGATCCACAATGCTCTCATTTTCATCATTGGGATTATATTTGGGTTGGTCAAAAAGGCTATCCTCATCATCATCGATATGGTTGGGGTTGGTTGGAATGGATGAAGTTGGATTATAATAGATTAGGTTGGATGAAGGATATATTATATGGTTAGACATGGTGGGGGATTGATTAGAAGAAAGATTGGTATTGATTTTGGATGAGGATGGAAATTAGGATGATGGATTAGAAATGAACTTAGGGATTGGAAGAATAGGATCTAAGGATGAGGATGGAGGATGGGATTAGATTTGGGCATAAAAGATAAGACCTTAAAATGATTTGATTTGATTAAAGAGGATTATCTATTCTTAAGAAAGTGAGCTATTTAAAAAAATTCCTCAAAGAAATGTAGTATCATGTCATTCCATCACCATGAGACCACATTTCTTTGGGGAATTTTTTCAAACAACTCACTTCCTTTTCTATGCTATTGTTTACTTAATTTCTTTCTAATTGCATCTACATGTGTTAACATGGCTTGAAGTGAATTTGAAAGTGTGGTTCTTTGTGAGGTTGAACTTACAAGATCGTTTAACCTCATAATTAACTCTTCAATTTGTTTTTTCTTGTTTACAATTTCCCCCATTAAATTTTGTTGAGTTTTGAGAGGATGTTGAGGAATTGCTGGAGGAGTTTGCTGCTATGGTTTTTCATCAAGATTTTATTGGTGTGGTTGTTCATGAGGAGGAGAATCAGGTGGATTATCAACTCCTAAAAATTAAAGAAATTAACATAAAAAACACATTAAATCTACCTATTTAACAAAAAATTTACTATAAAATAATGAAATCTTACTCCTTTGAGCTCCTCATCGATGTGGTGGCATTCTAGAGAAGAATTAGCAAAGATTCAGTGAAGAACAATCAAATTTTGGCTCTCAACAACACAAGCATGCCTTAGAAGGGTTTGCAGACCGTGGATGGAGGAAATATGACAATCAAAAAATGAATTCACTTTTCTTTTTTTTCTTATAACATCTCATAACGTGCTCGTGTTATAATGTGAGCACGTTATAGCTTCATTGTGACAAAGCCTTAGGATTGTTCACACCAATCCATAAAGTGAGTGTATTATAATGTGCTTGCATTATAGCCTTTTTTAAAAAAATTGAAAAATTTGGTGACTTTTTGCCTCCCCATCTTTTTACACAGGCCCATCAAAGTCTTCTTGCATTATGCATGTTATTTGAGCTAGTATGTTGATGTAGTGCTCAAGATCCATTTAAGCAGTCATAGGAATTTTTTCAATTCAAGTTCCAAGATCAAGATTCACATCCATTGAAGCCATTTCATGCAAGTTGCAGATCCACATTCCAAGCTTCAAACAAGGGTTTAGTGAGTTGTGACATAGGCTTGTTCATCCATTATTCCTTTCTTGCTATTTTATTTTATTACAAGGTTTAATTACCAAAATGGTGTTTGACTAAGGAAAACCCCCATTCACCAACAACAAAAATTTTCCCTCTTGATTTGTGTTTGTATATTTTAGGTGGAAGATCTCTTCAAGAGAAAAATTGTAAAGTTGTCAAAGTTTCACTTATTGTCATCATTATTGCAATTTCATGGAAATTCACCTATAGGATTTATTTCTGACTATCTGACTATGAGAATTTTGGATCTGAGAGTGTACACATAGTAGAAGATAACCCATAAACCATTTTTACAAAGCCCTAGCTAGGACCCATTCGCCATAGGGCAAATGAGTCCTCAGTTAGCTTTGAAAAGCACTTTTGGTGACTGTACACATCATTTTCCCTTTGTCAGATCTGCATTTTAATTTATGTTTCCATCAGTATTGAGCTTAATCTTCCAAATTCAAGTTAGAGGTTGTATTTTGGAGTTAGTTTTCTATTTTTAATCAAGTGTTGTTTAATCAGGACCCTTGTCCTTGCAAAAAAAGGAAATTAGTATATTCACACCTTGGCTTGACTCACCTTAAGGTTGACAGTCCTTTCATTGTGTGGATCTCATTTCCTAATGAAATAAAGGAGAATAGGTCCATTCCATATCAATTTGGGGGAACCCCTCTTTCTCCCCCAACCTATTTTTCTTTGTTTCATTTTGGTGAATTTGACTTTGATCATTGCAATTTTTTTATTTTGGAGTCCATTTTCACCCCAGATTTAGATCTTGCATTCATTTTCATTGTATTGCATTGAATTGAATCTCATTTAGGGTTTTTTTATCTTGCATTAACTTTGCATTTCATTTAAGGGTTTCAGGATTGCATCTTTGCATTTTTTAAATCTAAAAAATACAAAAAAATCAGTCATTTTGCATATCATTTGCATAGCATTGCATCATTTTGAAAATTGAAATAAAATTGTACATCAAATCAGGTCTCCTAGTTTGTCATTTTTTCACATTTTTCTCTTGCATTCAACTTTAAATTTATAGAAAATTCAAATGGCAACTTACTATTTCTAATCAAAATTTGGAAACCACTGGAATCATCTTACAAATCTACCAAAACATTTTTAAAAACCCTAACCTAGGGGAAAATGAGTCCCTGATCAGGGTCATTTCCTGATTTTTGGGCATTAAAACATTTATTTCTACATTCTATTTTCTTATCTTCAGTTTTCTATTTCAATTTATAGATTTATGTTAAGTGAAATTGATCATATTTAGCTTCATTTGATAAATTTAGTGTATTGTGTGATTTCAAAATTGCATTTACAAGACATCATTTTCAGGTTTTTGTATTGTGTAATCAAGAAATTACCTTATTTAGAATTTGAAAATTGCATTTACATATTTGCATTCTAGGTTATTGCATTGCATTTCACCTTCTTTTCATTTTGGGTGTGTATCAAGTTTGTGAAACTTGTACGAACTTTACAACTTGGTGTTCTATTAGCAATACTATTGTGAGATGTAGTTCGGGACTCATGTCATCTCGCCATACACCATTTTTCGTGGATCTTGGGTTCTCCAATTATTTTACTAATAGTGTTGATAATCAACTCTCTATGGATCATAGCCTTCAAACCTCATTTCCAATGGCTTCCCTACCTACAAACAATCTGCATGATGTTGCCAATATCCTGCAAGAAATCATAAGGATAGATGAAGAAATAGAACAATTGGAAAATATTGTGAGTCCTGATGCAATTCCTATTCTAGATAACATAAGAAAGCTACTTAAGAATGAACAAGGAATACAAATTTTTTGTATCCTCGCTTACATCCTTAACAAGAACTTCAAAAATAAAGAAAATGATAATATACATACCATAGTCAACTTTATTGATGCTAAATCTCCTAAGGGCCAAACTAAGATGTCGCTTGATATATCTTTCTCACAACAAGACATACTTAGACATGCACCTGGAGGTCCTATTTACGTAGCTGGAAGAATCAATGACAAGGCTACTAATGGGATATTAAATGATCTCATCTATGTAGAGAAGGTGATCATTGAAGAATTATTATTTGTGGATGAGCTATATCAAGATGCATATGAAAAATTGAAAGCATGGATCAAAACGCATAATGGTTTTGCTTGCCCTACGATTGGCTTGATACACAAGTAGAATTTGGCAAATAAATGACTACGTGACTAAAAATTTTAGTCACATGACTAACACTAGTAGTATTTGGAAAATAAATGACTAATTTGGTCATCGAGTAAAATCACAACTAAATGACTAATATTAGACAAATAAAAATGACTAAATAAATGACTAATATCAGACAAATAAAAATGACTAAATAAATGACTATTACTCATCTATTCTTTTTTCTTTCGAATTTGATCATAATCCATAGAGCTTAAACCCCCCTCATGGGACCCCTACCTAAGTGGGCCATTTGGCTGCCTAGGTTGTTTGGTGCACCAAAAATACCTATTGCGTGGAAGGCATTGCCTCTCGGTGCAGTCTTAGGGCCTTCACATATTTTATAAAAAAAATTAACATTTACATTCTTTAACTTTTATTACTCATTATGTTAATGAATCATTAATGTTTTTAACTATGATTTGAAGATAGTTTGATAACATATAATTCTACCAGTGATTCAATAAGAGTTATGGTACATATAATACATATATATTATCAATTATTTTAATACATTCGAATAGATCATTTAAGGAATCAAGAATCAATAGTGCTATTCCCATAGTCCACCATGATGGGGTTAGAGAGGAAGCATGTTAGGGAGCCCTAACTTCACCACATCTAAGCCCAAGAGCACGAAGTATGTTAGGGAGCTTTAATCTAGATTTGTCTAAATTTATTTCATTCCATTATTTAGCACTTATTATTAATTGTTTAAGCTAGCCACATGCAACTAGAATTTGTAGTACATCCATGCACAAACACATACTCTCTAACATATTAACATACATATAGTTTTCTATCGGCACAATCCTTGAACCTCCTTTAGGTGCAAGTGTTAGTATACATTCCTCTCTCTATATAGAATTGTCCCCCCCTCTATCTCTCTTTCTTTTTCCTAATCTCTCTAAATATCAATTAATATGGGTCATTTTGAGCCATTGTCTTGGGACTACATTCATACATGTCTCAAGGATTATAAGATGTTTTCATTGTTCATTGATTTCTATCCTTTGATCATTGATGATATTGCATCATTTTTTCATATTGATGAAGATACATATTCCATGAGTTGTTCGCATGCCTAAATTCTAGTCCATGTACCTTGGTGCTTTTCTATTCACTTGACATAATTTTACTTCATTTGTATACATGATTCATGATGACTATTCTCCTTGTGTGATGGATGGTGATGATATAACTCTACCATTAATTAACAATATATATAGGGAGGATGCTTTATGTGATGTGGTGTCACTTCTTTTACCTATTCATCATGTTGAGTGTAGTGTTGTTATTCTTTCTATATATGATGATAGTCCTATTTCCACATCCTTATGATATTTGTATTAATTTGATGATACATCTTGGAAGGAGTCTAGCGATAACAAATATTTCAGATATATTTTTGTATATAATGATGTGCCTAATGACTATAGTTCTTTATAAGTATCTCGCAATTTTACATTATAATACATTTCATTACATGATAGTGATATGTATTATGATTCATGTTCATTCTCTAGATATCATGATGATTTACTGCCTAACATTACATCATGATATTATTGCTTAGTGAGGAGTTAATACATGATGACTTTGATGGTATTAGTGACGATTTATTTTTTTATTTTTATTTTTTTGAATTATATAAAAAATAATTATACTTTGCCAAGCTCATTTTGTCTATCAACGGTCTAAAATTGAGTCTGTCTCAATGCAAGACGAAGATCAATTAAACTATCAGATTTTTTATATATGAATTATTAATTATAATAATTTTATATTTATATTTAGTAATTTTTATTATAGAATACAATATATAATAATAACATAATCTATTTTACTATTATAGTAAATATATATTAATTATTAATTATATTTTATATTAACTTTTTGCATTATATAAAAAAAAATTATATTTTGCCAAGCTCATTCTGTCGTTCATCATTTTTTGTAATTTTGTTTTTGGTTATTTTCACCATTTTTTGATTCTTTTCCCGCCACTATTGGTTCCCACTCAAGTCCAAACTCTTCAGGTTGTTAGTATTGACCTTTCACTTCTCCAATTTGGCGAGTTGCATCTTGAAAATAAGGTTTCACTGAGGGTTTTAGAGTATAGGTCACCTATCTCCAGCCACGGCTATGGACTATATTGTATTTGATGTTCTTGGTGCCATTTCAAGGTTTTCTTTTTTTGAACTCAAGAATCTAAGTAAGCCCTAAAACCCTAATATTTTCAAATTTTGTTTACTATGAATAGATTGAAGCAATAGTTTATGGTGTAATTTAATCACGACATTCCATGATATCACATTTCTTTGAGGCATTTTCGGAAACAGTTCGCTTGCCTTGTCTATGCTTCCACATTTTCATGTATGTCTAGCAGGGCACTTGTAACTACAACATATGACAAAAAGTCCCTATTGTTATGCTTTAATGGATGTCCCTTTTTATTACTAGATATCTGATGTAGTGCACATTATTATAGTGCAAGCCTATTTTTCATATTGTTTCATTTAGCACTACCAATATTCTCCACAAGAACATTGACCCTATTTAAAATGATGGAAATGGTTCACATCTCTTAGAACAATTTCTCTTGCAAGTGTTTGCATTTACTTAATTATCCTAGATTTATGTAAAATAGATTGTTTCATAATTGTTATCCCATTCAACCATCATACTTCCCTTTTGTTGCAGCAGACCACTAGACTCAATCCTCTCTTATACTTTGTCATCCTATTATGAGGTTTCTCAGGCCTCTCAAATGTACCTTTTATCCCTTCTTAGACCTACTGAAAACATTTCTTTGTCACTATTCAAGGTTTCTTTAGCTCTTATCTATGATCATATTTCTGTCAAGTCTTTAGCATTGTCCCCACTTGCTTAGGACTGTGTCCTCCTTAGTTACACCTAGCTTATTTAACCAAGGACGAGAGAATAGAAACTTATCTACATCAATACATATCATCCATTGGCACTTTTCCCTAGTTGAGAAGTATGTAATAATGTCTAAGCACATAAAGGACCATCAGAAGCTTGATAGTCTTTCATTTTAAAAACAACCCTCTCATAATTTTTTCCTTGAAGTTGAAAAGCTTCTTAATGTAATCCTTGAAGGAAAATTTGGGTGCTTGATTGGGAAATAGCATATGATATTAGTAGTATCTTTTGAAAGAAATTAACTATTAGCAGTATCTTTTGAAAGGAATTAACTACAACTAATCATATCCAACTAAGACTCCAAATCTAGCAATAGCTTGTAGAATATTTGCACTAGCCCCCTTTTCACTCTTCACGTATGGAGGTCAACATGATGACCATGAAGATCATGGTCCATGATGAATCTAGTTGGAAAAAGAACTAAGAAATATTCTAGAAATCCCTATTGTTATTCTTTGATGGATGTCCCTTTGTTATTACTGGATATCTGATGTAGTGCACATTATTATAGTGCAAACCTATTTTTCATATTGTTTCATTTAGCATCACCAATATTCTCCACAAGAACATTGTCCCTATTTAAAATGATGGAAATGGTTCACATCTCTCAAACAATTTCTCTTGCAACAATCTTGGAGATGAATTTAGCTGCAGTGTGAAAATCAGAACATACTCGAAGGTTCTTAACAACTATAATAGTTGTACTAGGGGCCATGTTTAACAAACCAAATGCAATTGCTAACTTTTCACTATGGTGGCAGATAAACGATTTTTTTTTTCTTCTATTCCATAGCATTAAGTAAAAGTCTTGAATTTGGAAACACCCTCCTGCCTTCATTTGCCAAGCCAATTTCTCCAATTTTGCATAGCTCTCCCATGTTTGTGGATGTGATATATCTCCTGCAAAAAGCATGTACCATTTTATGCCCTTCAATGCAACTACATGCATTGATAGTTAACTTGATGTAAATTGGTATGCATGAAGGAGAAGTTTTTCATGGAAGTATCCTTTGCAGGGGGAGTCAATAGCCCACTATTTTTGTTTGAACATTTATAGAAATATATGGTGTTGGTTGGATATGGCAAATTTTCAATATACCCTAATACAAATATAACTGGATTTGGAAATTATTAAAATATATACATATACTCAATTATTTATACATCTAAAGGTATAAGACATTACTTTTAATTCATATGATACTTGCATATACAAGTCTCATCAAAGAAAACAGAATGCAATTGTTACAGAAAGAAAAAACCATCAATATGAGAATATTTTTGAAGTTAGTGTTTCCAATGTTAAACCATGATCCATATCTCTTGTATCATATTTCTCCCCAATATGTTCACTCAAACATATAGAACATGATTGTATGCATTTTGTTGTTAGTGGGAGGATTTTCAATGTTTGGAAAATGTGGTTGTCATCAAGTGATCTTTATGTTTTGGAGCAGAAGTAAGTATCAAGTTTGGAAACTTAGGCACTCAATTTTAACCTAGGCAAGAACTCCAGTAATTCATTCTCTGTTATATTGAAGCACTTGCAAGTAATATACCTTCACAAAGAAAGAAGACATTCTTTCAATGTACTCAATTTTATAGATGACTAGTTTTGCACTAAAGAAGGGACTAAGAAACACTTTTTACATCTAACCATACTTTGTTGTTTCTAGTAGTCATAAAACCCATGCATAAATAGATTTATTCATAATCCATTTAACCTTTCCCTCTGCATTGCCAGCAACTTTGTTCCTATTGTTTTCTGACTTTAGATCATTATATGCATAGCAAATTAGAAACTAATGGTTAGGTCAGATCCCAATTCATGAAGCTAATTTTGTATAGATCTTTAAGGATGTATTCTCATAGTTCATTCATCATTTTTATGATTATCAAGTGTCTTTCAAACATATGACATATCAAATTATCCCATATAAGTATCTTATGCATACTGAAAATAGATAAAAATATGGTGGACATTAGTAAACCAATAGTTACTAGTGGACATAGTTTCTTTTTGTTGACTACTTTTTGTAATGAGATACCAAGAGGTACTAATGTTTATAAAAGTTTTGAGAGGTTGTTG
The DNA here is from genome assembly GCA_007258455.2 of Sequoia sempervirens. Taxonomy (NCBI): domain Eukaryota; kingdom Viridiplantae; phylum Streptophyta; class Pinopsida; order Cupressales; family Cupressaceae; genus Sequoia; species Sequoia sempervirens. The sequence continues at coordinate 6,346,738 of VDFB02072274.1, read as the reverse complement.
ATACACCTTAATGATATTATGATCAGATTTTTTTTGCAACTGTGGTTAGCGTGGATGATGATGGTGCCAGTGGTTCTCCTTTTCATCTAATTTAAAAATGTGACCATGCAAGTTTAATGCCTTGCTCTCATCGGTGATCCTATCAGCTTCTTTCACTTCTGTGTCACCCCCAATTCACTGTTTGTATTTGTACGTGTATTCCATAGTGTTCAATTGCCTTGATATTTGTGCTTTAAATTGTTTGTGTTTTAGTGTTAGCCTTAGTCACCTTATCAGCTTCTAGGGTTCTTTTCTACCCTAGTACTTTTCTATTGTGCCTAGATGTACATTTGAGTCTGATTGACCTACTTTGGTCAATCGTGGATATCAATATAATCTCTTTCTTTCTGTCAATCTTGAGGTGGATTTCACTGCTCATTGTACACTAACTTATTTTAAGTTCATTAAATGCAATTTTTTTTTATCAGGGATTTTTTCTCTCTATATTGTAGAAAAGATGAGTATAGATTATTCTAACTTCTTTTAGCATGCTATCAGGAATGGTTTAGGCCAATTACAAGTCACATGAAGATATGGGCATGGGTATGGGTGTTGGCACACCATTTCAAATCAGGGTGGGAATATATGACTAAGGATATGGATACATTACCTATATATAGTCAGAAGAGGATGTGGGTATGGGGTCCTTATGCTGGAATTCCTTGATGAGACTGCAACTTACTTTTATCAACAAAATGATGCATTTGGACATTTTTTTTTTGCTTTGTATTCAAATAAAATGTTTGATTTGACATTCATGTATATGTCTATTTGATGTCTTGATGAAAACCCTTGGAATTTTTCTATGATGATGTTGAGTGTAAATAGAAATCCTTTGGAAGATCTTACAAAGGTGATTTTGCACTCTTCTAAATGTTGGTTTAACAATAGAGTCTACAAGATTTTCTTGGCTAATTAGATGCTGACAACTACAAGATCTATTTTGGAAGGGGAAAAGTTGTTTGCAATGATCTTTGATATATTAATGTTTTTTGCATTTAGGAATATGGAGGGCTTGGATTAGGGTACTCGTATCATTGCATGGCGATGGAAGAAATTAGTCGTGCTTCTAGGTTTGTCAGTATTTCATATGGAGCCCATTCAAATATATGTTTAAACCAAATAGTATGTATAGATGGTTTGAATGCTCTGACTTGTTCCATCTTTTCACTGTTGTACCATTTCATTTCAGTCTTATTATTTTTTGCTTAAATTATGTGTAGGTAAGGCATGGTACCACTGCATAGAAGGAGAAGTACTTGCCAAAGGTTTGCTAGCATATTGTCTTAGTAAATATCAAATAAGTAGTTTTCTTTAGGACATTGATGTATTCCATGCATTATGGATTAAATTCACAAATGGAAACAACCATAGAAGAGCACTCATTGACAATATTTTGAATGGAAATTCCTTGGGAAAAATCAAGCTAACTTGCATACTAACGCCATTCAAGGCAACATGATGAATAGAAAAGACGAAGCTGCTATTAACATATGGAGTAATCATTGGTTGTTTCTTTAAGATCTTCAATTTTATGTAGAGTATTAAGTTTAGAAGGTCAAATTACATTGTGTCAATGAAATCTTCACTAACAGAAATTTGCAATTAAATTCTCAAAAATAGAGATTCTTCTAGGAATTAAATCTTGGCATAATGATCAAAGCTTGTTTTTCTATTACTAGCTTGCAAGCCAATTTACCTTCTTTGAGAAACTACAGAAGCTAGTTCCATTTGTAATATCAAGTGTATACATTGTTAACCTCAAAACTACTGCAGTGTTTTGAACACAATTCCATGTTTGCTTATTTGAAAAATTAAGGTTGTTAGTTTATTTGAATAGTATGGTACTCAGCCTTTGATGTTGATTATGCATATTTCTCTATGCATTTGTATCTGTTTTTGATAATTTATGATCTTGTAAGAGTATGTTTTCATTGAATAATTTTTGAAATGCATCCTTGATCTATTATGTACTTCATTTTATGGGGCTTGGTGGTGTCAATGTACAAATTCATACAATACATCATTCACACAAGGTAATTGAAATGCATCCATTTTGATTTCCTATTTCCTAGAACAGATCGATGCATGGGCCTTTGGCTATGATATTAAGTTTTAAGAGAGAAGAGATTGAAGCTTCCTTGTAAAGTTTCTATTGTGTATGTTCTAGCCACTGCTTTACATATAAGCTTGTTTTCTTTCTGTTTTGTATCCTCATGCATAGGACAATTAAATTATTAATACATGCATGTGTTAATTTGTTGACAAGGACATGCAATTATTACATAAAGTGGGCGTATGTAGCATTGGTATTCTCTTTTGACTTTGAATTTGAATTATATAGAGGGGTAGATTGGAAAGGTTACATATATAGATCTTGGATTCTACTTTTTATTTCACTGTTGGTCAAGTCATAAGCGTTTAAAATGATAAGTTAACTTCACCGCATGTTATGTCTTCTATTCTCTTCCATGTTTTCAGATAATATTTGTATGGTCGACCAGATATGTCTATTGAGTTCATTCTTGTGATTGTTCTTTTTGTTATTTTTTTATAGTGCTATGTTACTCTATTTAAAAAGCAGTCTATGATATGTATTAAAATTTTTAATACATTGTATCTGTGTAATGTTATTATTCATTCCTTCTTGTTTCAAAAGCTTATCAACAATTCTACATACTTGTTTGTTTTGAAGCTAATCAGTGGTGAGCATGTTGGTACATTGGCAATGAGTGAACCAAATTGTAAGTCGAGTATAATTTCTTTTCTTTTCTTTTTTCTATATGCACATATATTTGGAATTTCTCTGATGTGTTGGAAGTCAATAATTTTGAATTACACTAAATGTTTCCTAGTTATGCTTTACAAAATGTAAATTTATTGCCCAGGAAGCTGACATAGATTCATTTTCAGCTGGTTATGATATTGTCAACATGAAATGTAAGGTTGATCGTGTAACTGGTGGTTATCGAATTAATGGAAATAAAATGTGGTGTACAAATGGACCGGTTGCACAAACTTTGGTATTTTCTAACTTTTGCACAAACTTTGTCCCCACATGTTTGTATTTCAGGACAACAACATTGCCCATTTTCATGAAATTTATAGATTCTCAAATCTCAAACTATTTCGAGATGATATTTTTGGTACTATGCCATAAAATATTTCTAAAAGATAAGTTGTTCTTCAAGATAGCTTAGAAAAATTATAAAATTGATTTACCTTAGGATTTTCATCTATTTTCATTATGCATAAGATACTTATATGGGATAATTTGATATGTCATATGTTTGACAGACACTTGATAATCATAAAAATGATGAATAAACTATGAGGATACATCCTTAAAGATACTTAGATTGCTCCATAGAGTATATAATTGATTGTTAAAGGACTTTGTTGCTTAAATCCTAATATGTCAAGTGTTCAATAAGCACTTTATAGGCAGAAAAGTTAGCCCTTGTGCATTTTGCTTGTTTAAATCATTGAAACATATGAAATTCTCAACATATCGATGGGCAGGAGTTATCTTTTCAAATCTAATTGAACTAAGTGAACATGTATATTTTCCCATTTGTTTGTATATAGATGTGCATGTGCATGCCCTTGTTAGGCTATCATGGACATTTTCTATTATAGTTATCAACTAGCTGACTGAATATATGGCCAACTTTAGGCCTACAAGCAATCCACCCTCAAAACAAAAAACTAATTAATTTCAATTGATCAAAATGTAGATTTCCCCATTTGGTTTGTGTACATATGTTCATATTTAGGATTATGATCAATTTTTGTGATACCTCTTAGCTCTGATACAAAGATAGTGCATAGTTCTTCTCAGTTTATTCAATTTGGTGCGATTATTTTTATCCTATTATTCAGGCTTCAAACTGACCACTCACATTAATATTTGTCTTCTAGAACTATCTAGAAGAGGGTAATCAAAATCAGTATTGGAATATCTAAAAGTCAAAGATCCTTTCCTTGAAACTGAAGCTTTGTTCTCGACAAACTAGAGTTGAGATAATCCAAGAACTAGTGGATGGGAAGTTGAATGAAAACTAAGAGCAACTAAAATCCTTCCTAAGAAAAGTGCCCTTTCCACTATAACTGTCGGTTCTAATGTCTCCTTGTTCATTTTTTTTGGCATCTCCTCATTTTTCATTTCTTGATAGAGAGCTTCTGAAAGATTTGCAAGATGTTCTTCAATCTCAACAATCAATGTTGAGATAAAACGAAAGCATTGCTCTTGCAAATAAGGTGCTAAATCATTTATCCTTGAAGGAGATTTATGTGCATGAAGAAAACTTAGGAGGTCTTCCAAAATATTCTTGGACCCCTCATCTATGGTATCTTTTATTTGACTAACCTCAGTTCCAAAATAAGCGTTAAGGATACCAAACCAGTCTTCATCATTTTTCATCATAAATCTAAAACTCAACCCAGGTAAATTGACACTTTTTAGGTCCCCTCTCTTGACAAGCCAACCCTCACTAGTAGTTAATTTGTGCAAATGGGCTTCAAAATATTTGTAACTTTCCAGAGATGTAACTATGGCTTCAAGGCATTTACCAACCTTAACTCTCTCACTCAGATCTGCAAATCCATCAACTATTATTTGTTTCATCCTACTAACAAACAGGCTTTCAAAAAGTTCATCCCACAGACTCTTTGAGTGCTTCAAAACAATCTCACACATGCATTGTCATGGAAACTCAACATTTGAACCAAAAACCATTTTTAGCCACTCCAAGCTCCCTTCAAATGCATCCAAACTTTCCAATGTTTCTCTAATCAATGTCTCATTCTCATCAAGTTCCTTGTCACTTTTCACAAGATCAAGCAAATACTTTCCCCCAAGCCTATCTACAAACAGAATATCATCTGCACATTTCTTAAGCCATGCTAAGCAAGACTCTGATATAAATTCGCTCAAAAAATCATCATGGTAGCTTGTAGCTTCTCTCTATGATATTTCCACAACTGCACCTCATTGTTTAGGTTTGGAATCCCACCAAACAACTGTGATCTAGGTGGCACTGCCAACACAGTCTTATAAAAAAGAGGCAAATCATTTAGAACCTCCAAGAAGAGTTCCCCAGCCTAACATAGCGATACCTATATGACTTAGCACATTACAAAAAATGGAATTGACTTCCCCCACCTTATCGATCTATCGGTCGGATGTGTCTTCTAGTTCCAGCGATGCATCGACGGTTATGTTTTTTCATTGGTGTGAGGATCTTCTATCGATGAGACAAAGTCTCCTGTTCCTATGATGGTCTGATGGGGATGTCGTCGATGGAGTTTTCTCCTATCGTCGGGACTTGGGTGGTGGTTCCAATGATGGGTCGATGTTGTTGGTGATCATGATCTAAGTCAACACGAACAAAACCAAGGTTTTGGTCTTTTTGTGTTGAAAGGATAAGAAGTAGATAAGCTTCATATTTAGTTGAACCCACTTGATATAGTCTTTGAAAACAAATTCATGGGGCTTGATTTCACTAAAAAATGGAAAATGAAGATGCTCATAGCTCAATTGAGGACCAAATCATGACAACTAAGATGTGATACGGGTGTTGTAAACCAATCTAACTAATCTTTGTGTGGCTCTATGTGTAGCCTTGTTAAACTTGCTAGATAATTCAACCAAGAATGATTCAATAGGATTTGGTTTGTTTGTTAGGAGTTCTAGAAACAAAATAATCTTCCACTATAATCAAATTTTTCATAAGCTTTATCTAGTACAATGTGCTCCCACCTGTTATGTGGTTGGCTAAATCCCTTTCCAAAGCATTGGTTCCTTGCCCCCATTGGATTTTTAATTCTTTTCTACCTTGGTTGAGTTCTTGAGTTGTGTTAATGGCAAGTTGGTTCATCAAATTTATGTGAAGGCCAAGAACTTTGCATCTTCCTTCACCTTTCTATTATATTCTTTCATTGACTTGTTATAGGAGGTTATATTTCATTTAAGTGATTTGATCTTATTTGTTTGATGATTGGATAATGGTCCCATAATCTTGGTAGACCAGAATGGTGGGTTCAATATCCATATATTGATCTGCCAAAAAGGTCTCTATTGTTAGCATGGGCATCTCCAACATGGAGCCTTTTTCAAAGGGATGCTAAGGTGTATGATCCTTATTGGGATAGAGGTGCAACAAATCTGTGTTAGGGTCCTTGTTTGGAAATGGACATTGTGGCTACTTGGCACAATCTAGTGTATTGTAGCATATTAGTAGATCGAGCTACCAATCTCCTCAACCATCTATTGAAGGTTTCAATCTTGAGAGGAGAAAATTGTGGCCATTGATGGAAAGTAGGAGGCTAGGTGCATATGATATGTACACATGGAATGAACTAGTGGATTTCAAAGATATTTGCACTTCGGTGAATAAAACCACTCAACACTTTATCCATCCACCAATCAGTCATAATCACTAACCTTTGGGGCAATTTGATCTGCACTTTCAATGTTGATTGATGTTTAAGTAAAGCCTATAGATATCAAGTAGTTTTATCAAATTGTTTTGGTGAAACCATGTGGTGTGATCTAATGAACTTTAGTGGATGTAGGTACTTTGATAAATTATACCATTCAAAACTTTAGTAGTCTACTGATTTGCTGAAGTTTTTGATCTTCAAGGTTAATCAAAGGGTATATAGTCAAGTGCAAAAACATAAGTTTACGCAACATGTCTTGGTTGGCTTTTGAAGTCAAAGATGTTCAAGTAATTTTGGGTTGAAGAGAAGATCTCCCTTGACCATTAATATTGACGTAAAATTGATCTAGACCATTAATTGAGTGGGGTTAGAGTGCATTATAAGGGATGATCAATTAGCTTTTGTACAACCATGTGGTGTCATCTGGTAGATTTTGGTAGATTGGAACACCTTCCACCTTGGTAGTTCAACTATCCATTGATATCATTGATGATCAAATCAAAATCATCTCAATTGTTAATCTTGTCTTGTGTTTAGGAAATTAAGGTGGTGGATCCAAGCAATGAATAGGAAACATTTGAAGGATACTTGGAATAGTAAGATTAACTCTTATTGATAAAGGATTTTTCTTGTAAGGGTATAGTTTCAGAGGCAAACCATGATTTGGATGCCAAGTTGTTGCTTGGGAAGATGGTAGCTGAGAGTTGATTTTTTCCCATAGTGTTCATGGAAACTGAGGAGACTGACTCCCTAAGTTATGGGTTGTATTCCAACCATTTAATTGGCATTAGAAATCAACAAATTTTGGTCTAGATCCAGGCATTATGTGTTTGCATTAATATTTTTCCCTATTCTATAGAAAATATGATCCAAAGGAATATCATGTAGTGCATGAGGTGTGGGCATCATGATAATTGAGCCCTCCAAGTATTGAATTTCTCCTTTGAGATGCAGTGTAGCAATCAGAACATACTCGAAGGTTCTTAACAACTCTAATAGTTGTACTAGGGGCCATGTTTAACAAACCAAAGGTAATTGCTAACTTTTCACTATGGTAGCAGATAAATGATTCTTTATACCATGTTGCCTTCATTTTCCAAGCCAATTTATCCTACTTTGCATAGCTCTTCCATGTTTGTGGATGTGACCTGTCTCCTACACAAAAAACATGTACCAGTTTACGGCCTTCAATCCAACTACATTCAGGTATCTTTTTAATTCCTCGATCTTTCATCAATCTCTTTACTATTTGAACCTCATACAAATGTTTTAGAGAAGAACATAAGTTGCAACATTTTTAGGATCCAACTAAAAAACTAGTGTTACTATAAATACTCAGCCTATATTCATATATGATCCACATGTACCACAGATTTAACTAGCATCTTGGCCATTGCTCTGTCCCCAAGTCATTTTTCCACAGATTGAATTGGGTAAAGAAACCAAATCGAACACTTGGTTGTCAATGAAGATGTTGCTTATTTTTGGCATTATTTATTCCAAAAGACAAATGATTTTGGGATTATTAATACCTTGCTTCATACTCCTACCACAATTTTCTTTTCGCCCTATTGGAGAGACTCAATCTTAACTCCCACTGAAATTTAATTCTCTTGCCGATATGCTTCATCGAGCTATAGGTGGGACTCATTTTTCAGTTCTGTTGATGATCAATCCTATCATTGATGAATTTAATTGATGTCGGGCTATCGGTGGGACTTCAACATTACTCCCACCGATATTGGAAAGTTTCTTTGATGCTTCATTCACTCAATGAGCTTTAGGGTTTTCTTTCCTGTTCTTTCTGCAAGCTTTCTCTTCTCATGTTTTAGATAGTGCTACCCTATTAACATTTAAATATACCTTCTCTCTCATCTGCAAGCTTATTGTTTCACGTTTCAATGAGAAATCTGAAAATAAGCTTCCATGCATTGTTTAATGCATTGCTTTTCTTGGATTTTTTGAATTATCACTCTTACAAGATGCCACATTGTCATCCCAAAAATCCCTACATTGTTTGTTGTGAAATAGATTGTAATTTGTTTCTTGTTATGTTGTGGGCTAAAATTTGAATATCTCATCCACGACTTCAATCAAACTTTGAGGGAATTTGAGACCACAAATGGATTATTCCTTATTCATCCTTAAAATGTGTGGCTCCAAGATACTCATGAAGTCATTTCACACAGAGTTTCTTACTCTCTCGACATTCTATTGAGTGACTTATCCCTGTATTTGCAAAATATGGGGAATTCCAATATCATTTACTTTCAGGCAAGAATATGGAGGAATCAAATACCAACATGCATCTAGTTAACTCTCCTTCCTATCAAACTTTGTGGCTTTCAATGTTGTTGTCAAACGCATTTGAAAATGGGATGGGTTAGTCCCTCGTGGTATTCATTTTCATGATCCTTTCCATCCATTGTAAGTGATATCAAAAGAAGTTCCACTAAAGCAACAATATAATCTTTCCCAAATCGATTTTCTAATTATCTTCCATCTTGAGATAGGGGTAAAGTAATTTTAAAACACTTATCTAGAGTTGTTTTTCCTCTCTGTTCATACATATGCTATAAGGCCACTGCTGAACTTTTCGTATAGATTTCTAGTAATGTTTATAAAATTCCTTGATGTCCTCATGATCGTCTGATTATCTTCATTGATTTCAAAAGTATGTATACTGAGATCCAACTCTTTCCTTGCAAAAGAAATTATCAACGACCAGTTGGCATTTCAAGAGGTATTTCCATTTCTAATTTCAAAGATGTCAAAACATGGCCCTAAAGTCTATGATTTATGTGTCATCATTCATTACCAAAGGCAATTTCTGAGCTTATCATACCAATTACAATTGGATTGGTGAAATTTGTATATTGCAAGGGTTCTGATAGCAAATCTTTCTGAAAGTAGTCGCATCCACATCATGTAGAGCCATTGTAATGCAATAAGGGTTACTGATGTGTGAAGTATGTGTAGCTCTCATCCACGAAACCTGCATGCACCTAGAAACCAAGCAAAGCTTACAATGTTAGGATGTGTTCCAGAGTGCTTCATTAATTCAAATATTTTGAGAGGTTCCTTGCAAAATCCATTTTTTGCACATTCTACAATCAATCATTTCATTCCATGGCTGCAAAAGCATTGATGACCTATCCAAGACATGAGTGTAGGATTCACCATAGAGATAGCAATGTTAGAATGAGTGATACTATGTACCATAGTTCATGACTTGATGTTGTGTTTTTTTTGTGATATTGTAACCAATGAGTTTTGCACACCAAAACCATTTGAGGATATTTATATATTTAAAAATCTTGTTTCCTTCAGCTCAAATCTGGTTTGTACTCATTTGTTTGATGCATATTTGTGTATATGATCAAAGTAGCTTGCAATTGATTAGGTTTTTATAATTTTTAAAATTCATTTAAAGAGGAACGCATAGGAAAATATTTACCTTAAAAAATCTCTATATATCATGATTTTTTTAAATTTTTGAGTTAGTGTTGAGTTTCCATGTTGAGTTTGAGGTTGAGTCCAATGTCTATGTTAAGTATGAGTTTGGTAACTATGATATAATAATTGGTGCCTCCCATGTATTTCATGGTAAACATGACACTAAAAAATGCTCCTTGGTCTCCTCTCCTAGAGAGAACAAAGGTGGTGGTCCATTTGATACTGTAAAATATGGTGGTTAGTCTTAATTCAAAGCATGTGGGAGCATACTCTCAATTAGCCAAGAGGAATCCACAACTCCTTACAGTCTCCAACAAAATGGCGTGGCCTTGAGAAAAAAATGGTCCATTACTAAAACACAATATCCATGATTTATGGTAAGGATTTGCCATGTATCATTTGCTTGAATTATGTAATATAGTAGGCATGGATTTTCCACTATCCATGAAGTTAGTAGAGAGTGATTTTGGACTCAACTATGTGTATTTACTATTTTTACATCAATGTTGTAGACACCTAAATTTGGACACTTACATTGGTCCAAATTTATTCATTTTCGTCTAAACATCCTCTTATTCACATTAATTAGGTAATATTGCTATTATCTAATTAATATCTTTTAATTCCTCTAAACCCCTAAGGTATTTAGTTAACAATTAAATACCTTATCTTTTTAATCCTCCTTTTCATCAAATGAATTAAATAAATATGACATTTATTTAATTCCTCACATGTCACATATTTTTCTTAATCCTAACCCACCTCCTAATCTCTTCATTAGGGATGTGCACATGCCTAATCCTTGATTAGGATGTGTCACATCCTCCAAATTTTGCAAGTTGGCTTCTAATCGTTATTAACTATTAATTATCTTCTAATTACTTATCAGTTAAGCCTAATTAGTACCTTGGTCAACTCTCCCCATCCCCCAAGGAATTTTTAATTCATTTTTATTCATCCAAGGCTCCTCTCTTCCCCAAGTGAATTTTTAATTCACTTTTATTCCTCCTAGAATCCCTGTTTCCCATGCATCTTCTAGAATCTTTGACTTGTCACATCAAGTCACATGTGGACAAGTGCTTCCCTTTTTGGAACCTTGTCTTGTCCATTGGATTCTTCCAAGCATGTGAATTTTTAATTCACATTTATTTTCCCAACTACTTTCTCATTCCCCATGGAGATTTTTGAGGAATTCTAAAATTCCTCAAATGTCACTTTCACTCTCACTTGGGGACAAGAAATTCCTTTTTGAGGAAATATTCTCATCCCCCAAGGTACTTGTCTTGTCCTTCCTCCACATCACTTGTCCTTATTCCACCTCACTTACACATCATCACATCCTAGGCCACTTCACCCTCCACATGTCAAGATGTGAGAGCTTGTGAGTCCTCAACTCACCATAGCCCTTCATCTTGGCCTTGGTGGCTTAATCTGAACTGTTGAATTCTCTAGAGAATTAAAATTATTCTATAAATACCCCCTCTTTTCTCTCATTTAGGGACCTTATGCATTTGATACCAAACTCTTGTGATTTTTCCATTTGAGACAACACTTAGCCATTTGCACCCTTATGCTACCAAATTGATTACTCAACTTGCAAGTATTTTCACTCATATAGCCAAGCCACTTAGCCACAAGCATTAGCATTCTATCACATAGTTAATCTTGAATCTATCCATCTTCATAGTCATCCAAGGATCACACAAGCATTCAAACATCAAGGGCCAACCAAGGGATTGTAGCACAAAGAAGGTATAATCAATTGTATCTTCATTTTATTTTCATCTTCTTTCTTTGTGTTATCATTCCTTAGGCTAATCTTTGAAGTGTTCCTTGTGTTTTTCTTTATTGCATAATAGTTATTTTACACCTTTAGGATAGGATAAACACTAGGCTTCACAGATGTTTTAGATCATACTCAACAATCTATCATCAAAAAGAGGAGAATAATGTATTATAGTTGTCAATATATTTTTATAGGTGTCTACAAAAACTATTAAAAGACAAACATTGGAGAAGGTCTTCACAAGCAAGGGGCTTGATATAATTGATTTTCAAGTGTTGGGTTTTCTTGTTCACATACATGTACCTATATATAAAATGCCAAAGGTAGAGCCTCCCAACATTAAAGGCATTACTATGGACTGTAATGAGACATCTAAGGACTACTTAATCTATATTACTAGGAAAAGGAAAACAATGGTATGTAGGAATGGTCCACAAGTTCTCAGGAGCCTCCTATAGTGATCCCTCTATTTATGGTTCATTTACTTACACTTCTGCAATTATATTATGTTAGAATTGTTGTAATAAAATCACTTATGTTGATAACACATTAAGTCCCTACATTTAGTATGTTGTTCATTGATTCTCGATTTACTCTAGATCAGTAATATCAAAGCAAAATTTCTACCACTTAATAGTGCTATAAGTGCTTTTTTTTACCATATGTTAGTGGTATAAGTGCTTATTTTTTACCAGATATTAGTGGTATAAGTGCTTATTGTCCTCAGATTAGTGGAATTGACATGAGCATTCCATTTGTTTGTCAATATTCATGGGAAAGAAAAGCAAGAAAAAGTGGCAAGAGGAACAAGAAGAATATGTGCTTTCATTTTTGCACCCTATAACAAGCACTAGTCACTCCTAGAATAAAATCAATGGATAAGCGATGAGAATCAACAATCGAGAACCAAACTCAATCTCATATTGGAGTGGATGATAGAAATGTTGAAAAATCTTCTCAATTGAGAAGCCTTGTCTTGGAAGCACTATGTCAAGGGAAAGAAAGTTGCAATGAACTATGCACAAGCTTCAAGAGAAATTTAAACTTTAGGGATGCCTATGGGAAACCCAAATTAAAAGGCTAAGAATAACATTTTTTTTTGCAAAATTTAAACTTTAAGGATGCCTATGGGAAACCCTCAAACTCATGGTAGTGTAGAGATAAGTCATTCCATTTGTACCTGCACCCAAAGACAAGATACAAGGCCAACAATTATGACACTGCATTATACTCAACAAAAGCCAGTACACAATACTGTAGGTCTGGTATGATTAGAGTTCATTAGCAAAAAGAATTCAATAGTAAGGTTCTCCTTAATGCTCTATAAGGTACCACTAATTTGGGACTCCAATCAATAACATTTTAATCGCATACCCAAACTAAAATAGCAAATAAAAAACTGCATTATCAAGTAAAATGGCTTTCATTCATTTCATTTTATCACATTTCATTTCATTTGGTTATCATTTCTTATAGGATGTTAACTATCCAATTATGAGATATTATAAGCTTTCACAGGTTTTCAAATGTTTCATATGACTCAATTACCAAATCTTAATGGGTTTACTCCAATTACCCAACAATCACATGCTCACATTGCTTGGACTGAATGGCTAATTATCATGGGCATTCATGTGTTTTACCTAATCATGCAACTGTCATGGGCAGTCATGGGTTTTACCCAATCCCCAAAATTTCATTACTATTCATGCACTTTATTTACCTAATCATGTCTAACACTTTTGGACTTCACAATATTGTATCTTTTCAAGAAATAAGTATTTGGTAATAAGGTTAAATCAATCAAATGTATTGTAGTCAAATAGCTACTTCAAAAAGTCATTGTTGTTCAAAGTTGTAATATCTTATAAAAAAAAATTCAATGGTAAATTTCAACTAAATGATTAAAGAAATTATTTAAAGAGATAAATTTGATGAAAGTCACATGTTGGTCAGCATTGCTAGAATGTCAAAATGACAGCCAATTCATATATTCGGCGATTAGTAAATTGCCCCTCTCTGATTGACTTTTCAATGGAGAATTGGAATTTCAATGATTTGGTGAAAGTAAGTTGTTAATTGACCTATAAATAGTATATATGCAAGTTAAATAAGGTTAATGTCATGTTGTTTAGCCTTGTCAAATAAATGAGAAAACTTAGATAAAACTAATATTTTCACTCAATTTGAGTTGATATTGACTTTGATGATGTTATGCGATGAAATATGGTAAAAATAAGTATGAGCATTGACACTGAAAATTATATTGTAAAGGTGTTTTGTTAATGTTTTGAATGTACATAAATGTGCAGGCAATGTTATGTTCATTTCATACACAAGGTCAATGAAAGCAGGGGCACAGATGGGCGAGATGAGATTAAGAAAGATTTTGAATTCATTCTACAACACATTGGTGAGAAATGTTTATGAAGACCATAGTCTATAGATGAAACCATAATATCTACTTGATGTTCAAACTTCATATGATTATTTACCAGAATTTCAATATTTCCTTTCTATAGTTTTTAGTTGACTAGGTTTCAAGCATTGGATACAAAAAAACCACATAATTTTTTTTCTATTTTATGGATTTGTACAAATCCTATTTGGGATGTTTTCACCCTGAGCTTTGAATTATACTTGTGCATATTGTATTTCAAACCTGAAGAGGTTTTTGCTAAATGATTTTACAACGTACAGTACCACAGTGGTTTGAGTTATTAACTTGATATTTTCCAAACATAGATATCTTGCTCTATTAGCTTGTGAAAGTAGATGGTTGCAAATTTGCAGCTATAGATGGATGAATTGTACCAATCCTACTTGGTCATGTTGATATTTTTACTAAAATTAAAGATAAAATCTAATCATATGTACTATCATATTTTTGTGGCGTACTTCCTATGGACAATTTTTTTCAGTTTTTTATTTCAAGGTTTCATTTGTAGTTGAGTTGATGACTTGTGGCAAATAAATAACTTGATTCTCCAATGCTCTTTCTTTTATGGTTATTTTTGTTATATTTTCCTCATAGATTTATAAGCAATGCCAATTACCTTTTGACATAACATTTTCTTCAAAAACTTACTCATCACTAAAAAATAAAAAATGCCAATGTTATTTGTGTCTTTATGTTGACCTTTTAATTGATAAGTTGGGGCAATTCCTGTAGTGCTTATGCTTTGTTTGTTTGTCTTCCACAAAATTTTATCAAACCCCTTGTTCTATTTGTTGTATGGTACTTTAAACTATAGTTGTGCTTATGTTTTATTTTATTTATATTCCACAACTATCTTCAAGCCCTTTGTTATGTCATTTATTCTATTGCATCAATGACATTTATTATAGCTTCCTATTGGAATGCATCTCAAGTCTAATGCCTATTTGTAAAAATTTTACCAGGGACAGATATTGCTTCAGGACCCATATGGATGGAGTACATTACATTTCTAAAGTCATTACCGGTATATGCAGTTTTTATCCATTTTCACTATAACAAATCTTTTTTATAGATTTTCTTTTAAAGCAAACTTAAGCTTTATGATTTTTTATTGTTAGATGATTAGTATAGTACTTACTTCAGAGATAATAAGCTTACTTGCAAAACATGGAAGCTTCGTATCAAGAATAATAAGTACCATAAACAAGTTTCCCAATGTGTAACACAAATAGTAATTCTACCACTACCCCTACGAATTAAGGTGGGGTGTAACAATAGTGTACATAATCCTAGAAGTAGTAGGATAATATTTTATATTATATATATCCTAATTGTACTAGAAGTTGAACAATCATCTAGAAGATGAACTAAATAGTCATTTTCACATTGTTAAATATGTACATTTTTACTAAATGAATGAAGCTTTCATTGAATATTTTTCTTGGTTGTCCAAGTTGCGTTCATTTGCCAATCTTTTCTTGTATTACATTCCTTGGCTTACATAGCAACAACTAATGTTATTGTTTGGCTATAAACACCACTTATGCTTATATTTATGTTGGCTTAGATTTATGGTAGTTTCTTTACTAGAGTTGATACCTTGATCACTTTTGTTTTAATAGCAGGGAAATATTCTTTTAAGATGTTATGTTCATGATAGATATTTAATAAATGCAAGCAATTTTTACTGATAATGACCCCTGGAAGTCATTATCTTGATGTAAGTCATTAATATTTCTAGGATATGAACATGGAAGAAGATCTAAAATCTCCTTAAGTAATGCTTTGGTACTTTAGTATAGACCCATTGAATTATTTCAAATTTAAGGTTATTGTTTACACTAACCATGGATGCACTTTCTTTACTTACATTTAGATTTGTTTTGTTGATTGTAGCATTGCGGGACTCTTTTTTTCCTTGTGTAGAAAGGGAACGAATATGATAAGTTCTTATGGAGGTAAGGGATGTGTTGGTGGAGGTGGTGGCAGAGTTTCCATAAAGAGCTACAGTAGGCAAGAGAGTTTGAATATCTTTGTGCATGGTTAGTTTGAATGAGGGAAGCCTACAGATGATTGGAGCTTTATCACAATCATAGAATGAAAGTTCCTTTGTAAAGATGTATCATGTACTTATGCATTACAAGGGTAAGCGACTGTAGGTTATGATATAAAAGAACAATCATGCATAAATGACAGTTAGAGGATCAACAAGCATTACAAGGGTAAGGGACTGTAGGTTATGATATAAAAGAACAGTCATGTTCCTATTCTTTTGTAAGCTGTTGAATAGCATAAAGGCAAGCTTTTGGAGCAGATTTCAGCTAGTTCTTTTCTCTCTCAACAATGTATTGTAATCTTTTCAAGCTTTTTCATGTTGGGAAAACAAATTGTAACTCCATTTACAAGCTTACACAACTGAATGTAATATTTGTTTCATTAATAAAATAAGCTATTTTTACCTTCTCATTGTTGTTTTATTGTGCAAATATTTTAGATAGTTGATAAGTAATTTTTTTATTAATGGAAACCAGTGAATAAAAATGACTAAATATATGACTAAAGTAATGACTAAATATATGACTAAATTAATGACTAAATCAATGACTAAATATATGACTAAATCAATGACTAAATATATGACTAAATATATGACTAAATTAATGCTAAATATATGACTAAAGTAATGACTAAATATATAACTAAAGTAATGACTAAATATATAACCAAATAAATGACTACCATGACTAAATAAATGACCAGTTAACAACAATCAATGACTAAATTAATGACTAAGTATATGACTAAATAAATCACTACCATGACTAAATAAATAACTAAATTAACAACTAAATCAATGACTAAATCAATGACCAAATCAATGACTAAAAATAATGACTAAATAAATGACTAAAATAGTTTAGTCATAAATTTGGTGGTGTTATAAATGACTACAAATAAACCACTAATAGTCACATGACTAAAATTAGTCATTTATATGCATTTTTTAGTAGTTTATTTAGTCATATATTGTTGTTTGTGTACTAGTGATAAATATCCCTCTAAAGGTTGGACCGAAAACATTAAATATCTCATTCACCATCATCCCATTGTCGAACTAGTTTCGTGTGAAGTTAGGCTATCCATGGCTTCACTCCATGAATGTCGTCCCGTCAGTTGTGCATAAATGTTTAAAGTTTCCATTTGGAAATGGGATCTTTACTGTGCATCATAGTGGCTTTAATCTTATGTCTTCTTGTGGGAACTTTTCATTAGATTTCTTTTGTCCTAAGCCTATTGAACCTATTAGACCCCGTGAAGATTTATTTTTCAAATCCTATCAAAATTTTAAGGCAAAGAACATAGAAGAATTATCCCTTAGCAATATGCCTCAACCCGTGAATGAGCCACCCATCCTTGAATAAATTATGATTGAACCTAAAGTGCTTCCAAATATCCAAGATTAGCCTATGACACATCCTTCACCCATTTCCTATAAGAGACCACGAGGTAACCAAACAAATCCTGTTGTGCCTCCTAAAGGCAAACAAGTTTACAAAGCTAAAGAGAAAGAGGTTGAACAACCTCCTATGGTTCCTTCCATTCCTCCCTTAAGGGAAGAAAAGAAACCTATGGTTGATAAGCTTTCTTTTACACAAACCCAACTTGAAAACCAAATGAAAGTAAATTGAAATGCTAGAGAGCATAGACATAGACATTGTGCTATTGCTCATTTGTTACAAAAAAAAGAAGAAAATAATAAAATAGAAAATCAAAATCCAAACTTATCTACAACAAAGCATGATTCCTCTCCTCCCTCACAATAGCATAAACATAAACAAAATTCTATGGATATGGTCATTAGACCTCCCATTGTGATTAACTTGGATGATGATACTGAAATTGCTAAGATTGATGAGGAAGTGCATAATGAGCTAAATCTAATGTTTTCCACTTCTTTGAACCTAAATGATGATTCTACTAATAAGAGTGTTGAACTTGGTGTCTGTCCTAGTTTGGCACTTAATGTTGTCCCTTTGGCTATTTTTCCTCCTTCTGTATATACCAATCAAGATTGGGATGTAGACAACCTGCTATAGGTTGACTTACATGTGCCTTACTAGTATTTTTCTTCATTTTATTTTGCATGTTTCTTTGTGTGATTGCATGTGCATAATGTGGTCCCCCATACTATTATGTTTGATGTATCTCTCTCTTTATACAACATTCATCTATATACATTATTTTATATGTCATAAACATTTATATTTTCTTTTATCTTGTTTTTTCCTTTCGGGGATGATGCAAGGTATCAAGACATCTAGGTCTCTTCCATGTTGACCTAAAAACTTTTTCTTTGTTTTCACTCTCTATGTTTCATTTTTCCTGTTTTGTGAGCATTTTGGGAATGATGATGTTTTCGAGCTCTATAACCACATTGTAGTAAAGATATGCTAACCCTGAATCCATAGATCCCTTACGTATTTTTGGGGGCAACCCCTTCCCATTTCATGATGTAGTTTCATTCGGGAACATATGACTTGGCATAGGGATTTCCGAATAAGCTCTCATGGATTTCTTATGGTTAGCATTGAATATTTGCTACTTTAAAGCTATTTCTCACAACAATGGTGTTAGCAAATTCTTTAAAGTGGGGGCTTACATCAACACTCATGTTTCATTATGTGATTTTCTTTATTCTTGTGATGTTTCTTTTTCTTGGTGGTGTCATTGGGTTTGATGTCCTCCAAGAGCATGATATTTCTTAGCGTATGGCTTTTCTCTTAGTGGTGATACTATGTATTACATTCCCTAAGTTGTGATTCTCTTATTCTAGACATGTCCTCTCTTGGAAACATTAAGCATGTTGATCCCTAAGAAGATACCTTACACAAACTAAGCATGATCCCTTTGAAACAAATTGATACCCGCAACCATGTTCATAAGTGTTCAAAATAATACAACTTGTTAATCTTGTGAAGTTTGAACCCCTCCCTTTTCAAGGCCACCAAGAATAGCACACCTTGCTTTCCAATAGAGCCTTTCCCTTGTTCATGAGTGCTTAGCATAACGTGACTTGTTAGGCCTTTTGAAGCTCAAAGTTCTATATTGTGGTGTCTTATTGAAGTTTCCAAGAGGATAGATTCGATATGGTATGGCAGCCTAATAAGATTCTCTCATTTTCCACCCATTGGGGGCTCATCTAGTGGATGACCTGAGGTTCCATTAGCCCATGTGAGCTTGTGTGTTGTTTGCATAGTGGACATCGAGTTCTACTTGTGAACTTATTGGATGAACAACCTAGACTTGATCCACATTGAGTTGGACAAACAATCAAAGCTTGATCTACCTCACTTTCTTCTAGGATTTCATGTTGTATGATTGAGTATCTTTGTCATTGTTGCATACATATGTGTCTTCAATGTCTACTTTAGTGTGAGTTTGTGCTTATGCTCATCTTCTCACTAAAGTGGGGGCTAAATTTCGTGTAGAAAAAAGTATCCCTTAAATTCACACGTAATCTGGGAATAATTAATAATAAAATGAGCTAAATGATGCCTTAACTTAGTGTTGTAATATGTATTTTACACATTCACATTAAGTTTAGGTCCCTATTGAATAAAATGGACTTAATTGTGACTTATTTATGGTGTTGTAAGGTGTATCTTTACACTTTCACACTCATCTAGGGATTTATTAATTTAATTGAGGATAATTTTCCTTAATTGACCCTTTTAATTACAATCCAAGTCTAATTAATTGCAATTTCCGAAGAGGAAAACCCGACATTCATCAATGCCATAACATTTATTATTGGAGAATGTGTGTCCGAGGTAAGTGACCTAAGACCCATTTTCCCAAGGGAAAATGGATCCTCACTTAGGCCTAGGACCTAAATTTTTATTTTTTTTGGTAGTATTTTAAGGATTTCAAATGTATATTCACATGTCAAATTGTGTTATTTGAATTTCGGAAAATTAATGTTACATATGTATAAAAATAAATTCATTTCATTATATTTCACCTGGCAATTTTATGAGTAAGTATGATCTAAGCAATCGAGAGTTTACAATAGCATTATCAAAAGCATTTTCAAGGCCTTCAAATGCATATTTTTTGAAGAATTATTGTAGCAATCAAGATCCTATTATCATGTCAAAGTCCTCTTGCATCATGCATGTTATTTGAGCTAATATGTTGATGTAGTGTTCAAGATTCATTCAAGCATTCAAAGGCATTAT
>VDFB02072274.1:6312043-6326234 GCA_007258455.2 Sequoia sempervirens | reverse complement strand
TAACATATTTGCTACCATCCTGCAAATTCTTCTATGAAGGAGAAAGTATATGTCTATGTTCATACCACTTCTTTAAGCTTTAGAAATTGAAGGTTATTCATTATGTAAAAGTCGTCTGAATATGATCTGGGTTTCATCTCTTATGTGATATCTCTGAGAATTTGAATCTTAATAGATGGTGTAAGCAAAGAAGATACTATTATCCTCAATCATTTGAAATACAACCCTTCTGAATGGTCTCAGACAGATCTTAGTCTTTGATGTATTATTCTTTTGGGAGCTATTGAAAAATTCAGAGTTTTTGTATTCTTTCTGTGAACTCAAAATATTATCCAATTGGTTTTTGATGAAAATCCATTTTAATTATCTAATATGAGAACACAAATCTATATTGATATCTCTTTATCTAAGAGCTAAGGACCGAAGGGTATTCATTTCATCAAAATCATCTGGTGAATCGACTCATCCCTTATGTCATACCTCCTGGAGTTACAATCCTATTAGTTGACATAAATAAAGAATAAACTATCACTCTGGTCAACTGTACTCCATCAATTAAATTACAACCTTTTATGTCTACTTCTTTATTTTTGATGTATAATACAATCGAGAGTTACTGAAAAAATGTTGAGTTTTTCTGTTCATTTTTTGTAAGCTCAAAATAGCATGCAAAAATTCCAAACGGTTATAAATACTGGCCATGTCTTATATGTTCATATGTAGGCGGGGTTACGTCGATGGATGACTTTCTGGAGAAATTTTTTCCAGTTGTGTATCTCAAAAAGAAAGAGGCCCACGAAAATGCATACTGCAAATACGACAATGAAAACCTTCAGCTGTTCACTTCGTCTCTGTATATGGCGGGTCTTGTAGCGACATTTTTTGCGTCGTATACAACCAAAAATTACGGTCGGAGACTTACAATACTTATTTCCGGCTTATTTTTCATTGGGGGGGTGGTGTTGAACACAGCAGCTGTTAATCTTGTCATGCTTATTCTCGGAAGAATTTTGCTCGGATGTGGGGTCGGATTTGCTACTCAGGTAGACAAAATAATAAAATCGAAAGCATAAAATTTTCACAATTCATTCATGATACTAGTATGAGATGTTTTCAGATTTAATTGTATTTTTCAAAGATGTTTTGAATCAATGAATGATTGGCACTTTTGCTGTTTTTGGATTCGATTGTGTATAAATTTTTAGCATCAATCTTTCCATGATCTATCATCAAGTTGTTATTAGAAGTCGAAAGAAGATAGGAGAATGATGGATCACATCTTCAAACATCATTTTTAGCATTAATGTTTCCACTCACACTCCATGATCCATCATTCTCACATCTTCTTTCAACTCTCTAACATCTCTAGATTGTTCCAAACGTTGATGATAAAATCAAATGTGGGTTCGGATTTGCTAATCAGGTAGACAATATAGTAAAATTGAAGATACAAAATTTTCACAGTTCATGATATTAGTATGAGGTCTTTTGGATCTAACTGTATTTTTCATGGATATTTCACATCAAACTTCATGAATGATTGGTACTTTTGCTATTTCTGCATTTGATTGTGTATGAATTTTTAGCACCAATGTTTTTAATCGCATTCCATGATCCATCATCAAGATGTTAGAGAGTTGAAAGAAGGTGTGAGAATGATGGATCACTTCTTTAAAACATCGTGATGATAGATTATGGAGTGTGATCCGAAATGTTGATGCTAAATTCATACACAATCAGATCAAGAAACAACAAAAATACCAACCTCATGAATTGTGAAAATCTGATAATATTAATTCATGAATAATGATAGATTGTATTGTTTAATAGGTAACCCCAATAAAAAAAATCCACAAGAAACATGTCATACTATAGCCAAGATTTCCCTTTTTCAAATTCTAAAATAGAGAAGGATCAGGACTTGACATAACGGGTAAATCTCCTGATGCAGGCAGTTCCTCTTTTCCTGTCGGAGATCGCACCAACCAGGATTAGAGGCGCTTTAAACATTCTCTTCCAGCTAAATACAACGTTAGGGATTCTATTTGCCAATGTGGTAAATTACGGAGCGGAAAATATCAAGTCCTGGGGGTGGAGACTTTCGCTGGGTCTAGCAGGAATTCCAGCGGTCCTCCTTACCGCAGGCTCCTTATTTATGGTGGAAACACCCAACAGCTTGGTTGAAAGAGGATACCTGCAAGAGGGCAAGGCCGTTCTGAGAAAAATCAGAGGAACCAACAATGTAGATCCAGAGTTCAACGAACTAGTGGAGGCCAGTCGAATGGCACAGCAAGTTAAGCATCCATTCAGAAACTTGCTGAAGCGGAGAAACAGGCCTCAAATTGTCATAACAATCTGCCTGCAAATTTTTCAGCAGTTCACTGGTATCAACGCCATTATGTTTTATGCGCCCCTGCTCTTTCAGACATTAGGATTCAAGAATGATGCTTCGCTCTACTCTGCAGTTATTACTGGTGCAGTAAATCTTATTGCTACTATAATTTCAATATTCTCAGTTGATAAAGTTGGGCGCAGAATGCTTCTTATTGAGGCCGGGGTGCAGATGTTTATTACTCAGGTAAATAGATTAACTTTTCGTCGCTGTTGTTTTTGGATTAGATTGTGTATAAATTTTTCGTATCAATATTTTGGATCACTTCATAATCCATCATCAGATATAGATAGTTCTCATCGCTGTTGTTTCTGGATTAGACTGTGTAAATTTTTTCCATTAATATTTCAGATCACACTCTATGATCCATCATCAGGATATAGAGCTTACTCATCCCTATTGTTTCTGGATCAGACTGTATGTAAGTTTTTTGCATCAACATTTCCGATCATATTCCATAATCCATCATCAGGATATATAGTGTACTCATCACTGCTGTTTCTGGATTAGACTATATGTAAGTTTTTTGCATCAACATTTTGAATCACACTACATAATCCATCATCAAGATAATAGAGAGCTAACATTATTCATCATCATAAGGACTGAAGTTTTTTTCATTAGCATTTTGGATCACACTCGTGTAAGTTCTTTCTAGCTGTCTATTATCCTGATAAGGAATCATGGAGTGATCTTCTATGTTGATGCAAAAAACTTACACAGTCTAATCCACAAACAACAATGATAAAAATTATAAATTGTGAAAATCTAATATCATTAATAGATGATTAATAATTATTTTATGTTGAATTTTGAGAATATGTTTTAACGAGTCGTTTTGACTTGCAGGTGATAATTGGAGTTCTGTTGGGAGTAAGCTTCAAACAGGATGAACAACTTTCTCGTAGCACAGCTATTGTGATAGTGTTTATGGTGTGCACATTTGTTTCAGCCTTTTCATGGTCATGGGGGCCTCTTGGATGGTTGATTCCTAGCGAAATATTTCCACTGGAAACTAGATCTGCCGGACAGAGTCTCGCTGTGTGCGTTAACCTTCTCTTCACTTTTGTTATTGCACAGGCATTCTTGTCTATGCTTTGCCGTTTCAAATACTGGATTTTCTTTTTCTTTGCTGGTTGGGTTTTAATCATGACCATATTTGTACTGTTTCTTCTTCCGGAGACGAAGAATGTTCCACTTGAGGAAATGACAGACAAAGTATGGAAACAGCATTGGCTGTGGAAGAAGTATGTGAGAGACGTTGATTTAAGTGATGATGAAGCGGGAGATGCCAATAACTAGTTAAGATTTGCAGATATAAACGAAAGAGGATTTCATTGGCATATCAGCCCACTTGTTACATGTATTCTGGAGATGAATAAATTATACGAGTGCCTAGCAATCACAAATGTAAAATGAGTCTGCTTAGGTCGGTATTGTGGTTGTGGTCTGCTGATTAGTATTTGTTGTTGGTTATTGTCGAGTTCAATTTTTGGATCTCATAGATTGTTTGATTTTGTAGATGTTATTAAAAAAAAATATTTTGTTACATTATAAAATATATGACGTCAGATTCTTCAATCAATATTCAGGAGAGCATTTACTTCTGTTTTAAATTGTTTCTGTATTTTTACCCAATACATATTTTTAAATTAATTTCTCTTGCATGCATTGTTTTGGATGAGTGGCCTCCAATTAAATCTTTCAAATCAGTCTAAATCATTAATAACATATAATTGTAGTAGGAATGGGTTTGACCTTTTTTTTAAGGGTAACTATTTTTATTGGAGTTATGAAGTCACAAATGGGGGATCTCATCTTCTTATTAAAAACAGGTTTGATTTAAACAACACATTCTTAGGTTTGACTTGCTTAGGTGGCTCATCTTGAATTACACTAACAGATGGGTCCAAATAGAAAAGTAAGTTTGATTTCAGATGAACCACTATAACAAGTCAATGGTTAGAATGTACTATTTAAACTCTATCATAAGAATTAGAATCATGACCAAAATAAATATTTATTGGAACCTTGGCTAAAATCATACAAAGATGGAAGAGTATTGTAGTTTTATCTGTAATCGTATCTCACAACAATTACTAACAAAGTTAAATAGAAGTAGAAGTGACTAATGAATAACTTTATTAAAAACTTTCATTTCATCCATAACACATGTATGATTATAGAGTTCTCAATGTTTAGCAAACATTTACATATATTTTGAGTTATTTCTCTATTTCTCTCGAATGCATATTTTTAGGTTAATTTATCTTTCATGCATTATTGTTGGATGAGTGACTACTAATTAAATCTTTCAAATCAGTCTAATTATTATCACATAATTGTAGTCTAATTATTATCACATAATTGTAGTAGAAATGAGTTTGATTTAAACAACACATTTTTGTTTAGATGACTCATCTTAAATCATGAGTCTTATTAAAGAAGTGTGAATGATCTTAACTACTAATTAGTGACTAATAGATGCTCGACACAGCCACTTGTTTTAAAGCAAACAAATTATGAATTCATGCGCCTCCACAAATGAAACAAAATTGAGAGGAATGTTTGCAGTGAAAGAGAAAGATATACAAAACTGAAAGCATATAAACTCTCTATTTTTATTTTCATGGTGTTTGCATGCATGCTGATACAATTCTATTTTTATGTGTTTTATCCCATAAATTACAACTAATAGGGTAGAGTCTATGGTCACTTTAAAATAATTGCAATCGTTAAAACCTATAGATGTAAGGCTAGCTTTAGTTAAAATTGTATGTATGTTTTGTTATTTAGTTAATTATTCAAAGTTATTTAGGGTTGAGGTTAACAATAAATGTGGAATGATTTTTTATGTATCTTCTATTTTTTTTGCTAAATGATAGATGCAATATTTTGTATCTTTTTTTTTTAATTTATATTGTAAGGAAGTAAAAATAAAAAATTCATAAACAATATGGGGATTTCAATATTATTTTGAAAATTTAAATTATGAAATCAAGTAAATAAGAAAGTATATAGAGGAATTATTTGAATTTTAATAGGAAGTAAAAATAATAGAATTGTTTTATAATTAAGTGCTTTTATAAATTTTATATTTATATGTAAGACTAAAATTTAAGATTGAAAATATAACTAATGGAAATAGAGCTAAATCTACGAAAATTCATTTAACCTTAGAAAATTATGAATAAAGCTATTTTTTTTTTAATTTTTTTTTTTAACGAGGGGAATTGGGTGCAGCACGGCCCCCCATATAACCCCCCACCGCCGGTAAACTTTTTACCGTGATCGGCAGTGCTGGCGGGACACACTATGAATAAAGCTATTTAAATATTAATATTAAATATTAATTTAATTTTAGTTGTATTTCCATTAAGTTGAGCTAAAATTAATTGAAATCTTATCCTTAAAAAAATCTCTTTTTATAGTTCTAATTTCAATCTTAAATTTTAATCTTACATATAAATATAAAATTATTGAAGGACTATAGAAATATTGGTTTTATAAGTTTAATTTAATGGAGTTTATAAGTTTTTTGCTAAATGATAGATGCAATATTTTGTATCTTTTTTTAAATTTCATTATTTTCAAAGTATAAAATAGATATATTTGACTAAATGATGATATAATGTATATTTTAGACAAATTTACATAAATTGAAAGTTACAATGTATATTTAACTATATATATCAGAGTGTTTTCTTTAATCTAATTCATTTTATGTTTCAATAATCATGAAAATTCAAATCAATGAAAAATATGTTGAGCTCGAATGTAGAAGCACTCAATAATGATAACTCTCGGCGTATTTTATATATATTAATATTTAATATATGTATGCCATTTTTAAAGAAAACAAATTATGAATTCATGTGCCTCCACAAATGAAACAAAGCTGAGAGGAATGTTTGCAAAGAAAGAGAAAGATATACAAAACTAAAAGCATATAAACTCTCTATTTTTATTTTCATGGTGTTTGCATGCATGCTGGTACAATTCTATTTTTATGTGTTTTATCTCACAAATTACAACTAATAGGGTAGAGTCTATGGTCACTTTAAAATAATTGCAGTTGTTAAAACCTATAGATGTAAGGCTAGCTTTAGTTAAAATTTTATGTATGTTTTGTTATTTAGTTAATTATTTAAAGTTATTTAGGGTTGAGGTTAACAGTAAATGTGGAATGATTTTTTATGTAGATTATAGATATTGAGTAGTCATTTTGAATGGTCAATCAAATCTATTGATGCGGGGTTTTATTGTGGCTCGCTATCTCTAATAAGAAAAGTTTAATAGATTTTTTTTAATTTATATAATTATCCATTCTACACCACCCTTTCACATATTACATTTAAAATTGTAGCCTCTTATAAACTAAAGTCCAAATAAGTATCCAATTTTTTTAAATTTTTTTTAAATAAAATAATAAACAATAAATTTAAAACGATTAATAGTGGATATTATTTATGTGTGCAGTGTGAATTTGACCTACCTAAAGTGCAAAAACTAAACTAATGCAAAGAGAAAAAGCACAAAACAAACACTCAAGATTGGGCATACGATGAACTCAAACAAAATGCAAGAAAATAAACCTTTTACCTTGTTGCATTGATATCTTGGTTGGCCCTGTTGATCATTTGAATGTGCACTCCTTTGGATGGAAAAGTAGGATGAAACCCAGTTCTAATGATTGTGAGGTGATGGAAAATGCAATGATGCAAGTGGGTATTGTGATGGATGCAAGGTGTGGATGCAAAGGATCCTGCAACAATGGAGGATTTTGGCTTGATTGAGTGCTAAGTTGAGTGCAAGTGTGATGATGCAGATGAGGGAAAATTCCTTTAATTTTAGGGGAAATGCCTCTAGATAATGGAGGGTCAAGATGAGGCCACAATGGACAAGATCAAGGGCTAGGGTGAGTTGAGGACTCACAAGCCCTCACATCTTGCCATGTGTTAGGTGAGGTGTCAAAGGGGAGATGAGGTGGAGGTACCTTATGGTACCTAGGGATTTGGACAAGATCTCCTCATAAAGGAGGTCCTTGTCCCTATGTGGGTGATGGGATATGCGAGGAATTAAAAATTCTTTAAAAGGCCTAGGGGGAATAAATGTGAATTTAAAATTCACATGGGGGAGGGGTTTCCTTCTTCAAAAGGAGAAAGCAATAAATGAAGTTGACTTGGGTGGTTTTCCATAAATGGCATGAAGATTAGGTTGACCTAATTAGGTGATTAGAGTTGTGTAAATAAAGGATTAGAAAGAGTTATGGAGGATGGGACAAGGAGAGAGAAATAATGAATTTAAAAATTGATTTAAATTCATAAAGACAAATGACTAAATTAAATAAATTAGAGTATTTATTTAATTTAAAGAAGAAAGGGGATAAGGGATAAAGTATTTAACTATTTAATTAAATACCTTAGGGACATTAGAAAATAGGGAATATTAATTAAATAATGAACTATTTAATTAATAAGGGTAAATGATGCCAAACAGAGGAACACTTGAGGGATGAATTTGACCATATGGGGGTGGTCAAATTTAGATATCTACATTTTTCCCCTCTTTAAAATACTATTAAAATACAGTGTTTCAAAGAAAAATAAAATACAAGCGACTCGATAGAACAAAAGAATATTGGACAATGTCCCAGTGACTAGGGGAGTGGATAGGATGGAAGAATGGAGGAAAATAACAGGGTATGCCCCATTGAGAGGGTGGATGGGGAAGAAAAAGGGGCCCTAAGTGACTTCTTGATATGGAGAAATGGAGGCTACCACACGATAAATCACAAAAAACCATGAAGAATGGCTTTTGAATGGAGGAAAACGGACAAACGGGTTTAAATGGTGGCCTGTGGAAGTAAAGGGATGAATGAATTAAAAAAAGGTTAAATAGAGGGTAAAAATTACCCAAAATTTAAAAGGCTAAAGAGGTGCAAAAGTTAAAAATTATAAATAGTAAATTTGAAAATTACTATTTACCATTCACACACTTAGCAGTTGACTAAGCAAGAGAGAGAAAGAGAGAGTGACAAGGATGGATGACAGGTTGAGCAAGGATGAGGGATTTGTGGATGATGAGCTCATCCACTGAGGTGAGGAGGTGTAGTAGTTCTACTACGATCATAGAGTGTCATGCCAGGTAAGATTTAGAAGCCCACTATGTAATCTGAGTTAAAAAAATTATGCATTTTAATTTGGGGACTTTGGGTAGGTTTAGGGCACAAACTCGTAGCGGAAGGGTGGATTGGCTCATCTGTACGACAAGTTCGCTCATTCAAAAGGGAAATTGGGAAAGGGGCGATCATGCATTATGCAAGGGTGAATGCGCCAAGGAGGGGCGATTGCAAAATTTCCTCTCCCCAAAAAGATGCATTGTTGCATGACACAGAGGCAAGAGTGATAGAAAACAGGAAATTTTGAAATCGCCCAAGATGGGAAAGGGCTTATTCAATTTCACCCAAAGGGCAGTGAACTCACCCGTTGAAGGGAAAAAAGATGCAAGAGCAATTGTGAGATCGCCCCTAAAAGGAAAAAGGCGAATTTTCCCAGATAATAGGTGAATTCACACAAGGGTAGGAAAAGAGGCAAAGCTGCCAGGGAAAGAGGAAAATATGTGGGCGGGCTGGAAAGAGGCGAATTCACCAAAAACATAAGCAAATTTGAGGGGAGACGAAAAAGAGGAAAAATTTCCAAGTAAACAGGTGACTTCACGGATAGGAGAAAAAGGGAAAAATTCACCAAATAAACATGCAAATTCACGGACGTGGGGAAAAAAGGGCGAATTCACCAAATAAACAGGTGAATTTGCCAAATAAATGGGTGAATTTGTGGATGGGATGGGAAAGAGTCAAATTTGTGTGGGAACCAGAAAAAGGGTGAATTCTTCCTACATAGGGGTGAATTCGCTAGAATCCGAGGCAAGGGAAAAATGAGGAAAAAAAAGGAAAATGAACTACAAAAGGCTAACAAAATGTTCTGTGTGGATGTAGAACTTGGAGACTCTAAGGATGCATGAGATACATTCAACAATGTTGGAGGTGACAATCAAGGTGATGGATGACCATGACCATGCAGCACTAGCATAGGCAAGGTCACTACACATGTTGGGGTACCCCAACAATAGAGCCACTAACTCATTTGACTGCAAAATTTGACAAATTTTTTTGACAAAATATGTATAATTTGATGTATCGTCGGGTGCTTGTAAAATTTGATGTGTAATTTTAATTTTTTTAAAAGTTTATCCCCAACATTCATCGAAATTTCAACGAACCTAGGTTTTGTCGAAATTTCAACTACCAATTTCGTTGAAACTTCGACAAACATGAAAAATAAGAAAAAAATCAAATTATGGCCAACATAAAGAAAAGTGAGTTCATTGATTTATTGTAACAGTGTTTTTCTCTACTTGAGAAACTTTGTGGAGAACTAAAGACGATTTTCTTGGGAAAAATAAAAAAAATTCAAGAAGATATCGCCAGGTTGAGGGTAGTCATTGTGTTTTTGCAGAATTCAGTTGTGAAGTCAGATTTGTAGTTCCAGGTTTGAAAATCATATTTTAAAGCAACATCTCATCAGATTTCATTTTTAGAGGTTTAGAGTTTTGAGAATTTTATGTCCAGATTTTGTTGTGTGGAATCACCATAAGATCACAACCAAGAAACAAATTCTTGTGACTGTAATTATGTGATCCATAACTCTATTGGTCATGTGGCAGAGTTGTCCTATAACAAATACATGATGCATTCATGCGTGATCCAAGTTTAATGTGGCTATGTTGTGATAGAAATGGAGGCACTCATATAATGTAGTTAATTCAGGTTATATAATGTAGGTTTCAATCATCATTGGGTGCATTCAAGTTGTCTCAAGTTTGACAGGTTATGATGTAATTATAGCATGATCCAAGAGTAATTACCTCTTGCTGCAATAAAGAGCCTATAACTCTGGTTGATATGTAGAGTGGTTGTGTTATATCAATTATGTAGTGCATTCAAGTACAACCCATGTTTAATGGGCTATTTTAGAGAGTGATCAAGATTTTCTAAACCTTATGAATGTTACTTAAAAGTGTATAGCTTAAACTACAAACCAAGTTTGTTACATACTTGAATGCAATCTTGGGTTACTGAAAACTATAATAATGTGATCTACTAATAACCATTATGGAAAGTATTAAAGCAAGACCCATGCTATATAGGATACATTTCTTTGATCAGGTTTACATACATTAATGATCAAACACAAGCTTCCCACACACTCTAGGATACAATCCAAGATCATACCACAACTTTTTCAAGACAACTAATTTTTTGACCCAAGATTTAAGGTTGTTTTTAAATACCAATAGAAGCATTGGTAAGAGCATGATTAGGGTACAAACCCTAGGCCTCCGTAGAAACATAAACAATAACTCTAGCATATTAGTGAGGTTGCAATACTAGAAAGATTGAAACATTGTAGCTAATAACAAAATCTTGCAATCTAAAGATTGTAGCCAATAACAAGCACATTGTGTAGCTTAGTGGAATTTGTAAATGCAATCTACGGTAAGAAGAATGATAGTCACTTGAGATGTGACAGTCAAAAAGAGGCTGAGCAGTCACAAGATAATAAAGCTCAAACCTTGCATAGTAAAATGGAGATTTTAACAGTGAGTTTCCTTACCCCCTTGCTGACCTTAAGGGTTTTTTGAATGATTATGGTAGTGTTAGACAAGGAAAATGCAATCAGGGAATGACTGTCCAAATGAACAATGGTAATCATAGGTTCAATGTTTCTTCTTAGCCATTAATGTATAATGGAAGTAGTGGATTGCATGTTTGAGTAGTGTTTTGAGACTCATCAAAGATGGGAGAATAGTGAATAATACCTTGTGGACTATGAAGTAGTGTCAATAAGGTTGAAGGATCTTAAGATCTATAATACCATGAAACAATGAGTCCCATGTAGTAAGTAGGTAGTCTATAGGGCATAGTTTGATTTTATAGAAGGATGCTCATGAAAGGAATCTTCAAGTGATAATGAGTGAGCTGTTTGAGATTGCAGCTGAGGGTGCAATACCCAGTCTTAAAGGAAGTTAGCAAAGTAGTAAATGTGCAAGAAAATCAAATTGTACACAAAAAATAATTCACAATGTTATCTTGCATAATGCCTTGAGTTTGAAGACAAAAATCGCATTGTATCTTGATGAAAGTGGTGACCTTAATGGTCAATCACTGGAAACCATGATTTTAAAACATGCTATTGTGCTTATGGAGGAAAATTTTTAAGCAAGGCAGTGAGTGGTGGTTTGGAACAATGGCAGGTATGAAGGACTTGCTTTATATGCATACTATGCAGTCTAGCTTAAGACAACATTATTAGAAGAGATTGAAGGTGGATTATGGAACTCAAGGGTTACCATGAAAAGGATTAAAGAAAAGACTAAAGTCTATTTAAAAGCCACAGTCATGAAGATATTAAAGATGTCACATGCAAAACCCTAGTAGCTGGAGTAATGAATACAGTGCCAAAGAGGATAGTATGCTGGGGAAGATTTAGGAGATCTCCACATTATCTAATTACAGGGAAATACATCATTTATTTATTTTTTTAATTAAAAGAAATCAATGTTCTAAACCCTATATAGGATACATTGATACTTCAAAAGCCTCTGAAGGAATTTGAGATTATGCAAATATATGTCAGTAAATACCTAGATTACAAATAGTAGTGGGAACAATGTAAGATTTGTTGAGCAGAGCAGGAATGAGATAAGCATCAATGAATCATGTGCCTCCTTTCACACACATCTCCTCACTGTTCTCTATCATTCTTTACTAAAACACTTCTCCATTTTGGCAGTCTATGCTTGAAAATAATGTTTTGATGAAGGTTTTAGAGTATATTTATTAAAATAAAAACTCCATTCTGGTGGGCTACGCCTAAAAATAAGATTTTGACAAAAGTTTTAGGGTATGTTTATTAAAGTTTTAGAGTATTTTGGTGGGCTATATTCTTGATTCCTTAAATGATTTATTCAAATGGATTATGACTAAATAAATTACTAACTATTTAGTCATTTTTATTTGTGTGACTAAATAATTTTTAATCAATGACCAAACTAGTAATTTATTTACTCATTTATAGCCGAGTTGCAAAAAATGAGCAGAATTTAGTCATTTTTAGTTGTTGTGACTAAAAGTTTTAGTCACCTAGTAATTATTTTCCAAATTCTACTAGTGTGTGCTTCCTTGTGCGATTAGGGCTCTCTCAATGTTGAGGGCCCTAGGGATAAGCTCATCATAAGTGACACATTGCATCTTTAACTAAAAGGATAAATCTTGACATTAGCAATGATGATTCCAACTTGTTGCTCCTTAGGAATGGGTCACTTGCTCTTTAGCTGCTACCTCCATTGTTGTAGGAAGTTTGCAATCAAGTTCAATATTATGATTTTAGGAGTCTAACGGTTGGAAATCATAGTAAAATCAGATTTTAATAAGTTTTGGAATTAACATTTTAAAGTGTTTTTGGGGTTAATTAGCAGACTATCTTCTCTTTTGCAGGGGTGGTTGCATGCCAAATTTTTTTGGTGTAAAATACCAGAATTATTAGATTTTGTTGCCTGTCTATGAATAAAAATTATTGGAGTGTGAGTTTGATAGTTTTTGAAGATCTAAATAGTCAAGCTTGGTAAAGAACAATCATGTCAGATAATATTATTCCAAAACAAAATGGAGAGACACTTGATAGATTGTGGGATAGATTGAAAAGAAAGGGTGATGGGAAATGTTATTGTCCTTGCAATAATTGCAAGGGTTTAAAGACGAGACAAATTTTAATCACAACAACTGAGAAATATTGTAGGCAACATGGTCACGTTGAAGGGGGGCTTGATTATCGTCCATTGGTAAGTTGTTCATTATATGTGTTTATATTGATTGAATTTGTAAATGTTTATATCATTTTAACATTATATATATATATATATAATCACTTGATCATGATCATGGTTTATTTATATCTATCATCATTATAAAGGTGGGGCACCCTAGGGCACATGATATGGATTATCACGGCTTGAAGAATGTGGTTTTGCAAGCAGATGAACATGGAGCTATGAATATTAAAGATGAAGTTAATGATTCTATGGAAGAAGATGATCATGCACTAGAAAACACAGTTGAAGATGATGGTACAGATACATTGATCCATAACAAATTTAGTGGTAGAGCTAATCATGATGATTGAGATGACTTTGATGATGTTCATGATTTACCTGTACTTTGATTTACCTGGCATATGAGCCCCTTTATGAAGACTCAAACAACTCTTCTCTCTGTTGTATTGTTGCTGTTGAACTTGAATGTTATGAATGGTTTATCGAACATAGCAATCTCATGGATGTTAAGGTATGTCATTTATGTCATATTTTTTCATCTATTTTAATTGTTGTTAGTTCATCACTAGTAAATAAAGTATGAAATATGTACCATTAATATTCTTTATATTAACAAATTAATTTTTGTTGTAGATTGATTGGTGAATTTTTGTTACCACCATCAAATATTTTACCTCGCTCATACCAAGATTTATCTAGCATTATGAAAGATATCGAAATGGAGTATCAAGGAATAGATGCGTAGTACAATGATCATGTGTATATCATAAACAACATGGTTGCAACATAGTATTTTAAAATGTCATATCATTAGATATTGAATAGATCGAAAAGCTAACAAAATAGTGCCTGTAGAGTTCTTCGTTATATTCTCATTACTCCACATATGCAACGATTATTTATGTG
>VDFB02072274.1:6266100-6311726 GCA_007258455.2 Sequoia sempervirens | reverse complement strand
TTCATTGGGAGTGGATGGTGTCAATCTATTTGGAGAGCTGTGATCTATTTACTCAGTGTGGCCTATTTTTGTTATCAACAATAGCATTCCTCCATGGATGTCAATAAAGAGAGAGCACATAATGTTGTCAATGATTGTTCCAGGTATTTGTTTACATCGATTTTCTTTAACGTAGTAGCATCTCATTTGTCTTATTTGTTGCATAATGACTTATATTTTTTTCATTCAATATTCATGTACATTAATTTATATATATTGCAGTAGTAAAATGGTTATATGTTAGCAATATTTATGTTCATTCAACTAGAGTGAGTACCAAGTTAAAGATATGAATGTATATATCAAGCCTCTTATCGACGAGTTACTAAAGTTATGGAATGGCGTCACTATGTATGACGTCTCTAGACCAATAGGATAAAGACAATTTCAATTATATGCAATGCTTGTATGGACAATTCATGATGCCCCAGGGATAACACATTTTTGTGGTATGTTATAACGTTCAACTGCACTTTAATAATATTTAATTTTATGAAGTAGATATCATGAATGTTTTTAAAATAATCTATTCATCATATATAATTATAAAAATTGACATATTTAATCCAATTATATATGATCTTGCAAGTCTTCAAACAAAGGGAAAATTTGCATGTCCAATTTGTGGTCCAAAGATGAAATCTCGTCGTTCAACAAGTTTAGGAAATCAGGTTTTTGATGAGTATAGGCACTTCCTCCATAGAAATCATAAGTATCAATCTACTGAAAAACATCTTTTCAATGGGAAAGAAGAGACTACATCAAAACAACAAAGAATGACACCTCGCCTATAGAAGTTGGAATATAATAGAATTAATTGTCAAGGTTATACATTGGATCAAATTGTTTATCTATCATATATGATATGTTTTGAATTTATATTTTC
Organism: Sequoia sempervirens; assembly: GCA_007258455.2. NCBI lineage: Eukaryota > Viridiplantae > Streptophyta > Pinopsida > Cupressales > Cupressaceae > Sequoia > Sequoia sempervirens. The sequence continues at coordinate 6,310,801 of VDFB02072274.1, read as the reverse complement.
ATATTGTGTTGTGTTTACTCATGCTATAATTGACAATGATTGTCATTGTTAATTTGTTTAACTTATATGCTTCATGAAGTTCGTCAAGGCATTAATGGTTGGCTTCCACAGGGATTGAAAAGTTATCCTAGACAATTTTGTAGGTTTCCCTACTATGAGCAGCTACAAATTGTGCATCGGTTTGATACAATTCATATCAGAAAGAATATAACAGAAATATTATGGAAAATATTGGATGGAAGGCACGACAAAGAAAAATTTGTCAAAATTTGTAGTGACATTCAGGAAGCCAATCATGCAATGAAAAATTTCATTCAATTAAATAGCGATGGAGACCAAATTAATATAAGCTCCCTTCCTTGGTTATTAACGGAGCAACAAAGCAATGCTATAAAAGAAGTCATACGAAAAATTCGATTTCCCACAAGATTTGCTGCGAACATAAACAATATAATAACTGAAGAAAGGTGAATTTGGGTTAGGGATGAAAATGCATGATTGGCATACCTTCAATAAGGTAATTATTCTGGTATATTATATACACTTGTATAATGCATGTACTTTTTAGTGTATTATGTTTACTAATTTTTGGAAAATAATGAAAAGATCATTTTATAATTGTTGTAGTACGTTCTACCTCTATCTCTCCCAAACAACTTTGACAACAATGTCAAGCAAGTTATATATGATCTTGGAAAATACATGAGGTAAGTAGCAATATTTGTTCAATTCGTTGTATATATGCAGAGATTGGAATCAATGTAGCAAAACTAAACAAAGCTCAAATACAAATGTTAATCAAGGAAAGAGAAATGTACAAAATGAATAATGAGAGGATGTTGAGAGAAAATGACCACCTGAAAGATTTGTTAGGAGTTACAATGAAGTCAACCAAGTGGCTTGCTCATGGTGAAATTTCATAAGAAAAAGATCATTGGGAAGGATCAAGTGCATATTCTCAAGGGAAATATGATTCACTTGTAGCAGTAATTAAGAAAAGACAAGCCAGTCTAACAACTTGGTTGAATAAGCTTTGGGGAACACACTCACATAACTTTGTTGCATTGCGACAACACAAAAGAATGGATGGAAGGATTCTGGAGAAGCTTCAAGAAATAAACCAGAGGGATGTTTTCGATAATGTAGCAATTGAGGCTACAAATCATCTTGTGAACAAGCATAGAGACTTCTTTGAAGAATTGTGAGGGGATGCACAGGGATTAATTAATACCAACAAAAAGGGATTGACTGCATTCTTCGATGATAGAGGAAAATTAAAAGAAATGACTAGGTGGAAAGGTGAAAGTGAATCAATATTGCAATAAATTCTAAAGACAACTACTGTGAAAGATACAACACTGGATGAAGCATGCGAACAAAATGAAAAGATGGTGAAAATGGAGATCGTGATCTAGAATGCATTGGGAGATGCAGATATACATGAGCACCGAGACTACTTGGACCACTTGTTTGAAACTATGGAGATATCAATGAAAATTGTTTAATGTGGTGGCATATTTTTGGTATCAATTGCTTGTTGTGTTAATTGAAAGTATTACTGAAGTTGTCTCCAAGGTTGATGTTTTCTAGTTATTTAAATTGATATAATAAGCTTATATTCAGTTTATCGGTGCACACTTGTTGTATCTATATGGTTGATTAATTGGTTCTTTCAAGAAAATATTAAATCCTTTTAGTTGATCATAGTAATTAGGGAATCTCATTTGGATCATTAAGAAGAACTTGGTAATCATATTCTTACATGTTTATACAAGTTATAAACTCAAATTTATTTTCCAAACAATTAGAGTATCTTCTAGAAACAAGTTACTCATTTTAGATTTCTCATTTGACTCTACATACCCAATAAGGCACTAGTCTATACATTTTCACCATTTAGGTTTCACTCATTTTAACATCTGTTAAATTGAACATATTAAGTTTTAGCCTTGATATTTCTATACAATCTATACCAAAATAAAATTCATTTATCCACTCCCATTTTCCATTGTGGATGAATTATTTTAGGAATTAAACACAAACCAAGTCTGCCTCATTCATATAGGTATACCTGCCTCGGTCTAGCAACACCTGAAGAGAAGAAGGTCTAAACCATTTTGGCCTTGTCTGTTACCATGAAACGTACCAAGAGATTGGCAACCTCTTGAAGAATTTTGCTTGCATTTTTGAGAGCTAACACCTCCCTCACTCTATCTCTCTCCCACTCCCTCCCTCTCTCTCTCTCTCTCAAGTATCTTTAATATCCTATCCCCTCTCCCTCTCTTAGGTCTCTCTCTCTCACTCACTCACTCCCTCTATCTCTCTCCCCTTAACCCTAAACCCTAAACCCTAAACCTTCTACCTTCAACCCTTAACCCTCCCTTCATTTATCTCTCTCTCTCAAGTCTCTCCCTTCTAGCACCACTCCCTCTTTCAGGTCTCTCTCTCTCTATCACTTCTCCCTCCATTCTTTCTCTCCTTTCCATTCCCTCTCTCTCCCCTCCACCCATAACCTAAACCCTTAAACCATCTACCCTCTACCTTAACCCTCCTCCCTCTATCTCTCCCCTCCCTCCCTCTCTCTCTCTCTCTCCAAGTATCTTCAATATCCCTACCCCTCTCCCTCTCTTGGGTCTATCACTCACTCACTTGCTCCTCCTATCTCTCTCACGTAACCCTAAGAGCCTAAAACCATGGCTCTACCTCACCCCATGCCCTCCATTCCCTTTATCTCTCTCTCTTGTCTCCCTCCTCCCTCTCTTCCTCTCACTCCACTCCTCTATCTCCGTCCTCTCCCTCCTACTACTCCCTCCATTCTCTACTCCACTCACTCCCTCCTTCCTCCCTCTCTATCTCTCCCCTCCCTCCACTCTTTCTCAAGTATCTTCAATATCCACCCCCTCCCTCTTTCCCAGGTCTCTCGGGTCTCTCTCACTCCCTCCTCCCTCCTATCTCTCCATAACCTAAACCCCTAAACCCTTAACCATAAACCCTCGACCCTACCATAACCCTCCCTTCCGTTTATCTCTCTCCCTCCCTCCCTCTCTCTCTCTCCAGTCTCTCCCCTCCCTACCCCCTCATCCCTAAACCCTCGACCATAAGCCATAAACCCCTAAAACCCTTAAACCTTCTGTCCTCTCCCTTATTTCCCTCTTCCCCTCTCCCTTCCCCCTCCTAATTCTTTCTCTCTATCTCTCTCTCCCTCCCTTCCCCCCCTCTCTCTCTCATTTTCCCTCTCCCTTTCTCCCTCTCTCTATCTCTCTCTCCCTTCCCCCTCATAATTCTCTCTCCCCCCTCTCTCTCTCTCCCTTTCCATCTCTCTCTCTCTCTCTCCCCTTTTCCCTCTCTCTCCCTCTCTCTCTCTTGCCCACCCTCTACCTCCTAATTACTCTTGGGTATATGTGTGCAAAAATCAGATATCTGATTTATAGCACCAAAATATTACATTATAAATTGTTTTTCAAATTAGATATTAGACACAAATTGGATATCCAAAAAAAATTGGATATCTGATTTGTAGTACTTTGTCTTGGGCATTGCTATGGAGCAATGTACTGACACCCAACCTAAAAAAAAAAGTCAACTCAGGATTTTTGCATTTTTTGGCAAGTTCAAAATGCTACTTTTTTCATGTTGCCACTTTTTGGCCCATCATGATCCTGCACATACCCAGGTCTAAATCAAGTAGTTGTTATTGCTAAGGTGGATCACTCCTTTCTTCAAAGGCCATACACTTATGATTAGGTCAAGTGTTCTTTTCTTTAGAAAATTCTTATTGCCTTTTTGATAGGTTAATTATGATTTGATTAGATGGGTTATGAAGCACTTATTTCAAACAAATATCTTTATGAATGAAGTATATTGGAATGAAATTAAATATGATTTGTATTCCAATGTAAAAAATACAAAGAATGGAAACAATTCTTTCAACACATAAACTATTATATGTAGTAGTCAATTAAAATGAAAAAGCTTACTCTATATTAGTTAGGATACACAACTATGAAAATGATCTAAAGTGACTTATTTAGCCTAGGGGAACTAAGTATATAGTATACAAAGAAAACCAACAAACCCACAACTACCCCTATTTTGGAGGAGTTTAGTTTTTTCCCCTTCCTGATCTTGCTAATATTGTCTAATTATTTTAAAGAGATGAAGGGTCATAACACAAATTTATTCAACCCAGTAAATAGCTTGGTTAATGAAACTTGACAAAAGCAACAAAATAATTGCTACATTTGGAATTTCATGTTGAATGAAGAGTGGTGACAATAATCTACTTATAGTTTAATAAAACACTATTTTTATAAGAATTCTTAACATTAGAAAGATAAGTGTTACTTATAGTTTAATAAAACACTATTATAGTTTTACCAACATATACTATTGTATGCTTGCATGGCTTATTAGTTAATATATGGGGGGATATAGATAGATGGGGAGAGAAAGATAGACGGATAGAGATATATGGGAAGAGAAAGAGAGATGGAGATATATGGGAAGGGAAAGGAAGAGAGCTAGAGATAGACAGTCAATGGATAGGGGGGATAGGGAGGGAGATATGGTGAGAGATAGAGAGGAGGAGATAGAGAGGGGGAGGGAGAGAAAGGGATATAGATAGAAAGAGATAGAGAGAGGAGTGAAAGGGAGATAAAAAGAGAAATAGAGATAGAGATATAGAGTAGGAGAGATGGATGGAGAGATGGAGTGAATGAGAGAGAAAGGGGGGAGAGGGAGAGATAGCTCAATATATAGAGGGGGGAAGAGGGAGTGACATAGATAGTGGGAGATATAGAGATATAGAGAGCGACAGGGAGAGATATATCAATCACCCTCCCTATATCTCTATCTATTCATCCTTATCTTTATCTCTACCTCTCTCTATCTCTTTGTCTCCCCTTTCTATTTGTATGTTTGTCATTATTATCTCCTCTCTATATTTTCCCTCATATTTATCTTTATCTCCCAAGTGTGCAATGGGTACATTGAAGATGTCTTAAAGGAGAATTATCACATCTTTATCAAATGGCATGCTACCTTGAGCATAAACTCCCAAGGACACATGCCATCCTGATTCAAGCTGGATGAAACAACCAATAAAAATTTAGCTTCTTTCTCATATTAATATATAATACTATTATATTAAATATATATTATATTAAATATATACATATTAATTATATTTGTATTATATAAAAATATACTTATTATTAATTATTAATTATAATAACTTTATACGTATTTAATAATTTTGTTAAAGAATATAATATATAATTATAATAAGTTGAATAATTATATTATTTATTATGTAAAATATAGCTAATATACACTTAACTATATTGTAGAATATTAAAACCTAGCTAAATGGCACCAAAATTTTCAATTTAATTAACATATTATAAAACCTAACGAAACCAGGTTGTAGCTCGTCAAATTGGAGAAGTGAAAAGTCAATACCAGTGCCAAGGAAGAGTTTTTAGTAGTCAAAACAAGGTCAATTCCAGAGCTGAGGAAAAGTTTGGAGTTAAAACAAGGTCAATACCAGCGCCGACGAAGAGTTTGGAGGAGTGAAAACAAGGTCACTATCAGCGCCGAGGAAGAGTTTGGAGGAGTGAAAACACGGTCAATACCAGCATTGAGGATGAGGTTGGGGAAACTCAGGGAAAATTGATGACCAAGGGGAAATGAGTACTGTAAGTTTGGCACCCCCATTCTCTTTAGCCTGCAATTTTCATGCCTAGTTTCCAAAGATCTTCTCGTACATTGGCATCCCCTTCTCGTAAAATGGTATAAGATAAGACAAAAAATAAAATAGCTTAGTCTTTCACATTTTTATCGACTAGCCTCAGGTCTTGGAAAAACTCCCATAATCTACCCACATCTTGGTTGAGGTCTAGGATTTCATCACACATAGCCTTCATCGCATGAGTCTGAAGCAATTGTAGACTTAGCCCAAGTATATGCTAGGATAAGGGAGATCTAATGAATGGAAATAGAGGCATACAATTCTTCTTTAATACCTCCACCACAAACATATACAAGGTGTTGGTTGTTTATATCGTAAGTAGGTTGATCTTCTTTAATCTACCTATGGAATTTCCAATTCCAATAAAGGGCAGCTCCAAGGACCTAGACCAACTGACGAGGATTTTAAAGACCTCCTACACTTTGGGCTCTGCAAGACTCGGAAGGGTGATCCCTTAATGTGTTTACAACCTCAGCACCATCATCATAAACAACATTAACAACAACATATAATCTCATTTAATAGCTCAACATAATAGGATAACACCGAATAGAATTGGTTGTTTATCAATAATATCAACTATTTGGAGCATGAGCTAACTACAACAACATTTCACAGTATAAGATAATCATTGATTTGCAATTTTTAGCAAGCTCTAGGTAAAGGAAAAAAAATACTGAACCATACGAATAAGTACAACTTAGATCAATGCCATATATCCATTGGAGGAGTCAAATTTATAAGCATCTAAGGGTTTATGACAGATTTAACATATAACATATAAGATCCTTGATAACATTTCTTTACAATCTCATCAATATGTATTCCAGGAACCCAATACTACTTATCAAATCCTTATACAAAACATATCCACCTACAATCCCATTCAAGCATTTTAATTAATTCCTTGAATTAAAGCTAAAACAAGAATCATACACAATACAACAATGAGATGAACGAAACAACCCTTGATTATTTTATTTAAAATTCAGATATGCTTGTACAATGGATAGACATGAGTTTGAATTAATCATATCAATTCAAATGCCAGTACTATCATAAAACATGAAATCCCCATGAATTCAAAACCTACAACAAAATGACTCAAAACCTAAATTGCATTTTCCCTAAAACCATCAGACTTTACAATTTTCTCTACAACTTCATCTAAACTCGACCAAAAATATCTAACTTGTTAACCTATACTTCTGGCCTTGAAATCCTTGTTATAGAAAAAGAAGGAGCAAACAAGCATTGGGCCAGAAAGCACATGTGTCACCAACCAATTGGACTGCCTTGTGATATTCCAAAAATTTGTTACAACAACAATCTCCCTAGAGAATCTTCCTGTTCATCATGCCTACTAAGAATGGTTGATGTAGCAACAAAAAACTTCAAGAATTTTGCGCCTAGACTGTCACCAAAAAAAAAATTTGGAATCTGTTGTAACTACAATAGCTGATTTGTCAACCGTTAGCAACCTACTCCTTTTCACTCTTCCTTAGTTAAATATACATTTACCCATTTCTGGTACTCTTCATCAGTTGACCAATCAAAATTGATCACCTCATTCACCTTGACACTATAAGGCTTGTACTTAACTACCACCTGATTTTCTTCTCTTTCAAAAGACTCCAAGAATGAGTTGGTGCTAATGAATTTGTCCATACAACTCACCAACAAATCATAATCCGAGTTACCCTATTTTTGAGGGTTTTGTAGTCCAAACATGATATAAAGGGGCTCTTACACTTTTTGTGATTACTGTAACTTGTGTAAGAGGCCCCATGGATACTGTTGTGATTGTAGGATGCATGAATAGGGCGTAGGATGAGAAATAAATAAGGTATAGTAGTTGTCCTCAAGAGTGTTGTGAAGAAAAGAATGTGAAATGAGAGGTTCAAGCCTAGGTTTCAACAAAATATGTATGGTAGATCTGATTTTATGAATTTTTATCCATGTGCAGACCTAATGGGTTGTTTCTGAACACTAAATATAAATCACACACACACACACATATATGTATGTATGTATGTATATGTATTTTTAAATGTAAATGTAAATGCAATTACTGGATGCTCTCCTAGAACAATAATTGCAACATATCATTAAAGAAATCTATATCTATGTATATAAATGTGTCTTTCTAAATGCAAGTGTAAATGAAAAGAGCATATGGTTTTGTAGTCTTATAGATACAACATATCCATAAATTAATGTAATTGAAATTCTAAAGTCTTCAACACATATAATATGAAATCAATCAAACTATTAAACTACATGAGAAATAAATGAAAACAGTAAATGCATATATATGTGTATTTGTAAATTTAAGTGTAAAATAAATAAGAATAATGAAAATTATAAAAGAATACAAGGGGATACTAGTTCCTTATTGGGTATATGGAGTCTAATGAATATCTACAAATGTAGATTTCAATAATGGCAATAATTCAAACTGTCAGGCACAAAAATTGTTTACAACTTTTGTAAACGTGCAAGTGAATAATTGAAAAACTCTTCTTGAGATAGAATAGCAATTATAGTTATGTGATTCTTCTTATTAATCCAAGTAACACTTCCCAATTGCTTTGATTGATTAAAATATTTTAATCCCTACTTTAGAGAAACGAATAACTAGATCACACATATATAGCAAATGTACAATGATAAACTGAGTATAAACTTGTTATATCAATTTAAAGAATAGAGAAGCATCATAATGGAGACAATCAAATAACTGCATAAATTTAACAAATAGTTGATAGCAAAATCTTAATCCGCAACTTAGATATCTTCATTTACTCCATCAAAATACATGCATCTGAGTCTTTGTATATCAAAATTCATTGTCTTCTACAAATGACCTATATGCCATATATTTGGTGTTTGTATCTTGGCTCTCTTCAACACTTAGTTCTCTAGGAGGGAAGTTGTAACCTTAGGCTTTTCCCAAACACCATAGATGACCAGAGAGATAAGGAAAGATATAAATGGAACACAAAGAGAAAAATTTTGAAGTTCCATCACAAGGAAAGGTATCCTCCCTTCTTGGTAGTGACAACCTCCTCCACACACAACCCTTAAAAATTATGAATAGAGGAATATAATCTTTGAAGAACTCGAAGTTGATTCTCTCCTACCTGATGCAATTAGTCATTTTATCCTTATAAACATTTATAGTGATTACTAGAAGCACATAGACCAATTCTTCATAATAGAAGAATTTGATCATACTTTTCCAATGATGGCATTATGAGAAAACCTTAGGTTAAATGAATAATTCCTAGATAAGTTATTTAAATCATGTCCAATCATATAAGAGAAGACCGATGCTATGTGTACTTGGATACCATGGAGAAAGGATCTTTGGGCTCTTTCATCAATCATCCTACCTTAAAACATACCAAAAGTCTCCTAGCAATTAAAGACATAGGAAGAGTTAAGATGACTTAAAAAAATTTTATTGCCAAAGCATAAACTTATGATGACTTAACCAGGCCTAGTACACACTCCCTCCCCATTAACCACTTAGACATATGGAATTAAATTTAAATTTTCTGCTATTTTTAGTCATGTAGGTGTCCAATAAACCACTTGGTGGTGTTTCCCTTCAAGTTTATTTACTTGAATGAAGAGAAAAAGTCCTTTGATTACAATTAGAGAATACATTTGAGGCCTTGGTTGTGTAACTGGTGGACCATAGTCACATTTAACACTTGTTACAAAGTTTGGGAGTTAAAACGTTAAGTAGATTTGATTTGTGATGGACACATTTGGACGGTAGTAACAATAACTTGCAATCTATCAAGACTTGATTACCTTATAACCTGTGAAATTCTAGCGATGAAATGATAGATTAATCATAATATCACCTTGCCCGATAACATCACCATGAAAGAACTTCATCCAACATCCTTATGAGTGCAGGTACCACCAAATAGGTATTTGTCAGATCTATCTTCCTCGAGTGATGGAAATTTAGGAAGAGAAGAGGAAAGCGAGACATGTAGTATGTCTAAAAGAGGGAGATCAACTAGAGGTCAAAAGATTAGAAGAAAACTTTGTAGATGCATAGAATTTTTTTAATGAAGGGGGGTGATGTTCTTATGATGATGAGAGCATAGGCGATGTCGAGGTGCCCTTGAGGTACAAAGATCTACATAAACAATGGGTACCCAAGGAACTTCCTCCAATAAACACTGATTTTTGTGTCAACGAGAGGATATATCACATAGCTCCATCGCCATTACATGGTTTGGGCCTATTTTGCATGGACGACATAAAGGTCTATTATGACAAAGTTATTGAATTGATGGAGTATGTCGGACCCTGTTACAGTTACAAAGATTGGATGTAACTGGTTTGATATAAACGAAGTATGCATAGGTATGCATTGTCAGCAAATTATATAAAGTTAAAAGATAAGGATCAAAATAAAGGAGTGGCTATGTATATTGAAGGAAGGCCAAAAGCATAAGGGAATATTGTAGGGTTTATAAATAGTACATGACCTATGTCAACAAATAAGCAACCCAATTGCATATTCGAGGCGTGCGAGGGAAACCATGTATTCGTATATGTGTGATAAAATCATAACTGTAGGGGAAGAGTTGCTAATTGATTACAATTTGAATCGCTTAGTTACAAACACAGTTACTATGGGGGTGGTATGTATTATGTACCATTGTACCCAACCTCCAATTAATGACTCCAATATACCATTTTATTCTTATGTTTTTTTTCGTAAATCTATTGGTTTCATTTCGGTAATGTTTTTTTATATTTAATTTTTGTCATAGTGGGACATTGATCATATGGAGAAGCCTTTGCCCTAGAGCACAGATCGTGATGTATCTTGAGGCGCTTCTACCCGATAGGTTTACCTCATTGCAATTGTACAAATTAGATACGAGCAAAATGTTTTATTATTATGTTGTTTTCATAAGTTTATTGGGTTAATTTGGATAATGTTTTTAATATTCTTGTTGTAGTTGACTGAATAGGGAAAGGCACCAGCAGTAGACGAGAGCATCCATAGGGAGGTGCAGTCAATATTATGTGATGATATCGCTTATTCAACAAACCCTCTCGATATGATAAGGAAGACCCCAAAAAAATGCAATGAAAAAATACTTAAGTTTTTATTCATAGTGCCTCAAATAGATGAGATAAGAGAGAGGTTTAAAATATTGACTGAGAGATCACAAAACTTGCAAGTAAGTTGTCATGAGGTCTTTAATTATAACATAAGTTCATTCATGGTTTTATATTTTGTATTCTTTTATGTCATGAACTAAAATATGTGTTGTTTTTATAGGATTTTTTGCGTCCTCACGATGCTCCTGGCCATGATCAAGGTACTGCAAGTGTTTCCCAAGGAGTAGGGGTTGGTACAAGTGTCCATCCTAATCTTCCTGTGCATACATCACATCATTTGACCCCATCATTCGTGCCTATATTTTTGCCTGAAATGTCAGAAACACATACCATGCAGGCATCCATTAGTGCACCATCTAGCAGCGAGCACATGTCAGAACATGCGTCATGACATGTACCTAGGGATGCAGAGGCCACTAGTACTGGTGATATTTTAGCAGCATTTCCTGCATCTTCTCGTATTACTAGTACGGGAACATTTCCGGTCACATTTGTGGTGACTGAGGATTTTGTTCCCATAAACATAGAGAAGGTCCCAAGTACTTTAAAATGTTTTAATTATTTTTATATATAATCCAATTGAAATTTACTTATTTATCACTCTTTTTAGACTATTAATCCCATGATTATTTTGTAGGAAATGATGTTTTTTTATAAACATCTAAGTGATATTACATTGGAGCTCTTCGGGCCCACCATACATACACAGTCTAATGCCCAAAATCAAGATTTAAAAGATGAGCTCATTAACTGTTTAGTTGTGCTCTTCAGTGATAAAACAATCAACCGAACGAAGGTCCTTAAGAAAGACGTTACCTATCTAAAGTATGTGAGGGACCAATATAGGTGACATTTAGAGAAGAAGAAAAAGTACGAGCATCCCCCCATGATTCCAAAGAGGGAGTGAAAGGACCCGGTGTCGGATGGAAAGGAGAAGGCTGAAAAGAAAAAAGGAAAGACACCACCAGGCCAAGGAAGGTATGTGATACTATCAACAATGTAATTATATACTGATTACTCTTTCTTTTTACATAATCTAACGTATTTTAAACTTTTCATAGGCTTCTTGACACATAGAAGGCAACAAAGGAAAAACTAGAAAAACATGGGCATCACAAACTTTTCTCTGGTGGTTATATGAAATTAGCCGCATGAATTGTAAGTATCAATAAATGAAATATTGTATCCAAAACATAAATTGAAAATAATTTTGGTTTTATCACACCATAGAAGCAAAATTCATAATCTTATGCAAAAATGTAGGGCTCTGAATTCAACAGAGTTCCCACATAAGAGGACCTGAATATTTCCTTCTAGCAAGGCTATGGAGCCGTGGTTGAACACCTAAGAGTGTTTACTAGAAAAACACAATCTTCCATTGCATCCGACACGCAAGTAAATAAACTTAATAAAGTTTATTTAAAATTGAATACTTGTGCAATCTATTCAATATTAATTTCCACCATAAAGTAATTACATGCCTATTTGTTTTAAACATTCAAGCAATGATAATACTGCACATGACATTGGAATGCAACCTGGTGAGGGTGGAACACAACTTGCAGATGAAGGTCATGGTGTGCATCTTGGTACTTTAGAGCATGTAGAGCGTGATTAGCATGTTGAGCATGATCATGCTAGAGAAGATCAGGAACATGAGGTGGCCCCATCAGGTAAAGAAGACCACTCTAAAGTTATTTTAAACATATTTAATTGTAATTGGTGTATTAATTAATGTAACCTTTCATGTTTCAAATTTAGAGCATGTAGAGCGTGATCAACGTGTTGAGCATGATCAGGCTAGAGAAGGTTAGGAACATGATGTGGCCCCATCAGGTAAAGAGGACCACTCTAATGTTCTTTTAAAAATATTTAATTTCAATTGGTGTATTAATTAATGTAACCTTTTGTGTTTCAACTACAGATCGGGATTTAGAGGGTGTTCAGCATGTTGAGCATGAGTCTATAACATAAGTTCAGGAACATGATGTGGACCTAGCAGGTAAAGAGAACCACTCTAATGTTCTTTTAATTAATGAAATACTTGTAACAATAATAATAAAACATATCAGTTTAACATTTCTTTGTTATTGCAGTAGACCCCCCCTTGCAGCGGAGTCCACGTCATGAGCAGACAACTAGGTGTACATTAAGATCATGAGTAGAGGGCAGAACAAATAAAGGGGGGATAGATGATTTAGAAAATGATACTCCACTTCAGATTTATTTAGCTTTAAAAAAGAAACAGAAAAAAAAGTGATTGTAATCATATCATGACAGCCATATTTTTGATAATATGTAAAAACTGAAAGAATGAATATTATATGTTAATGAATGAATGTGAATATGTTAATTAATGAATGTTATATGTTAATGAATGAATGCTATATGTTATTAATGGATGAATGAATGAATGTTATATGTTATTAATGGATGAATGAATGATTAATGTTATATGATTGGGTATAGGGAATTGAGAGTGATGTGAGGGGGGGCCGGAAAATGAGCTTCCACCGTCACGTGGTTGGCCTTGTTAAGTAGAGAATATTAAACTATTCTCGAAACAAAGAGAAGCTCAATAAGGTAATGCACTTTTCAATATAAGAAATGCATCGTTGGAAGCATCAAACCAATATGAAAAGATGAAAGAAAGTGCTAAGTTTTCACTATGTGGGCAGAAAAATGATTCTTTATACCCTGAATCCATGCTCTGCATCATAATTTGAAGTTGTTTCCATTCCAATGTTCTGAGTTTAGTTTGTTTGTATGGCTTTGTATGAATACCACATTGTGTTGTGTGTGGATTTGGTTTCAAAGCTCTGTTTCTTTTGTTTTTAGTGGTGACATAACTCTAAAATTTGACTTTTGTGCATAACAGGTTAGTGGAAAAATTGATAGCTTTGAAGGGTTTAGAGGCTCGATTGAGATAGATACATGGATATTTGGATCTTGTTGTTGATGGGAGGCTTCCACTTAACCATGAAATTTTGTACCATCTGCAAGTATGCAAAAATTTCTCTACATACATTCATTCTTGATCATAAATGTTATAAATGATATTAATGCTTCAAACTTAAGATTCGTTTCATTGTTATAATGATCAAAATGTTATACTTTTCTATACATTCAAGAATTCTCTTGGCCCCTACCCTTTTATCTCCCCCCCCTCCTTTTAAGAATTTTCTTTGTCATAAAAGATTCGAATTCCTGTCTCATTTACACAAATTTATCTGAAGTGCTAGGAGTGAATAAAGATATGTAAAAGATGATGGATAATGTCTAAACAACAACTTTCCATCTTATAGCTAATTAAATCCTTAATATTTGAATAGTTTAGAGCTCGAATAATGCTTGTATATGCATGTGTATCAATAAGGGAGCCTACATGTGAAGATTGAAATTTAAAACATCACTTTGGTATTTTTTCTTAGGAAGTGAAATGATATTTTGAGTAATACAAACCTACACACATTGATATTTTTCGGCATTGCATTGAGGAATTTTTTTTCTCTTAAATACCTACCCTCGGCTAGACATGGAGGTATATAATATTGGTTTCTGGGTTTTTTCTGTAAGTAGTTAATTTCACAAAGGAAGACTAAAATATTCTTAATGTCCTATCAAGTGTGAAAGCATATAAATCACTTGCTGAAGGCACCATTTTGTATTCATCCAAAAACTGGTTTGTTAATATTTTTTATGTTTCTTGCATGTGTTTTTTTTAGGCTCTAGAGATGTAGCTTAGCTCTTTCCTTTGCACTTTTCATCTATTTTGATGATTACAGTAGATTGTCCTCATAATTTTTTATGCAAATGTGTTTGTAACCTTATTTTCTACCAATCAATTTGCAAACCAGTCACATATTAAGGAACATTTCACTAACTTGTAGTCATCCATTACTTCATATTTTGTAGGTTGTGTTTGTGTGCCAATAAATCCTGATGATTGTGAGAAATTTAATCCTACAAGTGTACCCAGTCTTTCTCAAGTAAAAGTCTTACCTTATTTTATAGTACTTTAAATGATTAATTGAAGGTGCTTCTTTAGATCTGAGATAGTTGAACCTTGGATTAAAATATGATATTAAATGGGAAATATAATGATAAAACTGAGGTCCATTGAACACAAATTACAAATATAATTTACTGGACTATGAATAGTGTTACAATTATAATTATTTCTCCTTTACCCACCTCTACATGAATGAAAAAGATAGCAAATATTGGAAGTTCATTACATGTCTCATGTATGTGTTAGTATTTTAATTTTGTTTAAGTTGTTCAAGAGCTTGATTAGGTCAAGAATATGTTCTACAAGCTCTGTTCTCTTGACACTACTCAACATTTTCCCTACA
This sequence comes from Sequoia sempervirens, assembly GCA_007258455.2. Classification (NCBI taxonomy): domain Eukaryota; kingdom Viridiplantae; phylum Streptophyta; class Pinopsida; order Cupressales; family Cupressaceae; genus Sequoia; species Sequoia sempervirens. Next base: position 6,295,537 of record VDFB02072274.1, on the reverse strand, counting down.
CATTTTCTCTTCAATCCAGATGTTTCTTAACTCCTTCCCTTGTTAGCCCTTGGTTGTTCTCAAGTATAATTCCTTTTCTATGCATCTTGCAGTCTATATGTATGATCAGTCATCTCTTATGAATCATGGATAACCTTTCATGGAATTGTTGTTGTGATTACACAATTGCCATTGTGAGAATAATCATTTAATTTGTATGGAAGTAAATCTTTTTCATATTATTTGACTTGGTATTGTAAACTTGTCTTTGTAGGATTCTCTAGGGGGGAACAATAGAACTGTGATGATAGGTAGAGTTGTAGAACACCATAAAACATTTGGCATTATCAATATATTGCTTATAGAATACTTTGTGTAAGTATAATGGAATGTGCAATGACAATTGGTCTCGAATTCAAATCTGAATATAAGTACATTATACACAAGAAGATGGTATCTATTCTATGACTTAAAGAACCCCAAAATAAGAAAATTAATAGGTTCCATCTGTATACTTGCTCTTAGACACTTGTTTAATTGGTGAGACCCTCAAAATGTCTTGTTGATTACCAGCAGTGTTCAAAACTCTTGAAGAGGTCAGAGTGTGACATTGGATATGTCTTGCCGATGGATATCATCAGCAAGACATGGACTATCAGAGTGAGTTTTCTATCCTATGCCAATGATTGATCTCTCACCGACGGGTTGGCTTCAGTGGTCATCACCAAGAGTCTCTGCAATGACATGGTGTAGGTCTATTTAAAACTCCTGAAGAGGTCAGATTGGTGTGACATTGGATTTGTCTTGCTGACGGAATTCATCAGCAAGACATGGACTATTGGAGTGAGTTTTCTATCCTGTGCTGATGATTGATCTCTCATTGATGGGTTGGATTTAGTGGTCATCACTAAGATTCTCTGCGATGGTACATTTCAATGAATATATATTTTTAAATTGCATTGTTTCATTGAAATTTTGATGAAGGCCATCAATGAATCACCGAAAAGGTCTGACAAAGTTGCTATAGATGCGATGAAGGATTCATCATAACTCCTTTCCCATTTCATCGAAATGGCAATGAACTTCTGGTGTTGTTTTGACACTTCAGAAGAGACATTGCAATTGCATTTTGGTTGTAATTCGTCAGTGGATACATGAAGTTTTTGTCCATATTCTGAAGAACATCTAAGTCATTTTATGATACCAATGACTGATGAATTTGCGCCGTTATTTTGACGTTTAATTCATCATCACAATTTCAATGAAAAAATGGCGACGGATTTTTTTTTGTCAGTTCGTCGATTGTCTAACAAATGTTTGTCAAACGACTGACAAACGTTTGTTAGAAAATGGAGTCAAATTTAGTAGTGAGTGCACCGGGCACTCTTGACAACATTGATGGATAGGTGGAGCTCGGAGATGTCGACCTTCCATCTCCTGACAAAGGAGATGATGGTGACATTGGAGGACGTGTGGAGGATCCTATAGCTACCGATTGGAGGAAATTTAGTTAGCTGGACATGGAGCCAAGGTCAGGATTTAGATAGGATCCTATGGGAAAATTTTGGATGAGCGGATCTCCCCATCTAGGGGAAGGAGTTATACTTGGATGCGTGCCTGGGACTTGGGGTGCCTACATTGCCATTGTACCTCTACAACCTGATTAGTGGGATTTTACTGCCAGACAAGAGCAGATGCTTCTGCAGCCTCAAGGTTATTGAGCTTGTGAGACACATTGTGGAGAGGAGGGAGGGAAAGTTTTCATTGGGTGCATGTGTGTTGACCCAGCTGTATTGAGACATGCACATGGTGTGCTACAGGAGAGCCCTCAACATGACACGTGACCTTGCTCTAGGTATGGGCCTAGGAGCATATTAGTGTTGCAAGCCAAGGGATTTTGATAGAGGGGACACATGATGAGACATTTCCAGTATCATACAGGTATGGTATAGAGTATGAATTGTGATTGCATAACCCGGATATGGGTAACCTGGATGCATGGACGAGGATATTGGATGACCTGAGGGAGGATCAGATTGTATGGAAACCCTACCAGTGACGATGATTTTCTGGATGGAGGGAGGATGAGAGGCAGCATAAAGCCTACTTTTTCACAGTGTGCTACTTGATCAAGTGAGACCCACACATTGTTGAGCTCCATATACTAGACAGGGTCACAAGGCTATTTGGTGTGCAATAGGATATCCCTGTGGGGCCTCAAAGATTTTTCTAGATCAGCTAGGAGTGCTTATGGGGCGATCAGATCATGATAGATTTTGAGAGGTAGATGTGGGAGGACCTACAACTAGTACCATATCCTGGGAGAAGAGGGATGATAGATGTAGGGATAATGGTACGATACTCTGCATGGTGGGAAAACCATAGGCCAGGGTGGATGACAACAATACACCCAATTGTAGGGGCATTGGGATACAACTCAAAGGATGAGAGGAGATTGGCCAGACAATAGAGGAGAGGCAAGAGGAGGGGTGGCTGATAGAGGAGAGGAAGAGACAGAGATGTTGAGGTGGGAGAGGCTGGAGGAGAGGAGCACACAAGAGGGGAGAGAGTGCAATCCATGGATGAGGATGCGCCAAAGGTGCATCCATTACTCGTGATAGTGCCCTATGTACTACCACATATAGAGGATCGTGATGTACTGCATACTGGACCATTAGTGAGATTGAGGATTTTTGAGCATAGAATCAAGGAGTTAGAGGAAAAATAGGAAAGGCTATAGGCAGAGACAGATAGGTTGCAGAGGGAGGCTCAAAGAGATTATGGTGCACTAGAAGATGAGGTGGTTGAACAAATTTCGGTGATAGAGAGGGAGAGGGATGACATTGAGAGGCAATTGGAGGAGGCACAAAGGGGTCTAGAGGAGACCAAGAGGGAGAGAGATGAGCCGAGGAGGGAGTGAGATGAGCTCCAAGATAGGGCTGATTGTGCAAAGATGACAACCAGAGATGCAGGGGCGGTGTTAGAGAGAGAAGAGGCAACAGTGGCACAGATGCAGACTATGCAGGATGAGAGGGATGCAACAATGGAGTAGATTTCTTGATTACAGGTATAGGTTGATCAAATGAGGATGGCTCAGGATGCATGGGAACAACAGAGGAGATTCACCACAAGGTTGCAGGATAGATACAAGATCGAGAGATACATGGCTAAGACTCAGTAAGCAGAGGTGAAAAATGTGAGGATAGAGGAAAAATACATGTTCTCTTATCATCAGGCTGTCCTAAATGTGACTTAGAGAGTATCTCCCTATTCCAAATGTGTACCTCAGATGCCAGCACCATCCCACTCAGGAGCTACACACATGCTCGGGTACAACAACTTTTACGAGACACCTCCCAAGGACAGAGGATCAGGGGCAGACTCCCATCAAATATCATATGAGGGCAGCTCAGGATAGAGCAGACAGGAGTGACAAGATCTCATTTTTTTTGACAAGTGCAGATTGAATATGCAATGGACAAGGACATGGTTTACAGATTCCATAACACAGATTGGATATGGATCTTTCATTCATTAATGTGGGCTCGACATTTGATCAAAGCTTTGTATCTGTATTTTATTTGATGATTATGATGGACATGATGGACATGAATTGATGCTTTTATGATGGACCTTTATGGGGGTATGTGCAGGATCATCATGGAAAAAATAGGCCCTTAAGTGGCAAAAAATTCAAAAAAATCAGAGTTAGGAAACTTGACATAAAAAATTGAATAAGTTATCTATATTATTTCAAAAATATGTAAGAATAGAATCTGTAGAAAATTGAATTTAGTTTCTAAACTAATAGGTTTATTTTAAAAAAAACTATTTGGTGAAAATTTGAAATTTCAATGCAGAATACTTAAATTTCAGGGAAAAATAAGAAGTAGGTGTCTATCCGACCACCCTAACCACAATAAAATGATAATATTTTTTTATAATATTTTAGATATAAGTAGAGGACTCATTTCGATGTGATGCATATTTTTTTGTAATTTTTTCCGAGTAAATAATTAATTATGAATTTTTTATTACAACTTTTAAAAAATTTAAAACTCGTATGTCTGACCACCTTAACTTGGTCAAAACTTCATGAAACTCTTTTTTTTTTAATCCTATAGTATGTGAAGCATAAAATGTGTTGCATGTTGTGAATTCAAAAAATGTGATACCATTTGAAAGCTATACATGTTTTTCAATCAGCCTATCAATCATGACTTTAGTCATAATTCAAATAGTAAATGAATAATAATTATTTATTAAATTCAAAGTAAAGAATAATTTATATTGGTGGAAAGCTGACAATCTCCTTTAAAAACCCTTTTCATTTCATCAATTTTGGGTTAAAAAAATGTCATCAGCCACATACCCTACACATACCCTTCATATTGCCACTTTTTGGCCCATCATGATCTTGCACATACCCATGGACTTTATTATGGTTTATGATATTTGGATATTTATATGATATGCAATGGACATTATCAACACCATGTATTATTATGTTATGGATGTTTATTTATGATTATGATGCATGTGGATTATGATGTATGTGATTTATTATGGGATATGTAGATGATTATGATAGTGATGATTATGATATATGCATGTGTCTATGCTGATTTACGTTTATGTTTATGTGAATGATATGGATGAAATGCATTAGGCCTAACACTTTGTGATGCAGGATGTGATGGATGATTTATGATTTTTGCATGCTGTGGATGTGTGACTAATGATTTGTGATGCAGGTGACAATGGATATGTGCATGCATGTATGATGATTTGCTTTTACTTTTAGTGGGAAATTTATCCAGGAATATTATTATGAAAATGTGATGTGATGTGATGTAATGAATGAAATGTGATATATGCATATACGTAATCTAATGTTATGGATAGATGGAGTGAAACTAAATGAATTCAAAATGTTTAGAATAAAAAATGCATGCTAATCTAAAAAACTTAAAAATGGCATGATAATGCAATGAAAATAGATGAAATGAGCGCCACTTGAGATAAAATTGTACCCTCTACATTTAATATGACATCGATCTAGATTAATTAACAATTGGATTCACATGTTTCTATTTGTGTTAGGGTTTCATGCTTTTCCTTATAGTTATATATCAATCGCATTTTCTTTGCTCATTTTGCATGTCAAAAACTAGGGATTTGACTGTGGAGATGACCTCGTTACTGTCGGCCATAATGATGAATACAAGCCTAGGTGAATGATGGATGCGACAATGTGTCGCATATCAAAAGGAGTGATGGTGGGTGCAATGATGCACCTGTCAAAACCATAGGAATCTTGAGAAGAAGGATAGATGGAAAGGAAGCATTTTCACAACCAAAATCACTAATCATAGGCTAGGGAAAGGATGGATGGAGGAAAAATGCAATGCAACAAGATGAGAAATGAAATGCTATTCTAATGCTATTTTGCAAATTTCAGAGCACTAATTTTTGCTATAGCACAAGACATGACATGCCAAGGTATGAGGAACTAGGGAAAGTTAGTGTCTAATGCATGAAACAAACACAACAGACAAGAAGGATATCCCAACACCCCAAAGTCACAATGGCTTTGGTCGGGCCAGGTATTAAGATAACCACAAGCACAAAGGATGCCCCAGTGTAACACAAGACCATAGGGATCTTGGTGGGTACTATGTGGGACAACCAAGAAGATAGAAATAGACAAAAGATCAACATATGCCCCTATGTCAATTCAACAAAGCACATCATGATATGAAGGACCCTGGCGACTCTGGTGAAGTGTAATAGGGAACTCAAATGATAAAAAAAATACCAAAAGCATTGCAAGAAAGCAATCAATTTCAAACGTCCTTTGCAGCATGATCAAAAGGTGGATGGGATTGTTGCAGTCTGATATAGGAAGGATGCATCCTGTTAAGACCAAAGATGGAAACTAAATTAGGTTATCGACATGGATTGGGATACCCAAAACTGATTGAACCTCACGATACTAGTGGATCCCGTTTGTTAAGACCTTGCTAGATAGGGACATACTTTACGACACAAAATAAGACACAAGACACAAGACACAATATTGAAAAACCCTAAAGACCTAGGGGCTTAGGTGTTGATCAAAGATTAGCCTTGCCTATGTGAAAGCATAGAGCCCTTGTAGTTTGATAAAAGACTAACATCTGACCATGGGTAAAAGCGGAAAAGGGGAAAATGGAGACCATAATGGAAGAAAAATACTAGACGAACAAAACCCCTGAGGGTAGATCAAATGATCAACCTTGCCTACGTGAAAGTGTAGGGGAAATGTAGTTCAACAAAAAGACTAGCAATAAAAGATGGGGCCAGACAGATGAACAATGGGGGGCCAACACGAGAAGGACCGATTTATTTCCTACAAATCCAAATTAGTCTATAGACCGTACTATTTTAGATACTGGAAACTAATAAGGATATTCTTTGGGTAGAGAGACTTTTCTGCCAACCCCTCCATGATATCATAAATTTGAATAACTTCCTATCAGGTCATAAACAACAAATCTGACTGCTCACACCTTAATATAGACCAACCATAAAAACAACAATATGAGACCTAATGAGGACTGACATAATGAATGACCCTAAGTGATGATGCGGGATGGATGGATGACATGGATAGACAAGCGATGAAAGCTCAGATTAGGACTAAAGCTTAGGATTGGGGATAGCTGACGAGAATCATCCAAATGCTCAACCAAAATATACCAAGCGATGGATGAGGGGATACTGATGAGAGGATAGGATATGATAGGATGCTAAGAGAGGATGTGAGAATAAGATGGGAGGAAGCATAACGTGACTAGGACGAGAGGTAGATAATGATTAAGCCCTCTATGAGTGGAATCTATTGCCAGGTTTTCACTAAACATACTTATCCAAGGCAACACCAAGGGTGGTTTTCACCATAGGATGGATTATTTTTCCTTACTATTTTTGGATCTTTTTGAATTTTTTTCCTCTTTCTATTTTTTAGGATTTTTTACTTTTTTTTGGTATTTTTTAGGATAGGATAACCCAGCTGACTTATGTATAAAACCTTTTCAGGTGCATGATTTTGATAGGTTCTTCTAGGGGCTCCCCTTCAAGTGTAGCAAACCTATATGTTCCAGAACCATATTTACCTATGACAACATAAGGACCCAACCAATTTTCCTCAAACTTTCCTTTCTTGTCTTGATCTTGCTGAGTATGTTGATTCTCCTTGTGGACTAGATCACCCACATTGAATTGGAAAGGACAAACCTTCTTATTGTAGCTCCTCCTAAGATGATGTTGATATGCTTGAAGGTGATTGTATGCCTTAATCCATTTTTCATCTAGGAATTCCAATTGATTGAGTCATGCAACCCAAGCATCTTCATCACTTATGAGATTCTTCAAAGATATTCTAAGTGATGGGATCTTGACTTCGATTGGAAAGATAGCATCAACACCATAAATGAGAGAATAGGGAGTGGCACCAGTGGGAGTGCAGATGGATGTTCGGTAAGCCCAAAGGGTGGGATGGAGATGGAGGTGCCAATCTTGACTAGTATTATTAACCACATTTTTAAAGATGTTGATGAGAGTCTTGTTGGTAGCCTCCACTTGACCATTACCTTGTGGGTAATAGGGCATGGGCCAATTATGTTGGATGTGATAGGTTTCACAAAGGTGTTTCATAAACTAATTTTTAAAAGGCTTTACATTTTTAGTGATGATGGTGGAAGAGATACCATATCTACAGAGATTATGGTATATGATGAACTTGGAGATTTGTAAACCCATAATTTGAGAGAGTGAAATTTCTTCCACCCACTTCATGAAGTATTTAGTGGCGGTGATGATGAAATTATGGCCATCAAAAGATGGAGGGTATATCTTTCTGATTAGGTCAAAACCCCACTGAGAAAAGGGCCATGGTGCTATGATAGGTTGCAAATCTTGGGTGGGAGCATGTATCAAATTCGCATGTTGTTGACAAGGTAGGCATTTCTTCATGAACTCGTATGAATCATGCTCCATGGTAGGCAAATAATACCCAACTTTGAGAATTTTTTTGGCTAAGGCCATGCCATTAGAATGGGCCCCATAGACACCACTATGTACCTCCTCTAAATAGTGTGGGCTTCTGATTCGTTAAGACACCTAAGAAGAGTGTCATCATACCCACGACAATAAAGTGTATCTCCCACAATGGTGTAGTGGGAAGTATGTTGGATGAAGGACTTACATTGGTTTTGTGTAAGGTCAGATGGAGGGACATTATCACGAAGATAGGTATAAATGTCATGGTACCAAGGTGATTTAGGACCTACGATATCACACACCATCTCAGTCTCAGGGATGTCATATGTTGGGATTAAAAGTTATTCAACGAGGAACTCATAGTCCGTTTGATCCTCTGGCATATCAATGAGGGAACCGATCGTAGTCATCTCATTTGTTGCCTTGTTCTAAACTATATGGATCTGTTCAAACTGGATGAAGGTGAAGTACTTCTTAAAGTCATCTACCATGCATTTATAGGGTAACAACTTGTCATCTTTCATCTAAAACTCATCATTGACTTGTTTGATAATCAGTTGGGAATCACCAAAGACTCATAACTATGAGATGTTCCATTGAATGGTGATTCTAAGGCCAGTGATAAGTGCTTCATACTCTACTATATTGTTAGTGCATGGGAATGCTAATCTGAATGACTTTGGTATTTAGTCACCTTGAGGAGTGACAAATAAGACACCATCTCCAACTCCATTATGTGTATAAGACCCATCAAAATAGAGCATCCATGTATCTACTTCTGTTATTGTGAGGACTTCTTCATTAGGGAACTCAGCTACCAAAGGATATGCATCAACCAAAGGGGCATCTTCCAACTGATTTGCTATGATTTGTCCCTTGATCACCTTACCATCCACGTATTCTATGTCAAATTTACTCAGTAACATGACCCACTTGGCGATATGGCCAATCAAAGAAGTTTTGGAGAATAGATACTTAAGCAGATCAACTTTTGATATCAGCTTGACAAGGTGACTGAGCATGTAATGACAAAGTTTTTGCGAGCTGAAGACAATTGCTAGACAATCCTTTTCCATTGGAGAATATTTGAGTTCATATCCCACCAATGTTTGAGTGATGTAATAAATTGCACGCTCCTTAGATGTCTCATCATGTTGAGCTAATAATACCCCCAGTGCAACTAATGTAGCTGAGATGTACAACAAATGTGGTTTACCCAGAATAGGAGGCATCAAGATGGGTGGATAAGCCAAATATTCTTTAATTTATCGAAGCCTTGCTGACATTTTAGATCCCACTTGAAGGTGATGTCCTTATGTAGCAGATGTGTAAATGATTAACACTTGTCAGATAATTGAGCTATGAACCATCTAATGGACTGCAACTTCCCTTGGAGGCTTCTTAATTGTTTGAGATTACATGGCAGGGGAATTTCCATTATAGCTTTGACCTTTGTTGGATCTACCTCTATACCCCTCCTGGAGACTATGAAACCTAGTAGTTTTTTGGATGTGACCCCGAATACCCCTCCTGGAGACTATGAAGCCAAGGTCTCTAAAAGTTCCCCATGAACACCTTCTACACATCAAAATTGGGTAGTAGGTATGATATTTGAGAAAATAGCACTTGATATTGTCGTATGAAATCAATTATCTTCTTATTATCCCCTTGCTTGCATTAGACAAGATCCAAAAAGGTCATCTTTGGTATGATGTTGGCTTGGAATTGTCAGAGAAACTAATTCACAAGTTGATCAAATGAGAAGATAAGAGTTGTTAGGTAAGGAGTAGTACCACTGGAGTGTTGTATCCTTAAGAGATCGAGCAAATAATTTTTCCATCAATGCATCATGATGGAAGAAGTCTATACACATGGAATTAAATGCGGACACAAGCATTTTTAGGTCCCCATTGTCTCCATACTTTTTGAATTTTGGAATCTCCATTCCTTGTGGGAGGGGAGTGCTTAAGCTTGTCACCGATAATGGGCTATTTTGGAAGAAGGGTTGAAAGATAGGCCAGGTAGAGGCATGGGAGAGACTTTCCAACTGGTTTTTCATGAGACCCATATTTTGAAGCAAGGCATTCAAAACAGGGTCGTTAGATGACAAGGGACCAGTGGAGCCTCTAGAACCACCGCTACCAGTGCCACCTCTGGAGGCACCTATGGAGCCACTAATATGACCTCCACCAATACCACCACCATCAATAGGGCCTCCACTAGAGCCACCTCCACTACCACCTTCGTGACCTCCACCAAGGCCACCTCAACCAGTGCTGACTCCACTACAAAAGCCACCAATGCCCACCAATGCTCATTCCACCCAAGCCTCTGCCACCAAGGGTAGTAGAAGGAGTGAAACTAAACCCAAGGGGTGTTTTATTCACCTTGATAGCGATGGGTCCCTAAGGAGCAAAGGATACACTAATCGAGAGCCCTGATTCGACCATGTAGACATATGTAGTAAGAATTGACTAGTTCTCCTCAGGTGGTACCCGATCTAGGCCTATACGAGGGGACATAAGCTTCAGTCATATCAGTGAGGTAATGTAGAAATTCTATACCTGTTTTATCTTTTCCTACTAACTGTCTCACCTCTCTTGCAAGCCTAGTAGCTCTCACCATGCTCGACACTTTCTCTCAGTGGTTTTAAAGGTCTAGTAGTCTGTTATTTAATTCCATAAGGTTTTTCATAGGAACATGCACAACATAGTCCTCACCTACAGATGAAGGCATAGGGGATGCTAGAGGGGTAGGAACATGGGTGGTTTCTTCCATAAAACCCATCTCATCAGCATAATTTGTGGGAAAACCAGTGGTAAATTCATTAGCTAAACTTCTGGAAAAACTAGGGAGAAAACTAGAAGTGACCATCTTCTCCATTGGTAAGTGTTGCACACTTTTCTTAACAGTGTACCCAAAATTCGTAAACTGGGTTATGATGCTCATAGACCTTCACAACACTCAGTGTTACAATGTTCATACGATACACAGGAAAATTCTCAACATCGATGAATGGGTAGATGTTGCTTCACATTGGGTTCAACAAAAATGTAAGAGAGGGAGACTAACTATGTTAAGGCACCAAGTCATGGAGATTCGAGAGTGGAGGGTTCCCCTAACTTACCTCACTCTAAAGGAATGGGATCGAGAATGAAGAGCACTATGTAGTACTTCTATCACTCTTCAGACCGGAGTTTCAAGTTTAGTCTAGGTGAGCTGGTTTTTTGAGTTTGTACTACACCTTCGACAACTCCCTATCTAAGGATGACAGTGCAGTTTTAGGATGAAAACATGGTGCACTGGTGTCTCTTTGGCTCACTAGCGTCTGTATAGCAAAAAAAAAGAAGTACAATAAATACTACCTAAATACGTTGTAATAGCCTAGCTAGTCAGTTTTAGTTGGAAAAAATAGAATGAGGAAATACAAAAAGTAAACATGAATATGATAAAGAAAAAAAAAGGAGAGATAAGGTGATGAATATAATCTCACACAAGTGCCAATTCACCAGCTAGCTCCACACATGTATAATCACCACCTCCACCCAAAAGCTCACTAGCCTATGGAAGGAGAAAGCAAGCTAGGAACTTGGCAAAGTCATCACCACTGTAACCATGGTGAAGGGAGGTCTCTCGAGACTCCAATCTTGCAACGTATTTAATGGCCTCACACTTGCAATGTGGAGTTGATGGAGTGTTGTTGTTGCAATTCTCAAGAGTAGCTCTTGTTGGAATGTTGCTTGAGAGTGAAAGAGTGAAGAGAAATTGCTTAGAGGGTTCATGAGAATTGCTAGAGCCTCAAATGAAGTGAGAATGGATGAATTTGAAGGAAGAATATGAGGAATAATCTACCATTTTCAAGTCATTTGGTCGAAGAGGGACATTATAATTCAACCCTAATTAGGTGTGTAACACCTCTACCAACCTTAGATGTAGGAATTTGTTAGGGATAGTAGGGCGCCGCACAGATGTTTGCACGCCGTATGTGCATCCCTAACAAATATTCTCTCACCAACACACAAGATAGATTCCAAGTGGATGGAAGGTAGGTGGATGATTTGAAATTTCACCTTTGGATTTGATTTTCTAAGGTGAGGGTATGTGAGAGGGGAATTTTCTTAAGGGGTGCAAATTCGTGGCTATACATTTGTCCCCCACTTTCGTGAGCACGAATACTGATAAAAATTTGATAGAGTAGATCAAAGGGTTAGTAGGGTTAGAGATGTATACTTGAACTATCAAGGAAGTAGACTGCAAGCTGGTGAACTCGAAAGCGCAGCATAGGAAAAGGATTCCACAGGTACTCTCCCTAAGGAGTTTCGAACAAAATGACTCCATAGCCTCGCAAAAATATGAAGCTATGCAAAGTACATCAAAGACCCTTAGACCAATGATGGATAGATACCACAAGATGAAAGCATCTCACAGGCCTGTAGACCTTCAAGAAGGAAACCCCCAAGTTCTCTCTCATGAAGGAAGCCTAGAGAAGTAAGCACCTTACAAGATCATAGATCTGAAAGGAGGAGTCCCCCAAGTTCTCTCTCATGAGGGAAACCTAGTGAAGTAAGGACCTTACAGGCCCATAGACCTACAAGGAGGCGTCCCCCAAGTTCTCTCTCAAGAGGTAAACCCAAAGAAGTAGACTTCACAGAGTCAAATTGGAGAGTGACTTTACAGGTGCACCTACAAAGCGACATGTTAGTCTATAGATAAAACATGTTAGAAAACAAAGTAACCACACGAGTAAATAAGCAGATAGTCATGCAGACCATCGACAAGTTGAAAGGATTTCAAAGGGGTCCCTTGGGAACCCTTCAAAAGAATAGGGTTCATTGCTCAAGGGACACATTGTTTGAAAGTGTAAAAGAGATGTTTTTTCTCAAATCAAGTCATCGTCAAGGAATCCTTTCGAAAGATTTTCACTTCATTAAGGAATTTGAAAGGAAGAAAATTCCCCCTCATGAGGGGAAGGTTGAGGTTCTCCCACAAGAGAATGCTACTCTCATCTCGGAGGAAAGTTCTCAAGTTTCTTTTCTTACGAACCCATGATGAAGGAAACATGTTCCACTAGAGGTCCAAGTCGAGAATGCAAATTTTGAAAAAAGGTAGCAAGACCTTTCAAGCAAAGATTTATTGGAAACAAATGTATTTTCTAAAAATTGCAACATTGTGAAAGTAACATTGTCACACATATGAGGGACAACTCATGCAAAGAAGAAAGAAAGAAAAGAAAAGAGAAAAAAGGGAGGAAACAACATAACAAATCAAGAGACACAAGGGTGATATGATATTTCAGAGTCAAAGCTACTCATAAATATATATGTATAATAATAGTATATAAATGAATAGTCATCAACCCCCTACTATATCAGACCATGTGAAGAATGCACGAGAAGACAAAAAAATAAAAATAAAATTGGGGCAACATGGAAGGGAAGCCTAAATGCCCCCAATGATTTGCATCATCCTGAATTTGTTGAAAGTCAAAACACATAACAGAGGAAGAATGATGATAGAAATAGAAGAAGGTTTATGACACAAAATTACTCTTGTATCCAAGCACCAGCAAGGGTGACAAGGGTAATCCAGGAACACATAGCACAAGCATGGGGTAACACATCACCACACAAATCTAATATAAAGATAAAGAAGAGGCCTCCCCCTAACACTTATCGACCAAGAGGTCATCTGCTTCCCAATCTAGATCATTATAATGGGAAGGCAGGCAAGTCTGCAGTGGTGGACTATTAAGGGGAGGTGCTTCCAACCCTCCCGCAATAAGGGCTAAGGAAGAAGCCCCCGTAAGGTCTTCTTCGCTTAGATCTTATGGAGCTATCGTCAATTTTTTCATGAAGATCACCGACAAGGCCAACACTTCATCTAGAGATTTGAACATGCACTTTCTAAAAGTGCCATGTTGTTCCTCAATGAATGTAGAGGACTACACTCAAGATTCATTGCTTGGCTCACCGAGTGACTCGGGAGTGGTGAAAAACTCAGGGGAAGCCGAGACATGTTCCATCACTAAAACATAATAAGCTAGCATAGGACCACCTTTCAAAGAAGGTGGGTTCCTCTTATGCCCTCCATCGCTAGAAGGGCCAACCTCTACCTTCTACTTTTTTAGAGGATGTAGTGGGAAGATTGAATATTTGAATCTTGGGTCTATGCCAAGCCAGTATCATCATATTCCTCAGGTAAAAACCAAGAGTATTCATCCAAAACTCTTCTTCAGAAAGAGGAGTAGGAGAAGAACCTCAAGGATGGGTAGGCTTCTCCCTCCCCTTTTGAGAAGAGGAGGCAACTTGTTGCTGCACTAATGGAAGGGTCAAGTTTGGTTGTCCTTTTCCCCAGGTCTTATACTACACATAACTTTTGTAAAGTAGTTATGTTCTTAGGGGAAGCAAACTAACCGGGGTGGGCCAAAAATGATCCAATGAGTATCCCACATGAGATACCAATGACTAGTATCCAGTGTCATGCACCATGTGCAGAACACCTTCGTGGGAGAATTTCAAGCACTTATGAATGATGAAAGTGATTATGTTCATGGAAGCTAGCTAGGGTATGCCTAACTTCACTTTGAATAAATCCAATTCTAGAATAACATCAAGGTTGTGTTCATAGTCCTAGGTCTAACTAGGATGGAAAGATTTATTAAGCCATATGGCTTCAGAGAGAGGCCATTGTGCGTACAAATGTTATATTTTGTTTCTTCATACTCCTCAATTTGTAAAGAATTCAACCACAATGTCTCCTCAATAATGACATTCACTCAACTTGCAAGGTCGACTAAGACCCCCATCACAATGTTCCCATTGAGACGAGAAGGAATGTAGAGGGGAGAGGGATTGTTGTTCAAGGGAAAATTATGTGATGTGAATGCCACATCTAGCAAACTAGTCATAGGCTGTGGAGATGGAGTAACCATAACCATGCTAACATACGCCTTAGGCTAAGTGGTGGAATCAAAGGGATCAATAATTAAGTTAGTAGAATGGGCCAGAAATGGGTTTGTGTATATCTGCAACTCACTATTTGCTTTTACCACCAATTTTTTTGTATTTTGGTTACTCCCATCGAGATGAATAGTGCCATCCTCATTGCGGTCCTATATCTTGTGACATAGGAACATACAGTGTTTGGTATCATGTCCATTGACTCCATGGTATTGATAGAAAGTGTTTGCATCATACCAATCAGGGTAAGGTTCCTTGAGGGGTCGAGGAGTCTCCAAGGTTATGATCTTATCCTTCAACAACTTCTACAAGATGGAAGAATAATATTTTGCTAACTTTGTGAACTTTTTGTTGCATCTAAGGTCATTATCGTTCATTATGGCTACTACATTCACAACAACCTTACCTTTTCCTAAGATTGATATAATAGATTTTCCTTCTAAATGAGAGTGTGAGGAGGTTCCCTTGGACTAAACTAAGTATGTTGATGTTCTTGTAATGCCACACATAAATGCGCGAAATAAGGGTACTTGATAAGGGGAAATTTTTCCTACCAAAGTCTCTACAAGTTCCCTATGAACACCTTTTGCACATCAAAATTGGGAAGTGGGTACAAGATCTAAGAAAAGAGTGCTTGATACCACACTATGAAATCAGTTATCTTCTCATTATCCCCTTGCTTGCATTAGACAATATCTAAAAAGGTCATCTTTGGTCTGATGTTGGCTTGGAATTGTTGGAGAAACTAATTCACAAGTTGATCAAATGAGAAGATAAAATTTTTAGGTAAGGAATAGTACCACTCAAGTGTTGTATCCTTAAGATATTGAGGAAATAATTTTGTCATCAACACATCATGATGGAAGAAGTATTTACACATGGCATTAAAGGTAGAAATATGCATATGCGGGTCCCCTTTTCTATCATACTTTTCAAATTTTGGAATCTCCATTCCTTGTGGCAAGGGAGTTCTTAATATTTTCATCGATAATGGGCTATGTCAAAAGAAGGGTTGAAAGATAGGCTGGGTAGAGGCCTAGGAGAGACTTGCTAGCTGGTTTTTCATACAGACCATATTCTGAAGCAAGGTGTTCAAAATAGGGTCGTTAGATGACAAGGGACCAGTGGAGCTTCCAAAACCACCGCTACCAACACCACCTCCTAAGGCACCTCTGGAGCCACCACTGTGACCTCTGCCACTACCACCACCACCGGTAGGGCCTCCACTGAAGCCACCTCCACTAGTGCCTCCATGACCTCCACCAAGGCCACCTTTGCCAGTGCCGCCTCCACTACAAAAGCCACCACCACTCATTCCACCCAAGCCTTCACCACTAGGGTTAGTAGGAGGAGTGAAACTAAATGTAAGGGGTTTTTTATTCACCTTGATAGCAAGGGGGCCCTAAGGAGCAGAGGAGACACTAATCGATGGCCCTGATTCGGCCATGTAGACGGATGTAGTAGGCATTGATACACCTATTTGCTTCTCATAGGAATCAAGCAGTTCTCCTCAGGTGTTACCCAATCTAGGCCTATACGAGGGGACATAAGCTTCATTCAGATTGAAGAGGTCACATATAAATTCTATACTTGTTTCTTTTCCTAGTAATTGTCTCACCTCTCTTGCAAGGCTAGTGACTCTCACCATGTTCAGGGATTTCTTTAAGTAGTTTTCAATGTCTAGTAGTCTGTTATTTAATTCCATAAGGCCTTTCATAGGAGCATGCACAACATCATCCTCATATACACGTGAAGGCATAGGGGATGTTGGAGGGGTAGGAACATGATTGGTTTATTCCATGAAACCCATCTCATTAGTATAATTCATGGGAAAACAAGTGGTAAACTCATTAGCTAAACTAGCGGAAAAATTGAGGGTGAAACTAGAAGTTACCTTCATCTTCTCCATTGGTAGGTGTCGTACACTTTGCCTAACAATGTACCTAGAATTCATGGAATGGGTTGTGATGCTCATAAACCTTCAAAACACTTAGGGTTACAACAATCATAAGGTACATAGGAAAAGTATCAACACTGACGAATGGGTAGATGTTGCTTCGCACTGGGTTCAACAAAAATGTAAGAGAGTGGGACGAAATAAGTCAAGGGTTCAGGTCATGGATATTCGAGAGCGGAGGGCTGCCCTAACTTACCTCACTCTAAAGGAAGGGTACTGAGAATGAGGAGAACTATGTAGTACTTTTGTCACTCTTCAGACCCGAGTTTCAGGTTTAGGCTAGGTGAGCTAGTTTGTGGAGTTTGTACTGTACCTTAGACAACTCCCTGTCTGAGGTTGGAAACATAGTTTTGGGATGACAACGTGGTGCACTGGCTTCTCTCTGGCATGTTGGAATCTACAGTATGACTAGAAAATAGGAAGTACAATAAAGACTACCTAAAAACATACTAATAGCCTAGTTTGTTGGTTTTAGGTGGAAAAAATAGAATGAGGAAATACAAAAAGTAAAAATGAATATGATAGAGAAAATAAAGGAGAGATAAGGTGATGAAGATAATCTCACACAAGCGTCAGTTCACCAGCTGCTCCACATGTACAATTACCACCTCCACCCAAAAGATCACTAGCCAATGGAAGGAGAAATCAAGCTATGAACTTAGCAAAGTCACCACTGCCGCAACCATGGTGAAGGGAGGTCTCACAAGAATCCAAGCTCGCAATGTCTGTAATGGCCTCACACTTGCAATGTAGAGTTTATATAATTCTGTTGCTAAAATGCTTGAGAGTAGAGTGTTGGAATGTTGCTTGAGAGTGAAAGAGTGAAGAGAAATTGCTTAGAGAGTTCAAGAGAATTGCTAGAGCCTCAAATGAAGTGAGAATTGATGAATTTTAAGGAAGAAAGAGGAAGAATCTGCTATTTTGAGGTCGGTTGATTGAAGAGGAACATTTCAATTCAACCCTAATCAGGTGTGTAACACCTCTGCCAACTTCAAACATAGGTATCTATCAGGGACAATAGCACACCATGCATGCGTCCCTAAAAAATATTCTCTCACTGATGCACATGATAGATTCCAAGTGTATGGAAGGCAGGTGGATGATGTGGAATTTTTCCTTCGGATTTAATTTTATAAGGTGAGGGTATGTGAGAGGGGAACTTGCTTAAGGGGAGCAAATTCACACTTATACATTTCCATCAATTGAAATTTATCCACCACAAGGAAATGACTTGGAGCTATCAAAAACTGAGAGAGGTTATTATAGATGGGCACTACATGATCTCATAGCCTCAGATGGAATATTTCAAAGTGCCATGGTTTCTAAGTAATCGCTTCTCAAAGTTTTCTATCCTTTTGTACTTTGGTCTCTTGAGAGACTTTTCCAGTAGAATATGGCTTAGATTGTTTCACTATGTTTGGGTACAAAATAGAACCTTTCCTAGTATAAAACCACCCATACATACATGTTGGAACAATCGATTCGGTCATATGATGAATAGAACGAAAGATACACCACTTTCCAACTTTACACTACATGCAATTGACCCATTTTCCATCAACTAAAATTTGTTTACCATGGGAAAACAACTTGGAGATATCAAAAATTGAGAGAGGATACTGTAGAGGGGCTCTACATGATTCCATAGCATCAAACATATTGTTTCCAAATGCCACAATTTCTAGTAATCACTTTTTGAAGTTTTCTACCATTTTACACATTGGTCTCTTAAGAGACTTTGTCATTAGAATGTGGCTCAGACTATTTTGATGTGTTTGGGTACAAACGAGGACCTTTCATAGCATAAACCCACCCATACAAATTTGATGGAATAGTCAGTTTGGTTGTATGATGAACAAAACAAAAGTTACACCACTTTCCAACTTTACACTCCATGTAATTGACTCGTTTTCCATCAACTAAAATATTTTCACTATGGGAAAATGACTTGGAGCTATCAAAAACTGAGAGAGTTTATTGTAGAGGCTCCCTAAGTGATCCCTAGCCTTAGAAAAAAAAATTCCAAGTGTCACAGTTTCCAAGTAATTGCTCATTGAAGTTTTCTACCCTTTTGCACTTTGGTCTCTTAAGAGACTTTGCCAGTAGAATTTGGCTCATATTGTTTTAGTGTGTTTGGGTGAAAAAGAGGGCCTTTCTTAGCATAACCCCACCCATACAGACATGTTGGAATAGGTGGTTTGGTCGTATGATGAACAAAGAAGAATCTGCACACACACCTTCCTCAACTTCTCGAGACTAGGAAGAATCTCTTCATTGAATACATTATGTATCTCATTCAATATGGTCTACTTATTTTTCAAGTGTTTTTAGAGCAACTTAACCTCCTTCTCGTTGACGATAAAATATTCTTCTTGTCTTTGAATTCCTTTTCTAAGTGGTTAATTTTAGTCTTTAGTTTTTTTGCTTCAATTTCAACACTTCCAACTATTTCCTTTGCATTTGTAACTATTGTTATCATATTTGTAAGTGTCTTTTTTATTACAGAATGCAAATTTTTCTTTTAACAAGTTCTTTACATAACTTATCTACCTTTATATATAATAATTTTTGGTGTCCACCGCACCGATTCTCCTTTTTTTGACTTACATTTCATATTTCTTATTCCTTATCATCTATTTTTAGTTGTATTCTCTCCATGGAAGTCTTAAGTTCAAGAATCTTTGACTTTACTTGTTCATTTTTTGATCTTCCCATAAAGATTGGAATGGTTGTAGGATATACACAAAATGGAAAACGTGTGGAAAATGTGGTAGCATAGACAAGGCAATGAGTTGTTTGAAAAAAGGCCTCAAATAAATGTGGTCTCATGGTGATGGACATCACCATGAGACCACATTTCTTTGAGGCCTTTTTTCAAACAACTCAATACCTTGTCTATGATTTTTCTTGCTATTATGCTTTGATAGATTTTTTCCATGCATCCATAGTTTGGTCAAAAGCACATGTTTTAGGCTTTTAGCCATAGTAGCAAGGGGACCTTGGAATGGGGTATGACATCTATCAAAACATAAAAAGGGGTATTTTCATTAGTCTTATGGTTGCAATTGCCTTAGTAGACACATGTGAAATGTGGATGCATAGACAAGGCACATGAACTATTTGACAAAATGCCTCAATGAGTTGTTTGATAAAATGCATCAAAGAAATGGGGTCTCATGGGGATGTATATCACCATGAGACCCAATTATACATTACCATGAGACCCCATTTCTTTGAGGCATTTTTCAAATGGCTTACTACCTTGTCAATGTGGTAGCATTGGCAATGTGGATGCATTGAAAAGGTAGTGAGCATTATAAGAAAAAATGTCTCAAAGACATCACCATGAGACCCCATTTCTTTGAGGCATTTTTTCTTATAATTCTCACTACCTTGTCAATGCATCCACATTGACAAGATATTGAGCTCACTACCTTGACAATGCTACCACATTGACAAGGTAGTAAGTTGTTTGAAAAAATTCCAAAGAAATGGGGTGTCATGGTGATGTATTGAGACATTTTTTCAAACAACTCACTACCTTGTCATTTCTACTTTTTAGGAAAACTAATAAAAGGACAATATGAGAATAATATAGCCAAATTTAGAGTTTATATTTATAATGTAAAACAATGCATTTACACATTACTAAATTTAGGACATTAATTAAAATGGTTAATCATTGAGTAAAAATATTCATTCTCACAAAGGTAGGCCAAAATCAATAGGATGAATGATAGAATGGGGTGATGAATAAAAATAAATTATTGAAAATTGACCACTTAATCAAGTGGACCAACTTCTATTGAGTCAAATAATGAACTCATAGCCAATGAATTAATAGCAAAGTCGCCTATCTATAAGTGGGGTTAGAAGGAATATTGTTTGAAATATTGAATAGAATGTAGTGAGTTTCTTGAAAAAATTCCTTTAAGAGCTATGAAAATGGGGTAGAGATATGCCATGAATATCTTAAACAAAGATAAAGTTTTGCAATACAAAATAAAAAATGAAATGAAGTCATTTCATATTTTTTTCTTTTTTCTATTATTTTGATTTTTAATATAAATAAAGTATTTGAATGTAAGAATGTAATGAGGATTTCTACAAGAAAACACAGTAGAGATACCAATAGAAATGTATGATTTTTTTTTTTTGTGTCAAAGCATTACTAGTGTAGTTTAGGGTATGTCTATAACAAAAATTTAATATAATTTTGTGTCTAGCTATATTATAATGTACATTTCAAGTAGATGGTCTACTACATACAACTTGTCAATTCTCTAAACTACAAAGCCCTAAAGGTAAAGCATTACATGTTTAATAATATATTTTATCAAATGTATCATGTCAATAAAGTTAAATTGATTCTTTTTAGATTTCAACATATTAACATTTCAAATCATGTGTCTAGATACAAACCATTTTAAATTAATTCTTTAAGGCATTTTTTCAAACAACTCGCTACCTTGTCTATGCTACCACATTAAAAAATTAGTGAGTTGTTTGAAAAATGCCTCAAAGAAATGGGGTCTCCTGCTGATTTGTAATCACTAGGATACCCCATTTATTTGAGGAATTTTTTCAAACTCACTACCTTGTCTATGCTACTGCATTGTCAAGCTAGTGAGCTCACTAGCTTGTCAATGCAGTAGCAATGATAAGGTAGCAAATTGTTTGAAAAAATGCCTCAAAGAAATGGGGTCTCCTGGTGATATACATCACCAAGAAACCCTGTTTCTTTGAGGCATTTTTTCAAACAACTCACTACCTTGTCTATGCTACCACATTGAACCAAAACATATGTCAACTTGAAATATAGAAATGAAAGGTCTAACTATCAACTAATCTTGATGTGTATACTTAGAAATTTTAATATAAATTAACGTGCATACTTACAAATTAATAAGAACCAATGTGCATACTTGAAAATTAATCCAACAAAGCATTCGGTTCTGCTCTACTCTTTATTGTGTCAAGTATTGCCTCATGGTTAGAATCACGCACCTTCCATAAGGTCTTGTTCAAAGGTCTACCCCCATATTTGATCAAATGAACATTGGATGCCACAACAAGGTTCAAGTAATGAAGAATCTTATGATGCATGTCAAAGTCCTGAAACAACCAAACATTAGCACTCTTATGTGGGTACCTTCTAATCCATGTTCTAGTAATAACCACCTAGCCTATAGGGTATTCGATGTTTTCTCCATCTGTATCTAGGGCCTACAATTTATTTTTGGCCTAAACACAACAAAACAAGTAATAATTAATTCCCTCTTCGTTGTCTTCATTTGTAATAACTACATAAACATTCCCTACATTGATATGTGCAATAGATTAGATGAAATTAGTCAACATTACAAAAACACTACAAAGATAACAATATGAATTTTGAAAACTATGCAAGTAGATATATTACCTGGTTGAACTAGATCTTATATGTGGTCAAATTAAACCAATGATTCCATCTGTGTAAGTTCCAATGTTGTTGGGAACTGATACATGTGAAGTGGGATAAGATAACTTAACCACCATTCATCAACCCACTCTTTTGACTCACACTCATTCCAAGCTTGAATTGTACATGAAGAACAAAAACATGCCATCTTCCACATATGGATACTCCATGAACCTGCATTTGAGCTAAGGAAAGAGTGTAGCTCACTTTATCATGTCATTGTACAACAATCCTCATATGGTGCAATGTTAGTATCAACTCTCAACCAAAAAATTCTACAAACTGAAGAATTATCTTGATTACCTGGACCCATCGAAGCATTACACCACTCGATGATTAATTTTGAATTTGTCAACTTTGCATTGTCTTTATAATTTAACTCTTCTCATTCTAACATGCTCTTTTGATACATGCTCCTGCACCATCATGCTCCCCCTTTCCATGTCCGACCTCACAAAAGTTCCACATATGTTGAACGCATGTAATAACATGCATCTTGCTCAACCAATAAAACATCCACGAGCTCTTGAATTGTAATTCACAATTATCTGACCATGCTAATTGTATGCTATGCCTCTCCTAGCCAAATCATTATAGAACAACTAAAAGAAACCTTGCATGGACTCTATAAAATGTGTGTGATCATCACTAATGTAAAAGTGGCACTCCATCAATACCTTCATGTTATCCTCTATACTATCAGCTGCATGAATGAATGCTATGTGCACAAATATAGAAACATGTGTGGAGTTGTAATATTATGATTACACCTTGAACGTTGTGGCTATAGAGTGTAGTTCTCTACAAAGTCGATGACTGAAATTAAGCTACCAAGTGGAAAGGTGTCCTTGCATAACTTGAAATGCAAGTCCAACCATTGAGCTCTATGGGTATTCCTTGCATACTCATACACTATACTATCACAAATGTAGACATAAATTGATACACTAAAATATTTTGAATAACCAAATTACACCTTTTTGCTTCTTTACCATATTTTCTATTGTAGGCCACTATTTTATACTTTCTAAACTCTACTAGTTCCTTTCCAACCACATGTGTGCTTTCCGTATGTTCACATATTGGCATACGTTGGAAGCCACCACAATGTTGATATGTGCCATCCAAGCATAATTCCTATAGAATATTTGTCTGTCCTCTCTTTTACATAAAATTGTTGATATTAAGTCTCTTGAAGATGTTGGTGGGGCATGTATGCCACAATCTTGCAAAACATTGTTAGTATGCAAATCTAAACATATAGAACAATAAACATCAAAATGGTTAGAAAATTCAATATATATTATCTATAACAAGTAGTACATGTATGATTTATCTTGACATAAAAAGGTTTTAGCATTTAAAAATATCTTTAACAAATATTAATTTGACGATTCTCTAGAAATTTATAAAAAAAACCATGTTTGAGTCATCAAAAAAATTCTTTGGATGTGGCTCACAATTTTGACTACCGATTATCCTTCTTACCACATCCCTTTGATTTTGAGATACCATTTTGTTATTCTTCCAAGAGTCTTCAATTAGTGATCTCAATGCTTCAACAATTGGTTTATATTTTCGTGGTAGTCTCCTCGAGAATGCCCATAACTCAGTGGAATTAGTGTCCTAAATTCTTTGGTACTTTTGAATGAGATGAGAGTTCCTCATTTGATTACTTACTAATGTCGATGTAATGAAACATCATGTGACATTACTATCTTTTGAGCATGAGGTCTTACCTACACTCTCATATGCACTCATTATATTCTTGAAAATAGTTTTTTCACTTGAACCTTCTGATTTTCTCAACCCAAGAATCTTCATGATGGAACTATACTTTATACTTTACATCATTTCAAAAAATAGTTGACATATTGCGGTTTCATTTAAATTTTCAAAGAACACTCTCCAAATCTTATGAGCATATCTTCTACAAGTGAATTTTGGAATATTACCTTCCATTGGCTGCAAAATATTCTCATCAATATTAATCAAAAACTTTGGCAAGCTTCTATGGAAAATTCTAGGTGGTGTTCTCAATGGTAAACTCATCTCAACATTAGGAATTTCACCAATATTTAAATGAGATGGGCTAGCTAGCATACCTTCAATCGAGGATGGAATAGATGACATACCTTGAGGTTGAGATGGGAATGATGTTGTACCTCCTTCCTCACATGTGAGTGATGATGTACTCTCAACTTGAGACGCGGTAGATGGTGTCCCTCCATCATCAAGCTTGTGGTAGAGGGTGTGTCTCCAACTATAGTATTCAAATTTCTCATAGCACGAAGGTTTCACATTTGTTCCCTTTGTGCCACCAATTCCATATCTCTTGTTGATGGTTGAGGTTCCTCTTCAATTGGAATGTCTTCGATAATCATTTCCAATTTATTCTTCTCATGATGTTCCCTCATATATGCTGCTTTATTTGTATTGTTATCTTGTATCTCTTCTTGTGTTGATTTAATCCTTGATCGTTTCCTCGACATGATGGATAATTTAATCTATAACATGATAAAGAGATAAATTTTATTTCCTAAAAAATGAATCCATACAAATAAATGAAATATAGGTCATTCAATCCTTCATACAAAATACTTACAATAATCTTGTAGAAGAGTAAATGTCTCTCAACCATGATGAATAAATAAATGCAAAAAGAACACAAGGAAAATGGAAAGCTTTTTTTGTTTAAGTATTTCTATAGTGCAAAATGTGGTAGCATAGACAAAGCTCACATTAATTTTTTGATGGAATTCCTTAAAGAAATGTGGTTTCATGGAATGCAAGACAAGCACAAAAGGATTTTTTAAAAGACATTACAAACTTTCAAGAAAATACAATTGGATTGACTATAAATCCAAATTCCACAACTTTTGTCAACATCCTAACTTTGGAAAAAGTATGGGCATCAACCAAAACATTGAAAAAAGGGGGATTTTTGTCAAATGTTATAAGTGCAACTCCCTTGGTAGCAATTTATGAGAAATGTGGAAGCATGGACAAGGCATGTGAATTGTTTGAAAAAATATTTTGGTAGAGATATATGCAAAATGTGGTAGCATAAAAAAGGTAGTGAGCTATTTAAAAGATGCCTCAAAGAAATATGGTCTCATGGTGATGTGGTCTTATGGTGATGTACATCACTGTGAGACCACATTTCTTTGAGGCATTTTTTTCAAAAAACTCACTACCTTGTCAATGCTACCACATTAAAAAGGTTGTGGGCTCACTACCTTGTCAATGTGGTAGCATAGACAAGGTAGTGAGCAATTTCAAAAAATGCCTCATAGAAATGGGGTCTCTAGATGATGTACATCACTGTGAGACCCCATTTCTATGAGGAATTGTTTAAAACAACTCAAGTGCTACCTTGTAATGGGGACCTTGGAATGGGGTATGACATCTATCAAAACATAAAAGGGGGGATTTTCATGAGTGTTATGGTTGCAATTTCCTTAGTAGAAACATGCAAAATGTGGATGCATAGATAAGGCACATGAACTATTTGACAAAGTTCCTCAATGAGATATGTTCTCATGGACTACAATGATTGTAGGATATGCACAAAATGGAAAATGTTTGGAAATTTAAGTAGCATAGACAAGGGAATGAGTTGTTTGAAAAAATGCCTCAAATAAATGTGGTCTCATGGTGATGGGCATCACCATGAGACCACATTTCTTTGAGGCATTTTTTAAAACAACTCATTGCCTTGTCTAACATGTTTGATAAAATTCTTTGGTGGACATGTATGTAAAATGTGGTACCATAGATAAGGTATTGAGTTGTTTGAAAAAATTCCTCGAATAAATGTGGTCTGATGGTGATGGAATGCCATTCTATCACCATGAGACCACATTTATTTGAGGTATTTTTTCAAATAGCTCATTTTCTTGTCTAACATGCTTGATAAAATTATTTGGTAGACATGTATAGACAATGCACATGAACTGTTTGACAAAATTCCACAATAAGATATGTCCTTGTGGACTACAATGATTGCAAGATATGCAAAAAATGGATTTTTTGAAAAGGCTTTAGAAAATTTCAAGAAAATGCAATTTCTAGGTGTAACCAAAATTCCAAAGCATTTTCCAACATCCCCCATGCCTATACCAAAATGGAAGCTTTGGAAAGTGGTATGCACATCCATATAAAAGAAATGAGAAATGGTGTATTATATTACATATTTATAACTACTCTCATAAATGTGTATAAAAAATGTGGAAGCATACACAAGGTAGGTAAATTGTTTAACAAAATGCCTCAAAGAGATGTGGTTTGAAATGTAATTGGGTAAAGAATTGTGTAGTTTAAAATGTTCCAAGAGGGGCTAAGGTTATAATGAGAAACAAACAATATGATGAAAATGGAATATGCATAATAACAAAATCAAAGCATTGAATTAAGCATGTATGATAAGGGATGATAAAGAAACATAATAGAATTAAGGAAAATGTATATAAAATGTGTAAAGACTTGACATACCTAAAAAATGGAGATTTTAATGGAGGAACTACCCAATTATGTAGTCTTTTTTTCTTCTTGAATCAAACTCCTCAATAATTTGAGTTTTTCACAAGCTTTCTTCCTTTTCAACATTCAATTGTATATCACACAAATAGAATTAATAAAAACAATACAAATAGCCAATGTGTAATGTTAAATTCCTACAATTAATCACAATTAACATTACAACCCTACAAAAATTGAGACTTGAATTGATATATACCAAATTTGATGTGAAAAATTTGTTATTTCCTCCTTCCTAAGTTGGAAAACCATAAAAAGGTGGTGGAAATTTCATGCAAAGGTGGTAGAATGTGAAAAATTTGCATGTGCACTTTGCAACAACATCAAAAAGCTCTTTTTTGTTAGAACACATGCATAGCCAGGAGAATAACAGAACATGGGGGCCTAGATCATGAGTGTGTTGAATTTTTTACCATTTTAGAGCAAGCTAATATGTGCTCACATTATAACACAAGCACATTTTTTCTTGCAATACAAAATGACTATATCTCAACTTCTTCAAAACATGCTCACGTTATGAAAATGTTAATTTTGTAAAGGTTTCCTCTCTCTCTCTCTCTCCTTAGCCATCCATCCCTCCTTTACCATCTAGGTCTCTCACTTAACCCTATACCCTGAACCTTTGACACTATTCCTTAAACCCTAATACCTCAACCCTATACCCAATTCTCTAGATTTTGCAACTTGCAGAATAATTCAATTTATTTGATTTATTATTTCTTCTATTATCATTCAAAAAGGCATCAAAGAGGGAATATTCCCCAAATTTGAATTTTCCCTCCCAAGTGTCTTGTCCTCCAACATGGCATTAACTCCTCTTATATTATCTCTTGCATGTCTCCCACTTGGCATTTAAGACTCTTTCTTCTCTCTCCAACAAGCCAACTTTCAAATTTGAAATTCCACCTAATAGAATTTATCATGCACATTGATCAAAATGTGCTCCACTTTCCTCCATTGGCATGTTGACAAGTGGCATCTTGTCATTGGCTCATGGTTTATCCCACATCCTCCATGTCTTGAATTCTTCCATCGTTCTCTCCTATAAATGGAGAGATATTTTACTAATTTGAAGGACACAACTTGATACACATTCATCTTGCACTTCATCTTGATTATAATCTTGCATCTAATTCATCATCCATAGCATCTTCAAGGCATATCCATTATAAAGTTTATCAAGGATTGGGAAAGGGCTACTTTCCACATCAAAGTAGCACCAATCCACTATGGGATAGGTTTGAACATATTGCACATGATTTCAATTAGTTTCTTTGGTATTTTAGTGATTTGTTTGCATTATTTAATATGATTCAATATTTCATAGAGATGCTAGTTTTACTTGATTTAAAGGAACTAACAATACTAATGTGGTTCATTGTTTGAAGTTTGTGAAATTTAGTGTCTACAAAAAGGTATTAATTCCTTCATTCCATGTTCATTATTCATATTATCTCTTCATTTGGTTTAATTACCTAAAAGGGGTTTGACAAAGGAAAACCCCCATACCCTAACATCCAACATTTCTCCTTCTCTTCTTGTGTGTTTGTAGATTTAGGTATCTTGGAGGATTGAAAATAATTGAAGATCAAGTTGCAATTTTTTTGAAAAGATATCCTTGTTAAACAAATCAAAATATCAACAAAAATTCACTTTTAGACCCAAAAATTAGACTTTCGGAGGCAAACACCTATCAGGAACTGAAGTGCAGGCCAGAGACTTCAGTTTCCACCTTTGGATTTTAGGAAATTCAAAAGTGTACTGATTCACCATGGATGGTGAATGAGTCCCACAACCAAGCCTAAACATGGTTTTCTACAGTTTTGGATACCCATTTGTCTGAAACGGGCTCCAGAATAGTTTCCCAGATCTGGGATTAATTCGCCCAGAGTGGAGATTGAGTACCAGGGCTAAAAATCATGATCAACAACATTTCAAAATCCATTTCTAGTCTCTAGTAAGATCTTAGGTGCACACTTTCAATTTCATCCATTTATGCTATAGTTTACCATTCATTTCTAGGTGTTTTCATACATCACAATGTGTTTTCCAACACTTTACATTTCTTAGGTTTTACATTCATAACTCATTTAATTTTTTAGTATATTACATTAGATCATTACATTGGCATACTTATTTCATATTTCATCTACTCTTGCATTAGCTTTGAGTGTGACAATTACCCATTTTGGCCCTTTTTTCTCCTTTTAGGTGAAAAACCCTAGAACTGCTAGAAAGGATTAGGGTGCCAAAATTGACTGTTACAACTATGCCTTAAACCCCAATCCCTCAACCCTATACCCTTAAACCCTTAATAACTCACCCCTTAAACCCTAATCTCTCTCTCACTCCCTCTATCTCTCTCCCACTCCCTCTCTCTCACTCCCTCTCTATCTCATTCCCTATCTCTCACACTCTTCTCTCTCCCTATCTCTCAAGTCCTCCCTCTGACACCTTAGCTAGATAACTCTCTCTCTCTCTCTCTCTCTCTCTCTCTCT
>VDFB02072274.1:6252293-6266000 GCA_007258455.2 Sequoia sempervirens | reverse complement strand
TTATAAATTTTGAATCAAAAATGTTGGATGGCGGCTAAAAAAATCTTCCGTGATTCCTCGCATAATTGCGCCTTCACGTGACTAATGTTTCATCTAGGAAGTTTACATACATCCGTTGTAAGTCTCAAAATCAATAATTTCAACCTTTTTTTTTCTATGTAGTAGTTTTTAAATTCATTTTGCTGTTATACTCTATAATTGGTAGTTTATATATTGCTCTCTTGATACATGATATTTAGCAAGATTGGGACACTAATAGAACCTTCATTTATTTTTTTAAAAAGACTAAGAAATGTATGAAAATTTGACAACATGAAAACCATGAAAATAAAAGTGAAAATAAAAATTTAACATAGTAAAAATGGCCAATCATGTGCCAAAAATGAAAATAACCATTTGTTGTTACTCTAATATTTCAACCACATACTAAATTACCAAGTGCATTTTATAAATGTATTATGCAAGGAGCATAATATTGGGAATCAATGTGAATGATTCTCACCAAGAAATTAGACAAGCTTTGAGATTGAAGGACCCAAGCTCTTTGTAGGTTTTCAATGAAGATTTAATTAGCCACTAATAGGAACAATAAGAAAATAGATAAATGTGAAAATAAATCCTAATCTCTAATAGTGTTGTGCTAAGAATTACATACACATCTCATAAATTTCAATAGAGACATGAGACACATTTATAGAAATAAAGGAAAGAAATAGCTATTTAGATAGTTATTAATCTACAAAAGATTAGCACCTAGGTACTTCAAGAGATTAATAAAAATAAGTTTTTATTTATAATTTTTAAATTTGATAATTTTGAAATTATCATAATAAAGTAAAGATAAAATATTTTTCAACAAAACAAATAAAATGACAAACAAATAATGTGATTAATCAAGAATAACATGAAATTGCAAAAATATAATAAATAAAAGAATATGCATAATTGTACATAAGCCATCAAAGTCTAAATATACCTATCTTTATCAAAAATAAAAATCTTTAAAATGACTAAAAATTATTAAAACTTACTAAGCTCCATGAACATAAGACATCTGCAAGGTCTTGCCAACTTTCTTCTTAGAGAAAAATTATGACCAACTGGATTGAGGAATGTCTTCCAACTGAGCTCCCTAGCAAACATCACCATGTGTGTGATTTAATCCTACAAATTTGATCAAAGGAAAGTTGATGAACAGTCGCGCAAATTTGATCCCCAGATGGGACACGTGTCGCCCGCACGCGATATCGCCATCCTACAATTGTCGATCATGGGATGGTGGGAAACCGTTGATATTGAAGGCATTTTGATCGATGACAGCCCAAATTTCATCCTTCTAAAAAATAAAACATTCATTAAAGGGAAAGGGGACATTACTAGGCGGATGGAAAATTTCCTCGGGCCCCACCTTGTATAGTCCACGTGGCAGCCACCCATGATTTCGCAATCAACCAAAGCACCATCGTGGGATGGCGGGGAACGACTCAGATCAAAGGACAGTTGATGAACAGTCACGCAAATTTGATCCATAGATGAGACACGTGTCGCCCGCCCACGATATCGCCATCCTACAATTCCCGATCACGGGATGGTGGGCAACCGTTGATCTTGAAGGAATTTTGATCGACAGCAGCACGAATTTCATCCTTCTAAAAAAATAAAACATTCATTAAAGGGAAAGGGGACATTAATAGGTGGATGGAAAACAATGACAAGTTTTTTTAAAAGCGTTCAGCACAGGGCCAACCAGGACTTAGGAAAATAAAACCCACAGAGGAAATAAAATATTAAGACCAAAGGGACCAGGCCTATATGGAACAATGGGCATAAGAAGTTTTTAAAACCCTTCAAAAAAGGTAACGGTGAAATAGATCCCGACCAAGGAATTACGTAAACACAATGGTTTGAAGACAAAGCTAAAACCGCAACCCTAAGAAATTTTCCAACACCACGAAAGACCAGTGACATAAGGTAGGGCATGAGTGAAACATTAGGAAAAAAATTTGAAGTTCCATCAATACAAGCATTGGATAATTTTATATTAATAGTTTTTCCTATTACAAATATAAAAGGTAAGCACAATAAATAACATGTATTTTCCCATTAAATGTGAAGGATTTTCAAAAAGTTATAGTGTTCAACTATTGGTCCATTTTTTGTGTTCAACTATTAGTCCATATGTGTTGTTTTTATAAAATAGAACACTCAGAACAAAACTTTAAAGTTCCATCACTACCCATAACCCTAAACCCTAAACCATTAACCCTTAACCCTTAAACCCTCTACCCTCTCTCTCTCAAGTCTCTCCCTCCTACCCCCTCTCCTCTCTCGTGTCTCCCTCCTACCCCTTCTCCCTCTCTTAGGTCTTTTCTCTCACTCACTCACTCTCCTCTTAGGTCTCTCTCCCCCACTCCCTCCCTCTCTCTATCTCTCTCAACTATCTTCAATATCCTACACCCTCTCCCTCTCTTATGTCTCTCTCTCACTCACTCACTCCCTCTATCTCTATTCCCTCCACCCTTAACCTTAAACCCTTAAACCATCTACCTTCTACCATTAACCCTCCCTCCCTCTATCTCTCTCCCACTCCCTCCCTCTCTCTCTCTCTCTCTCAAGTCTCTCCCTCTTAGCACCACTCCCTCTCTGAGGCTCTCTCTCACTCATTCACTCTATCTCAAGTCTCGCCCTCCTACCCCTTCTCCCTCTCTTAGGTCTTTCTCTCACTCACTCACTCCCTCTATCTCTCTCCCCTCCATACCCTTAAACTCTAAACCCTTAAACCCTCTACCCTCTACCCTTAACCCTCCCTCCTATCTGTCTCCCATCCCTCCCTCTTTCCCTAAGAGAGGGAGAATGTGTCAAATTTCATTTATTCTTCAATATCCTATTAGTGTCAACATTCAACACTCAAGCAATGATAAATGAAGGTTGAATGTGTCAAATTTAATTTATTCTTCAATATCCTATTAGTGTCAACATTCAAAATTTTGACAAACGTCGGGGATAAACTTTCAAAAAATTAGAAATTACACATCAAATTTTACAAGCACCCAACGAACATCGAATTTTACATATTTTGTTGGACAGTTTCATCGTATTTTGCAGTCAAATGTATTAGTGACTTGTGTATTCTTTTTTTCTTAAGTCTAGTTTTCTATGGGATCATCATTTTGGGGGATTTATCATCCCTTTTGATTGTTTTCATTCCATCTTGCTAATGCAAGTGCATTTGAACCCTCCTTTTGATATCCATGACTACTTTGGTGTGAGTTTGAAGCAAGATAATCCTCACTAAAGTGGGCACTAAATGTTCCATAGAAAAATGGCCCCTTGTCATTTTCATGGCCTTTTAGGTCTTGCTTCATGGTATTTGATATATTTTTCTTTGATTTTATGTTGTGATATTGCTTGAACATGCATATTTAGGTACCGAATTTAAATAACGATGTCTTGTGAAGGTGTTGTGAAGTGTTGTAAGACATTTCTACATTCTTCTAGACTATATTTATTACAATTCACCTAAAAATAACCTTTTTATTTATTATTAAATCTTATTTTGAAGTGTTGTGAAGTCTTTTAACAAGCTTTCATTCTTTTCTAGGAAAAACTACACTATTTATCCCTTTCTCATGCTTTCTTTGGCTCATTTATACCCTCATGTGCTTTAATTAAGTGTATTTTTGAATGTTAACCTGACAAACAACATTAAATACAACATATTTCCTGACACATATTTTTAGGTCCTAGGTGGGACCCATTCACCATGGGTGGTGAATGAGTCCCCCTTGGCTCCAAATTCAAAAGTTTAAAATTTTCCTTTCAGGTTTTTATTCAAAATAACTTGATGTCATCCTGTGATGAGGTATGAATAGTTAACTAATGCACAAGCATGTATAAATATGTGATTTTCACCTCATTTTACATCCCCTACAATTCTCAAACATTCACACATCATATTCAAGCATTTAAGCATTCTACAACATCAATTCAATCATTATTCAAGCAATTTGGAGCATCCATTGACATTACTTCAGATTTGCATTTTCAAGGGTTTGGTAAGCTGATAGCTATTGCATGTTATTAATTTATCATTCTCTTTCCTTTCATTGTTTCATTAATGGTTGATTACCAAAAGTGGGGTTTGACCAAGGAAAAGCCCTATTCACTAACCCTCAACCTCTTTTTGCCTATTGCATGTTTTTTTGTAGACCTAGGTATGTAGATTTAATAAGATTTTTGGTGTTGAAGATTGGTTAACAAGTCAACTAGGTGCTTCAATCCAACTCAAGTCTACTTCAAGTTTGGAGAAGGTTTTCTATCTGTTTCCTGTAGAATTGACCTCAACAACCTGACAATAAGTGATTTCCAGATCTGGTGTTGCATAGTTGTCTCCTGATTTTTCAAAAAATTGAGAAAGGATTGATTCACCACTAGTGGTGAATGAGTCTCACTTTATGACTAAAAATATGAATTTTGTTAAATTTTGGATCCTGACAGTTAGAAACCAGCATCTGACATTTTTTCACCAGAAGGAGGATTGATTCACCACCTTGGGCGAATGAGTCCTACTGTGAAAATTCAATGATTTTGACCAACATCTACAACATTCTAGATTCATCATAATTCACCTAGGTGCACTCTTATTTTACTCATTTCTTCGTGTTCTCCATATTTCCTTCATTTACTTCATTGTTTGCATATCATAATGTGTTTTCAAACATAGCTTTAATTTCACTTTTTCATTCATTTTCATCCATTTAGATTAGTCAATTTCATTTAGTTTACTTCATTTAGATTAGACAACATTACATATAACATAATTTGAATGAACTAGTTTTCATTTTTGGCCCTACCTCTCTCCTTTTCGATGAAAAACCCTAGCAGAGCTAGAGAAGTTCTAGAGAGCCAAAAATCAACAGTTCATTTTGGTGAACCCACATTTTGAACACTTTTCATTTATCATTTCATTTGTATATTTCATCCTAGGTTACTTTTACATCAACATTCAATTAGGACATTTTTTTGTTCTTGCATTCTAAGACTTTTCATATTACATTAGTGAAAACTTCATATAGATTTCATTTCTGCATTGCATCTCATTGAAAAAATTTAAATTACGCATTCTACATCTTTGATTGCACTTTGTAGAGCATTAAAGTCACATTCAAATTTATGAAAAAAGAAAAAATATCATACTGGGACACATTCGCCACCCTAGGTGAATCAGTCCCTCTGCACTTTTTAAACAACATTTTTGACATCTTTTTGGAATTTTTCTACATTATAGTTTTCAATTCTTACATTCTATTTTCATTTACATATTCTCCAATTTTAATCATTTATTGCACCTTACTTTATTTTCATCATGTCATTTTCTTTCAAACTTTTTTGAAATTCATTAACGTCATTGGTAGACATGTCCAATTGTAACTTTGGTTGTGACCCTAATGAACTTGAACTCAAACATGTATGTGGTACCTTTTTTTTGTTCGACATTTTTTCTTTCTGACACCTTGTTAAAGTTATCAGGAGGCATAACATTAATATGGTTTAGCGGGAAGCCCACCTAGCAGCATGAATTTTCCCCATAGCCACCTTTGTGTTTGTGAGTGCATACCAGCTAGCATATGTATCTTAAATTTTTGGGATTTCTCACCCCACAGACAACCAAAAGTTTCATGGCCCCAGAGTGAGTACACATTCTCTTTTTCAAACAATTAGCCTAGATCTAATCGACATCTAGTTGGACTGAAGATCGAAGCTTCATTAAATTCTTTCATTTCAACACTTGTGTGTTCTTTTGTTCTTATGTCTAGTTTGCTATGGGATCTTCATCCTTGGGGTTTGATCATCCATCTTGATTGTTGTCATTCCATCTTGCTAACATAAGTCCATTTGAACCCTCCTTTTGATGTCCATAGCTACTTTAGTGTGAGTTTGAAGCAAGTTCATCCTCCTCCTAAAGTGGGGCCTAAATGTGCCATAGAAAAATGGCCCCTTGTCATTTTCATGGCCTTTTAGGTCTTGCTTCATGGTATTTGATATATTTTTCTCTGATTTTATGTTGTGACATGGCTTGAACATGCATATTTATGTACTAAAATTTAAATAACGATGTCTTGTGAATGTGTTGTGAAGTGTTATAAGACATTTCTACATTCTTCTAGACTCTATTTATTACAATTCACCTAAAAATAACCTTTTTATTCATTATTAAGTCCTATTTTGAAGTGTTGTAAAGTCTTGTAAGAAGCTTTCATGCTTTTCTAGGCACAACTTCACTATTTATCCCTTTCTCATTTTTTATTTGGTACCTTTATGCCCTCATATGCTTTAATTAAGTGTATTTTTGAATGTTAACCCAACAAACAACATTAATACTAACATATTTCTCGACACATATTTTTAGGTCCTAGGGTGGAACCATTTGCCATGGGTGGCCAATGAGTCCCCCTTGGCTCAAAATTCATTTTTTTTATAAAATTTTTCTTTTGGGTTTTTATTCAAAATCACTTGACATTGGCCTGTGATAAGGTATGAATGGTTAATTAAGTCACAAGTGTGTATAAATATGTGATTTTCACCTCATTTTACATCCCCTACAATTCTCCAACATTCACACATCATATTCAAGCATTCAAGCATTATTCAAGCACTTTGGATCATCCATTGACATTACTTCATATTTGTATTATCAAGGGTTTGGTAAGTTGATAGTTATTGCATGTTATTAGTTTATCATTCTCTTTCATTTCATTATTTTATTTAGGTTTTTATTACCAAAAGTGGGGTTTGATCAAGGAAAACCCCTATTCACTAACCCTCAACCATTTTTCCCTTATTGCATGTTTGTTTGCAGACCTAGGCATGCAGATTTAACAAGATTTTTGGTGTTGAAGATTGGTTTACAAGTCAACTAGGTGCTTCAAGTCAACTCAAGTCTACTTGAATTTTGGAGAAGGTTTTCTATCTGTTTCCTCCAGAATTGACCTTGACAACCTGACAATCAATGATTTCTAGATCTGGTGTTGTAGAGTTGTCTCCTAATTTTTTAGAAACTTGGGAGAGGACTGATTCACCATTGATGGTGAATGAGTCCCACTTTAGGAATTAAAATTTAAATTTTGTCAGATTCTGAATCCTGATAGTCTAAAATCAGCTTGTGACACTTTTTCACCAGGAGGAGGACTGATTTGCCACCTTGGGAAAATGAGTCCCATTGTGAAAATTCAATGATTTCAACTAGCATCTACAACATTCTAGATTCATCATACTTCACCTAGGTTCACTCTAATTTATCTCATTTCTTCATGTTCTACATATTTCCTTCATTTACTTCATTGTTTGCATATCACAATGTGTTTTCAAATATAGCTTCAATTTCACTTTTCATTCATTTTCATCCATTTAGATTAGTCAATTGCATGTAGTTTACTTCATTTAGATTAGACAACATTGCATATAACATAATTTGAATGAAATAGTTTGCATTTTTTGCCCTACCTCTCTCCTTTTAGGTGAAAAACCCTAGAAGAGCTAGAGAAGTCCTAAAGATCCAAAAATCAATGGCTCACCATGAATTAGAGCTGCTACATCATTTGCATTTATACTAGAAGAAACCAAAACTTGTTACAAGGAAGTTTGATGCTTAGTGTGATAACTAGGTGAACTTTGAATCAGATTCCTTAGGGATTTTTTTGTAGTAGTATTCTTAAGTTGTTCAACAAGATCATACTCCTTTCCACTATTTGAAGGTAAATGAGGGGTGCTAGGAAATATGGTGTTAAGAAAAGCTAAGGATGTCACGGTTGCTTGTCTTGGTTGTGGATTATTCCTAGTGTTGTATGTATGAGTATTGGTATTATAACTTGATTTCTACAAAACATTTCTCTTAGGTGGTTCAAGGGTGAAAATGGGTTTGTTATGAGTTTGAGGTTTTTGTGAAGGTGGGTAAAGGATAAGTTGAGGTTGAATAACATTAACTTCTCTTGGTTTTTATTTTCCATGAGAAAAATTAGTGGATGAACATTGAGAGATGAAATCCTCAAGGGCTTCATCTAACATGTCAAATTCATCACTACTAAAAGGCTTGAGGATTAGGTTAACTTGGAAAAAGAGATTTGACATATTCAAATAACTATGCTTTCTCCAAGTGGTTCATTGGTTTATAGGTGTTTTTGTTTTCTAATGAATGGAAAATGTAATATAATCTAATTGAACTATGAACTAATGCTGAAAATGAAAAGTACAGTAATCTAATTCTATCCACAATTGAAATGAATGTAAACTAAGTTAGATCTAATGAAATAAATGTAGCAAAAACTCTACAAACTAAAATATAGAAACAAATAATTTAATGTTGTAAAATGTTGTTTAAAATATAAAACGGTACTAAATCGTCCAAAGTGGTGTATGAGTCCAAAATAGGTTTTTATAGGGGTTCAAATAGTGAATAA
The DNA here is from genome assembly GCA_007258455.2 of Sequoia sempervirens. Taxonomy (NCBI): domain Eukaryota; kingdom Viridiplantae; phylum Streptophyta; class Pinopsida; order Cupressales; family Cupressaceae; genus Sequoia; species Sequoia sempervirens. The sequence goes on along the minus strand of VDFB02072274.1, from coordinate 6,257,544 downwards.
TAGTCACCAAAAAATACCCAAAAATCAGGAAAAATCACCTATACTAGGACTAAATCACCCATAGGGGTGTATGAGTCCCAGTTTAGGGATTTTGCAAAGATTTCAAAAAATTCTTAGTGGAAGTTATGTTGTTTGGTTCAGATGATGTCTAAACTAAGTGAAAATGTAGATTTCAAATGATATTCAATTATGCAAGATGCAAAAATGCAACCTATATGCACTTTCACTAATGCAATATTTCAAAACCCTAGATACAAATCAACTAATACAAAACCTAATGCAAATTCAATGCAAGCTAGATATAGGATGATGATGCACTCCAAATCAAAGTTAAGATGTTCTAAATGTATGTTCACCAAAATGCTATGTGGGAAACATGGTTTGACCTTTTTGGAAGATGGAACAAGAGAGATGAGCCTCCTATTTCACTAACATAACACTCAAAGAAACCCCTAGCTCAATCTCAAGCTAGGGATGAAATGAAGGAAAGAGATCTGCAATAGGGATGTTCTATGATATGATAAATGAATAAAGAGGGGAACACCACCAAGCTAGGGCTTGGAAAGACTAGTAATATGTGAGATCTAACATGAAAAAACCTAATGATATGCAAGACTTAACTAAATTACCTAGAAATGAATGTAAAATAGAATAACAAATGGAGAAATCAGAGAAGTGCACTTGGGAACTTGAGTGGATTCAAGATAAGCTCTGAAACTCTAAAAATGTATAATTTAGGGCATACTAGGACTCATACACCAAGTTGGGTGTATCAGTCACAAATTAGGGTTTTTGGTAGATGAAACACATGAATCTGGTAGTGTGGACTCAAGATCTTTAGAAATCTAGATATTTTCCTGTACTAGGATTCATATGCCACTTGTGGCATATCAATCCCATCCTAGTTTTTTGGGAAGTCAAAATTTAAACCTGCTCTTCTATCCATGCTCTGTTCCTTCAACCTGATTTCCAAATCTCATACAAAACAAAATAGAGTGTTGATTTGCTTCTGGGGGATTTTCCTTGGTCAAACCCCTAGTTTGATAATTAAACCTTGATAAAAATAATAAATCTTGGAAGTAAATGTGTATACAATCCCTAATCTTAAAGTGCCTTTAAAATTAGGAAACATGAAATGCAAAGCAACCCTATTTTAATATGCTAGAAAAAGATGAATGAATCACTTTGGGAGATGTCTAATCACCCTAATAAGCCATAATGATGCATGTAATTTCCATAGGTTGAAATTAGAGTGATAATGGAGGATGGAATCACTTAGGAAACAAGTCATTAGGCTTGTCTTGATGGCTAGTTACATCTCCCCAACCTATAATCCATCATGATTCACCATAGGCAACCATAATCAATCCTTGAAGAGCTAAAAATACCCTATAATGCTGCTCCAAGACTAACCTTTCTTGCTTTTGAAAACTTGAATGCTCTTGTGAAAGAATACTTGAGTGCTTATGAATTCTTAGACCTTGAATTGCTTTCTCTAGATGAAAATAATGACTTAGAAGCTTGTTTATATAGCAACTACACCTAATTTACCATCATTTAGATCTCAAAAGCCGACATCAACCAAAATTTTGAATTAAAAAACTTGAATTTCCCACTCAAACCCTAAAAATAGGCCACATGGGACTCATATGCCACTTGTGGCATATGGTGTTGGAATCAAGGAACACTGAGAGGGGGAGTGAATTAGTGTTCTACAAAATTTAACTTTGTTAACTTGATCTTTAAACCACTTATAGAATTGAACCAAGAGAAAGATACAACAACACAAAGCACTCAACCACAACACCATAACACAAGGATTTTTTATGTGGAAACCTTGTTAGGTGAAAAAACATGCTTGAGTGTTGAATGAAATTTGACACATTCAACATTCAACCTTCATTTATCATTGCTTGAGTTTATCACCTCTTTCATGTTGAAGGGAGTGAGTGAGAGAGAGACCTAAGAGAGGCAGAGGGGGTAGGATATTGAAGAATAAATTAGGGAGAGAGAGACTTTATGATTGCTTGAATGTTGAATGTTTCATGTTGTCAAATTTTCATACATTTCTCAGTCTTTTTAAAAAAATAAATGAAGGTTCTATTAGTGTCCCAAATCTTGCTAAAAATCATGTATAGAGAGAGTACAATATATAAACTATTAATTATTGAGTATAACAACAAAATGAATTTAAAAACTACTACATAGAAACAATTTTTAGAATAGTTCAAAATAGAGATACCATTATCCTACAAATACTATGTATAGAAACCCTATGTAGCCACACTCCCACTCTCTCCCACTCTCTCCCACTCTCTCCCACTCTCTCCCACCCTCTCTCCCACCCTCTCACACTCTCTCCCACTCCCTCTTACTCTCTCCCACTCCCTCTTACTCTCTCCCTCCCTCTCCCAATTTGTCCCACTCTCTCCCACTCCTCCACCCTCCATTCCTCCTTCCTCCATTCCTTTCCTTCCACCCCTCCTCTTTCCTTCATTCCTTCCTCTCTCTCTCCCCTCTCCACTCTCATTCCTCCTCTCCATCATCCTCCTTCTTCCTCTCCCTCCCCACTCTCTCCCACATTTTCTCTCCCCACTTTCTTCCTCCCTCTCTCTCCCCTCTCCCACCCTCTCCCCACCCTCCTCCACCCTCTCTCCCCTCCCTCTCTTACTCTCTCCCTCCACTCTCCCAATCTCTCCCTCTCTCCCACTCACCACCTCTCCCCCACTCTTTCCACCTCTCCCACCCCTCTCCTCTCTGCCACCTCTCCCACTCTCTCCCTTCTACCCTCCCTCCCTCCAAGCCCCACCCCTCCACCTCCTAATTTACTCTTAGGTTGCATAGATGGGAGTAGAGGGAGATAAAAGAAATAGGAATGAGATATGAGTGGGAGAGATGGAGTGAATGAGAGAGAAAGGGGGGAGAGGGAGAGATAGCTCAATAGATAGAGGGGGGAAGAGGTGGGAGTGACATAGATAGTGGGAGATAGAGAGATATAGAGAGTGATAGGGATAGATATATCAATCACCCTCCCTATATCTCCTATCTATTCATCTATATCTCTTTATCTCTCTACCCCCTCTCTATCTCTTTGTCTCCCTTTATATTTGTATGTTTGTCATTATTTCCCTCTCTCTCTATTTTTTCTTCCCTATATTTATCTTTGTCTCCTTAAGTGTGCAATTGGTACATTGAAGAGGTCTTAAAGGAGAACTATCATATCTTTAATCAAATGGCATGCTACCTTGAACATAACTCCCCAAGGGACCGCGTGCCATTTCTTGGTTGATTGACATGAAACAACCAATCAAAATTAGTTTCTCTCTCTCATGTGTATTATATATTACTATTATATTAAATATATATTATATTAATTATATTTTGTATTATATAAAAAATATACTTGGCTGACAATTATCTAATTATGATAGGTTTGAATAGTATATTATTTATTATATAAAAATATATAGCTAATATATACTTAACTATATTGGAGAATAAACTGACTAAACTAAATGGTGCCAAAATTTTGAACTTAATTAACTTATCTTTGTAAAAGCTAAATGAAACCAAGTTGGCAAGCTCACATCAAATTGGAAATTAGAAAGGGATCAATTCTAGGGCGAGGAAGAGTTTGGAGTAGATGAAAACAAGGTCAATGCAGTATGGGGAAAGAGTTTGGAGGAGTGAAAACAAGGTCAATACCAGTGCCGAGGAAGAGTTTGGAGTTAAAACAAGGTCAATGCCAGCGCCGACGAAGAGTTTGGAGTGAAAAAAAGGTCAATATCAGTGCCGAGGAAGAGTTTGGAGGAGTGAAAACAAGGTCAATACCAGCACTGAGGACGAGGTTGAGGGCATTCACGGAAAATTGACGACCAAGGGGCAATGAGTACTGTAAGTTTGGCACACCCATTCTCTTTAATCTTCAATTTTCATGCCTAGTTTCCAAAGATCTTCTAGTACATTGGCATCCCCATTCTCGTAAAATGGTATAAGATAAGACAAAAAAAATCAAATAGCTTATACAGAACATATCCACCTACAATCCCATTTAATCATTTTAATTAATTCCTTGAATTAAACCTAAAAAAAGAATCATACACACCACAACAGTGAGATGAACGAAACAACCCTTGATCATTTTATTCAAAATTCAAATATGCTTGTACAATGGAGAGACATGAGTTTGAATTAATCATATCAATTCAAATGCTAGTACTGTCATAAAACAACAAATCCCCATGAATTCAAAACCTACTATAGAATGACTCAAAACCTAAATTGCATTTTCCCTAAAACCATAAGACTTTACAATTTGCTCTGCAACTTCATCTAGACTCGGCCAAAAATATCTAACTTGCTAACCCGTACTTCTGGCCTTGAAATCCTTCTTATAGAAAAAGGAGGAGCAAACAAGCATCGGGCTAGAAAGCACACGTGTCACCAACCAATTGGACTGCCTTGTACTCTTCATCAGTTGGCCAATCAAAATTGATCACCTCATTCACCTTGACACTATAAGGTTTGTACTTAACTGCCACCTAATTCTCTTCTCTTTCAAAAGACTCCAAGAATGAGCTGGTGCTAATGATTTTGTCCATACAGCTCACCAACAAATCATAATCTAAGTTACCCTATTTTTTCAGGGTTTTGTAGTCCAAACATGACATAAAGTGGCTCTTACACTTTTTGTGATTATTGTAGCTTGTGTAACAGGCCTCGTGGATATTGTTGTAATTGTAGGATGCATGAATAGGGCGTAGGTTTCAACAAAAAATTTATGGGAGATCTAATTTTATGAATTTTTATCCATTTGCAAACCTAATGGGTTGTTTCTAAAACACTAAATATAAATCACACACACACACACACACACACACACACACACACATATATATGTATGTATATGTATTTTTAAATGTAAATATAAATGCAATTATTGGATGCTCTCCTAGAACAATAAATGCAACATATCATTAAAGAAATCTATATTTATGTATATAAATATGTATTTCTAAATGCAAGTGTAAATGCAAAGAGCATATGGTTTTGTAGTGTTATAGATTACAATATCCATAGAGTGTGTAATTGGGAATTCCTAAAGTCTTCAACACATATAATATAGGAAATCGATCATGTTGGGTGTTTTTCCACTGTAGAAACCGGTTGGTCTTCTAATCTACCACCTATGGAATTTATAATTCCAATCAAGGGCAACAGGACTGGACCAACTAATGAGTTTTAATAATAA
>VDFB02072274.1:6175043-6252193 GCA_007258455.2 Sequoia sempervirens | reverse complement strand
TCAAATAAATATATGTTAGATTTGGAATTAGATATGATTCAATGGTGTTTATGGTTTGATGCTTGAAGTGTTTGCAGCAATCCCTGGTCCATACTTTTTGCAACTGGTTGATTGTGAGTTGCTTTGTAAAGTTAGCTTGGACCTCACACATTCATTGTGCTTAGTTCAATTGTGAATGTTGTTCCTTAGTTCAATTGTGAATGTTGTTCATTTCAATTGCAATAGGGTTGTTTTGGATGAATGTTCATGATCTAAAAATCTTTAATGCTTTAGAAGATTGCACTATTTTTGTAAGATTGCAGGTTCATCTAGATTAAGCAGGAATTAGTCTTTTTGGGATTGGTCCATTTCAAGTATTTCATCATTTGCATTGTTGGTCTTCGAAGTAGTTCTAATCTTAGGAATATCTCTCAAAACCTTATCTTTTTCTATTTCTTTTATCATTTGAGTTAGATTTAGGATTTGAAGTATCACCATATTGCAAGATTTCATAAGTTTTAGATTCTAGTATTTGTTTGTAGTAAGGTCCCTTTGTGATTACTAGCATTTTCACATCATCACTGGGTTGTCTTTTGCATTGTCAAGACCTGACATTAGAGACCTTGGGGTTATCTCTTGAGGCTTGCTGATAGAGATTTACCTTTCAAGAGAGATAGGATACTTGTATCTTGTCTGAGTTGTTATGTAGAAAACACAATCAACAACTAGGTGCACAATCTTCTTAACCCTAGGTTTAACAATCGGGAAACTTCAAAAGAAGGCACACAAAATGAGGTAAGAGAAGCCACAAGTTCTAAAACAAAACTAAAATTGAAATGAAAAGAACACCACTAGACTCCTAAGATCATTAGGAACAACTTCCATTTACATGGTTTTCACATACAAGATCTTGAAACAAGGAAGAAAGATCAAGTCTTGAACAAAGAAACTTGACTAGGTTTTAGAGGTTTTCAATGACTAAAACGATTAGAACGGGAAAAATATAAGGCATAAAAAATAATTTTCAGTGGAATTAGGCTTATAAAACCACTGGATAACCATGGTTAAGAGGGTTAACAATCTATTTTTGAATGGGGAACGAAGCCCCACAACCACAAGACCAGGGCACCCCAACATTGTTAGACAAAATTTTGAACCTTTTACCCTACAAACTATGGCACCCCATTGATGAATAGGTCGCCTCACTATGCTACCAATCACACCTACTAAGAACCAATCTTCCCAAGTAGACATATAATTTGAGGGCACTCCAGATCGGTTTTGGGTGAAACAAGATCGCCTCTAAGGTATAGTACCAGGCCATCCAACTATTAAAGAAAGCACTTGAATTCATTTTAAACAACAATTTAATTGTTCTAAAGTTCATTTTATCATTTTAATCATAGAATTAGGAAGGACATCAAGCAGTCATGCTTGATACCAATATCAAGGCATGTAAAATTAAACCAATACACTTTTTCTATTATCAAATATTACAAATCATATCAATAGGACTCAAATGTCCTTTACATATACATTTCACATTTGAATGAAGTAATTAATAGTATAATTTAAACTTATTACAACATGGTATTGAACTCAAGCTCAATCCTCGAACCTTCGGTCCCCAATAGTGGTTACCATGCCACCTAACCTCATGGAATCGAAAGGATCCACTCCCACTATGTTAGGAGATAGTCACATGGGCCACAAACACAACATTCATGCCAACACATAAGGAGAGGGCTTACACACACACCATAAAAAATAAAAACACTCCATGAACATATCATATAAACACTCATCCAAAAACAAGATGGATCAAATATAAAATCTCTTTGGGAAAATTCACTAATGTCGCATCACAATCTACATTGGGAAAAGTCACCAATGTCATACAAGAAATCATATTTGGGAAAACTCACCAAGGGCATAACACATGTGATAACTCATTACTAGATTACCACAAATATCATCATTGGGTCAATCACCAATGGTGAATAACACACACAAGATTCTAGGGCAAGGTGCTAGAGAGAGCTAGTTAAGGTGCTTGAAGGTATGATACCCACAAAACCTAACACTCCTTGTTGAACAAGACAATTGAGAGGGGGGCGAATCAATTGTAACAAATTTAAACCTTTAAATTATTCACTAGAACAAATCATTAACACTACTAAAATGATTAAACATTAAGTGCAAGTGAAAAAACTAAAAATTATCACACAAACACAACAACACAAGATTTACTCGGAAAACCCAATAAGGGAAAAAAAATGATGAGGATTGAATCATACTATAGAGAATATAAAAACCAATTATAAAGTCTCACTGTCTGAGAAACAACGCTCACTGCCAAAATAAGGACTCACTCTCAGGATTAGGATTCACTGTCCAATAGGGCTAACCACTCGGAGGTCTCACTGTCATAGAGATACAAAGAAGATAGAAGAGATATGTTATAGAGAGAAGACCATCTCAGTGCAATAGATATTTCCACCACAATTTTCTCAACCACTTGTAGACATGCATGAATGATAGAGTACATCTTTAATTCATTACATCTGGAAACTCAATATTTAGACTTTGCATTGATCTGCCACACTTGCATCACACACACCCACTAATTCGCATCTATTTTGCATCTATCCGCTCTATTTCTTTGCACTTACCTCTTTTGTCTTTTTTTACCACTAACTCATCTTGTATTTATACCATCTTCAACTTTGAAACATATCCAAATTCATCCATCCATCAAAAAATTCAAATTAGGTCAACATCAAAACATCCTAGGGTGGAATTAGAATGAGGGTGACTCAAACACATGCTTGATGAGGACCCAAATAGATCGAACACACTTCATCAACTTTGAAGATATTTTTCAACACAAGGTCTACAAAACCAGTGTAAAACACATATAATAATTAAGCATGATCCTTCCAAATACCAAAATTATCTTCAACACGATCATAGCAACTTAACTCTAGAACCACAAGTCATAAGACCTTACCAAAGAGAAATTTGGACAACAACATTTCTCCTAGACCTTAGCCAGAAACATAGAAAACCATAGTTCACAACTGGTGAACATAACTCTCACTGTACAATGAAGCAGAAGCCAAAAATCTGGATATAGCAACTTCCAACAAACATGATCAACATATCTAAACCACACAAACATAGGAGAAAATCCTGGAGCAAAACCGGAAGTAGCCTCTAAAAACTTGCAACCTTTCTTCAATACAATTTTCTCAATATCCTCGACATGAACAACCAATAACCTGCATTCATGACATTAATGACAACAATCAGTTTATAACCAATTGACTAGATGTCATCAATGAAAACACCTTCATTCTTGCAAAAATCCCCCCCTTTGTCATTGATGGCAACACATGATGTGAAAATACATCAAAGACAACATACTAGCTCTGAATACACTTCTCAAGATTTTTCTTTTTGTTTCTCCCCCTTAGTAGATAATTATTTTCACATTCTTCCTCTGCTTCTTTTCACATTCTTCCTCTCCTCTTTTTCACATTCTTCCTCTCCCCCTTTGACATCAATGGCAAAGGAAAAAGATATTTTACATTGATTTCCCCTTTGACATTAAAAATAGAATACTCATACAATGACAACACATGACACTACCTGCTCCCCCTGAGAGGTAGCCACCAAAACATCAGTCCAAAAGAAGATAGATCCATAGATCCTCTAGACTGATGCATCTCCATATGCATCTAGTTCAAGAAAGGAGGGGAAATTTCCCCTAACTTCTTCTGGAGATATTCAAAAGTATCTTTAGGAATAGCCTTCATAAATATATCAGCAATCCGATCCTTTATAGGGACATGCTCAAGCTTTACTTCATTCTCCACAACCTTCTCTCTCAAGAAATGATACCTAATAGATATATGCTTTATCCTCGAGTGCATCACTGGATTCTTTGAAATGTTAATTTCACTTGTGTTATCATAGAAGATAGAAATAGGATCATTATACATGATTGTGATAACTTTCAATGTATGTTTCATCCATAGAACTTGTGTACAACAAGATACAACAACAATATACTCAGCTTCAGTAGTAGACAAGGAAACTAAGTCTTTCTTTTTACTCAACCATGCCACCAATCTACAACCAAGAAAGAATACACCACCACTTGTACTCTTTTTTCCATCTACACATCCAACCCAATCTACATCTATATAAGCACTTAGTGTAAAGTCAGTATCCATAGGATACCATAACCCATGATATGGAGTGCCATTCAAATATCTGAATATTCTTTTAACAACAACAACATGTGTTTCCTTTGGATCTTCTTGAAATCTAGCCACAAGACAGACAACATGCATAATATCTGGTCTAGTAGCAATCAAATACAATAGTCCACCAATCATAGATCCATACTTGTTCTGATTAGCCTTAGGTGAATCATCATCTTTACCTAATTTGCAACCAATCACCATAGGAGTGCATACCGATTTGGAACCATCCATTCCAAACTTCTTCAACATCTCTTTCACATACTTAGACTTTGAAATAAAAATGACTTTCCCTCTTTGATTAATTTTCAGCCCAAGAAAGAAATTCATCACTCCAAACATAGACATTTCAAATTCTTTTTGTATCTCTTCCACAAATATTTTACACATAGTTTCATTTCCTTCAAAAATAATGTCATCAACATGTACAACTACAATCAAGATTTTGTCATTTTCAATTTTAAAGTATAGATTTCTATCTATCGTACCTTTGTTGAAACCTTGCTGAATTTAATACTTGTCTAACCTTGCATACCAAGCTTTAGGAGCTTGCTTTAATCCATATAGAGCTTTCTTTAATTTGCACACCATATCTGGTTGATCTAACAACTGAAATCCTTCTCATTGTTCCATGTATACCTCTTCTTCTAGCTCGCCATTAAAAAATGCAGACTTGAAATCCATCTGATATACCTTGAAATATTTATGAGAAAAAAATGCTAAGAACATCCTTATAGTTTCCATTCTTTCCACTAGAGAAAAAGTCTCCTAAAAATCTATGCCTTCTACTTGTGAGTAAATTATTTGAATACCCACTTGATCCAATAATATTTTATTCACCGACTTAGGACCAATTCCCAAGTTTTGACTTTCTCAACTGGGTAGTGTAATTCTCCTTCATAGCTCTCCACTAATTTCATCTCTACATTCTTCAATTTCTACAGCCTTTTGATCTAACTTTAAAATTTAAACATTAGCTTTATCAACAGTGAGCTTTGCTTCCTTGTCAATGCTCCTTTGTCTTGTCTCCAATGATTTGACTTTCTAATGATTCTTACACATATCTAGGTGTCTTAGGGAACACCCACCTAAGCTTCTTTCTCTTTCATTTTCTTTCATTCTACTTCTGTCATCCCTTCATTCTTCTCACAATTTCTAATCCTACACAATTAGGGTTCATCAAATACATATCCATCAACATCAATTGGAAATGTTGTTCATTGCTTCATCAACCTTGACATTTGCACTTTCTACAATCTTTCTCAGTCTTTTATTGAAACATCTATAAGCTTTGCCTTTAGTAGAATATCCAAGAAAAATTCCTTCATCACTTCTTCCATCAAACTTTCCTAAGGTTTCTACATCTCTTCTGATATAACATTTGCTTCCAAATACCTTGAAATACTTAACAGTAGGGATTCTTCCACACCATAGCTCATAGGGGGTCTTTGTACTATTTTCTCTTGCTTGAACTCAATTGAATACATAAACAACAATATGAATAGCTTCTCTCCAGTAAAATTTTGGTGTACCAACTTCAATAATCATTGATCTAGCAATCTCTTGAATTGTTTTGTTCTTTCTTTCAACAACTCCATTCTGTTGAGGAGTTCTCGAAGAAGATAACTGTCTTTTTATTCCACGCACTTCACAAAACATATTAAACTCATGGGAGGTGAATTATCCACCTCTATTAGGCCTTAAGAATATTATCCTCAAATTTACATCATTTTCAACCATAGCCTTGAATGTCTTGAATCTATCTAATGCATCTAACTCCTCTCTAAGAAATGTAACCCATGTATATCTAGAATAATCATCAATCAAAAGCATACAATACCTTTCACCTTGTTGACTTCTCACTCTTGTAGGACCATAGAGATCTGTATGAATTAAATTCAATAGTCTAGTAATAGATTGTTCCTTTGATCTATAATGGCTTCTTGCTTGCTTTCCAAACTGACAATTCCTAGAAATAGCATTAACATGCTTTGTAATTCTTGGTAAATATCTCATAGCCTGAACTACACTAATCCTCGCCAAGTTATCAAAATTCATGTGACACATTCTTCGATGCCACAACCAATTTTCATTAATTTGAGGCATAAAGCATCGTCCATCAACACCCTTAATTGATAGATATTTCCTTCAGATTTCTTTCTTGCAGCAATCAATATTTTGGATCCTTTCCTGATCTCACATCTCTCATCCTCAAATATAAGATTGTATCCTTTACTGCACATCTATCCAACACTCAAGATATTATGCCTTAACCCCTTAACATAGTCGACATCATCAGTATTATGCTTGCCATCAAAACTTACTAAACCTATCCCACAAAGTTTAGCACCAAGATTATCTCCAAACATAACCAAGCCTCCATCATATTTTCAAGTTTAACAATCAATCACAACAACCCACAGTTCTTTCTGTTTTAGCATGTAGGGAAGAGGATTACATCACCTTCATTTTTCTCCCTTCTCTTTGGAGTGGCATTCCTTCACCTATTTTTGAATAGCATAAGTTCATCTTGTATAGCCAAGAATAAGCATTCATTGTCATCAGGATCTTCATAATTAGATTCCTCATCAAATATACTAGCATCCTCATTCACATAATACACTATGTTGATCTTCTTATCTTTCTTTTCTTTCTCATATCTTTGTTTATTCCTCTTAGCTCTTTCCGGACACTTTGCAACATAATGATCTATCCCTCCACAACTAAAGCATTTAAGGGTAACTTACCTTCATACTTGTCGAAACCTTTCCTCATCCTTCTCACAAATTTAGCTTCTACTTCATCAATATTTTCTTCATCTAGATCTTCGGATTTTGTAGCCTGAAAAGCAGACTCTAATTTGAAACTATTTCTCAAATTCGGCTTTCTCATTTCATAAGATGTCAGAGATCCCAATAACAACTACTAATATTTAGTGTAAGTCTTATAATCTATATTTTGTTCAATAGCACATACCTTTTCACTATAAGCATCAGGGAGAGTTCTAAAAATCTTCTTTGCAATCCTAGTTTCATCTATAGTAGCACCAAGTCCTCGCATTCTAGCTACTACCTCATCCATCTCTGTACATAAGCTTTAACATTCTCATCTTTAGACATATGTAGAAGCTCAAACTGTGTCTCCAAATTCTACAATTTTTCCTCTTTCACCCTTTCATCACCTTCATGCACCTTTTCCAAAGCATCCTATACTTCCTTAGTAGTCTTCAAATTATGAACTTTAATCAACTCAGAATGTACAAGACTATTCTTCAAAATGTACTTCACGTTATTGTTTGCTTCATGTGCCTTGATCTCATCAACCATAATCAAACCATTAGCAGGGGGAGTGTAAGGATTCTTGTAAGATTTCTCCACATCATATCCTCAATACTCTAGATATTCTTCCATCAGTATTTTCTAGATAGCATAATTAGTTCCATCAAACCTCAGATAATCATGAGTAACTTTTCCAACCATCTTGAAGCTTCCTTAAGTGGTTAAGCTCTTCTCTAAGGAACCAAGATTTGATACCAATTATTGAACAAGAAAATTGAGAGGGGGGGTGAATCAGTTGTAACAAATTCAAACCTTTAAATTATTCACCAGAACAAATCCTTAACACTGCTAAAATGATTAAACATTAAGTGCAAGTGTAGAAACTGAAAATCATCACACAAACACAACAATGCCAGATTTATGTGGAAAACCTAATAAGGGAAAAACCATGGTGAGGAATAAATTACACTATAGAGAATATCAAAACCGATTACAAAGGCTCAATGCTTGAGAAACAAGGCTTACTGCCAAAACAAGGACTCACTATCTGGATCAGGATTCACTATCCAATACGGCTAACCACCTAGAGGGCTCACTACCACAAAGATACAAAGAAGATAGAAGAGATGTGTTACAGAGAGAAGACAATCTCAATGCAATAGAGATTTCCACGACAATTTTCTCAACCACTTGCAAACATGCATGAATGATAGAGTACACCTTCATCTCACTACATTCAAAAACTCAACATTTAGACTTCACACTGATCTACCACACTCCAATCACACACACCCACTGATTTGCATCTAATTTGCATCTATCTTCTCTATTTATTTGCACTTATCTCTTTTGTCTTCTTTCATCACCAACTCATCCTATATTTATACCATCTTCAACTTTGAAACATATCCAAAATCAGCCATCCATCAATAAATTCAAACTAGGTCGACGCCAAAACATCCTAGGGTGGAATTAGAATGAGGGCGACCCAAAAAAATGCTTGATGAGGACCCAAATATGTCCAACACACTTCATCAACTTTGAAGACAATGTTCAACACAAGGTCAACCAAAATAGTGTAAACACAATCCTTCGAGATATCAAAATTATCTTCAACATGACCATAGCAACTTAACTCTAGAACAACAAGTCATAAGACTTTACCAAAGGGAAATTCAGACCAACAACATTTCTCTCAAACCTCAGCCAGAAACATAGAAAACCATAGTTCACAATTGGTGAACATGACTCACACTGTACAATGAATTAGAAGCCAAAAATTTGGATACAATAGCTTCCAACAAACACGATCAACATATCTAAACCACACAAACATAGGAGAAAATCTCGAAGAAAAACTCAGAGCAACCATTGAACACCCGCAACATTTCTTTGATACAATTTTCTCAATATCCTTGACATGGACAACCAATAACTTGCATTCATGACATTAATGACAACAACAACCAGTTGATAACCAATTGACATCAATGAAAACACCTTCATTCTTACAACACTCATCTCATAGGATACTTGATCTTACAAGACCCAAGCTCCCTGAGCTAGCATATCTTCCCAAACATCCTTAGTATGTACTAGCACTCAAGGCATGAGAGGGGCATCCATTATCTTAATTAATTTCCCATGTTTCATTAATTATCACTTGATTAGATGACTTCCCATCTATGATTAGCCTACCTACCACTTTAGCTTGGGGACACATTGAGATCCACTTCTATAACCCTCTCTTGTATCTTATTCCTTGACTCTTCACACTCACTAACATTGAGTATGGCATGAAAAATGATGCATATTCACATGACATAAATTCATTTTCTCAAAAACTTGAAAACATAATCTTAAAATGTTCCTTACAAAAATCCATTAAGGAGATTCATTTTCTCCCAAAATAAATCATTCAATTTCACTTTCTAAATTCAAATTTTCAATTTAATTCTAAATGCCTAAATCCATAAATTACTTGCAAACTCCATTAATGGAGCTTCAAATTTTCCATTTTTTTTTAAATTTAAAAATTTTAAAAATGAAAAGTACCCTTTTGCTCAAAACATGCACAACAATAATTTAATGACATGAAATTCAACTTCCAAGAATTTTAGAAAATTTTAACATTAAATGAGGGCACAAAATTGATTTTTTTCAAAATTTACAAAATAAAATCATTTCTATTTAATCTCCCCATTTAATGTCATATTTCAAGGTAATCAAGGTGTCTCACAGAATAAACAAATAATAAATAAATCCTTCTCCCTCAAAATGAACATCCATATTTTCCCATTCCATGTTGTTTGGAGACTAGACATTATTTATCTACATAATTAAATACAATTTAGAAGACTTGGGATTTGCAAGGTAAATGAAACACCTAATTATAATAATATAACTATATAAGAGTTAAAATGTGTATTAGGATCTCCTTTTCCATCATATATAGAAAATCATGGTGCTACAAACCTATAGACAAAGGAAACACCAAAATCTGAAAAGCAAGTGGTATTTGTCTAGGATTTGAAAATTAAACATCTTGCACGACCACTTATTCTTATTATCCACTTCATTAATATTTCAAACCAGTGAATATAAGGAAGATGATATGATGGTGACATGGAATTGGTTGGGACGATTAGGATTAGAGGTGTAAGATGTGAGACATAAAGATGATCCAATATTTTGAGTTGACAAAATGAAACAATAAAGGGATCTAAGAATATTGTAGGCTTGAGAAAAAATATACGCGAATGTTGATTTGCTAATGAATGAGGTGATATGATCAATAAGAGAATGAAAATAATATGTAAAAGGAATTGGTTTCAATGTCACTAAGTGGTAGTGTACTAGTAGTGGATTAGGCAATGATATAGGTGTAGGATTTATGAAAGAAATGACAATAACTAAGGATTCTATGATAGAGATAGTGGTAGATGCACCAACCTTAACAAATCATGCGAAAAAAACATAAATTTCTTCAAGTGTTTATTTCCTATACTTATGATTGACAAATAATGTGTGAAACATATACATTAGTTGTTTAGGACTTTGTATTAGCCAAAATAGAAAGATGTGTAGAAAGGTCTTGTTATTGTATGTGTACCTCATTATCATAATCATCACATGTATTTACCTCAATATAACCCCCATTAAATATGTTTCTATCATTAGAATGGGTGGATATATTAGGGTTTTTAAGTGAAGTCTTCTCCTCATTGGAGCACAATTATTATGCATAGTCTTTCTCATAAATAATAATAAGGATGGGATCAAAATATCAAAGATAGTTTAAATCTAAGATATGATAAAAATATAAAACCTAAGTCAAATCAAGAGTGTGTAGGGTCACCACAAGGATAGACAACAAATTCAAACCACTTGTCAATTATTCTTATTATCCACTTCATTAATATTTCAAACCAATTAATATAAGGAAGATGATATGATGGTAACATAGAATTGGTTAGGATGATTAGGATTAAAGATGTAAGATGCGAGACATAAAGATGATTCAATATTTTGAGTTGACAAAATGAAACAATAAAGGGATCTAAGAATATTGTAGTCTTGAGAAAAAAATATATGTGGATGTTGATTGGCTAATGATGAGGTGATATGATCAATAAGAGAATTTAAAAACAATATGTAAAAGGAATTGGTTTCATTGTCGCGAAGTGGTAGTCTACTAGTAGTGGATTAGACAATGGCAGGTGTAGGATCTATGAAAGAAATGACAATAGCTAAGGAAGCTATGATAAAGATAGGGGTAGATGCACCAACCTTAAGAGCTCATGTGAACATAACATAAATTTCTTCAAGTGTTTATTTCCTATACTCATGATTGACAAATAATGTGTGAAACATAGCCATTAGTTGTTTAGGACTCTTTGTATTAGCCAAGCTAGAAAGTTATGTAGAAAATTCTTGTTGTTGTATGTATACCTCATTATCATAATCATCACATGTATTTACCTCAATATAAACCCCATTAAAGATGTTTCTATTGTTAGAATGGGTGGCCATATTAGGGTTTTGAAGTGAAGGCTTCTTCTCATTGGAGAATAATTATTAAGTGGATTCTTTCTCATAAATAATAATAAGAATGAGATCAAAATATCAAAGAAATTAAATCTAAGATATGCTAAAAATATAAAGCCTAAGTCAAGTCAAGAGTGTGTAGGGTCGCCACAAGGATAGACAACAAATTCAATCATTGAGAACCTAGAAAAAAAAAGTAAAGAATCTTGAAAGGCCAATGACAAGTAACATCTAGAGAATCAAAATTAAATTATAGATCTAAAAAATTATTTAGGGTTGTAATGTTGGCTAAGTTTGTTGTTTTCACTAAAATGAATTAAAAAATAAGGTGTCCTTATTGGTTAATCTAGGTCAATTAATTAAATACAATGATTAGGCATTGATCAACCTAGGCTAAATTAAGTTGTAAAGTGGAATGGATTGGACCAAGCAATATCAAATAATAAGTACAGTCTTGTAGTAAATAGTAAGTAATAAAGAGAGATTGATTAACTTTGTGACTAAAGAATGTGTGCTAATTGATGAAGATAGTGAGATCTATGTGCCTCCAAATTTGGAGATGACCTAGACAGTCACTCATGTGGATTAGAATGCAAATACAATTTTCTTCTCTATGTTCGGTTGACTTCACTATTCTTAATCTAGTTTGTGATTGTAAACTCGATCTATATCCATGAGCTTGATCTTGGAATATCTCTAAATTCTATCATATAAACTTTTAGAAGATAAACTACTAGGCAATAATAATTTGTCACTCCAAGTTTTTCTATCAAACTACTAGTATTTAAAAATACCTTGACAAACAACAAGCTTCATACATGCACATGAATTCTAGGATGATGGTTAGGTAGTTCACATGCACAAAGATGAGTGTGATTAGATATGACAAACACTAATGATTGTTCTTTTGAATGCAATAGATTTCAAGATTTTATGTGTGGATGGATGAATCTTTAATGATTAGAATGAACAAAATAAGTGTCTTTTTATACACAAATAGAACACCAAATTGAGAAGATTTATGCAAACTTATAAGACCAAAATCTAAGATAGGACTAACTCGCCAAATGTGTAATTTTGATTTTGCATTTAAGTGGATCAATATTGCGACTACAAGGATAATCATACACTTGTGAGCACAACTTAGATAAGACAACCAAGTTAGATCAACGTTTAATAAAATTGAATTATGGATCAAAACTATACTAATGAATCAATTGAACAAAAACTACACGTACAAAAATATACAAATAAACGATAAACATTAAACGAAATACCAAAACTAAATAAACCAATCCATCCATACACAAAAATATACCAAAACTAAATAACACAATTATAAAATACAAAGCTAAAAGAAACACAAAAAATCTAGCCTAGCCATAGGTAAGCAAGCAAATATTTGACCAAACAAAAAGAAAAAGAAGCTAAAACAAACTTTCTAAAAAGGTATTCCAGAACTTTCCCATGGTAAAGTGATATATCACAAAAGTATCTGAGTAAGAGTACAAATTCTCAAATGGAAAACTTGCCTGGGGTTTATGACAAGACATTATTATAAAGCATTCTGTATCTGTCCGGCCTTTTCGGCAGAATAAATCTAACTTTTAATGGCGCATTCAGAGGTCCCGTGACTCGAACTGCCAACATTGATGTTTCCAATGGAGAATCATATTCCCTAAAGAGGCTTTAATAACTTATGTACGGGACGGTGTACGTGAAATCCAAGTTCCCTGGAATGAATCTTCACCTAACAGTCTCTGTTTTTTTAATAAGAAAAATTATAGTCTATTGTCAGGGATTTTCTTCGCTGACTGTTAGGTTTTTATTGTAAGACTTTCAGTTGGTTCTTTGCTGTATTTTCCAGCTTTGTACAGTTAATCTTGTCCCGGTCTTCTTTGACCGCCCACCTTTTATGTAATTTTGTTCTTGTCTCTTCTTCAACAAGTTTCTAGTTTCAGCAAACAAGCTTCATCAAGCTTCAACGGGTGCTTTTGGGTCATCACAGAGCTTGGTAAATTCAAGATTCTCGAATGTTGCATTTTTTGGGGCATTCTCTAGTAAAGTCTCAGTGTTCGGTTTACTGCAAGTTTCACACCGGCTTCATTATCTTGTTCATTATATGTAATTAGGTGTAGGCTGCCTTGTTTTTGTCAGTGTTATCGAGAGTTCTTATTTTGCTTCTTTGTTAAAAGTGGCGGGGTTGAAGTAATTAAGATCTAGGACCAAGTTCTCCTCTAGGTATTTGGTTCTTTTTGAAAGATTTGCCAAATTTTTAGGTGGGTTTTAAGGGCTTCCAATGGAATACATAGTAAAAACATTTAGGGTTCCTATGCAAATTAAAGCTAGTGAGCACCCATTTTTTGGGGATATCCGAGAATTTGAATTATCTTTCATTTTTAGGGTGTCTTGCCCTAGTATGGTTGGCAATGTCAGGGTTGTGATCGGTGATCATGTCGTAAGACCGAGCACTCCAAGGATTTTGTTTCCATCCCAAATGTTGTCAATATTCTTGTCCAACACTTTGGACCTTTTGCAGTCGCTAGAGCTCCTAGAAATTGTCATCAAAGAGGCTATTCAACCAAATGTATTGGGAGAGGATAAATTGCTACAATGTGTGCAATAATACAACCTGGATAAAGAAAGAGGGTTTGTTGGAGGTTTGTTTCCAAGGAAATTTCTCAAGACCAAGCAATGTTACAGGGCAATGTTTGAGGTAGTAAGGAATAGTTTAATAAGAGATTATCCATGGGCTATGTGTAGAGTGTTAAATATGTTTTCAAATGCACTAGTGTATCAAATGGTTGACAATTTTAAGGAGAAATACTATGCTCTTTCTAACTTGTTGAATCATCACAAAAAGCATGGGCGTCCTCTTCTGCCATGTTTCATGCATCACAAACAACAAGGACCTATGGAAGGACAAGGGGAGAAGGGTAATCTCCAAGAAGGTGAGGATGAACATGACACAGATTTAAATGAAATTTGTCAAGGATCTAAACAAGCTACAACATATATGGAAGAATGAATATATAGCCATTCTATTTTTAGTATTTCTAATGTATTTGTGATATAAATATGTTGCATAAATATAATAGCATGAACTATAAGTATATATGTTGCATAAATCTTATAGATGACATATAGCTAGGGAAATTTTGAAAGTATGAAGCATATGTATATGACAATCATATAGCTTTGGTTGTGTCAGGGGAAGAAAGGTGGATATGTCATATAGATTAGACACAATTTTGAACTATTAGGATATTTTCATATAATCAATACTATAAATATGATTATGGTTGTAGTGATTTTACTTATATTAATATAAATAGTTAGGTCTTGGCCTTTTATCGAAAAAAAAAACATATTATAAAAATATTATAGAGAGAGAATATGTTGCATTAAAGATCCTAACAACAAGACCTGACACTATCTAGTAGCTTTTATGAAATCATAGATATCAAACTTTAGCTCTATCATTTATAAGTTGCATTGGTATCCAAAGTGATTAGAAAACCACTTGATTATGTGTGGAGAGCTACAAAGTGGTAAAAGGGGTCGTAAACAAGATCACCAATATAATAGAATAGACATTAAATCATTTAATAGATGCAAAATGAATATTAAATGATTTAAATAACAAGAGTGCTCATGAGTATCAAACCATTAACTACGAGGCTAGAATTTGAAGATGAAGACTTATGCCTATAAATATATGTGTGGGTATACATATAAATATGAGTATACTAAAATATACAAAAAAATAAGGGTGATAGTAAAAAAGTATCACAAGATAGAAGGCATATAGGAATGGAACTCAATTAGAATAACATTGATCAAAAGATTCAAGAAAGTGTAGTACTATGAAGTATTGTAATTTAACTTAAAATGAAGAGAAGGGCTTGAAAACCATAAAAGGATGAAGGAATAATTATGTAGTTTCACCTAATTAAAGAAAAAATTGTTGGAAAGGTGTGTTGTACATGTCTTGCTTAATGTTGTTAATGTAATATTTAATCATGGTGCGTATAGGAAATCTAGAGTTGGGTTAGATGTTTTTGGGGTTGTTTGTACATGTTGAATGTAACATTGTGATAAATATTTAATGTGACTTGTAAATTGAAAAAATATTTAATATTGGAAAAATTTAGTATTGATTGAGAAAACTTAATACCAAAAAGTAAATGGCGGGGACATGCTTTTATAAGCTCATGGTTTAGAGGCACATGGTTTATGTATTAATTTTTTGTGGTTTTATGCAAACTTGTTTCTATAATAGAAATAACATGAGTAGTATCATCTACAAAATATTCTCGGTATATGCTTGTCTAAGGTCAATATTATTTTTACACACAATCAGTAGAAAATTTTAAATGATTTCTTTTGTGAGTGGTTGATGGGCAGAGTATGATCATGTAGTATAATGATAAAAGGTTTTAAAATAAATAAGGATGTACCCATGGTCATGTGAGTGGTCACTTTTTGGTTATAATCTTTGGTTCACATTGTGGGCTAGCCCCTAGTCATGCCCAACCAATGGTGGTTGAGCCTAGCCATTGACCACCACCTTCTTGCAAAGTTAGGTGGTACCATCATGTCCACCACACTTTCCATTGCCTTGGTGGCACCATACTCTAGCTACCACCATAGAATCACCCACTCACCACCACCATTAGTTGTGGGTTGTTTACTAACCCCCTATTAGCCACCAATTTTATTTTTTATTTATTTAATGAAAGGGATGGTTTTTGGGAGACATAAATTTCACCCAAGGAGCTAGCATATTTTTTTCCAAATTTAACCATTTTAGATATAAAATGATAGTTGGAAGATGATTTTATGTCATCATTTCAGCAAGTTATATCTTGTACCCATGATTCTCAATTTTGGACTTCTTATAGGTGATGAAGATAATTTTTAGGCACTTCATAATAGACCATGTTTAAAATTACTAATAAATGATTTTTCCACTTACATTTTTGTTTGAGCTATTTGTTGGTTTCTTGATTATGGTGCTTTGTGAGTTTGAGAAAAATCAAATATAGAGTTGATATGGTGTTTAAGTCATGGTAAAAATTACATATCTTTGGTTGTCAATGTTTGACATGGTTACCAATTTGATATTCAATTTTCATATTGCATTGTGAGATCTATATGATTTATATATTTTTGAAGGTAATCCATACTTATAGGTTTCATGGATAAATTGGATGTTAGTCATGTATTCCCATGGAGATTTTAGTGTTGATACATATTCTATTTGGTTGGACTAGTTTGGTCACATGGTCCATTGGTTTGGTTGTCATTATGAGGTAGGGAGATGATGAATTGATGCAATAATGTTCTAGGACCTATAGTTGTTAACTTTGATATAAGACACATGTGAGATGGTGGGAGATTGATGTGGGTATAATGGGTGGTAATCATGGTTTCATGGAGGTTTCATGTACACTTGGAGCTTTTGCATGACATGGCTACTTATACATGTACATTGGTGGTGATCATAATGTCATTAAAGTTCCTTGCATGCTTGGAGATTTGGGATGAAATAGTCATTGATACAAGTACTTTGGGTAGTGATCATGGTGTCATGGGGGGTCCTTGTACACTTGGAACTTTGGAATGACATGATGTTTTATCTTTTTAGTTTGGATATATTGGTTCTATAGTTGGTGTTATAGTTGAGTGATTGTGCATGATCCATGTATGATATTCATTTAAGAGATGGTTATTATGATGTCATCCATGTGTAGCTTAGTGTCACAATTTAGTGATGGATTGGAAAGTGATGTGGATTCATCACTTGATGATGGATGATCTTTTATAGTGGTTTTTGTGCCATGGATGAACTCTTATATCATATTTCTTGTATGTAGTGATAGTTATATGACATCTTCAGTTATATTGACATGATATAATTATCTTCATGTGATTTGGAGATATTGAAATATTGGTCCTTATTTTATGGTCCAAACTAGATCTCAACACAAGAAGAACATGGAAACGAACAAAGAAACATCTACTTCAAGTGACTTGAGTCAAACCACTCCTAAAATTAATCCCATGCTCAATATTCCTCCACTTCCACAAGATCCTCAAGAAGGTGGCCAAGTGGAGGACATCACCAACAATGTCCTAGGGATGACTCAAGATGAAATCATCAAAATGGTCCAAAATCTTGAGACTCACAAGATTGCCAATGCCATGATGAAACTTAATCCTTCACAATACATGTTATAATTGGAAAAAGAAGGGGCTAAACTCCCTTTTGATTGCGATGTAAGCACTCTTGTGGAGAAACCTCTTGGGATTATGCCACTAGTCTCATTCACACCATCCTTTCAAAGCATCAATCAAACCATCCCACAAATCACATCATCCATTGCTCCAACTCAACCTATTATGAACAAGGGAAGTTCATTGCTTCATGCTCTTCGAACACATCCCCTTGTAAACAACCAGGACTTGGATGCAAACACCATCTTGGGTCAATCTATTCCTCAAAATCCAAAACACCCATACATTTTGCTCATCTTTCATGACCCCAATGACCCCTCCTCTTTTCACGCAACACTAACATACCATCTTAACACACAATTCTCTCTCCCCATGACCTCATAAGGAGGAGGACTATTTGGAAAAGGGGGAATCTTTGATCCCCCATCATCATCTTTTCCTCAAGGAAACACACCACCCATCTTCCCACCATTTCCACCTCTACCACTAACATCCACACCACTCCTTAGTTTAGGGAAAATCCCTTTATCAACCAATCAAAAAAATTAGAACAATCCCCCAATTGTAAATAAAACCACCATACCAAATCCTCTAATCATGCCATTGATATCACAATAATAGGTGGCAACAATCCAAACAACAAAATCAGTCTACACATCATCTACAATACCTAAAAATGTGGTCTCCTAAGGACCTATCATATCAACTGCACCATCCACTGCACAAATCAATTCAACAAAACCTCTCATCACAACATCTCACACCATTTTGAATCCTCCACCACCCCCACCAAAATCAAACATGACAAACCAATATAGCATCGCACTATAAGCTACCCAACAAGCCTATCAAAAGACACTTCAACAATTTTAGAATCAACAAGCTACACAAGCTGCTCAACAAATGTAGGCACAACACACCACACAACAAGCACAATAGGCTGCCCAAGGTCAAGCTTTGTTGCAACAACAACAAGCCACCAAAGCTACCAAAGTTGTGCAAGAAGCTCAAGCTACACAAGCTGCCCAAGTTGCACAGGCTGCACAAGACCAATCTTAGGCACAAGTCCAATATCTAGCCCAACAAGCTCAAGCACAAGCACGATACCAAGCACAATAGCAAGTAGCTCAGTAACAAGGATATTAGCAAGCCCTACAACAGTACCAAGCACAACAAGAAGCAACCCAACTATTAGCCCAACAACAAGCGTTGTTGGTACAACAACAATAAGACCAACAACAAGCATTATTGGCACAACAATAGAAAGGCCAACAACAAGTGTTGTTGGCACAACACCAATTTCAAGCATATCAACAAGCATTGATCACAGAACAAAGCTTACAAAAAACTCCCCCAAACATGCAAAATACCCCACCCATCACTCAAATGATCAAACCATCTCAAAACATATTCACCCCACCTCCTGATCCACAAAATGATGTGATGACACAAATCAAGTTGCCCTCCCAACAAGTGCTAGATCTCCAATCTAGGAAAATAATGAAAACACCAAGCAATTTGTGCCCTTATCCATTTGACAGAATCATTGTGATGTGTCATTCCCAAAAGGGTTTGAAATCCCTAAATTTGATAAATATCGTGGGACGGGTAACCCTAAAGATCACATTAGGGAATTCCAGGTACATTGCATGGAAGTTGAATATGATGACACATATCTAATGTGATTGTTCCCTCAAAGTTTGGCAGGACTAGCAATGGAATGGTTCTCTCACCTTCCTACTAGAATCAAAAAGTTCCAAGAAATCGTGGATGCATTCATAAACAACTACGCATTCAACATTGGCATGTATGTGAGTCTAGAGGAACTATTTTCTCTTAAACAAGCTAAAGGGGAAACATTTACGTCCTTCTTGCAACAATGGTGATCCAAGGCCAACAAGAGCAAGTTGGCCATGCTAGAGGAACAACAAATCTATGTGATCATTGTTAATCTCAAGAAAACCTTATCATTCCATCTAAAAATGCAATGCATCACCACATACGACTAGTTGATCCCCAAGGCGCTCAACATCAAAAGATCCCTTATTGCACAAGGGGGGACACCCACATATCAAGAATATCAATAAACTGTCCATTGACTAGTTATAACGAAAAAACATCACACATGGTTGAAGAATAAAAATATCACTAATGATGGTGTGGTCGATGCCAAAGTGGTCATCAATGCCCCAAGGAAAAGCACATAGTCATACCAACAACCACAAAAAAAAATTGAAACAACGCACAAGCCAACATGGTATCACAACAAACACCCAATAATCAAGGGGGACCACCCCCACAAAACAAATATACCCCCAAGCGAAAATACACTACCCTTGGGGAATCAATTGAATCTGTCATGAAGAAGTTGGTAAATGAGAATCTCATCAAAATTCTAGTTTATGAGAATTATCAAGAGCCCCAAGTAAAACCACCATGGTATAATGAAAACCACCTTTGTGATCTTCATAAAATCAAAGGGCACACACCGACCAGTTGCATTAGATTGAAAAATCTAATCCAAGACCTTATCAATGAAAAAGTCATAAGTGTTGAACAACTTGTAGGAAATCAGGACCTAAAGATATACATGAATCTGATGCCAGATCACAACAACTTGGGAACAACCATGGAAAAGAAAAATATGGAAATTTAAACCATGTCGATGATGATGTTGTTGCATCCCTAGATGAATGGGTCACTGTTGTTAATGTCAAGGGAGCCAAAGCTAATTGTGGAGTCACAACATGTGGCAGAAATGTTACCATTGTTGAATCATCACAACCACCTAGGGCATCCACCTCAAACTCAAAATCTGTTCCAAATAGTTATAATGTATTAGACCAGCTGAAAAGAACACCCACTTAGATCTCCATCATGGAGTTACTAAAGATCTCCTCCGCACATAGAAAAATCCTAGAAGAAGCACTGACTTCATCCACTATCTCCATGGATCTTGATGTTGACCAGTTTCAAGCTATGGTTGGAAACATTGCCACACCTCATCTCATAACATTTTTTGATCATATTAACTGTGCACTCCATTTCGAGGTCTTGGTCCATCAAATAAAGTCAAAAGGGTCTTGGTGGATTGGGGTGCAGGTCTAAATATCTATTCACTCAAGCTAATAAAGAATTTGGGATTCTCTGAGGATGCCATTGAAAAAGGTAAAGGTATTACAATTAGGGCATATGATGATCAGGAAAGAGTTTCTCAAGGCACTATTAAACTCCCTATTCAAGTGGGGCCAACCATCATGGAAACCACATGCTAGGTCCTTGACCTTGATTTACCTTATAATATTCTCTTGGGGAGTTCGTGGATCCATGGAATGCAAGCAGTTGCATCTACCTTCCATTAGTGCATCAAGTTTCCCTACCAAAATCAAGAGGTCATAGTCCATGGTAATCCCAAGCCCTTTTACTATTGCAAAAACCTAGAAACAAAGTACTACAAAATCCCTCGAGTCCCAAAGAATGATGAAGGCCCTTCAACCCCATATGTAGATCTAGCTACTTTAGCCTCCACTTCTGAGACAAAAGCACCCACCATTCCAGACATCTTTAATATCAAAGCCATTGTCCAAGACAATGGGTGTGGGGATTAAAAAATGAATAAAAGTGACTTTTGAATAGGAGAGTTACCCCAATATCCTCGGTCTCATGGGAAGCCACAACTGACTAAAAAATCATCCCAAACCTTCAAAGTAGACCCCTCTAAATTCATATGTTGGGGGGACCTAAGTCAGGAAGTAGTAGATGAAAAAGACATATCAAGTTTGTTGTACCATGATGAAAGGCCTGTCCCTAATCTTCCCATGGATGATAGTAGCAAAGGACTGCAGATAATGCAAGGATGGGGTTAATATAAAAACAAGAAAATATGACAGAATGACAATGGTCTTCTAGTATCTATCATTCATAAGAAGTGTATAAGAAATCTTGGCCTCAGATGTACCCCTACGAGGGTAACCATACTTGGCAAAGGTGCCCTAGTTAAAAAGGTCAAAACTCCCCCTCAGTTATCAACATTTGCTCTTCAGTTACTAGTATCCACAGGTTGAATCATAGACAACTTTACCTTTGACATAACTAATGTGTGCAATAGTGATGATGAGGATCCCATAACTGACTTACCCATGCTATTCGAAAATTCTTCCCTTCTCATGTTAGTACCCTATCTTTTGAGTCAAACAACCAAACCCATGCGATAAACGTAGTCTATCCACAGCTCATTGATTAGGACCAATGAGGATCACCAATTTTGGACATGTTCGAAAATGATGAGGCACTCCCAGAATTCATGGGATTATGGGATAGGATACCATATGGAGATCACAAAGCTGGGTTTGACATTGAGCTTGACACACATGCCTATTATGGGGAAACAATTGAATCCTTCAATTGCAAAAGTGAAAATTTAAGAATAATATCTAGGTCCTTGAGTGAAAACCACACTATGGCACTCTCATACCCGAAAATAGTAAAAATAAAGGATGCATCCAATGGTGAAATCCTCTTTGAGGAACTAGAGGATGAAGGATTCAATCTTCCCCTTAGTGTTATTCATCAGTAAAAGTCAACAGTCTTAGTAGAGAAGTGCAATCCGGTCAACTTGGGAATAGAAGAAACGCCACATGTAATCTTCTATGCAAAATCACTCCTGATAGAAGAACAAGAATTCCTAGGTGCATTTCTAAGAGAAAGAAAAGTAAAATTTGCATGGGCCTATTCTGAAATGCCTTAGCTTGATCCAAAAGTTGTGGTTCACCACCTAGCTATATATCTTGAAGCAAAAGCAGTGAGGCAAAAGTTGAGAAAGATGCATCCAAAAATAACATTATTGGTCAAAATGGAATTACAAAAGCTCCTTGACATTGGTTTCATATGACTGATTGATTATCTAGAGTGGGTTTCAAATCTTGTACCTATTTCAAAGCCCACTAGGGGCATCTGCATCTGCACAGCTTTCAGAGATTTAAACAAAGCATGTCCAAAGGATGACTTTCCTCTCCCAAACAATGATATGATTATGGATATGATGGTAGGACATGAAATGCTATCACTAATGGATGGATTCTTAGGGTACAATCAGATCATGATATCCAAAGAAGATCAGCACAAGACAACTTTTACTTGTCCATGAGGGACATACTATTGGAATATGCTGTTGGAATATGATGCAATTCAGGTTGAAAAATGTAGGAGCTACCTATCAAAGAGCTATGACACTAATATTCCATGATATGATTCATAAAACTGTGGAAGATTATGTGGATGACATATTGGCCAAGTCAAAGAAGCGTCGAGATCACATAACAACATTGGGCTCCATCTTTGATAGGCTAGAAGAATACAAAGTCAGAATAAATCCAAAAAGGTGTCTTCAGAGTACAATTAGGAAAGTTACTAGGGTACATTGTATCTATGAGAGGAATTGATATAGACCCCGCCAAGGTCAAGCAAATTCTCAAAATGAAGGCACCGAAAACATTGAAGTAGCTCAGAGGTTTTCAGGGAGGACTCCAATCCATCCGTCGATTCATAGCGCAACTAGTAGAAAAGGCTATCCCATATTCTCATATACTCCACAAGGGGGTAGCATACAAATGGGATGAGAAATGTGACCAGGCTTTCAACAAAATCAAAGAGTATTTGCTCACACCGCCAGTTCTCATGCCACCAATTCCAAGAAAGCCCTTGATCTTGTATATATCAGCAATAACAACAGCTCTTGGTGCTCTCTTAGCACATCATGATGAGAATGGGAAAGAAAGAGCTATTTACTACATCAGTAGAACCATGATAAAACACAAGCTGAATTACACATCCATTGAGAAGGCTTGCTTAGTAGTCGTGTTTGCAATATAGAAATTCAAACACTACATGCTAGCACATCAGATAAAACTCATTGAAAATATAGATCCTCTGAAGTATCTACTTTCTAAAGCAATGCTCATAGGGTAAACAACTAAATGGGTTATGATCCTGATACAACATGACATTAAGTATGTAGAACGAAAGGCCATTAAAGGAAAAGAAATTACAGATCAATTGGTAGAGGCACTGATATACTCAAAGAACCCACTTGTATCATAGTTCCCCAATGAGTCCATCTTTAACTTAAGTGTGGCTGATCACTAGCAAATGCACATTGATAGATTCTACACACAACACAGGTCAAGAGCTAGAGTCTTCTTCATTATGCCACAAGGAGATTGCATACCTAAATCATATAAGCTATCTTTTCCATGCACAAACAACATTGTAGAATACGAGGCTCTTGTAATAGGGCTAAGAATTGATGTATAGTGGTAGATCATGTCACTCAAAGTCTAAGGATATTCACAGCTTATCATCAACTAGGTAAATAATGAGTATGAAACAAAGGATGACAAGTTGATTCCATACAAGAAACTAGTGGAAAGCTTCAAAGAGTTCTTCATTGATATCACATTTGAGTATCTGCAAAGAGAAAATAACAGAGAAACAAATGCTATGGTAACAATTGGATCACTATTGGATGTCCCACACAACATCTCAAAACAAGAATTCCTTGTAGAGCAGCTTCTTGTACTAGCATTTGAGGTACCAAAGTCTGAATTTATGTGTGAAATCATTAGTCTTGATGATCCCTGGTATCATGATATATACACCTACTTGAGAATAAGAGTCCTCCCCACTGATATCACCCTAAACCTTAAAAGAACATTTGTCAAGAATTCATCCTGCTTTGTTATCTTAGGAGACACCATATACTGTAGGAGTATTGAGGGAACCTGGTTACAATGTCTAAACACTGAAGAAGCTTTGGCTACTTTAACTAAGGTACACAAAAAAAGTTTTGGTTCACATTCGAGTGGTCTGAACTTGGCTAAGAAACTGCTGAGGACTGGGTACTATTGGCCTACAATGGAGAAGGAAGCTCCCGACTATATCCTAAGGTGTTTGCAGTGTTAGCTACATGGGGATCTCATCCATGCACCAACTCAGGAGTTGCACCCAATCATTATACCTCAGCCTTTTTCACAATGGGGGATCGATCTCATTGGAAAAATTACCCCCACCTCATCCAGTGGACATAAGTTCATCATCACCGCCATGGAGTACTTCACGAAGTGGGTGGAGGCCATTCCCATGACCTATATCATAGGAAAGAAAATATCCAAGTTCATCCTAAACTACCTAATTTTCCACTATAGTGTCCCTCAAGCCATTATCTCAGATAACATGACACCTTTCAAAAACCAGGATGTTCGAGACCTATGCCAAAAGTTCAAAATCCAACATCGCTTTTCTACTCCATACTACCCTCAAGGAAATGGCCAAGTTGAGGCTACCAATAAGACCATATTGAAAATCCTAAAGAAGATAGTCAATGACATTGGTCATGACTAGAATCTCCAATTGAGCCCTGCCTTATGGGCCTACCAAACAAGAATCCACACACCAACAGGTGCCACCCATTTCTCCCTAGTCTATGGATCAAAAGCCATACTCCCCATTGAGATCAAGTTCCCATCCCTAAGAATATAATTGCAAAATATCATCACAGATGAAGAATATTGAGTATCATGATTGAACGAGATGGAATTACTGGATGAGCAGTGCATGGATGCCTTAAACCATTTGCAAGTCTACCAAAACCATCTCAAGCGGAGCTACAACAAGAATATTAGGGGTTAGACCTTTCAAGTAAGAGAGCTTGTACTAAAGGAGAATAAAAAAAATGTACCAAATCTAGATAGCAAGGGCAAGTTTGAACCCAATTTGTTGGGACCCTTCATCATCACACTGAAGTTAAGCAGCCGGGGACAATCTTATTAATACTGGTGGGAATCCCTATAGGGATCTCGGCGGGATAGTTTCCTATTCCTAAAGTTATGTTTGCCTCTACAAGGCATAAATCTAAAAAATACAAAAATCAAAAAATATAAAAAATTGAAAATAAAAAAGGATTTTGAAAACAAAGAAGAAAAAAAAAATCATCCCTCGAAAAACCACTCCCCATGGCACTTGGGCAAGTACCTTGCGAAAATCCTCGCGCAAACAAAGTGCCTTGTGTAAATAAGCACCTCCATCCAATCATGATCTTTGCAAAATTGTTTTGCACCATCCATCTATCACGCCCATATCTCCATCTTTCACCCATCTCAGATCTACATCATGGCTTGATCCTATGTTCGTTTAAGGATCCTCCAGTACTACTTCAACCCATCTCAAGGTCAGCTTTGTCCTCGCCTATAATGTAATAGTCTATTGCATCACTGGGAATGTTCTCGATTGGATTCGCGGTATAATTCTTGAAACTTCAAAAAAATCCAAAGCTCCATATGCAAAATCGAAAACTAAAATATCTAAAATATATCAAAATTCAAAATGTGTCATTGGTCGTATTAGAGTTATTCTTTTGTTTAACTATCGGGTTCCTCGAGCTCCAACATGTGCTGATCTTTATCATCCCCACACTTAGGTCAGTCCTTTAGAGTTCATCAAGCAATAAACCGGCAAATCCGTTCATATCTCATCAATAATTGAGTCTGTGTCAGTCAAACTACGTGGTCTCTGCATGTATAATGTAAGGAACACTAATATTTGATCAACCCCCGAGGCCCCTAGGATAGGTCTTTAGGTTAGTCTCTTGGTCAAAATATTAGAAAACACAAAAACATTTGAAAACTTGAAAATCAAAACATTTGCAAAACATATCGAAAATACCAAAAAATAGCCTCAAAAAATTTCAAAACATCAAAAACATCCAAATATTTGAAAAAATTCGTCCACTCCATCTTGCGATCACTCACAATAAATCAATCATCACCCTCAACCTTTGGTGAAACAATTGGAAACAAGTCTAGCAGGTTGGCAAGTGAAAACTCAAAACATCAAGGTCTCAAGTCCAGGTCAGTAGGTAAACAAGTTGGTAACCTCTTGATATTAATATCCTATCATCCAATCAATCCCAAATCATCTGATAACATCATGCCCTAGGATGCATCCTTCCTACAATGGAAATCAACATCAGGCATCACTGTAGTTTAGTCTTGGCTAGCAGCATGAAGAACATTAGCTTGTTTGTTTACTTGATCTTTGTCTTTTGGCTTATCTTATTGCACTCATTCCAATGACCTCTCGATGATGTCCAAACAAAAAAGATATAGAGAGAAAGGAATGGGGAAATGATCATTATCTTTTCATTGTTTTTGCTTGTTGGATATTCTTGTAATATAACCTTGGTCATGCATGCTTTATTTAGTTTGTAAGGAGGATGTTTTAGGCGTCTTGTTGACCACATAAGAAGGCTTGCCTTTCTATGTTTTAGTTTGAGATGTTTTAAATATCTAAACTGCATTTTAAATAGGATTTTGTATGTCAGGTGTGAATAGGAGTACTCCTATCTTATTGTCGAGTCAAAGTCCATCACACTAGGTGCAACGCTATCCTAGCTCTTTATACCTTGATGCATTGTATCTATGTGTGTTATCAAATATAAGGTAAGTATCCCTTTTTAAATCCCAATTCCTGATAAGCATCATCAACATCATCATTTCTAATAAAGTCTCATAGATCATGGACTTGTTGGATCCTCTTGTCATCATCTCTTTTCTTCTTTCTTCTCTCTGCACTAACATGGTACCATGAAATTTAATCAAAAACATCACCAATGCATCTATCCTACATCCATAAACCGTCAACATGCTGCATATCATATCATATCATATAGAAAATACAGATAATCTCACATGCATTGCATTTTATATGTGGGAGTAAATGGAAACTCCCCAACACCCCCATAAATAGTTGCTAGACCAAAACCACTTCCACAAGAGAGAGAATGGAAAGAAAGCTTGCTTCACAATGCAATATTGATTAATGGTTGAATATTGATCTGCAAATGTACATGATATTCCTTGCTTATAAAGGCAAGGTTGAGAGATAGGATTAGACAAGATTATGACAAGTATCTTAATCCTATTACATGAGACAACCAACTACCTAGGAATCATGCAATATAGCTAGATAAGACAAGTTCTAGAAAAGCCAACTAAGACTTCTAGAAAGAATTTTTTTCCTAAGTAAACTTAGCATGTGAATATGTCCCCTAATTACCTGGTGAATGAATTAGCTAGGTACAAGACATTTATTCACACCAACATTATCATTGCGTAGTATAGATTGGTTATTCTAAGCATCTCACAAATCATACATTTGTATCCATTACATAATCATAAAAGAATCATCATGACATCCATATATGCATCATACATTTGTATCCATTGCATAATCATAAAGGCATAATCATATCATCCATATCATCCATATACGCATCATCATATCATACATGAAAAAGATATTGAAAAAGAAAAGAACATGTCATAATATCACATACATCTCATGATCATAACATACATCATCATCCATTAGGGGCATAATATAAATCTATTAGTCTAAGCACATTAAAATTATTTGCATATCATAACATTTGCATCCATTTCATCCATACATCATCATCATAAAAATGCATAGAAAGGATACAAAAAAACAAATACATTCATAAGCATCTGATAGGGACAGGGTTGGATTGAGTCAATCACTGGCTCAATGCTCTGGGTCTCCAATAGATAACCCCTTGGTGTTTCTCTCCACCACTCAACCTATAGGTCCTAAAGGTTATTAGGCACCCCTGGTCCCTTGCCAACCCTGTTATCAATTCCAGTTTGCTGCTACCAAGCAGTTCTTGGTGCTTTCCCTCTCTTATTCTTCCTAGCCTTTAATCCTTCTAAAGACTAATTTACCTCCATTTTCTCCCTAACATGTTTGCAAGGGTGTGCATAGGCTTTCATAGCTTCAAAATAGTCTAGGAAAGGTTCTTGACCAAGCATAGATCTCCTTTCTTCTATCGCTGCCACCATACCCTAGGTTAGGGTTTTAGGAGGGCTAGTAGCCCATGAGCCCCCATTAGGTCTCTTAGCCTAGGGTTTTAGGTTATTACTCCTCCCTGCTCAATGAACACCATAACCTCAAGGAAAGAACCCTGGCTCAATTTTGGAGCACTTCAAGATTTTTGTGGTTTCAGACCTTCTCAGGCCGTACACAGGGCTAACATTGATTTTGAGAAATTTAGTGATTTTTAAGCCTTTACTTGGTCTGTTTGTTTCTTCCTGCCACCATTTGATCTAACAAGGACTGCACCCTTCCTGCCAACCTTCTTGGGACCTCCTGCAACCACTATACACCTTGAAATGTTAAATATTTGCCACCCCTGCCACGTTAGGGCTTTGCCATTTACTATCTTCCCAAGCCGGGTATCAGCAACTCGCCTAGGGTAAGACTTTGGCCATGGTGCTACGCCTCCTATAGAATCCTACAACTACTATATATACAATGATGGAGTTTAGCCACCTTCCCATTTTTCCCATACTTCTTGGTATGGTGGAAGTGCGAGCTAAAACTCCATTTTTAACCCTATTACCAGTCAAAGCAGCAACAAGAAATAACACACTATTTACAAGATTGATGAAAGCAATGAGCAAACAATCTAATGTGCCAAAAAAATGCTTAAAAAGGTTCCTCTACATGCTATCAAACTACCAAAACACCCTATTCAATACATCTATCAGCTGTTCCAAGAACAAGAACAGGAAAAAACCAAAAAATTAAAAAAAACACTATTTTCTTATTAATCACATGCAACTGCCAACGCTCAAAATCATCCAACCTCTTCAAAAGGTCGAGAGAGCTCTTTTACAATGCATTGTAAATGGTTAGGTTTCCTTCTCCAAGCCTAAGAGTGGCCAAAAGCACATTGTTGTAAAACATAGTGTGTTTTGCAACTTTTGCCTAAAGCTTAGGAATCAACCACAAAAAGGACTCCAAACTTATTTAACTTCTATTCTAAGAAGAAAAAAAGGTCCTAAACCACCAATAAGGTGATCCACAAGACCATACCAAAACAACAAAAGGATTTTAAAATAAAAACTTCAAAGATAAGCTTGTACTTTGGCAGCTTGGCAGGTGCTCCTGCACCAGCATCTACATAAACATACATACATTGCATCACATAATATAGAATCATACATACATCACATTGCATAACATAGAGTCACATCACATATAGAACATTGCATATACATCCATCCATAATGCATAAATAAAATAGGACACATCTCATAAAAAATTGATCATATCATATCATATATATATTGTATAATTGTCATGGTACAAAATTAGGATCAAATGTGTATGTGTATCAATCAAAGTAAAAATTACCACGAGGCTATAAAAAATGAAGCTCATAGATCTCAAAAAGAATTAGGTGTCACTGATCAAAACTGTGTGAGCTAGCCTTGGTGGCTGCTCCCCTCACTAGCCTGCCTCTCTGGTTGGTCTTGTCTGTACCTTGTTTGCTGAGAAAACTCTGGCACCCGGGCCACCAGAGGAATTTCCTGTCAATAGTGAAATTGATAATACTCAGCCTCCCACACTGCCTCATGGTACATCAGGGGACTATCCTACCCTATGATGCAGCAACCATGCTCTCTAGTTGTTGATTCCTGTCAACCTCCTGTGCTAGCTACAACTCTATTGTCTATCACTGTTGTCTCTCATGATCTCACTTAGTGGTAAGGGCCTAGACCTACTTCCTAGCTTGGTCCCTCTCTACTTTCAACATTTGTACCTGAGCCTGGAGCCTCTTTATCTGTCTCTATAGCTGCTATATCAGGGCATCTCTTTGATCAGCCTGAGGTGGCAACAACTAATCTCTTTGAGGTGGCTGCTGGTCCTTGGCTTAATCCCTTTGCTAGTGCCTGTCTCCCTAATCTCTCTGGTCTGGCTAGTGTGGAGGTGGTCCTCCTCTTCTTCCTCCTCCTCCCCCTGTTGGGACCTGTCTTTCCCATCCTCGCTCTGTTGTCTAGGCTCGAGGTCTCCATTGTGGAATGTTGCCCTTGGAACTGTCAATCAGATGGGAGGCCTAAACCAATTATCATAGGCATGTGTAGTGCCTAGATCTACTTGTCCTTGATCATAGGCCCATGGCCTATCCACCAGCTACTGAAAGGAATAAATTGCATCTGTTGTTGGGATCATCTGGCCTCATGTGGTCTCCCTAGTAGATTGGGAAAACATCGCCATGTACTAATCATTGGGGTGGTCCTACACGTCCCCAAACTACCTTGCTACCCTATTAGGTAGGTAGCCTTTGATCATGGTGTGCTCCCGCCCCTACATAAGTCTGTCCTTCCTGGCGTAAAATAGTTGTTGTACATCATCATACTAGGTCGACATCTGCAACCAAGGTCTCCAAGTAAACAATGTCATCACATCCAAAACCCTTTGCTAGTGAGGTAGACTTGTATGTCCTATATGTCTGAATGTGAGGCCGCCCATGTACCTCCAAATTGTTGGGTTGTCGGGCTTGACATCGACCATTGTAACCCTCAAATAGAGCATGATAATGTGCTCCCAGACCCAAATGTGCAATAATGTGACCCCGACACCAATCACTCTACTATCACAATAAGAAAACTCGTACAAATCATGGTATAATGAGGCCAACATCACTAGTCCCCAAGCATAACAACACCTCCTGAATAACATTGGCTCCCAAGCCAGACCCCATCCCAAACTGAAATATTGACCTCGTTGATTTGGGGCTACTAATCCTGAAATAATCATAGCCACAATTAGTCAGAAGGTCGACACCCAACCTTTGTAATACTCAAGATCGATTTGTCCCTTGGTAAAAATGATCTCATCTATACCCATGATCTCATAGCATGCATCTATGCTAACATCCATGTCATATATAACTCTCTCGCCATGGATAGACAATCAAAAAATACACCAGACATCCTCTAATGTGACGGTTGCCTCGCTAGTGGGAAGATGAAAGGATGACATCTCACTGTGCCATCGCTCAGCTAACATGGTCATCATCACCAAATGGGTCATAATGGTAGGTGAATAAGCAATGTACTAGAGGTTGATCATACCAAGGTGCTCCTGTAGTAACTCATGCAGTATGCTCAATCTATGAAGCACTGAGGGTCGGTGCTCATGTGAATGCACTGGCTCTCTATCCTCTTGCACCCATAAAGCCACAACATCAAGTTTTGTAAAAAGATTGGACACCGTTTGAAGTTTTTTACACTAAAACAACAAATGCATCACTATTTGCAAAGGCGTCGCTCTTTGAAAACTCCAAACTGTGATGCTAGGACCCCTCAAAGTACAAACCAAGCCACAATGTCACTGTTTGATCTACTGGCCTATTTGACCAAAAACCCTAATGACCTAAATGAAGTGCGGTGTCACCATTTGCAATTGCATCAACATTTGGAGTTTGTACCCTAAAATCTAAACTGTGATGCAACATCACAAGTCACAATAGCGATGCAGTTTGAAGCTGAGCGTCGTCGATTATGCACTTCTAGCATCTCTATATAGCAACGTTGGACAAGTTGACCCTTCAAACAGTAATAAATGCACACAAAAATCAAAATTAAAGGTTGTGAAAATTAATTGAAATTGACCCTTAGAGGCTTTTTAAGCTTCAAAAATTAGGGTTTTTTTTGCCTTGTTTTAGCTATCAACCTAGGGTTTTGTGCCCTTGACCCCATTTTTTCCCAATCGAAGCCCGTTTTGCATCCTTTTTCTATGTTTTGGCACATTTTCAGCAACCTGGAGCCTTTCTGGAACTATCGGGCAACTTGTCCTCTTTTTTTGCGAGATCACCATAAAAACCAAATTTTCATTCGATTTCTTGAGGGGACAGTATACTAGCATAATTCTTTCATTGGGGTAGTAGTGGGGCATCTGAAAAAGTTTGATTTTTTTTGAATTTTTTTCTTGGCAAGGTTATTCTTTGAACCAATGCATCATGTACATTGCTTCAAAGAGGGGCAAAATGTAGTCACGTAAATTACATTGATTGATTTTGTGCACCTGATCCTGATTTACTAACACCAATTCTGCCTAAATCACTCCTTTACTAACCTTTTAATTGAATAACCCTTATTTAATTAAATTCATCATATTTCCTCTATTAATTAAAAAAATCAACTTTATTTGATTAAATTATTATATTCTCTTAATTGAATAAATCATTTTGTATCTATGGAAAATTAGATGGCGTTAGCTTATTAAATCAATAAACATCCAAAAATCAAATGAAATAACAAAGCACAAAGGAAATATAATGAAAATAAAAGGAGTAATACTACCAGAAATCTTCATCTTCCATGGTTCACCTTTGTTACAACTTCTAGTTTGCAGCAAATGAATGAGGCCCTCAGATTTCAAATGAGCAACCTATAATAATGTCCAAGTCCTATGCAAATATTGACGGATTTATAAAATTATGCCTATGTCTATGACAATATGCTAAAATGAAATAATGACTACTAATGCCAAATGACTATAATGACTGTTAAATTAAAAATGAAGTTGTCGGATCCCGAAATTATGAGCAAAATTGTCTTTTATAGAAAACACAATTTTGAGTGGACGGATGAGATTGAATTCTAAGAAAGACATAGAACGAGAAGTCCAGATTAAATCTGAGAATCCCTAATCAGGGTTAGGGAAAAATCCTTAATCGAATGGTCAGAATAATGTCTCAGATAATTGGATCGACGGTGGAGAATAAATGAGATAAATTAATTAGAAAATAAGGATTTTCAAAAATCAAGAAGATAAAGACTGCCTGATTTGTGAGATTCAAAAAATCAAGAAGATAAGAGTTGGACTGAAGATTAGATTTGGAAAATCAAGAATCTGCCAGATTACTTGATTTTTGGAAGATTAGTTACCATTTTGAATTAAATTAATTCAAAATATGGATTTTGTGAGATAATAAATAATTGATTTTCCAATTATTTACCAAAGTGAACTGACAGTTAAGAAAGTGATGACATTTTAAATAATTTTGTTTATTTAAAATGAGAGGAATATTAATTTTGACAATTAAATAATTAAAGATAATTATTTAATTTAGCAGATAAGATTAATTAATTAAATAAATTAATCAATTCATTTAATTATGACAGTTAGTGACATATTAAATAAATAAAATGTAATTCATTTATTTAATAATAGGAAGAAATATATGACAAAGGGTAATTAAATAAATTAAGAAATTTATTTAATTAAGGGAAGACTTAGACAATTAATGACGTATTTAATAAATAAATAAAATTTATTTATTTAATAATCATGAAGAATAAAAGGACATGAATTAATTAAATAATTATGAATTATTTAATCAATAGTCGAATGTGGAGCAAGGACATAAATAAATGTCATAATTATGCTAGGACGAAAGTGGTAAAAATGAAGCTTGCAGGCCTAGGTCATTTTTAGGTGTCTACACATTTCATTTGATTAATTCTAATGTTCCTCTTTTAATTAAATAAATCACTTTATTTGATGAAATCATATTTCTTCGTTTAATTAAATAAATTAACCTTTATTTTATTAAATCTAACATCATCCCTTTTAATTAAATAAATCAAACTTTATTTAATATAATATTTATTATTCCTCCTATTTGACTTAAATAAATCCAAAAATCTAAGTCAAATGTCAAATCAAACTAATCTCTATCTAAGTTAATTAAATTCTAATTAACTCTAACACTAATCCATCAAATCCTCTAAATTTTGCAACTTGCACAAGTAAATCAATTTAGTTGATTTATAAATTCTTCTATTTTCATTCAAAATGGCATCTTATTGGAATATTCCTCCATTTTGAAATCCTCTTTCTCTCTTCCTCCACAAGCTAACTTTCAAATTTCAAATTTCCACCTAATTGGATTTATTTGCACATTCATCAAAATGTGATCCACCTCTCTCCACTAGCATGTTGACAAGTGGCACAATTCCATTGGCTTATGTTTAGTCCCACATTCTTCATATCTTTCATTCCTCCATCATTCTTTCCTATAAATGGAGAGCTCTCGTATTGATTTTGGATCCACAACTTTATGCAAGGTTATTATCTAGAAGTTTTGAGAAAATTCATCAACACTTCATCCAAGTTTTCATAGCTTTCCTACATCTTAGCTAGGTTATGGTCAAATTTCATCAAGGAGCATCAATCGTCATCAAAGTTCATCAAAGCTTGCAAGGGATTGGGAAAGGGCTATTTTCCACATCAAAATAGCATCAATTCCCCCATGGGATTGAGGGTTTGAATGTTTTGAGCAAGATTTAGTAGCTTTTATTTGATTATCTTTGTTTTATTTCTTGCTCTTGGTATTTGAATGAATTGCATGGGGAATGATGGTTTTAGATGTGTTTGATGATTAACATTGTGTTGTTTGTCTATGTTTGAGCAAGTCTAGATCCACCATTCGCAGGTTGTATTCCTATTTCAAATTTGTATGAGATTGGAGATCTATTTTTCTTGGAGATCATATGTTGATATGGTTACTATTTGATGGGGTTTCAACAAGAAAAATAAGGAGCCTTCATCTAGTTAGAAATGAGTTCAACATGGAACCACTAAGGGAATTATTCTTGGAGAGAGTCATTATGAATTATTGTATCCTATAAGATAAATATCATTCTCCGAACTTCGTCCTCTTGGTGGTGAATTATTTGATAGGTATTTGTGCTTTATTTTCTCATGGAAATGAGTCTTGTGCTATGAATATTAGTTTTAGAGGGAATATTGATGTGTAGAGGATAGTTTTGGGCTTATTATCTTAGTTTTTAGAATGGATACTTTGGTTTGATATTACTTCAATTAGAGAGGATTTGTAACATCTCTCCTCTTAATACTCGAGTAAACTCAATAATTTACTAGAAGGTAAATAAACTTAGTAAACATTAGAGAGAATTTTTTTTTATAAAAAAATAACATTTGCATAATCACAAGAAATAAAGTACAAATTTCTAGATAATTTCAAACTTGAAATCATACATAATCACATTTGGAATCAAAGATAAGTCCTTACACTTTTCATTTATATTAAATGTAAAATTCGCTTGGAAAAAAGAATAGTTTTACCTCATAAGCTCAACTATCATATGCCATAACATGGAGTTCACTGCATTTGGAATGTTGATATCTATCTTCATGGGCCTCAGTGAGCCTTCTTCTACAGAGGGAGAGCATCATTTAAGTGCTTTTCCTCCAACCACAGACTCAAGCGGCCCCTCGTACACTTCCTAACTGGAAGTGGTCCTGCCCTTCACGAAGGGTATAGATATAAGAAACTATCAAGTTTCTCCATCTGAGTCCTGGTGATGTGTCCTACAATACTCAATCAACCATACAACTCTAGACCCCTTCTAGCTAAGTATGATCATTCTGATTGGTCATGCCATCTAGACACACACCTCTAACTCGTCTTAGAAACTATCTCATCCTATAGTTTTACTTATTTTATTTGGTTCTCTAGACACAAACTTGTCTAAACTACGAATCCATTCTATCCAATTGGACTTAGAACTAATCCTTAATCCAAGATATACATGTAATATAAAGATTTAGGTATTTCTAAACTTTTTAATAGTCCATTATTGCATTCTTGCAATTTCTAGGGTTTATGACTTTATATAATTTTACTCTCTAATTCAAATATCAAACATCTTTGATGCACATTAAAACGAGTTTTGACATTATCATGGAATCAATTAAAGTGTTACAAAGACTCTTCCTATCTTGTTCTATGGTTTTCTTGACCTTTCACTATCGATCAAATATGGTTTTCTCAACCTTTCACTATTAATCAATATATATATATATATATATATATATACAATGTCATATCCATCATAAGAGTTACAGATTTCATATATCATCCTTGTTTCAATACTAGGGTTTAGCCTCTCTAACCCAATACATGCAAATATCAAACATCCTTGTTTTCCAAAGGTAATAGCATAAGTGTAACAAAACATAAGAACAAATACTTCTAGTCTTTCCTAGACCACTTGGCATTGCTTAAGTTCACATTTCACATAACATGAATAAATATTATATTTAAGGTATTTTCTCACCAATATAATATCTAAAAGAATAATTATCATTCCATAATGCTCAAGGTTAGATATTAGGAACCCTTAGGTTAGCCATATGAGTATCTGGTGTTGTGTCCTTCCTAATGTCTCATGGTCACATAACTATAGATCCACTCTAACTATGTATGACACTACTAGAGACACTAGGCCATCTAGATCATTGTGGATCAACAATACATGCAGAGATGGATGCATTACTTTGGCCAAAGGTTTTCATGCATAAAAATTATGCATTAAACATTATCGTACGTCCACCACCCTAACTCGACTTATAAGCTGTCATGTCCTACAGTAAGTTCAAATTGAACTTTCTCTCTAGTTCTAGAATAAGTGGAATCAATTTGATTCATCGCCCATATCAGGACACTCAACTTCCATCATTGGTTGGTTATGACTAAAAAGGTTACTTTTGTAATGAGGAACTTGTGACTGCTCACCACCTTGTTCCACCTTGTTCCATCTTGCAAATCATATCAAAATTGACCATTCTTGGTCTAGGATAATTAGGTTTCAATACATCTAATTCCAATCCTTGGACACTCGATTGTTATCTCAAAAACCCATACTTAGGTTCTTGGTTTCATAGACACTCAGAAATAGTGACTCCATGTCACATTATCCCATTTTCTTGAACAATA
The DNA here is from genome assembly GCA_007258455.2 of Sequoia sempervirens. Lineage (NCBI taxonomy): Eukaryota > Viridiplantae > Streptophyta > Pinopsida > Cupressales > Cupressaceae > Sequoia > Sequoia sempervirens. Next base: position 6,214,712 of record VDFB02072274.1, on the reverse strand, counting down.
AATACATTCTTTTTTTCTACACTTTCCCTACCTGGTCAATGTTTAGTTTGTTTACCTATTGTCAAGTTCAGAATCAATACATAATAAATATAAAAGGCTCAAACCAAAATATCTTTTGAAGGTTCATAAACACTCATAGAGTTGAACCCCTCTAAATTTTTCTTTATAAACTTTCATAAAGTCAAGCATATAAACATAACTGCCATTTATAAATTTGGAATTCATCTTATATAAGTTACCACTAGATTCTAATATAGCTAGGGTAGATTCTTATTGTGTGCAAGTGTTTTTTTACTTCTAAATATGCAAAACAAATTAAAATGCAATGTAAAGAACACAAGACCACCTCAACGATTAGCCTAAGTTGAGCAAAAAAAAAACAATAAAACACTGATTATACCTTTGCTTGTGTTGATCTCCTTGGTTGGCCCTTGGTTGAAGCTTGGATGTGTGCTCTTTTGATGGAAATTTGATGAGAAATGGATGAAAGGTGGGTATGCGACAAAGTGAGCAAGATGGATGCAAGAGGATGAAAGATAAACATGAGATGAGAAAGCGTGTTAGAGCTTAATGATGGCTTGAGAATTTAAGAGCATAAGGGTGTTACAAATGCATAAGGTACCTAAATGAATGAGAAGGGGGGCTATTTATACAATAAATTGAATTCTCTAGAGAATTCAACAGTCAGGATTCAACCACCATGGCCAAGATGGAGGGCTATGGTGAGTTGAGGACTCACATGCCCTCACATCTTGTCATGTGGAGGATGAAGTGTCCAAAGGACATGGTGAGATGGAAAGGGTACAAATGATGTGGAAGAAGGACAAGTACCTTAGGATGTGACTGATCTGACCTCTCAATGATCACATAGGGAAGAGGAGATTCCTTGGAGGAATAAAAGTGAATTTTAAATTCACATGATTGGGAATATCTCAAGGATAAGACAAGGAAGTTGAGAAGTACCTTGGATAAGACAAGGTGCTTATAATAGAAGGTTCCTAACCCATGTGACTGATGTGACCTCTCAATGATCACATGGAGAAGAGGAGATTCCTTGGAGGAATAAAAGTGAATTTTAAATTCAAATGGGGAAGACAAAAAGGAATTAAAAATTATTTGGGGAATGAGAGAGTTGACCAAGATGTTGATTGGATTAGCTAATTAGTGATTAGAAGACAATTAGTGGTTAATGAAGATTAGAATCCAACTTGCAAAAGTTGGAGGATGTGACACATCCTAATCAAGGATTAGACATGTACACATCCCTAATGATGGAATTAGGAGGTGGATTAGGATTAAGGAAAAGTGATGGAGGGTGTGACATGTGAGGGATTAAATAAATGTATTATTTATTTAATTCTTTTGAGGAAAAGGGGAATAAAGGGTAAGGTATTTAATTATTAACTAAATACATTAGGTATTTAAAAGAATTTAAGGATATTAATTAAATAATAGAAATACTACTTAATTAATGCAAATAAGAGGATGACAAGGGATAAATTTGGACAAATGTGAGTGTCCAAATTTGGATGTGTACACTTATAGTAAAGGATATTTCAAGATTTTACTTCTTGTGGGAACAAGTATGCAGCTGTGATTGTCCAAAAAGCATTACTATGACAGTAAAGAAATAGTACTCTCTTACTCTCCTCAAAGAGTCATCTTTACTATCAATTTGGAAGAATAACATATCAAGTGCAATAACACGACCCTGTTTATCTTGGGTTTACTATTTTTCAACTTAATCATGGTTGCAACCATCGAAATAATGGTATGGACTATTCCACGAGCCAATACCACTGATTATCTATTCTTTATAGAATGTTTCCCTATTGGGCTCATAAGAATTTACAGCTTTTCAAGTGTTATCAACTGGTAATCATAAAGATAAAAGACATCATTAAAGATGCATGGCACTTAGAATCAACTATAACTTGCAGGTGCTCATGCATGCAATCCCATGTAGGGTTTATAGCCTCAAGCTAGACAAGCACCACAAAAGAGCAGTAATTTTCAAAGTATCATGAATTATATTTCATTGAGATTCCAAGAGCTTTCAACTACTCATAACAATCATCAATATGCACAAATAAATATACAGTTACAACTTTATGCATTATGAGCAATGCATGACTTATTCCTTATAGTCGATAGTGTTGATGTTACTTTCAAATGAAATATTTTAAACTGTATGTAGACATTTAATCATTTGAGCCAAGGGCTCTAGATTAGAGATACTTGTATATATTATACAGAGATAAGGATCTAGCTCACAGAGCTCAAGCTTTCCTGGCTACTCTAGTCATTCCCTCCTCTTGTATTTCTCTGCAACAAGAGAATATAGTTACCTGGTGTTCACTATCCACTTCCTTCTTTTTTTCAAATGACCCATGCCTCAAGAGTCTTAAATGCCCCACTAAAAAGTTGTTAAAAAGTAAGTAACCATTCCTGAGGATTCTCTACACAAGGTTAATAAGCAACAAAAAATGCCCACTAAGTTGTGGGTCTCTCCACAAGATTAGCTTGCGAAGGCTCTTAGATGAGCATGCATGGTTTGAGGGGGATCATGGTGAATAATTTCTACTCCTCACAATGACTCTCTCTCTCTCTAAAGTATTACTATTCTTATCAATAAGAAAGGATGTTCCATTGATAAATGAGGTTGGTAAAAATATAATCCCACTAACACTTTGTTCTAAGTTCCCAATGTTTTACATAAAATAATAGTCTATGATATTAACTATTAATATCAATAGGTTTAATAATATAGTGACATAAGCTTACACTCAATGCGTGAGTGGTTCAAGATATTCTCCCCCGACTCAACTTGGCTCACTAATTTGCACCTACATAAGACTTAAGATGGTGAGAACCTATTATTTTCCTTGTATCTATTCCTTTCTCTCCAATGATGCTCTCCCTTCCTTTTTCGAAGGGGTGGAAACCTGTTCCCTGAATGAAAATCACAATCACCAACTCGAGATTAGTGTATCAATAATAATTTTATATTCCTCAGGAAATCATCACATCTTGAAAACCTTTAAACACATGTCGATTTTAGTCAAATAAACATAACTCATGAAAAAATCAATTTTTCTAGAAATTTTTACTAAACATCAAATCATTGAATCATGCATAATCACCTACTAATTACTTCAAAAGTAAAAAGTAAAACATAGTTAAAGTTAGGGGCGTAACATATATCCCCCGTAAGATCATCGTTCGTGATGATCCAATGCATCCAAAACCTTAATAAGATACAAATTTTGTTTATCCTACAAAATCGTAAGCAATTGAGAAAATATTTGATATAAAATCATGGTAAAATTTCCATGTCATAGTACTCTCTGGATACTGGTCCCACTGGACATCGCATTTAAGAAGCTTGATCATGACCACTCCCTAATCATATACCTATAAAACATTCTAAGAATATACTTATCATTTGTTATATACTTTTCAAATATAATTCAAAAAAATCATTATACCTCCTAGTAATAGCTAATAATAGAATGATTCTGTAATCACTCGAATTGATAACTTCGAGAATTTTTGAAGAGTCCTTTATATCTAGGATTTGGTTTGGAATACATTCCTTACTTTATGAAACTTTTCTTCTCTAGCCGAGAATTGTGTTAGTGTATGGTTGACATTTACTTAGCTTTTCTATCTATTATTACCTTCCATGAATATTTTCTAATCAGTTTGATTTGTTTATCCATTTCTGACAACATTTCTGGACTAATGCTAATCCTATCTTCTAGCTTACCCAACTTATAGGAGTTTGGCATCTTCTTCTATCCAATGTTTCAAAAGGAGTCATCTTGATTACAAGATTATAGAAGTTGTTATAACAAACTCCATAAAAGGTGGATACTCTTTCTATGTGTAGCAATCAATCACTTTTAACACAGGTTTACCAAGAGAATTTCACCAAGGGTTGCTATCATTACACAAATACAATCTGCTACTCATCATGTAAGATACAAAGAGTAACATGAACTTTCAATTTTCTAGCTGAAAAGGTTATTCATCAAGTACCAATTTCATTTATTTCATGCATCATTCAAATAAAATGATAATTAAGTACAAGAGAAAGGATTATAATTCCTTATCTTGTTTAACTATCCTCCAAGACTCGGTATGCCACTCATAAGAGGGAAATCATCTCTCGGTTGTTTTTTCTTCCAACCACGGACTTAAGCGGTCCCCCCACACACTTCCTGCCTGGAAGTAGTCATACCTTTCAATGAAAGGTTGCGTTGGAAACCATCTCAGTTGTCATCTAACCTATGGTGTGTACCCCAACTTAACCAACTTTATTGCACTACTAAGGATACCCTCCTACTAAGTACAAAAAACTTTGGTTAGCTAAGTGTCTGGAGTATAGTGAACTGACGAGTGCACATAGTGGCAACAACATTCACTATGGCCATAGTTTTTATATAAATATACGTTTCACAATGAATTTGGTCATGGTTCACCACCTTGCTTAACTTGGAGAGACTATTAACTTGGGCTTACTGGACTACCTGTCCACCCACATATAATAACATAAGGTTCAAAAGGTGATATCAACATAAGACCTCCTTCTGATAACTTATATATTAATTATATAACCCTAAAATGGTTTGGAACTAATTTCCTTCCACACAAGGTTTCTTTCTTTTGTAAAGTTAAGGACATACCAGGTGCATTTTCTACAATTTAGTCCCTTCCTCAATCCATCAAAGGCCCATCCAAGACATGATAGAGATGAACATTACATCAAACATAGTGAACAACCAAAATGTTCCTGTATAGCCATCACAATAGCTTAACTCAATATCAAAATATAAATAGTTTTAATTTCAACAATAAATCAAAAGAATTAGCTCATTTCTAACAATAAATCAAAATTTGACCAACTGGCCATAAGATAAACAATCTTCAAAATTTGGTGGCTAGACCATTTCAAAATAAAGAAATAAAACAATTACAATCCTTGCCAATATTAAAAGGAATTTTACCAAAAATTAAAGAAGTGTCAAAATCTAGAGGAACACTTTTTATGCATTTCGTGACTTGACCAAGTCACTAACAAGGGAGTAGATTGTTGCACTGTATTTAGATTTTCAAAAAACTTACAATGGTTAGAGATTACATTCCAAGTACATCAAACAAATAAGTCCATTATGACTTTCATCATGCTCAAAAAATTTGGAAATAAAAAGGTTATATCACATTCACTCCTATTTCTTGGAGTATCTATCATTCACTAGTCAAATGATACTATAAAATCATTTTATAGCAACACAAAGAGATTACAATTGAAACACAAACTTCTTTTCTTCATTCTGCTTTACAAAACTCTATTCCTTACTTCACTGAATAGGTTATTGGTTAAAAACATAAAAAACTTTAGCTAAATACCTCGGTGATGATTACATTCACCATTAAAATTGTAACTTCTAGCTCCTCGAAAAGGAAAAAATCATAGTTCTCAACCATTTGGCCCAAATGCCATGAGAATAACTAATATCTTCTCCTTATAACTCTTATGATTTATCTTGTAATCTCCACGCAAATTCTTAACAAAATTTCAAAGAATGATTCTAATCCCGATCATTATTCATCAAAATATTGCCTGAAATGATCTTCTTTAATTACGTCCTCTTCCACACATTAACATATTTTTCCAAAATGCTTCATGAGGTATTAAGGATCTCTTATTCACCTTTACTTATGCATAATTATTTGTATATGGCAATTGGTTTTCTCATGAATCTTGGTGAAAAAAGTATTTCCAAGTCCTATACCATTTTTCTCAGCATTCCATGCCAATGTATCACCATTTGGCTCATTCCAACCCATCTAGAAGTTAGTCTAGAACCCATATTATCTATGTGTCTTTGATATAATTTCAAGGATTTTCAACACTCAATTGCTCCTGCACCTGGTTGATTACTTCTGGATCTTCCCATCCTTAAATTCTTGAGAAATAAGAGTGATCTTAAATTCATACAGACACTGCTCTACCCGAGCTCTTAGTCTGATTAGTAACTAACCAAGGTTTTACCTTTCTAGTTAAAGTCTCAAAATATTTTCAATATGCAACCTTAACAAAAAATTTTTTTTCTTGGAGTTTTAACTCATCAGTTGGCTTTCTCTTAGCCATTGACTTGGGTAAGTGCTAGGAAAATAGTCTTACTAACAGTTTCCTTAGTTTTTCTTTGCCATTATGGCATCAAACCAGTTTTAAACCTTAGCCAATCTGCTGAATGTTTAACGAGTTTTCTCATAATGAGCTCATAGGTCCATGTGTTGAACCTAGTTGGCTCTGATACCATATGTAACATCCCTCCTCTTTGTTGTGCAGTTTTCGCACACACGCCCCACTTGGAGTGGGGACCCTCGTTTTGGTGTCTTTGACCTTTGATTTTATTGGATTTATCATTTTTAGGGTCTTGATATGTTGGTCTTGCTGGCTTTGCCCTTGCCTTGAGGGTGGAATTGATTTAAATTGAGTTTTTGGCCAAGTCTGAGTTTTCACCTGGATCCGGGATTTTCCACCTCTGGCGGATTTTTCCGGCCCTGGTTCCTTGTTCGTTTCTAGTAGGATTCTCCGATTCTGGGTTTCTTCCTGACTTCGGGATTTTCTAGTCCTATCGGATTTTTCCGGATTCTGTCAAAGTCCCGGTCTTCATTATTTCCCCGGTTTTTGCATTTCCGCGAAGTCTGTGTTTCCGCGCATTCTGGGATTTTCCAAAATTCTGCTTGGGGCTCGGGTTTCCGGACTTGTCAGAAACGTCTTTTCGCGCATTAATGGTTGAGGTACCTTGGCTCAGACGAGTATAAGGTTGGATTTAGGGCATTTTCTGATTCATTCCAACTTCATTGCTTCCTTGTTTTCTGCTCTGGCAATTCAGAACTTTCAATTGAGCTTTGAGGTTTGATCTTGGTTTGTTTGCGCGTGAATTGCTTGAGCGTTGCTGCTAGTATCGCGTTGCTTGGACGTGTTTGTCACGTGGTTGACTTTTTGAGCTCGGATTTTCGCTTGCTTTGATCCATGGTATGTATCTATTGCCCTTCCGTTTTCCTGCGTAATGATTTGGGGTTTTCTTGTGATTGGGTATTGTTAAATTTGGGGTCGGCCCTTGATTTGGTTTTGGTTTCGTGTTAATTGAGTCGGGGTTGGACCCATTTTATTTGTCGAACCCATCCCCTGTCCCCTATGAGCTCCATTTGTCCGCTCGACTGCATAATTATCCTTTGGACGACGTTCTGGATCGGGCTGCTTGTTTTTTTTGGGCGCGAAGTGTGTTATAGTGCGAGATTAGTGTTTTCTTTGGCGTCTCGGCTAGAACAATGATTTCATCTTATGCATGAGCGACTTTTCTCCCGTGTTATGTTGGCTTCCCGTCCTATGAGGATTAGAGGGCTTTTAGGTAAATCCTGAACCGATATTTTTTATCCCTAAAAGGTTGCTCTGGTTTTAATGGCAGAAATTCGATCGTTTGCTTTAGGGCATCATCTTTTGGGCACGGGGATTCCTTCTTTTAGGAGCTTTTGGGAGTTGGATCCTTTGCGTACTTGAGGTTGTTGATCATCGTCGGTTTTAGGATCCTTCGAGCTTAGGTAGTGGATATCCCGGGGTTGTTCAAGTTTTGGTGCACGTTTTGCCGTTTTTCGGGTTTCCGAGGCCGTCGCGGAATTTCCTCGCTCCCGGATTTTCCCAGTTTGGGCTTATTCCGTGGACTGAGTTAATTTCCGGTGCGTTTTATGCTGTCCGTGAAAGTCCGCCCCATCCGGATTTTTCCGGATTTCCTTTCTGATTGCCTTCGTTTGTATATTTCGATGATAGGATTGAGGGAATGATTATCCATGCTTATTTCTTGTTGCCAATGAGTAAAATTAATGATTATCCTTCAATTTTCCGAGCGTATTAATGATTTATATGGCTAATAGTGCTTTGGTAGCAGGAATCCGTCTGGGTCGGATTTCTCCGAAATTCCACCCTGACGGTATTTTCCCGGTTTACATGATTTTCCCGGATTGTTTGATTTCTCCGGATCTCGAAAGATTGGCAATTAGCGATGGATTTTGATAGATTTATATGATGTGTGCTAACCCTTTGGATTGATATGAGCTTAATAATTGAATTCTAACAATGATTCTTGAATGTACAGGCTGAATCAAGCAAGGCTACTGCTGGGAGGTCCAAAGGTGGTGCAGGGGCATCTTCAACTTCTGAGACAAAGAGGTTGAAATCAGACATGAAGAGTCAAGTTCCAGAAAGTAGGATCTCCTCAGTGTGGGCTGATGTGTCCGATACCAATGTGGGAGCATGGCGATATGAAGAGTTTAAGCAGAGAACAGCCGAGAAAGACCAGTCGGCATTGAGGCAAGGGATGATGAGCTCAGGATTGGTGCATGTGGCAGGGTTCCCTCCAGCAGTCCAGTGCTACGAGCTGATTTTGGAGTGTGCTAGACAGTACGCTTTTGACACGCAGATGGTGGTTAGCACTAAGGGACGAGTGTTGGCAAACTTCAGTCTAGCCTCCATTGCCCGAGCCTTCAGCATGCCGGATCTCCCCTCAGTCTGTGCCTTGAACATTGACACTGCTCGTACATACTATGAGAATGAGCCAGCTAAGGCTCAACAGCTTATCAACTCATGGCTTGAGAAGCCCAAGTCTCACCACTCCAAATTGCCCAAGCAGTTGCACAGGGTGAAGTTCAGGCCGGATATCTATGATGCTATTACATTGTTGAGCAGTGTGGCCGGGCTTAAAACTGCCAGAGTATTGGAAAGTTGGATGGTCCATGTGATCACCAAAATGGGCCAAGGAACGAATTACCACTGGGCAGGACTTATCAGTGCAGAAATAGATAAACAATTAAGGAATGTTTTGGAGGGAAAGAAATTCACCATGTCCTCCTATGTTATATATGTACTGGCCATCTCCTACCCCTACAAGGGACTGACTCCGGCGGGAACCATTGGGCAGGATATTATCTATGAAGTCTACCCGGAATTGCACCTCGGACACAGAGATTATAGGAGGGCCAATGATGCCTTCACTATGCACATTACCCGGACCCTTCAGAATGCGGAGCACGTCAGATTGTCCGATGGGGCCAAAGGGTTGATTAAGAATTACGGGGCCTGGTTCATCCAGTTCCCCACTTTCACTTATCTCCGGATTGATGGATGCCCCGTTGCTCCCTACAGATTGCCCAGGTATCCCACTGACCACATTGTGCTGCTAGAGGTCGTGAGACAAATTTGTGAGTTTGATGCAGTGGTAAAAAGGGAGAAACATAAAACTGGTTTTGGAGGTGATTTCCCTCTTGGGATTGGCGTGGGGGAAGTGTGCCCGTCCATCCAATCAGCTCACACTGCAGGTGAGGAATTGGCCGCCTATGGATTCTCTTTCCATTCAAAGAGAATGAATTTTGACATCACCGGGGAGGCACAGAAAAGAGCTACCCGGGAATACAGGCATAAGGAGGAATTGGAAGATTACTGGGTCAACATCAAGGATGACCTTGATGCGAGGAAGAAAAGGTATTCCCAGCTGCCTGTAGGGACCATTAGACAGTATAATGTGAAGCTGATTCCGGATCAGCTGGATGATGATGGAAAACTGGTCCAGGACCATGTTTATGAGCCCATTAAGGACAGGTCAGTGGCGGATATTGATTGGAATGAGCCTGAGGTGACTGAGTTGGAGGACTTAATGGTTCCAGTGCTAAAATTTACCTTTGCTTGGATCAAGCATGAGGTCTGGGTGTTAGAGAGTGCCAAGGTACCTTGTACCTTCGATTTGATGGGGAATCTCAACCCCATGTCCACTTCTGAAGAATCCGGGGAAGAGGACCCCAAAGGGAAAGCAACTAAAACCTCCCCTTTCAAGATCAAGGTCAGGGGTCCTAAGGGGACTCAACCTGCAACAAAAAGGAAGCCAATTGGTAAACGCAAGTGGAAGACCCTGACTATCAGCAAGTCCTCGGACGAGGAGGAGGCAGAGAAAGTTGAAGAGGAGGATGTTCTTCCACCGCCCAACATGACCAGAACTGCAAGGGTTGCCAAGAAGAAGCGCCAAACTACTTCGGAGGATGAACCTCCAGTTGTGGATGTGGAAAGCTCCGGGGGCGAAAAGACCAGAGTATACACCAGAAGATCTAGAACTCCTTCCCCAAAGGATGCTGCTCAGTCAAAAGACTCTTCTCCAATATTGCTAGCTGAAAAATAGGACAAACCAGTTTCTCCTCCACAGAGCATACTAGAACCTGAGAATCCGGATGAGCAGGAAATCAGCGGAGAGGCAGAACCGTTCAAAGAAGGAACATTATTCAGTGAGGCTACCGAGCCCGAGGTGGAAACAGAGGAAAGGCACACTTCTCCCTTGGTACAGTACGAGGACTCCCCGGAGAGTGAGAAAGGCCGCGGATCGCCTGAGCCGGAGAAAAGCATCCCCGCTAGAACTCCATCGCCGGTACTTCCTGAGTTGGGATTTGAGGAAACCGACCAAGGTGAACAACCTCCGGAAAAAGAAGATGACAAGGCAACGACTGAGGAGGAAGTTGAGGTGACAGTAGCAGAAGAGGAGAAAGCCACAGAGGATCTGGGAGAAACCAGAATAGAGGGAATCCGGATGGACCCCGTAGCCCCAGACTGGCTAGAAAAAGAGATTACAAAGAAGAAGCAGGTGATAGTAGAAGACACTCCTCTTGACTGGGATGAGATGTTATCTCAGATTGGTAAAGGGAAGAAGAAGAAGGCTGCAAGGGTGATTTCTCGGGTAGAAAGAGATGAAGTGCATAACCGAGTGGTTCACATTGCCACCCCTGCTGCAGACAAAATGAGAGATGAGGTGACAGGCCAGGATTACAACGTCCAAACCATTAACCTTGGGCCGGCCTCCTTAGAGCAGGATATTGAGGAATTCGAAGGGTCAAGTGTTGTGATTGTGGACAGACTGAAGAAGGAGACCCAGTGAAAACGAGAACTAAAAAGAGAGAATGAAAGGTTGAGGAAATGTTTGGAAGAGGTCATGAAGCCTCTACAATCTCTCCATCCGTCCTCCTCTACTACTCAGGGATTTCTACCAAAGGAGACAATCTCCAGAATTGAAAAGATGAAGGCTTCTGCACAGGCTGCTACCGATTGGTTGATGAGTGTTCAGGCACAATTGGATGAAGCTATCAAAGAGATCCTGTCTGTGGGCAGGGATGCAGTCCGAGGAAAGGAACTGTTAGAGAGTATTCTCTCTCAAGATAAAAATGATATTGACCTCCTGCTGCAGAAGTCAAGGATTATTCTAGGGCATGGTAAAGAGCAGTTGGGCAAGGATGGAATCCTTCCCTCTGCCAGATTGGATGAACCATGGGAATGGTTCGAGGCATTGCAGATCAGGCAGGGAGGCCTGAAGAATATACAAAAACAGAGAAAATCAATTGAGGCTGACCTCACTGCAATTTATGATGGTTGCATAGCTTTCTTTGAGGTGATGATAGGGAGGAAGAAAATAGCTCCCAAATATCTGAGCTTAGATCAATTGAAGGAATGGTGGCATGAGGTTTATGCCCCGGAATCTGATGGAGCTATCACCTCCCATTTGCTTGATGATGCAGCTACATACTTGGCAATAATAGATAGGTACATGACCAGCATGACGGATTGGAAGAAAACTGTTGAACGGTCTAATGAGGGAATTGATTCAATTAAATGCAGACTCAGGGTTTTACCGCTGCCACCTATTGCTGAGCTGGAGGGGATATTCTCGAAGGTCCAAGGGTCACCAGCGAAGAGAAAAGATAAGGGAGGTGGCAGTTAATGCTCTTTTCGAGATTTGTGCTTCCCTATTATTATAGGGCATGCATTGGACCGGACTTCCTTGGGGACTGTGCCTTGGCCGACTTGGATGATGGCATTAAATGTGTGCCTTAGTTTGTTTCCTTGGCCGACCTGTTTTGGCGGTTTTGATTATCTTTGTAAAAATGTTTGGCTGGGCCGACATGTTTTTGGGGGGAATTTGATAAATAGGCATTCTTGCCTCATTGTAAAAAAAAGAAGACATTGGTTATAGACATTAGCAAGAATAGAGATTAGTAGGAGCAATAGTTAGAGTTTTTTTTAGAATTTCTTGAAGCAAATACCATATTCAGAACAGTTGAATTGTTGCAGCATTTGGTGATTAATACAATTGAAGGCATTGTGGTTATTCCTGGTGAAATCCTTTGTGTTATCTCATCTTGCATGGTTCTTTTGTTCTATCTGTTACATTGCTTGAAGATCTAGGGTTTAGTATTCAGAAATAAATTAGTTTATCTGGATAAATGGTGTATGTGATTTCATATTTAGAATGTTGGTAGCTATCTCTGGTCTATACTCCCAGTAACTATCTGATTGTAGTAGGCTGGTAAAGTCAACCTGGACCGTATATCCAAATGTGCTTAAGTTCGGTTGTAGATGCAAGTCTATGATTTGAAAATCTGTATTCCTCAGAAGATTGCACTGTTCTTGTAAGATTGCCTTGTGGGTCAAACAGGAATTGGTTTTTGAGATAGGTCCATTCCAGATATTTGTCATTTGCATTACTTGTCCCTGCAATAGTTTAGATTTTGTTACTTCCTTGCATCCCTATCTTTTGTTGTTTCTTTATTATTTGGTTAGATTTGGGGTTTTAAGATCATCATATTGTCAGATTTGATAAATTGGAAAGATACAGTTTGCTTGTAGTAAGGTCCGATTGTGATTACCAGCAATTTCACATTTCATCTGAGTTGTTTTATGCATTGTTATGACCTAACACCCGAGAGACCTTGGGGTGATTTTCAGTGATTTATTGTTGGAAATAACCTTTCAGGAGAGATAGAATATTGCATTCTGTCTGAGTTGTTGCTGTGCAAAAAACACCATCAACAGATTGGCGCTAGAAGGAGGGCCTGAATGAGCACACTGGATCGTTTCTTGAACGCTATCTCTCCAGAGAGATATAGGAGAAATACCAGGTCCACCGCCAGAGAGGAAGATTTAGAAGAACTTCAATTTCCTAATAGGTTAAGGAGGACTAGAGAAAGGGGAGAATCATCATCACCTATCCCTTCACCAGTATCATCCACATCTTCACATCCTGAGGTGGAGGCTATACCCATTCCTGAGGCCGTTCCTGTCCAACAGCCTCAGCCTATCAATAATCAACCACCACCGCCACCCCCATTTTTACCAATGGCTTTCCTTGCCAACAATCCATCGCCCCTATTCTTCCAAGCCTATAATGTTATGCCCAAAAACCCTGAGCACTTCTGTTCAAAATTCCATGCTAATGACCCGAACAGGACTGCGGAAGAGCACCTAAGGATTTTCCAAACCTGTCTCAAGGATAGGGGGATAGTTCATGAGGATGTTGCTTGCAGGCTGTTTCCCTATTCACTAGGAGAGGAGGCCTTTTACTGGTATAACCATCTTCCTGCTGGTTCAATTCTTAATTGGAACGACCTTGAGACTGCCTTTTTACAAAAATTCCAAATACCCATTAGTGCCAACGAGTTATACCTACAATTCATCAAAGTCAAGAGAGAGGTTAATGAGCCGATAGCCAGTTTCAATAATAGGTTCCACCGGGCATTCACTAGGTTGCAAGACCCATATGTTTTGGATGATGATACGGCCCTGGGAGTCTATTATGAAGCTCTGGATAGCTTGACAGCAACCTTCCTGAAGTGGAGACCTAATCCTCCAGACACACTAACTAATGCTTATACAGAGGCTGTCAAGCTCAGCACAGACCTAAGACAACACTTGACTGGGCCGTTGCTTTCTCTGGGACCACTTGCACATCCTAACCAGATCCAGGCAGTAAATCAGGCCCTCACTAATCATACCCCAATTATGAACCCAGTTCCCCAATTACCCATAGTACCACACCCTGGTCATCCCATGAACCAAATCTCTCCCATGACAAACTTCCCTCAACAACAAGTGAACCAACCTATGTATCAGCCACAGCAGAATAGCTTCCCTGCTTACCTACAGAATTCTGAGGTGTTGCACCAGTCTTTGGGGTCCGCCACAATGCCTATTCCCCCTCAGAGTAACCCGAACCAGATCCCTTACCAAGATCCTAATAGGGAGAGGATTGATGAAATGGCCGAACAAATAAAGAAGTTAAATCTAGAAGTGACTTACCTGAGAAATCAGAATAGTCAGTTGCAAGCTGCTCAGAAGGGGATGCAATCTAATCAGAATAGGGAGTTTTCACATGGACATAACTTCGACAGGGGACAGCGTAATGACAGAGGGTTCGACAATGATAGGGGATATAACCAGGATAGGGGTTATAACAATGACAGATGTTTCAATAATGAAAGGAGGCAGAATTTTGACAGAGGCCAAGGAAGCGGGTCAGGATTTGATAAAAGGTCACCACAAGGACAAAACATAACTTGGAATACAGGGCCCAATAATGGGGGAGTTCCTACCCTGTTGGATCAGCTGGCTAATCAGATTGTTAATTAGTCTACAAACCAACCAGTCAGTCAAGATAAGCCTCCTACTGGAGTATACCTGGCAGAAGCGGCCTTATCTGGGTGGTGCAGACTCCATAAGACAAGCCAACATTCAGAATTGGAATGTCCGGAATTCCAAACTGCTGCTTCTATCTTTCAGTATGAGGTGGAAAACAATGTGAATGCACAAGAGATTGTTCCCTCTAACTCCTATGATTCTCCTGTGTTGGTATTGAATCATGCTCCTTTTCCAGCCAGCCAAGAAAATGTACCAGAAGAACCTGATTCCCATGAGGATGAAACAGACTAGATTTGTAATGGAGATGAGGTTGCTCGGCTATTCAACGAAGAAATAAATGATAATGCCCCCCTCGATCAGGAGGAAGTTTATGTTGAAGAAGTACAGATGTTTCAGAGACAGGGATTGAGGGATATGCCTCATAGACGCCCACAGCCTGGAGGACCGTTCACCACCTCCATTCCGCCCAACAACTTCAGTACCCCTCCGGATCCTAATGCTAGTAACAATCCATCTTTTCCACATTTCTCCAAGCAGTACCTTTCGAAAAACAGACAAGCTCAGGCTGAACCACAAAAGGAAAAGATTGTTCAAGCCGGCAAGGACAAGGTGGAGGAACCACCTAAGGAAGTCTTTATTGATATGAGTGAGGAGCAGATGGCTTCATATGTTGCAGAGGAATTCAAGAAATTAAAGGTAAACCTTTCCGCATTTGAGTTGTTAAGGTTTCCTGCAATTAGGAAGGTTGTCTTAGGTACTTGTGATGCAAATTCAAAGACATCGGACAAGCCTTCTGGTGAGCATGTCAGCCGGACTTCCAGTTTTCAGCCTGTGAACACACAAAGTCAGACACAGAATAAGACCAATCCACCCCCTGGAGATAGAGGAAAAGAAAAGGACAGAACTCAAGTGGCCCAGGTGGATACTCAACCCACCTTGTTTCAAGGAAAGACAGAAACTCCACCCTTTCTGATTTCAGTCTGAATCTTTGGTAAGAACCTTCACAATTGCTTGTTAGATTCTGGTGCTTCCACCAACGTGATGCCTCTAGGAGTTTGTAGGGCTCTAGGAATTACACCTGCCGATTCCCAGAAGAAGGTCACTCAGTTGGATAGAACTGAGGTGAGTGTGGTAGGAGAACTCAACATGATCCAGATGCAGATAGCTTCTGATCCGAGAATCCAGCAGGTTATTAACATTCAGGTGGCAGATATTCCTGATGCATATGGTTTGATCCTAGGAAGAGATTTCACCAAGGCCCTGAATGGGTATGTGTCTACTGATCATTCTCACATGTGGCTTCCCTGGAAGGGAGTGCCTAATCAGATAAGGATTGAGAGGGAGCCTAGAATGAAGTTTATGATAACAGAATACCAAAAGACTTCAACCGAGGTTCTCATATCAGAAACTGGAATGGGAAATTACTTGCTATCGGCCCCATATGAAGAATTAGATGTAGAGGAGGTACTGATGTTGCATACGATGCCAGTTGATGCTGAAACAGGGTCCAGACTTGTTGAGATCCAGACAGAATCAGTTGAAGACGAAGAAGAACCTGAGGATAGACAGATTTGCTTACTGGATAATTTCCAAGATTTCATTAAGCAATGTGTGGAGAATCAAACTCACTTGGGAAGGAAGACAAGCTTTGAGGAGTTACTCTTGCCAAACTGGTGTAGAGTTCACAATGCTTCCCATTCGGAGTTGGAGTGCTGCCTGTGCCAGACAGCAGTGGAAGAAGTGCAAAAGGGCATGAATTCATCTCAGGTGGTTCGCACAGATGAGCAAAGTCTGCAAGTAAAGTGTGAAAATCAGGAACGTGCTGTGGCTGGGGGAGCCTCTAATACTGATAAGCCAAAAGACCGAATGAAGAAGACCACCACTACTGAATACTGGACTCTCAAGTTTGATGGATCTAAGTCTAAGCAGGGGGCTGGAGCTGGATTCGAGCTGATTAGTCCAAAAGGTAAGAGTTTCTTTGCAGCTCATAGGCTCCAATTTCATTGTACAAATAATGTGGCTGAATATGAAGCTTTAATTCATGGACTCCTTATGGCACTAAAGAAAAAGGTCAAGGTCTTGCAAGTATTTGGTGACTCAGAATTAGTGGTCAAACAAGTAAGAAAGCAGTATGCGTGTCACGACAGGAGAATGACCAACTATAGACATAGGGTGTGGGACCTCATTGAGGGATTCGACGCTTTTAATATCCAACTGATCCCAAGGAAAAAGAATCAAACTGCTGATTCCCTAGCTCAAGCGGCCAGTACTTTGCAGCCCCTGTCCCTATCTGGATTGAAGAAGTTTACTGTTGAATTAACTCCTGTCCCATCAGTCCCTGACAACATGACTAATTTTCAGGTGTTTGAGGATGATAAACATATCCTTGACTTTATCACAAACACGGATGTTTTTGCTTCACAGATCATTGACGAAACCAAACCTCAAGAGGCAGAATTGGACCTAGAAGGTGTGCTAAATTTGAAGTCCAATACTATTCCGAGGGGAATGGTACAGCTGGAGAGAATTTTCGATATGCACAAAATAAGAAATCAGGAACAGGAATCTAAGAAGGAGTCTATCAGTGGACAGTGTGACACTCACAATGTGGGCACTAAAGATGATGTAAAGAATGTTTTCATTGGTAAGGTCTGTACTCCTGAAGAAAGAAAGGGAATAATCAGAGCCCTATACGACTTTCTAGACATAGTGGCCTGGGGTTATGAAGACTTGAAGACTTATGATACATCCATCATAACTCACACTATACCTCTCAAGCCAAGTGCTAAGCCTTTTAGACAGAGGCAGAGACCTATCAACGCACTGCTGGAGCCCCTCATACAGAAGGAAGTTCAGAAATTGTTGTCTGCCAGGATTATATTCCCTGTCAGGCATTCAACATGGGTGGCAAATCTAGTGCCAGTAAGAAAAAAGAACGGTGAAATTAGGCTCTGTGTTGACTTCAGAAATATGAACAGGTCATCTGAAAAGGATAATTATCCAGTTCCTTCTTTGGATGAAGTGCTACAAGTGGTTAATGGATCGCAGATGATGTCCTTTTTGGACGGCTATTCAGGATATAATCAGGTGATGGTCCAGTATGAGGACAGACACAAGACTGCTTTTACAACCAAGTGGGGAACCTTCGCCTACAGGAGGATGCCATTCGGGCTTATCAATGCAGGAGCCACGTTTCAACGAGCTATGGATATCACTTTCAAGGACATCATAGGAAAGTGCATTATCATCTACATGGATGATCTGACTATTTTCTCCAAAAACAGAGGGGATCACATCTCAGACCTGCGTAAAGTGTTCCAGAAATGCAGGGAATTCGGCATTTCTTTGAATCCCAAGAAGTGTATTTTCGGGGTCACAGAAGGCAGGTTGTTAGGACATGTGATATCAGAGAAAGGAATTGCTATAGATCCAGAGAGAGTGGAAGCCATCCTAAAAATTCAGCCGCCTGCCAGCAAGAAAGAGATGAAATCTTTCTTTGGTAAGATTAATTTTGTCAGGAAATTCATCACTGGGTTTGCTGAGATTGTGAAGCCACTAAATGCTATGTTAAAACAAGATGCCAAGGTTGAGTGGACTACAGAAGCGAAGGAGTCCTTTGCAGAGATTAAAAGAGCCATTGCTGATGCTCCAGTGTTGGTGAGTCCAGATTAGAGTAAACCATTCTATATCTATTATTTTGCCTCAGATCACTCATGTGCTGGAATGCTGACACAAAAGTCTGATGAGGGGAATGAGCATCCCATCGCTTTCATGAGTGCACCATTGAAGGATGCTGAGCTGAAATACCCATGTGTGGAAAAACAAGCCTACGCCCTTGTCCGAGCAGTAAAGAAATTTAGGCATTATATCCTCAGAAACAAGGTGTTCGCAATTGTTCCTGATTCCGCAGTTAAGTTATTGCTGATGCAGAATGAGTTAGGGGAGCGCAGAGCTAAATGGGTGACTATGCTACAGGAGTACGACATTGAGATCCAGCCCATGAAGCTGGTAAGAGGACAGGGACTCACCCAGACCATGGCAGAGATAGGCCCTGAATTGTCTGTCTGTAACTATGATGTTGAAGAGGTTTTCCCAGATGGCTGGTATGATGATATAGTTTATTATTTGCTAAACCAGCAAACTCCGGGTCGTTTAAATGCAGTACAGAGGCGAGCCTTGAGATTGAAAAGTGATGGTTTCATGTTGAAAGGAGCTGTCCTATACAAGAAGAATCACGAAGGTATTTATTTGAGGTGCCTTGGGCGACAGGAGGCTGAGAGAGTAATAAATGAGTTTCACAAGAAATATGGCACTGGTCATGGTTCTGCCAGGAGGCTGAGAGAGTAATAAATGAGTTTCACAAGAAATATGGCACTGGTCATGGTTCTGCCATTGCTACTGCAAACCATATTTTGAGGGCAGGATACTACTGGCCTACACTATTCAAGGATGTTCATCATCATGTCCGGACCTGTCACATTTTTCAGACTACAGCGACACAAGAAAGGTGTGCAGCGCTCCCGCTCCAGTCTGTGATTGAGGTAAAACCCTTTGCTCAATGGGGTATGGATTTCATAGGCCCCATCAACCCACCATCTTCTGTTGGACACAGGTATATCCTTACCATTACTGATTACTTTACAAGGTGGACTGAGGCATTCGCCTGTAGGCAGTGTACATTAGAGGTAGTAATTGATTTCCTTGAATCTGCCATTCTTAATCGGTTTGGATGTCCTGTTGCTATTGTGTGTGATAATGGCCCTGCCTTTGCATCTTTGAAATTCTCAAACTGGGCTTTTGATCATGGCATTGTTGTCAAGTTTGTATCTAATTATTATCCCCAGGGGAATGGTCTAGCTGAATCCTCTAACAAGAACCTGTTGGTTGTCATCCGAAAACTGTTAGAGAGGAACCCAAAAGACTGGCACACTCAGCTTCGGTTTTCTCTTTGGGCAGATCGTACTCGGGTTAAGTCCTCCATTGGTACCTCTCCCTATCATTTAGTGTACGGTCTGGAACCAGTTTTCCCTATCCAACTCAAAATCTCAACTCTACAATTTATCAACCAGTTTTACGATGAAGGGGATAGAAGGGAAGCCAGGTTAGCTGAATTATTGCACCTTGAAGAGAAACGGGACAATGCCCTGGAAAAATTTGCCAAACATCAAGGGGTAGTTAAGCGATGGTTTGACAGGAGAGCTAAAGTTAAGGCTTTTAGGATTTCTGACCTTGTCCTGTATTGGGATAAGCCACATGATCAGAAAGGGAGCCATGGAAAATTTGATAGATTGTGGCTTGGTCCTTACCAGATTGCCGAAATTCTGGGAGATAATGCATTCCGTTTGAGGACCCTCACGGGAGAGGACATACCACTGCCTGTCAATGGGCAGTATCTCAAACATTATTTCCAGTCTTGAGCTGTTCTCAGCTCTTTACCCTGTAAATAGTTAGTTAGGTTGTTTTCTTTGTTTGTTCTGCTTGCTTTGGTTAGGGTAGGTTTCCCTTTTTGCTTTGCTGGTTTTGTTTGGTTAGAGTAGGTTTGCTTTGGTTTGTTTGTTTTGCTTTGCGTTGCTCTTGCTTTTGGTCCAATCTCCTTTGGAATTGTGGGTGCATCTGTATGATAATGGTGGCATAGCAGGTCTGACGTTTCTGATATTTCCCTTACAAACTTTGATCATTTCTCCAGAATGTTATGGTATGGATTCTGTTGCCCATGTCATTTGTCCTTGAGGTAAGGCGGAGGTTTTCTGATCCATCTGAACAGGAATATATTGGGGGTCTTATACCTTTAATCTTTAAACATACCTGAAGTTGTAGAAAGTCCTTATAAGGTCTGGACAGGTGAAAAATATTTTTCTGCTCTAGTGCCACTGTGGTTCTCAGCCCTGAGTGTGAACTTCACTGTTCACAGGTTGAATAAGTTGAGTAAAAAATAAAATAAAAAATGAAATATCAGTACAACAGAAAGAAAGAAAAGCAACGAAATATATATATTTAAAAAAATCCTGAGGTTTGAATTCAACTCATCAGGGGGATCTGAATATCTCTACCGGGGCTATGGACACCTGGCTGGCAGTAGAGCTATGTTCAGGAGGATCACAGCGATAACCTCGTCGGGGCTATGGACGCTTGACTGGCAACGAGGCTCTATCCAGGATACTTTTAGGGTCAGAATCTTCACGTAGCCTGTTCATACCAAGTCTGGTTCTTTTGCAACTGAAGGTAGGTAATATATGCATGTGCACACACTTAGACCCTGATATAGGAATGTCTGCGTGGCTGGAAGTTTCTTTGCTTTTACTTAGGGTGGTGGCTAGGTATCAAAGTTGAAACCAGAAATTCTGGGTTCTTGATTCTAGTTTGTCATCGAAATGCTCAGGAGCATTTCCCCAGCGGAGTCGCCATTTGTTGTGCAGTTTTCGCACACACGCCCCACTTGGAGTGGGGACCCTCCTTTTGGTGTCTTTGACCTTTGATTTTATTGGATTTATCATTTTTAGGGTCTTGATATGTTGGTCTTGCTGGCTTTGCCCTTGCCTTGAGGGTGGAATTGATTTAAATTGAGTTTTTGGCCAAGTCCGGGTTTTCACCTAGATCCGGGATTTTCCACCTCTGGCAGATTTTTCCGGCCCTGGTTCCTTGTTCGTTTCTGGTAGGATTCTCCGATTCCGGGTTTCTGCCTGACTTCAGGATTTTTCGGTCCTATCGGATTTTCTCGGATTCTGTCAAAGTCCCGGTCTTCATTATTTCCCCGGTTTTTGCATTTCCGCGAAGTCTGTGTTTCCGCCCATTCTGGGATTTTCCAAAATTCTGCTTGGGGCTCGAGTTTCCGGACATGTCAGAAACATCTTTTCGTGCATTAATGGTTTAGGTACCTTGGCTCAGACGAGTATAAGGTCAGATTTAGGGCATTTTCTGATTCATTCCAACTTCATTGCTTCCTTATTTTTTGCTCTGGCAATTCGGAACTTTCAATTGAGCTTTGAGGTTTGATCTTGGTTTGTTTGCGCGTGAATTGCTTGAGCGTTGCTGCTAGTATCGCATTGCTTGGACGTGTTTGTCGCGTGGTTGACTTTCTAAGCTCAGATTTTTGCTTGCTTTGATTCATGGTATGTATCTATTGCCCTTCCGTTTTCCTGCGTAATGATTTGGGGTTTTCTTGTGATTGGGTATTGTTAAATTTGGGGTCGGCCCTTGATTTGGTTTTGGTTCCGTGTTAATTGAGTCGGGGTTGGACCCGTTTTATTTATCGAACCCATCCCCCGTCCCCTATGAGCTCCATTTGTCCGCTCGACTGCATAATTATCCTTTGGACGACGTTCTGGATCGGGCTGCTTGTTTGTTTTGGGCGCGAAGTGTGTTATCGTGCGAGATTAGTGTTTTCTTTGGCGTCTCGGCTAGAACAATGATTTCATCTTATGCATGAGCGATTTTTCTCCCGTGTTATGTTGGCTTCCCATCCTATGAGGATTAGAGGGCTTTTAGGTAAATCCTGAACCGATATTTTTTATCCCTAAAAGGTTGCTCTGGTTTTAATGGCCGAAATTCGATCGTTTGCTTTAGGGCATCATCTTTTGGGCACGGGGATTCCTTCTTTTAGGAGCTTTTGGGAGTTGGATCCTTTGCGTACTTGAGGTTGTTGATCATCATCGGTTTTAGGATCCTTCGAGCTTAGGTAGTGGATATCCCGGGGTTGTTCAAGTTTTGGTGCACGTTTTTCCGTTTTTCGGGTTTCCGAGGCCGTCGCAGAATTTCCTCGCTCCCGGATTTTTCCCGGTTTGGGCTTATTCCGCGGACTGAGTTAATTTTCGGTGCGTTCTATGCTGTTCGTGAAAGTCCGCCCCATCCGGATTTTTCCGGATTTCCTTTCTGATTGCGTTCGTTTGTATATTTCGATGATAGGATTGAGGGAATGATTATCCATGCTTATTTCTTGTTGCCAATGAGTAAAATTAACGATTATCCTTCGATTTTCTGAGCGTATTAATGATTTATATGGCTAATAGTGCTTTGGCAGCAGGAATCCGTCTGGGTCGGATTTCTCCGAAATTCCGCCCTGACGGTATTTTCCCGGTTTACATGATTTTCCCGGATTGTTTGATTTCTCCGGATCTCGAAAGATTGGCAATTAGCGATGGATTTCGATAGATTTATATGATGTGTGCTAACCCTTTGGATTGATATGAGCTTAATAATTGAATTCTAACAATGATTCTTGAATGTACAGGCCGAATCAAGCAAGGCTACTGCTGGGAGGTCCAAAGGTGGTGCAGGGGCATCTTCAACTTCTGAGACAGAGAGGTTGAAATCAGACATGAAGAGTCAAGTTCCAGAAAGTAGGATCTCCTCTGTGTGGGCTGATGTGTCCGATACCAATGTGGGAGCATGGCGATATGAAGAGTTTAAGCAGAGAACAGCCGAGAAAGACCAGTCGGCATTGAGGCAAGGGATGATGAACTCAGGATTGGTGCATGTGGTAGGGTTCCCTCCAGCAGTCCAGTGCTACGAGCTGATTTTGGAGTGTGCTAGACAGTACGCTTTTGACACACAGATGGTGGTTAGCACTGAGGGACGAGTGTTGGCAAACTTCAGTCCAGCCTCCATTGCCCGAGCCTTCAGCATGCCGGATCTCCCCTTGGTCTGTGCCTTAAACATTGACACTGCTCGTACATACTATGAGAATGAGCCAGTTAAGGCTCAACAGCTTATCAACTCATGGCTTGAGAAGCCCAAGTCTCACCACTCCAAATTGCCCAAGCAGTTGCACAGGGTGAAGTTCAGGCCGGATATCTATGATGCTATTACATTGTTGAGCAGGGTGGCCGAGCTTAAAACTGCCAGAGTATTGGAAAGTTGGATGGTCCATGTGATCACCAAAATGGGCCAAGGAACGAATTACCACTGGGCAGGACTTATCAGTGCAGAAATAGATAAACAATTAAGGAATGTTTTGGAGGGAAAGAAATTCACCATGTCCTCCTATGTTATATATGTACTGGCCATCTCCTACCCCTACAAGGGACTGACTCCGGCGGGAACCATTGGGCAGGATATTATCTATGAAGTCTACCCCGAGTTGCACCTCGGACACAGAGTTATAGGAGGGCCAATGATTACAGGATGCACCGAGTCGACCACGTCAGATTGTCCGATGGGGCCAAAGGGTTGATTAAGAATTACGGGGCCTGGTTCATCCAGTTCCCCACTTTCACTTATCTCCAGATTTATGGATGCCCCGTTGCTCCCTACAGATTGCCTAGGTATCCCACTGACCACATTGTGCTGCTAGAGGTCGTGAGACAAATTTGTGAGTTTGATGCAGTGGTAAAAAGGGAGAAACATAAAACTGGTTTTGGAGGTGATTTCCCTCTTGGGATTGGCGTGGGGGAAGTGTGCCCGTCCATCCAATCAGCTCACACTGCAGGTGAGGAATTGGCCGCCTATGGATTCTCTTTTTCCATTCAAAGAGAATGAATTTTGACATCACCGGGGAGGCACAGAAAAGAGCTACCCGGGAATACAGGCATAAGGAGGAATTGGAAGATTACTGGGTCAACATCAAGGATGACCTTGATGCGAGGAAGAAAAGGTATTCTCGGCTGCCTGTAGGGGCCATTAGACAGTATAATGTGAAGCTGATTCCGGATCAGCTAGATGATGATGGAAAACTGGTCCAGGACCATGTTTATGAGCCCATTAAGGATAGGTCAGTGGCGGATATTGATTGGAATGAGCCTGAGGTGACTGAGTTGGAGGACTTAATGGCTCCAGTGCTAAAATTTACCTTTGCTTGGATCAAGCATGAGGTCTGGGTGTTAGAGAGTGCCAAGGTACCTTGTACCTTCGATTTGATGGGGAATCTCAACCCCATGTCCACTTCTGAAGAATCCGGGGAAGAGGACCCCAAAGGGAAAGCAGCTAAAACCTCCCCTTTCAAGATCAAGGTCAGGGGTCCTAAGGGGACTCAACCTGCAGCAAAAAGGAAGCCAATTGGTAAACGCAGGTGGAAGACCCTGACTATCAGTAAGTCCTCGGACGAGGAGGAGGCAGAGAAAGTTGAAGAGGAGGATGTTCCTCCACCGCCCAAGAAGACCAGAACTGCAAGGGTTGCCAAGAAGAAGGGCCAAACTACTTCGGAGGATGAACCTCCCGTTGTGGATGTGGAAAGCTCCGGGGGCGAAAAGACCAGAGTATACACTAGAAGATCTAGAACTCCTTCCCCAAAGGATGCTGCTCAGTCAAAAGACTCTTCTCCAATATTGCTAGCTGAAAAACAGGACAAACCAGTTTCTCCTCCACAGAGCATACTAGAACCTGAGAATCCGGATGAGCAGGAAATCATCGGAGAGGCAGAACCGTTCAAAGAAGGAACATTATTCAGTGAGGCTGCCGAGCCCGAGGTGGAAACAGAGGAAAGGCACACTTCTCCCTTGGTACAGTACGAGGACTCCCCGGAGAGTGAGAAAGGCCGCGGATCGCCTGAGCCAGAGAAAAGCATCCCCGCTAGAACTCCATTGCCGGTACTTCCTGAGTTGGGATTTGAGGAAACTGACCAAGGTGAACAACCTCTGGAAAAAGAAGATGACAAGGCAACGACTGAGGAGGAAGTCGAGGTGATAGTAGCAGAAGAGGAGAAAGCCACAGAGGATCCGGGAGAAACCAGAACAGAGGGAATCCGGATGGACCACGTAGCCCCGGACTGGCTAGAGAAAGAGATTACAAAGAAGAAGCAGGTGATAGTAGAAGACACTCCTCTTGACTGGGATGAGATGTTATCTCAGATTGGTAAAGGGAAGAAGAAGAAGGCTGCAAGGGTGATTTCTCAGGTAGAAAGAGATGAAGTGCATAACCGAGTGGTTCACATTGCCACCCCTGCTGCAGACAAAATGAGAGATGAGGTGACAGGCCAGGATTACAATGTCCAAACCATTAACCTTGGGTCGGCCTCCTTAGAGCAGGATATTGAGGAATTCGAAGGGTCAAGTGCTGTGATTGTGGACAGACTGAAGAAGGAGACCCAGTCAAAACGAGAACTGAAAAGAGAGAATGAAAGGTTGAGGAAATGTTTGGAAGAGGTCATGAAGCCTCTACAATCTCTCCATCCGTCCTCCTCTACTACTCAGGGATTTCTACTAAAGGAGACAATCTCCGGAATTGAAAAGATGAAGGCTTCTGCACAGGCTACTACTGATTGGTTGATGAGTGTTCAGGCACAAGGGGATGAAGCTATCAAAGAGATCCTGTCTGTGGGCAGGGATGCAGTCCGAGGAAAGGAACTGTTAGAGAGTATTCTCTCTCAAGATAAAAATGATATTGACCTCCTACTGCAGAAGTCAAGGATTATTCTAGGGAATGGTAAAGAGCAGTTGGGCAAGGATGGAATCCTTCCCTCTGCCAGATTGGATGAACCATGGGAATGGTTCGAGGCATTGCAGATCAGGCAGGGAGGCCTGAAGAAGATACAAAAATGGAGAAAATCAATTGAGGCTGACCTCACTGCAATTTATGATGGTTGCATAGCTTTCTTTGAGGTGATGACAGGGAGGAAGAAAATAGCTCCCAAATATCTGAGCTTAGATCAATTGAAGGAATGGTGGCATGAGGTTTATGCCCCAGAATCTGATGGAGCTATCACCTCCCATTTGCTTGATGATGTAGCTACATACTTGGCAATAATAGACAGGTACATGACCAGCATGACGGATTGGAAGAAAACTGTTGAACGGTCTAATGAGGGAATTGATTCAATTAAATGCAGACTCAGGGTTTTGCCGCTGCCACCTATTGCTGAGCTGGAGGGGATATTCTCGAAGGTCCAAGGGTCACCAGCGAAGAGAAAAGATAAGGGAGGTGGCAGTTAATGCTCTTTTCGAGATTTGTGCTTCCCTATTATTATAGGGCATGCATTGGACCAGACTTCCTTGGGGACTGTGCCTTGGCCGACTTGGATGATGGCATTAAATGTGTGCCTTAGTTTGTTTCCTTGGCCGACCTGTTTTGGCGGTTTTGATTATCTTTGTAAAAATGTTTGGCTGGGCCGACATGTTTTTGGGGGGAATTTGATAAATAGGCATTCTTGCCTCATTGTAAAGATTAGAAGACATTGGTTATAGACATTAGCAAGAATAGAGATTAGCAGGAGCAATAGTTAGAGTTTTTTTAGAATTTCTTGAAGCAAATACCATATTCAGAACAGTTGAATTGTTGCAGCATTTGGTGATTAATACAATTGAAGGCATTGTGGTTATTCCTGGTGAAATCCTTTGTGTTATCTCATCTTGCATGGTTCTTTTGTTCGATCTGTTACATTGCTTGAAGATCTAGGGTTTAGTATTCAGAAATAAATTAGTTTATCTGGATAAATGGTGTATGTGATTTCATATTTGGAATGTTGGTAGCTATCTCTGGTCTATACTCCCAGTAACTATCTGATTGTAGTAGGCTGGTAAAGTCAACCTGGACCGTATATCCAAATGTGCTTAAGTTCAGTTGTAGATGCAAGTCTATGATTTGAAAATCTGTATTCCTCAGAAGATTGCACTGTTCTTGTAAGATTGCCTTGTGGGTCAAACAGGAATTGGTTTTTGAGATAGGTCCATTCCAGATATTTGTCATTTGCATTACTTGTCCCTGCAATAGTTTAGATTTTGTTACTTCCTTGCATCCCTATCTTTTGCTGTTTCTTTATTATTTGGTTAGATTTAGGGTTTTAAGATCATCATATTGTCAGATTTGATAAATTGGAAAGATACAGTTTGCTTGTAGTAAGGTCCGATTGTGATTACCAGCAATTTCACATTTCATCTGAGTTGTTTTATGCATTGTTATGACCTAACACTCGAGAGACCTTGGGGTGATTTTCAGTGATTTATTGTTGGAAATAACCTTTCAGGAGAGATAGAATATTGCATTCTGTCTGAGTTGTTGCTGTGCAGAAAACACCATCAACACTCTTAATACTCGAGTAAACTCAAAAATTTACTAGAAGGTAAATAAACTTTGTAAACATGAGAGATAATTTTTTTTTTTTTAAATAACATTTACATAATCACAAGAAATAAAGTATAACTTTCTAGATAATTTCAAACTTGAAATCATACATAATCACAGCTAGAATCAAAGAGAAGTCCTTACACTTTTCATTTATATTACATAAAATGCACTTGGAAAAAAAAATACTTTTACCTCATAAGCTCAACTATCATATGACATAACATGGAGTTCACTACATCTGGAATGTTGATATCTATCTTCACAAGCCTTTGTGAGTCTTATGCTATAGAGGGAGATCATTATTCAAGTGCTTTTACTCCAACCATGGACTCAAGCGGTCCCCCACACACTTCCTAACCGGAAGTGGCCCTGCCCTTCATGAAGTTTATAGATATAACGAACTATCAAGTTTCTTCATCTGAGTCCTAATGATGTGTCCCCCAATACTCAATTGACCATGCAACTCTAGAACACTTCTAGCTAAGTATGATCATTTTGATTGGTCATGTCATCTAGACACACACCTCTGACTCATCTTAGAAACTATCTCATCCTATAGTTTTACTTACTTTATTTGGTACTCTAGACACAAACTTGTCTAAACTAAAAATCCATTCTAGCCAATCAGACTTAGAACTAATCCTTAAACGAAGATATACATGTAATATAAAGATTTAGATATTTCTAACCTTTTTAATAGTCCCTTATTACATTCTTGTAATTTCTAGGGTTTATGAATTTCTATCATTTTACTCTCTAATTCAAATATCAAACATCTTTGATGCATTAAAATGAGTTTCGACATTATCATGGATTCTCTTAAAGTGTTACAAAGACTCTTCTTGTCCTTTTTTATGGTTTTCTTGACCTTTTACTATCAATCAAATATGGTTTTCTTGACCTTTCACTATTAATGAATATATATATATATATATATATACAATGTCATCCATCATAAGAGTTATAGATTTCATATATCCTCCTTGTTTCAATACTAGGGTTTAGCCTCTCTAACCCAATATATGGAAATATAAAATATCCTTGTTTTCCAAAGGTAATAGCATAAGTGTAAAAAAACATAAGAACAAAAACTTTTAGTGTTTCCTAGACCACTTGGCATTGCTTAAGTTCACATTTGGCGTAACATGAATAAACATAGTATTCAAGGTATTTCCTCACCAATATAATATTTAAAAGAATATTATCATTACATAATGCTCAAGGTTAGATATTAGGAACCCTTAGGTTAGCCATCTAAGTATTTGGTGTTGTGTCCTTCCTAATGTCTCATGATCACACAACTATAGATCCACTCTAACTATGTATGACACTATTGGCGACACTAGGCCATCTAGAGCACTGCGGACCAACAATACATGTAGATATGGATGCATTACTTTGGCCAAATATTTTCATGCATAAGCATTATGCATTAAATGTTGTCATATGTCCTCCACCCTAACTCAACTTATAAGATGCCATGTCCTACAGTAAGTTCAAATTGACCTTTCTCTCTAGGTCTAGAATAAGTGGAATCAATTTGATTCATCACCCATATTAGGACACTCGATTTCCATCATTAGTTAGTTATGACTAAAAAGGTTACTTTTGTAACAAGGAACTTGTGACTCCTCACCACCTTGTTCCACCTTGTTCCATCTTACAAATCATATTAAAATTGACCATTCTTGGTCTAGGATAATTAGGTTTCAATACATCTAAGTCCAATTCTTGGAAACTTGATTGTTATCTTGAAAACCCATACTTAGGTTCATGGTTTCATAGACACTCAGAACTAGTGACTCCACATCACATTATCCCATTTTATTGAACAATAATTATATTCTTGTTTCAACACTTTCCCTACCTAGTCAATGTTTACTTTTTTTACCTATTGTCAAATTTAAAATATAATCCCACTAACAACTTTATTCTGACTTCCCAAAGTTTTACATAAAATAATAGTCTATGATCTTAATTATTAATATCAATAGGTTTAATAATATGGTGACATAAGCTTACACTCAATGTGTGATTGGGTCAAGATATTCTCCCCTGATTCAACTTGGCTCACTAATTTACACCTACACAAGACTTAAGATGGCGAGAAACTATTGTTTTCCTTTTATCTATTCCCTTCTCTCCGATGACGCTCTCCCTCCCTTTCTTGGAGGGGCAGAAACCTGTTCCCTAAGTGCAACTTGCAATCACCAACTCAAGATTAGTGTATCAATAATCATTTCATATTCCTCATGAAATCATCACATCTTGACAACCTTTAAACACATGTTACTTTTAGTCAAATAAACATAACTCATGAGAACATTAATTTTTCTAGAAATTTTTATTAAACATCAAGTCATTGAATGATGCATAATCATCTACTAATTATTTCAAAATTAAAAAGTAAAACATAGTTAAAGTTAGGGGTGTAACAGGATTACATCTAAGTCCATTGATTCTCATTACATACTTGGATCTTTGTATTGAATGTTTGGATGTTGTGAACGATTTTCTATTTTGGGTTTCATGAAGGATATCTTACTTTTCATAACATAAGCACTTAGAGGTGTTGGTAGAAGGACATGCTATAGGGTTTTTATATTTAAACTCTATGGTATTTTGTTCCTCTTAGAGGTTTGCGTTCATATTACATTGGAATTGAGGTTAGTGTGGAGATATTTTTATCACCATTCTTGTGATAATGTATTTTTATTATATATTTTTTTTTTGGTAAAATCATAGAGGCTCTGACTCTCTTTCATTTATTGAGCATGGAAAGATTTGGAGAGTTATGGAGATTAGTGGTTAGAGTTGTGTTATTATAGTTTATTTTCTAGGTTTGCATATTATTATGGATATTATTTGGTACTACATGATATTGATAACGTATGCTACATCTTCTATGTGAGTGATATTGGTGGGATTTTGGATTCCTTGATTGATTTCATTTTTGAAATTACCCATGCAGTGGGATTTCCAAGTTACATATGTGTACTTTTGTTGGATGTTATTATCATACTACAATATAAAAGGGTCTTATTTTTTTATCACATGTTCATGTGTTGCTACCTTGGAGGAATTCTTTATGTAAGATAGTGTATATAGGACTCATGATTAATATTTATATTGGGTTGAATATTTTAATTGCGCAAGGTCTACTTTATATGATGAGTATACCTTGGTTTTTATTTATGGTTAGTTGGATGTGTTATCAACTAGTTGTGGTTTCTATTCTAGCTATGGTGAATAATTCTTGGTACCTACTTAGGTATGTTTGTTACCATTGGATTAGTGTTTATGCTTGGATATTGAGGCAAAATTCATGCTTTTATATGAAAATTAGTGTGGCATCTCTTCGGTTGCATGTATTATGTTTTGTGCATTGGCATGATGGAGGATGAGAGGGTTCTTCTTGTAGTTATCCTAATAGACCACATGGATCACTTGGATGTCTTGATGGTATGTATTAGCTATAGAGATTTTTCATTTGATTTTTGAGTTTACTTTTGACCCCTTATGAAATGTGTACAACAAGTGGGTGAATGTTTGAAAAGACGTGTTTTAAATCTTGCATAATGATTATAATGCAATATAAATAATTATGGCACATATAGGAAATATAGGGATGTATGTGTCATATTGGTTAGACATTTGTGGGGCCAATTTATACTATATGTAATATTGGGATAAATATTTAATTTGGGTCACACATTGGGATAATATTTAATATTGAGAAAACTTATTAGTATAGATTGGAAAAACTTAGTAACAAAAGAGAAAAATTAGTATTAAAAATTAAATGAGGGGCCCATTATTTTGTAAGCTCATGATTTAAGACATATGGTTTATATACTACTACTTAGTGGTTTTGTGAAAGATTCTTTCTATAAGCACATGAGTAGTTGTTTAGGTTGGATTTTGGCTTGTTGGCTTAGGTTAATTGAGAATCTCTTGTAAGTTACATTTATGAGAAGAGGAATCATAGATTGGTATGTGTGTTTACATGGTTCTCGTTTTCTTACTCACTTGGAGTGAAATTAGGTAGTTTAATTATTAGAAGCCTTGTGTGGAGACTTGATGAAAAACAAAAGAAGAAAACTAAACTTTCAATCTCTTTTAAACAAAAACTCAAAGCAACCTTGTTTGATTTATCATCTCAAATTCACTTTTCTCTTCACAAAACCTTGATTCCAAAGCACTCAGACAGAAAAAAAAAAAAGGCACCAAATAATTTATTGATTGTACAAAACATCTTAGCAACATCAAAATGTTCAATCCAATCCCTTTCATCAACTTAAATATTTCAAAATTGTGAATTTTCCAAAGTTGACTATCCAAATCAGCAACTAGGTCTCTTTAGACCACACAAACAATGAACTATACAAACCCAAGCCCATTTCTCCTTTATAATATTAAAAAAAAATGTAAATAGGTCTACACAATCATATTAGACCATTCTCCAAACTTTATTCAAGACTTTTTTTATCAAATACGAATTTGTAACCCTCTTGACTAATCTTCCAAGCATTGTAACAATGCTAGGGCATCACCTAATGAACCAAAATCTTCAACACTTACACCTGAAACCTCAATAATCTTGAAGAAAACAATATAATTGACTTACCAACCAATTTTCAGAGGATTCCAATCAATATAAATGGAGTTATGAATTTTTGAAAGCTTGCTACCCTATCAAAATCTGAACTTGACAGTTTCTACCAAAATGAGCACAACTTTCTTAATATTCAATGAAATTACCTCAAACCAATTCCAAAATAAAGATAACTCATTCCTAAATCCAACCATATATAATTTAGTTCATTTGGAGGCCGTACATGCACATACAATTTGCTGCAACATGGCTGTTACAAAGAAATCTGGAAAATTGCAGTCAATAAAACCACCATAACCTCCACAAATCAACACCAGTCTACATGAGACAAAGTTTATTTGGAAGGTGATTGAGAGTACTAAAACATGAAAACAATTAGAAATTTACTAAATCCCGTACAATTTCTGTACAACACCAAAACCTGAGAATTTAAGTGAAAATATGCATAAAATCAAAGTTTTTTTCATTATTAGATCCAAGGATTCAATCACCAACAAGTACAAAAGGAGTTAAAAGGAATTTTTAAGGGAATTTACACCATATAGAATCAGTTTCCAACTGTTTTGGAACTTACTATTATTGATTAGACTCTAATGACCCATTAACTCCTAATTTATACAACTTTTACACTTTGATTGCAATAATTGTTGACATTTTTATTTTTTTTGCAAATGACTTCTACAAATGGAAAAATGGAATCATTTAAAAAATAGAATCATGGTGAAGGTGCTCCTGCACCAAGACTCTGCAAGTGTATTTCACCATCTATTTATAAGGTAATACATTGAGTGTGTGAATGATTTTGAAGGATGGGTTTTTCCCTCATGAGGTTTTTACCAAGTTACACCTTGTGTCATATTAATGGTATGTTTTTCTATTATTTTGTATTATGTATTCTAAATACTTGCATATTTTTTTGCCTTAGTTATGTGGAAATAGTTTATTATGTCTAAAAATTTATGTTCAAACTTGTGAAATATCCTTCTTAGGCTAGTGAGTAGGAGATGTAATAGTTTTAAGCATATATCCTCCAATATAGAAACTCTATAAATTGGAAAGAAATATTTTCCCATGAATATCTTATAATAATTTAGAGGAAAATTCTATGAAAAAATAGACAGAACATGGAATAATATAGATACATCAATTTCTTGAAGATTAATAGAAAGATCATAAAATGCTATATATTTTCTAAGGGTAAGTGCACCAAGATGTGACTAAAAAAATATTCCACATTATTTTTTCCCTTGAAATGAGCATTTGACAAGAGTCAAATTTGGCACTCACCTAATGGATCAAATGACCAAGCCTAATTTTTGATCATCCCAAACCAAGTTTGGTGAGCTCCAAATCTGAATGATCCGTCTATATTGATACCCTCAACTATAAATTGAATACCCTAAACCCTACACCTCAACCCAAGTATAAGTTGACATTTACATATGGACATTTACTTTATTATACTTTAAGTTATATTTTAGGTATATAGTTTTAGGATGTTTGAGAGTGGCTATAGACCTCATGGAGTTATAATGCAAATTCTAGTTTTTGGAAGATCTTATAATTTTTATGTCAATCAAATTTTTGTAATCAACATGTCAAATTTTAGTAATCAAGAGGTCAAATTTTAGTAATCAACACGTTGTATCATCTCTCTCTCTCCTTCCTTCTACACTTCTCTATATCTCACCTCTCTCTCTCTCTCCTCTCTCTCTCTTTGTCTCCCTCCCTCCCTCCCTCTCTCTCCTCTCTCCTTCCCTCTCTACTTCTCTCTATCTTTCCACTCCCTCTCTACTTCTCTCTATCTCACCTCTCTCCCTCCCCACTTCCCTCTATTTTTTCTATCTACCCCCTCTCTCTTCTTTCTTCCCACCCACCTTCACTCTCTACTTCTCTCTATCTTATTAAACACACTAGAATACTAAGAGGGGGGTGAATCAATATAATTCAAATTTTAGTCCGAATTAATAACTATTGAAGTTAATTTATTCCAATTAAGCATTCATCCAATCAATCAAAATAGGAAAGAAAACAAGAATCCACACAAGAGCACAAATGACACCAAATATATGTGGAAAACCCCATAGGGGAAAAACCATAGTGATAAATGTTACTAAGAGCTATTATCCTAATCTAGCCTCACAAGTAAATAACAGTTACAACTTCTTTTAGGGATACAACCCAAGGAAGCTACTAATACGTATTTATAAAACTTTGTTTTATGGGCTAAAACCCAAGGAAGATACTAATCCCTAATTGAAAAAGGAGCAACT
Organism: Sequoia sempervirens; assembly: GCA_007258455.2. Classification (NCBI taxonomy): domain Eukaryota; kingdom Viridiplantae; phylum Streptophyta; class Pinopsida; order Cupressales; family Cupressaceae; genus Sequoia; species Sequoia sempervirens. Next base: position 6,180,316 of record VDFB02072274.1, on the reverse strand, counting down.
GAAATATGATTGATTTTATGGCTTCAATCCACTGATAGTCATCAATTCTGCATATTTGATTTGAAGTGGATCTTATCATGATCTACTCATGCACTTATACATCTTCACACACTTCCATAAATCTATTCTCATCTTTGATCTTCTATATATATATCATTCGCATAGTTGTAAAATATAAATTCACTCGGCCATAAACAAGAAATTATGAAACTTGTAACATGTTGGCCTATATCTCCATTGGTGGTATACAAAAATGATAAATATTTTTTTACATTTCTCCCAAATGAGTTAGCATCAATCATACAACATCTACAACCACTTCTTGAACTTTTCTTATACTTGAATTAGTGGCACACACCATTAATATACCTTAGTGAACCTCAACAACAACATAACTGGACAAAATAACTTGAAAAAATTATGTGGTACTGGAAGAAAGAGATATCCATATGAAATTCATACCTTAGACACTATAAGACATGTGGTGTGTCCACACAAACTCATACAAATAATCTTCACATTCTTCTACTGTCGCAAGTAATCAAACATATGTTTTGATGAAGATAAAGCATCTGAAACTGACTATAACACTCTATCACTTGAAATTTGAACTTGCAGAGCATCAAATGTCTTGAAACTTCAATATATAATGCATGAGACATCATTGAGCATGTCCTTAAATCTGGTTGACCAAATCTTCACTCCTAGAGGAATACAGAGCATTCCAACAAGCCTTCATAAGCACTTTTCACTACCATAGCACAGACTAGAACTCTATCACTTCTAACTTTCACTCTAGAAGGAATAATGATCTAAAAACTTGGCTATAACAGCTTCACATCTCCATGAACTTATATATTTTGAACTACAAGACTAAATATTGCTTTGTATAAGGATGCAAACCAAAATAATGTGTCTCTACCTTAGAGTAGATATTATGAATGCTAGATAAAACTTCTACAACTTTTCACTGAGTGCGATACACCAAAATAGAAGGATATCATTGTAGGAAACTTGAAAACACATTAAGACATGTGTACCCACCTTTGCATCATACTTAGGAAAAAATCTGATTACTAATCTTCCATACATTGAAATGTCGGCTTTCACCTTAGATATATCTACATGTTATCAATATTTGGAGCATATACAACCATAAGAACACTTTTAACATCAATGGAAATCAATAGTATCAAGTTGAAACAATCTCCCCCTTTGTCATTGATGCAAAACCCATAGATGTGCACAAACACCCCCCCTTAGATGCACATTTCTCTCCCCCTTTGACATCAAGGGAAAAGGGCAACAAAAAAATTCTTTGTACATGAAAAATTATAAACTCCACCTTAATTTGTATGAATTTTACTCTCTTTGGGATGAAGTCCAATTTCTTCATCAACAAAAATATCCTTATATCTACTCTACATATATACACAACAAAAAAAAGATATCTTACATCAAAAATTAAACACAACTCACTTGGATGGAAAAATTCCCTTGTAAATAGACTTGAGATGGATCAAATTGTCATCCCATTATTTATTTACGAGGGTCAAAGTCTAGACTTGACATGTCATCAATACATATGTATCTTCAACTTCCTCCAAAGATGATGGTGCCTTGTATTTTTGAACTATTCCATTAGCCTCTACCAAAAGTCCAGTGAGTGAAGCCAACCTTAGGCTCACTACTCTCAATTGCTTTACCTGACCTTTAAAATTTTCCCTTTAATCTTGCAGTTGTTGTATCTAGGAGTGAAGACTTTCCACTTATTCCCTTATGGCACCATCACTGTCTTATATAGGATTTGCAAACACATTAGTGATCTGCATTTTAATTACATGAATCTAATCCTTTATTCTCTTTGTTGTAGTAGGCCATTTGATACAAAAAAACATATAATAAAATTTCTTCCTCCAAGAATTTTGAATGTCTTTGATACAAGATTGCACTTTGGTTAATACATTGTCACACTTCCCAGAGGTATCTATTAATATTTTTTCATTTATATCTATTTCTTCTTGCTTCTCCAGATGAGATGAATAAGTCTCAAAATACTTCATTAGTTGTTTCATCTATTGTGTAGGGGGAAATGATGAATCCATTTTTTCTTCCAGTAGTTTTTCTTCCAACACATTCATTGCTTCTTCAAAAACATCAACACTCTCCACCTATTGTTGTAGCAACTCTTGTCTTTATGTGGAGTGGTGTATATCTCCAAGTATCATTTTATGTAGGGGAAACATACCAAAAAAATTGAACTGTCCATCAAAAGTAGGAACATGTAGCAATTGATGAGACACCATTGGTTGAATTTGCATTTCCAAAGCCAAGAACTCCTTGAGTGAGTCCACCAGAGAGGAATATGAATTCTTTGAGATTTCTTCTTCAACACTCTTCTCCTTCTCCTTCTTTTTTTCCTTCTCCATTTCCATATTGGAGACATCTTTCTCTTCTTGTTAACTAGAGGCACCTTGTTCTTCTTGCTAGTTAGAGACAACATGCTCATTTTTTTTATTGAAGAGGGAATATTAATAGTTTCTTGTTCACCTAAGACTCATGTACATTCATATCAACATCAGTTTGCATCTCTTCAAGGATCTTCCTTGTGAATTATTATGTTTCCATCTGAATCTTCTTTGTAACATCATCATCCATGCTCATATGAAGATCTATTCTCTACTTAGTGTAGAGCTCTTTGGTTTACTTATAAACTATCTTGTCCTTATCTACTTAAGAGATCAAGGACCCAAACTTTTTGATTCCCTATTATCTCAACTCTTCATCTACCTTGATTGCATTTTCTCTTCTTTGTCTCAAAGCATTTTCAATTAATTCACTCAAAGACCTATTTTGTTTGAGCATGTATGCAATGATGGCCTTCTCAATGGTGTTTGATCTTCCAAAGGAACTTCTAGATGGAGCACTATGGTTTCATCCAATAAACCATGACTCACAATTCCATTCAAGATAGCTTCAAACTCAAGTGGGTCATATGAGATTGAAGGAGTTTTCTCAAATTTCTCTTCTTCTATCCTCTTCCCTTTCTTTTTCTACTTGGAGGTGCCTTCATCTTCAACCTCTTCCTCCTATTTAGGTATTTTCTCATCTATATTCTTCCTCTTTTACTTCTACTGAGGCCTAGTATGCATAGCTTTAGTGGCCCTCTTTTGTGGAGGAGTCTCTGATGTAGTAACTTAAAGGGGAGCAAAACATAGTGTTAAATTGTAAAGGGTGAAAATTTACAACACTACACATGCTTATAATAGTGACTAGTTTTGGACCCATGAAAATTATCACCTTCATAAGAAGGTAAGTGCAAAAAGATGGGGGGCCAAAAAGGGGGCTTAAGTGGCCACTTTTTTTTCTTTTATGAAATCAGGAAATACTGACCTTGGACGTGAAATTGAGGATAGTTACACTCAAAATTTTGAGATGCAACAAAAAAAAGGATCATAGTGCTTCGATTCTACTTTCTAAACTACTAATTTATTTTGAAAATGGTTGAGATTAAGGGGTTCAAAAGAGGGATGTACAAAAATTGGTGCTATTTTTGTCAAAAAAACATAACATAGCAGCTTTTGTATGTCCCTAGCACGGTGAATTTTTTTTTAGTATTTTAAAAATCCCTTCAATGAGAAATTAGCTAATAGTATGTAGTTGATGCATGATTTTTCTGATAATTTTTTAATGAATATTTAATTTTTTACTAATTTTCTAAGTGGACACTTCCTAAAAAATAAAATTTTGGCCATGCTATGCCTAAAAATTTTGGAAACTAATTGATTTTTTTTTTAATTTGAAGAATGGAGTCTAGTTTCTAAAAATGTAATTTATTTGAAATTTCAGTGAACGGTTAATTTATAGAAAAAAAACACTAAACACTGCTTTTTGCCAGAAAATAGCCACACAAGCAAAATAAATTATAGATGAAAGGCTTAACATTGTCAAAAAGTGAAAAAAATTACATTGTTGGATAGCTAAGAGAGAACCTAACATTACCTAGGTGTTCAATTTGTTTGACATTGAAACACGTGAAATCCTAACGGTGAGCACAAACTCGATTATGTGAAATATTGTAGAATTTGCAAAAACACATCTCCGGTCATTGGGAATGCTCTCCAAGCCTTTGGGTTGGTATTCCAAGGAAAGTACCAAGCCTAAGGATTTGGGTTCCCCAAATCAAGATATAACATGAGTGTGTTATAATGCGCTTGTGTTATATCTTAGTTTTGACATGGGTTTTAGCATTTGTGTGGAACATTTTTAGCAAGACATAATGCAGGCGCAAAATAATGCGCTCGCGTTATGTTAAATGATACTCTATTGAATGTATGCTTATATTTGTATGTTTGTATGTACATGTATGCTTGTATGTCATGTATGTAAGATTGTATCTACATACGTACATGTATGCTTGTATGTATGTAGGATCGTATGTACATATGTATTATGCTTGTATGTATGCAAGTATGCATGTATTTATGTATGTCTTTAGAGGGAGGGATAATTTTAAGAGAGAGTTGTCTAGGTAGGGTGGGAGGGAGAGACCTGATAGAGAGAGAGGTAGAGAGGTAGTGAGAGAGAGAGAGGGAGTGGAAGGGAGAGTCTAAGAGAGAGGGAGTGGGAGAGAAGGGGTTAGAGTGAGGGGCTTACCTAGAGTAGGGTGGGAGAGAGAGGGAGAGGGGGAGAGAGAGAGGGAGGGAGAGAGAGGGAGGGAGAGGAAGAGGAAGAGAGAGAGAGAGAGAGTTATGTAGGTAGGGTGCCAAAGGGAGAGACTTGAGAGATAGGTAGTGAGAGGGAGTATGAGAGAGAGGGAGTGGGAGAGAGAGGGAGTGTGAGATTGAGAGACTTGAGAGAGGGAGAGGGTGTGGGAGGGAGTGATTTGAGAGAGGGAGAGATAGAGGGGGTGGAGTGAGAGGGACTTATCTAGGTAGGGTGGGAGGGATAGATAGAGAGAGGGGGGAGAGAGAGAGAGTTACCTAGGTAGGGTGATAGAGGGAGAGACCTGAGAGAGAGGGGGGTGGGAGGGAGACACTTGAGAGAGAGGGAGAGAGGGAGTGGGAGAGAGAGGGAATGATGGAGAGGCAGTGGGAGGGAGATATATAGAGGGAGCAAGAGAGGTTGGTGGGGATTGATTGAGCAAGAGGTACACGGAAAGAGGGAGAGGGGAGGAGAGAGGGAGAGGGAGAGAGGTGATATGTATAGATAGAGAGAAAGAGATAGGGTTTGAGGGTATAGGGTTGAGGGATTAAGGTGGATGACCTATAGAG